>CM076572.1:619583405-620325833 GCA_034641835.2 Pinus albicaulis | reverse complement strand
GGCCTCATTGTGACACAAGAATTCAGATCAAATCTGAAGCAGGAGTGCGAGAATAGGTCTGCAATTCGTGCGAAAAATGAGGTCATTCATCATGTTCAAGTGTTCATGCCATTCAGATTTCATCATTCAGTAGAAAATTTTGTAAATGATGTAAACTCGTGTGAAAAAGGAGGTCATTCATCATGTTCAAGTGTTCATGCCGTTCAGATTTCATCATTCAGCAGATAATTTTGTAAATGATGTAAACCCATTCTGCATGTTTATAATGTAAATAATCTTAGTGAGACCATCATGTATGTAACAGCCTAGGTAAGCTTAGTATTTTGGTGACGATTTCTATCCTAGGAGGTTTTCGTCTCACTGATTCATCTGTGTCTCTAGACACAAATGATCGCCAAAGTTATTCCCCTCCAACCTCACCCAAAAGCTAGGGTGGATTTTGTCGTCAAGATATTAAGTGAGTCCTAGAGTTTTTTATTGAGTCTTTGTAAAAGTAATCTGGGAATGATCCTAGCTAATTGGCTAGATCATTTTATTACAAATTGTTGGGTCTACTAGATCATATTTTGAGTCGCAAAATTAGGTAGATTATTGAGGGTATATTACGAACAGGTGTTCCCCCTCATGGGTTTAATGTATTAATCTTATGTAAAAAGGGTTGGAAAAATAATTAATCTCCTCATGAGTCAATTAATTAAATTTTCTGGCCAAATTAAATTAAAATTCCTAAGCCAAAAATTTAATTAATTTTATGTCCTAAGTAAATTTAAATTCTTCAAAGGTAAAATTCACGGGTCTCTAAAAAATAAATTTTTAAAGGTCTCGAGCTAAGGGAATATTGAAAATTTTGAGAAATTGTGGACCCTTGAGCCTTGATAGTTAAGTCAAAGTCAATTTTTTGAGGTAATTAACTCAAAATTATTATTTTTGATTTAATTAAAAGGGAATCAATTGAAAATTTCGAAATTTCTCAAAAAATAATAATTTCGATGGACGAGATTAAAAGATAATCAAATCATTTTTTATGGTCGAGATTACTTTGACAGGGATCAAGCGAACTAGCCGTTGAAGATTTTACCTATAAATTAGAAGTCAATGTCAGTCTGATTTTGATCCGATCTTTTGATCGTGTACTAGCTCTTGAAGCTCTCTTGTACTACTTTCTAAAATAATACAAAGAAAGTCTTTATGGTTTTATTTGATGGTCGTGTTCCTCTTCGGTATTTTATGGTAAACTTGTTCTTTATATTATGTCGGTAATTATTTTAATGAGTTTTTTATTGATAGCTCTTGTAGAGTAATCTATTGCACAAGTATCTTGTTTGGGTTATTGGGTTTAGGGTAAGAATTTTAATTGGATTGGGTTAGCAGGTATCTCTAACTCTTGAAATTTTTATTTTTATCTTATTTCTCTATTGATTTAACAGTTTAATTTTAAGTGTGCAGAAATCTCTCGGATTTAGAATTGGGCGTTTGGGGAAGTCCTCAGCTGAACCACCGACTCCCAAGGAAATAAGATTTGAAGAGTCCTCCGGATCTAATTCCCCAAGCTTATCTTTAGTTCTATTTTTCGTAGGAATTTTCTAGGCCTAGTGCTTAAATAAAAAATAAAATAAAAATTATCTTAACTTTTATTGAATTCAAAGTTAAATCTGATTAGTAAGAGCCTTAGATTTTCAGATCTGGGAGCGAAATCAGACTTACACTCCTCAGATCTGACAAATTTGCAACTCTTGTGCATAGATTTGCAGATATATTATATAGATCTATAACTTATTTGTATAGATATGTGACTTATTTGTATAGATCTATAATTTACTTGTGTAGATCTGAAGTTTTGTAACATAATTTTGAATTCTAACATTTGGATTTTTGTACATATGGGGTATTGGGTTTTTCTCTTTTCACTTGTGCAGAAATAGATCTGAAAAATCAGCCAAGGAAATCTTTAAATCTGAGCCAGATCTAAACCCTAGAGGGCAAGATCTGATCTCAATATTTGTTTGCAGGTGAGATCAAGTGGAAGAAGAGCTAGATCTAAGCCCTTGAGGGTAAGATCTAGTCTCTAGAAAATTTTGCAAGGTCAACCACCAAAAATTTTGCACGAATTTCATATTGGCATTGAAGACCTCAAAAACCCTAGACATCTAGGCTTTTGAGGCTATTTTTGCTAAATTTTGATCTCCAAAATTTTAATTTTCAAGCGGCAACATTATTCTAAAATTTCAACAATTTTCAACAATGGGATCTTCAAAGACTTGAGCTAAAGGTTTGATCTTTAAACCCTTATTTTCTACAAATTTTATCACAGCGAACAAATCACAAATAATTAGGCCCTGAAAACACATTTTATATGGTCAAAATTGTTCAGAATTGCAAAATTTTCATTTTCAGAATTTTTGGCCATTTGGGAATCTTTAATTTTGTCTAAATCTGACTTTGAAGCTTGCTGAAAATTACTGCATAACTGTGAAAAATCAGATCTGAACATTTCTAATGCATATCCTAAATAAGGTCCAAAAAAATTGAATTTTCAATTTTTCGACAAAACTTACTATTTTTAGACATTGTAGGGAATCATCTTCAGTATTTTCAGTGCACTGATCTGTTATCAATTTATTGTTGTTATAAATTTATCAGTTCTGAAAATTATTAAATCAAACTCTCTTAAAGCCTTAAAATTGAAATTTTCAAGTTTAAAACCATTTTTTGCTATCTCTGGAAGTATTTGGCAGTTTTATCTTGTTGATCTGTCATTGTTTCACTGTTGAAATAAAAATATCAGATCTAAATTTTCTCTTAATCAAGCCCTAAAAATTGAATTTTCTTCACATTCAATAATTTTTACTATTTTCTGTCATTTGAGGCATTGGTGTCAGTATCGTTTGTTTGTTGATCTATGATTTAAATTACTGCTGCAATTAATACTTCGGATCTGAAATCTTGCTGAAGAATATATCCTAAGTTTGACTATAGGAGAAAAATAAGATTTTTTATCGAATTTGCATTATTTTAGAATAATGTTTAATCCATAAATTACTTAATGAAGTGTTTATTTAGCATTGAAATTTCATAGTGTCTCTTTATGATTCATTACTTAGATTTAAGTGCTAGTTACTTTCATATGCTTCAACTGAGTTTGATGATCAATGGCATGAGATTTTTAAATGTTTGATATCGATTAAAATCGCCTAATGTTTAATTAGCTCTTGTTTCATTTACTTGAAATATTGGATATTTTTTTAATATTTAAGTTTGGGAAACCTTCAAGTAATTGTAATCGATATTTTCCAGAGATTTATTGTGGATCTGTGACAAATTGTATATTTTTTAATTGAGTAATTTTTGGCATCTTCATAATTGGCACTCTCGCTTAAATACTTAGTGGTTGAATCAGATAATTTGCAATCTAAGTGTTTTGAGCTTTTAACATCACCTCTCATCTTCGAAGCTTGCTTCATCTCGCTCTGTCTTCTAATCATTCTCTTTGCATTTTGCATACTAAGTTAGCATTGCATATAGGATAGTTATTCATCCAAGCAGCAGTTTCTCATCAAGTACTTGGTTGTAATTTCTTTAGCAAGATAGTTGACTCCATAAGGCACTGGTATCAATCATTCAAATTTAATCAAATCATTTAATCTTGCTAGATCTTTTATAAGTATTTAGTTATTTAACTGTGTCTCCCGAACTGGTTGGTTCCCAACTAGTTCTCCTTCATACCATTTCCATAGGGTCTACCCCCCTTAATCTGCGATAAGGAGACAGCTTAAACAGAGAGATTGGGGATCAGGGTGATAGCCCTCGATATGAGTTGTTGTCGCGGTGCCTAGAGATTCTATGCGACAACACCCTGCATGCATCCTACCCATGGAGTTTTGGATTCATGGGAAGTACCTCTCATTTGGCTAATGAGGTGGGAAATGTGGATAGAGACCAATAGCAAGACCGATGGACACATCGGAGATTGTCGTACTCTCTACGTCTAGGATGGGATGTGTCCAACACCTTGATATGGGATCAAGTCTGATGAGGTTCTTACCTCTAAACTGACTTCGGATTAGTAAACTAACTTCGGGTTAGTATGTGACTCTCTTGAGTCTATTGAGGTTTTACCCTCTAAGCTGACTTCAGGTCAGCCAAGTGTGATGTCTTTATGACTCGCTCTCGTTTGTTTGCCCTTAGAGTCGGCAAAGCATGTTACAGTGGGATGACACAAGATTGCAGGATGATGATGACAATGATAGTACATGATGGTACTGATGACAGGATGGCACAGGTGGACAGATGGAGTTCTCCCTAGTTGAGAAGAAGTGTTAATTTTGGGCAACTAGGTCCACACTCCATGTTGCATTGCTCATATGACGATGATTATACTTTTGTTGGATTCCCCTTTCGAAGAGGTGCAAGATTGATCTAAAGATCATATTGTTTGGATGAGCATAACTTATATTTTGATTTTATTTTCCACACATGTGCAAGGTCAGCCAGATTTGTAATGTAGTCTCAGAAGCCCAACAGATGTGTCATACATCGTCATTGATGGATATAAATTGGAGAGAGATGATGCTCATCTCATCACACATTCTTCTTGTGATCTTATTGGTTCATACAACCTAGAAGAGGCTTCCTTTCCCTCACACGTGTGAATCTAAACCTGAAGAAGCTGCTAAAATTTTCATGATGTTTTTAGGGCTTTCTGGACAACGTTGACCAACATTGACTTTAGGTCAACTCCTGTGTTTTGACTTCGATTTTTGCACACAAATTTCGATTTCTTGAGGCCACATTGGAGGGCACAAAAATTGAGGAGAAACATTGACTTTGACTGTTGTATGTTGGTTGCAGCGTTGACTTTTGCATTGAACATTTGGGGTTGACTTGCGTTAACTTTTTGGCGCTGTCTTTGAGGGGTGTGTGTGACACTTGGAGAAAGGTTGATTTGGTTGTTGGAGAAGTTGGTTTGGCCAAATCAAGACTTTGCTAGCTAGGGCATCCTATTGAATGTTGTAACAAACATTCATCTCTATATTTGCTGGCCAAGAAGAATTACAAATTCTGATATATTGTTTGGCCTGTCTTCTATTGATTTGTTATTATGTTCTATCAGCATTTTACTTTCATGCTTATGTAATTGCTAAATTGAATTGGGCCTATAAGAAAGATTGAAGTAAAACTACATTAAGCATAGAACATACCATGTTATCTAAATTTAACAATACCTCAACAAGATCACACGGGTGACAGATGAGTCGGTTGTAGTGGGAGAGGTTATCCCCGAGCACAAGTTTGTTAGGATGGCACTATATGGTATCCCCAAGCATTGCGATGGATTCATATATGGCATTGTGGCCAGAGAGCATTTTCAGAACTGGAGGAGGATGTAGGATGATTTCATCCAAGAGGAGAGCCAAAAGTAGCAGTCAGTGTGGTGGGGCAAATGAGGAGTGTTGCCGTCACAGCCAAGGGCAAGAAGAAGGCCAAAAAGGGATCTTCTAGTGGGGCTAAGCAACAAAAGGGGAAGCAAAAGGCCAAGGAGAACGACATGAGCAAGTGAAATGCTTTTCTTGTGGGAAGTTGGGTCACTATGTTGTTCAATGTCCCAAGAAGAAGAAGAAGGGTGTAGCAACTTTGGTTGAGGTGGATGATTTCGCCTCCAGATATGACACAAAGTTTGCCTTAATGTTGAGCCTTGCCACTAGTGTCACGTTTTCAAGTGTGTGGTTTGAAGAAAGTGGAGCTTCCTGCCATATGACTAGTGTGAGAGAGCAATTCACGAGTCTCACAAAAGATGATATTAACTTAGTGGTTGTGCTTGGAGATAACTCCAAGGTCAAAGCAGCAAGAGTGGGGGCAGTATCCTTTCAAAGGGAATCATCACCTCCTTTGAAAGTGACAGAGATGTTCTTTATGTTTCAGGGCTGAAGAAGAACTTGATTTCAGTCTCCAATATTGAGGACAGTGGATATGAGGTTGAGTTCCAAGGAGGACAGGTGCTCATATATCACAAGGGATCCAGTATTGAGTCTGCTAGAATGATTGGAGTTTGCAGTGGGAGAGACTACATATTGATGTTTCAGCGTACTAGAGCCTTAGTGGCACAAACCAACAATAGTGAGTTGTGCAAGATATGGTACAAGAGGATGGCCCACTTGCACCATGGAGCATTCAGGATGCTGAGGGAGATGGAGTTCAACATTGAGCATCATGATGTGTGCAGGGCATGTGCTTTGGGAAAGTACACCAAGACACCTTTCCTAATCAGTGACAGCAGAGTAGTAGGTATACTAGAGTTGGTACCCTCTTATGTGTGTGGTCCTATGTCTCGTGCATCATTGAGCGAACACGAGTACTATGTGATGTTTATCGATGACTACTCCAAGAAGATATGGATTTTCTTTTTGAAGACCAAGGATCAAGTCTTCAACAGGTTCCAAGAGTTTAAGGCTCTTACAGAGAACAAGGCGATGAAGAAGATCAAGGTGTTGAGATCAGACAATGGATGTCAGTATACCTCCAAGGAGATACCAGAGTTTTGTAGGAGTGCGAGCATCAAGATAGAGCACATAATGCCTTACAGCCCCCAACAGAAGGGGGTGGTGGAGAGGAAGAACAAGGTCATAGTGGGTGCAACTAACGCTATGTTGCATGATCAAAGACTACCTTTCTTCTTATGGGTCGAGGCGTGCAACACTGCAGTGTATCTGCGGAACAAGATCCCACATAGTCTTGGGGAGTAAGACTCGTCAGTAGGATTTTTCTGGGAAGAAGCCTGAGATTGGGCACATCAAGACTTTTGGGTGCCTTACATATTCACACGTTCCTAAGGAGAAGAGGACGAAATTGGAACCCACTGCAGAGAAGTGTGTCTTTGTGGGTTGCAGTGAGACCAACCAGGCTTATTGTATATAGATTCTTACGCAAAGGAAAGTTGTCCTCAAACTGGATGTGAGATTTGCAAAGGAGAGAGAGGGTCTTGAGGAGGTCTGGGAAGGTTAATCAAGTAGAGTAGCAGGCTCCTCAACAAGGAGTCACACCACAAGCATCAAGATCTTCAACTGGTACACCAAGGGCAGGAGGATCGTCTACTTCTAGGGTGACAAGTTCATAGAATCCAACATCACCGGGCACAAGATCTCAAAATACAGGTTTACCACAGACCACGGGAGGGCCTTCCTCGTCAGGAGGAGAAGCTCCAGTGGAGGATTTTCCCATACCAGTAGAGGAGGCTACTACAAGGGAGAGGAAGCCAAAATGGCTTCGAGAGACCTTAAAGTAAGCACAAAAGGCAATGGGTAAACCGAAGTGGTCAATGCGGGAGAGCAGACCACCAGAGAGGTTGGGTGGCTATGTGGCAGATGTTATCGAGACTAAGCCAGGTAGCTATAAGGAGGCTGCTAGTCAGCAAATCTGGAGGGATACTATGGTGGAGGAATATGTTTATGTGATGAAGAATGTTGTGTGGGAGATAATGTCGAGACCTGAGGGGAAGTCAATGGTGACTTCCAGGTGGCTCTACAAAATCAAACATGTTGCAAATGTCAGCATGGGGAAGTTCAAAGCTTGTTTTGTGTAGCGGTGGTTCTCACAGGTAGAGGGAGATGACTATGAGGAGACCTTCGCACCAGTCATTAGTTATACCTCTATTAGAGCAATGATATCTATAGCAGTTGAGATGGGTTGGAGGATTCACCAGACACATATGAAAACCACCTTTCTCAATGGAGTCATAAAAGAGGTGTATATTGAACAACCATAGGGTTTTGAGGAGCATGGGTGAGAATCTCATGTGTGTGGGCTCAAGAAAGCCTTATATGGACTGAAGCAAGCGCCAAGACCATGATACGAGAAGATAGATGCCTATTTGCAGCAAATAGGTTTCCAAAAGAGTGATGCAGATTTGAACCTATACTTCATCATGATTGGTGACAATCCACTCATTTTGGTTCTGTATATGGATGATTTTTTTATTACAGGAGAGGATAGACTCATCTAGCGCTACAAGAGGTGCAAGAGGGACATTGCTTCATAGTTTGACATGACTGATATGGGAATGATGCATTATTTTTTGGCGTTGGAGGTTTGGTAGAAGGATGGCATATCATAGTGAGCCAAGGCAAATATGCAGGAGACATACTGAGGAGATTCCATATGGAGGATTGTAGGCCTATGGCTACTCCGATGATCACCAACTTGAAGAAGTTGCATGCTTCTGATTCCAAGTTGGTGAACAATACAATATCATCAGTTGATTGGTTCGTTGATGTATTTGGTAAACACTAGACCGGATATTTTTCTCGCAGTAAATACATTGAGCCAGTTTATGATGGAGCCAAGGAGAGTGCACTACACTATGTATCGTCAGTTGATTGGTTCCTTGATGTATCTAGTCAACACTAGACCAGATATTTGTTTCGCAGTAATAACATCGAGCCAATTTATGATGGAGCCAAGAAGAGTGCACTAGGTGGCTTTGAAACATGTGTTGAGGTACCTACAAGGCACAGTGGACTATGGTATGGACTATATCTGAGGAAATGGAATCAGGTTGACAGGTTGTATTGACTCAAATTGGGCAGGTAGTGCTAGTAACTGGAAGAGTACTTTCGGATGTTGTTTTATGTTGGGTTTGGTAGTTGTGTTGGGGTTCAACAGGAAGCAAAGATCAATGGCATTGAGCTCAACAAAAGTTGAGTATATTGCAGCTAGTCATGCTAGTTTCGAGGCTATTTGGCTTTGCAAGATGATATGTGGCTTATTTGGTCAGAGGTTGAGATCAACTACAATATACTGTGATAATCAAAGTTGCATTAAACTCATGGAGAATCCATTATTTCCTGACTGGTCAAAGCACATAGAGATCAAGTACCACTTCATCAGGGATTGGGTTCAAAGAGGAGCAGTGAGGCTTCAATATGTATCCATTGATGAACAAGTTGCAGATATTCTCACCAAGTCAGTGCCAAGGGGGCAAGCGTGTGTATTTCAGAGACAAGATGGGAGTGGTGAGAAACATATTATTCAATAAGAGGGAGTGTTAAAAGAAAAAGTACCAAGGAGGTGCTTCCTAGTGCATTAGCCTTTTTGCCTAGGAAGACACTTTAATTACCATTTTGGCATGTGACTATACGAGTTATATTAAAGTCATGGTGAAAAGTCACATTACATGGTACATGTACTAGGTACTTTATATTAATATCACTTTAGGTTCTTATAGTGACTTTATGAGAAAAAGTACTAAAGTACCTTTTAATATTAAGTATTAATATTAACATTATGCTAAAACCTTGAAACTGGTAAGACTATAGAACTTAGAAAAATTCTACACAATGCAGGTGTTCCTATTCAACCTGATGCCCCTGGACCAACTAGCTCTGGGACAGCCAATCAGAAGACTCCTAGACGTTGATTTCCCCAATTCATAGATGGTCAAAAAGCAGGAAATTGTGGACAACCACAACGTAACAACGATACTTCAGATTATTGGAAGGAGTATCAAATGCTAAAAGAGGAGAATCGTGCAGCCCTTGTAGAAATTATACAACATGCATGTATATCTTGGATTCACCTAATCTAACAATGTACTAAAGTTAAATACTGAATCACTTCTACAAATCTTTTGAGGAATTAAAAAAAAAACACAATCGCTAATCACATGAACATGAAGAAAGATCAATCACACACAACACAGATAATTTCTCGAGGAAAGCTTACAGCTAAAAACCCCACTATCTTCTATTGCATATTAAGCATGGATCATGAAACAATTACATGTAAAACTCTTCTCACAAGAGCCCTTCAGTACTTAGCTAATTGTCTCACACTGTCATATGCAAAACTAACCAACACATAGCCAATTCTTAGCCTCCAGACAGCCTGCCTTGACTGCACAAGTATCATGGGCACTCCAATGGGTGTTTGGTTGCATGTGTGCAACCCAATAATCCTACAACTGATAGTCAACTTCCCTTTCACCTAGAACTCAACTAGGTCTCCACTGGATATTACATGCATGCAGCTAATAATAGTAAATCCTCAGTTGCATGTGAGATCATTGATTGTGAATTAATTAATATTTAATTCACTTGATCTCTCACTAGTGTATCTTCAGTTACAACTAGCACAACTGAGTTTAACTCACTTAACTGAGTTAAACTATTTACAACTTGCATTAACTAATGCACCATTGCACTTCGAACTCTGTTACAACTAGAATTACTTTGCATGCCTCACCAACTACCTCTAACTCGAAATCCACTAGCTAACTGAATTTATCACTTTCAGTTAACTGATTCAAATCCACATTGAGAATAGATTATAGTTTAATCTTAATTAAGAGATAACCAAAATAGACATGCACCCAAAAATAGCACTGTGGGCGCCACCCTAGTCTGGGTGCTTAATGCAACCAAGGGCTGAATGCACTAGGCGTGGGTGCTACAATTTCTTGTTTAATCTCAACATCCCTAACCTTTCATGTGTTTTGTGACATTAAGTACGAAGGTAGGCCCAGAAATTGTGGCAAGGGTACACAACAAAATGTAATGGCCAATACACCACAAACAAATCCATTTGCCACTCTTCAGGCAATGCCTCAAATGACCATTGGTCAAAGAGGAGAGTCTCCTCCTGTTGAACTTGGGGTGTCTAGTTTGGAAGTAAATGCAAAACATGTGCAAGCAACATCTATGTGGGCTCTGAAGGCGTCTACTCATAAAGAAGAATAGGGAACAAAGGAGCAACAACAAACAGGCATAAGGAAATGAAACAATTTTTGAGCTAATTGTCGAAAAAACAGATCAAGATTCTAAAAAAGCTAATGAAAATGTTTTCAACAAGGCAAATGAGCATAGTTGTGTTGATGATAGATTTCTTGAAAAGAAAAAATGCTCACATATGAAGGTTACAAATGAAGAAGGTGATAAACTAAGAGAAGGTGTTGACATGCATGCTGCAATGGCAGGAGAGAATTTCATGATAACGTGTGATGAAAGGAACACAAATTTTGACAAGAATGTCGCAAACAAGAGAGAAATTCAAGAAGCTCTAAAGCAGAGCTCAAATCATCATCCACGGGGACATATGGAAATGATTGAATATATCAATAAACAGTTGAAAGTGAATGAACTGCACTTTGAGGAAAGGAAGGGTGGAGTGGTTAAAGATGGTAGCAAGTTTTCTCGGCAAGGAAATGATTTGGTGCTTGAGGATAATTTTAAGCAAGCAAGTTGCTCATATCATCCTAGAGATAGAGGAGGGATTATTATGGAGGATGACAAAAACAGGCAACATTGCATCTCAGCCTCTCAAGACAATGGAAAAGTTCAAGTGCACAAGCCAAGTCATCACAAATCAATTTCTGGAGAGAAAGTGCACAAGCAAAGGCTTTCACAATCTCCTCCAAAAGATGGTGGAACAGAAAGGCATCAAAGACAATGGCATTCACATTCTCATTCAAAAGATAGTGAAAGGGACTTGCAGTGCAAACAAGGCCATTCCAAATCACTTAAAAACACTCAAAGTTGATCATAGGATTTGCATTTTCCTATTTTATTAGTAGATCTCTTTCCTTCAATAAAATATCTGAAATTTCACCATCCATTATGGCCCCAAATGCCAAAGACATTGCATGGGTTCACCGTGATGTTGTTTATGGCAAAATCTTGTGCCAATATTGTAAGCACCCAATGGGAGGAGAGGGTATTTATAAGGGTATTTATAGGTTAAAACAACATTTGGTTGGTATAAGAGGTCAAGTAACCCTCTGTGATGCACTAGATGAAGTGATAGGGCCTATTAGGAAAGAATACCTTGAAAAGTTTGAGAAGTATCGAGAGGCAAAATTTAGGGAAAAGGTTATTCAATATGAAATTGCAAGGAAGAAGGAACTTGCAAAAGCTATGGCTAGGAGAGAAGCAAGTAGGTATGATGGTTTTGACCTTGAAGACACCTCCTCTATCCCTTCCACTAATCTCGATGACCCCTTCCGTTATGTTCCTCCCCCTCTTGGGTCTCACTCTCAACCTTAAGGTCAAGCCAAAAGTAAAAAAAAGATGACCATTAAGAGCTATTTCACACCTTCCTCCACCTTTGCCTCTGCTACTGCTAGCCACTACCTCCCAACCAAGTCTAAGACAACCCACCTTGGATGCTCACTGGAAAAAGCAATGAAAAGATGTTGCTTTTTAATACATTGCTTATGATGCACATATCCCCTTTAATTTTTCTTGCTCACCTTACCACCAAGCTATGTGGGATGTTGCTATTGTTGCAAGAAAGGCATTCAACAGCCCTATTATGCATGGCTTGAGGGGAACTCTTTTGCAAAGAGAGATTGCATCCATTGGAGATTATTTCAATGAATTTAAAGAGTCATGGACCAAAACAAGTTGTTCCATCATGTTAGATGGATCGACTAATGGAAAAAACCTGATAATTTTTGTTAAAATTTGAGTACCAGAGGACAAGTGGTTCCCTGAGACATTGATTTTTGGCTTAGGGAAAAGTGTCCATTTGTACTTTTCTCCTACTAAAGTGACTTTATAGGTGGTAAAGTCAAATCTAATTTAAAAGTGACTTTAAAAGTGATAAAGTTACAAGTCTAATTTTAAAGTGACTTTATTAAAGTCAATGTGAAATTAGAAATTGAAAAAGTGACTATGGAAATAAAAGGCTAAGTGAGTCTTTATTTAAGTGGGTGAATTAAAAATTAGGAAGTTAGAATTAAATGCACACTTATTCTCAGCCCTTGATCTAAAGTTATCTCAGCCATTGGATTTAGGGATTCCCCAAAAGTCACTTAGGGTTAGGTTAAAGGAGGAAAAAAAGAGAAAAGGTCATTCATTCTTTTCATGAGCAGATTGAGAGAAGGAGCAAGAGAGAGTAAGGAGATTTTCTGAGCAGTGAGGAAGAAGAGAGCAGAACCTTGGCACACATACCAAGGCAGCATTCAGCAAATCCGTACAGCAAGGTTACACGCAGTCCAAGGCAATTTTTGGGCATGTTTTTCAAAGCAAAACTGTACAACAGTTTTGGCACACATTCCTAGGCAGCTGTACAACAGTTTTGGCACAAATCTCGAGGCAGGTCGTACAACGTACTACTGTTTTTGTGCACAGAAATCGAGGCAAAAATCGTACAACATTTATTGTTGTCCCTCTACACGCAAATCGAGGAGGTCGTACAGCAACGTTTATTGTTGTTCTACACGCAAATCGAGGAGGTTGTACAGCGACATTTATTGTTGTGTTTCTGGGCACGAAAATCAAGGAGTCCGTATAGCATTTAAGGTTGTTCCTATTTTTTACTGTTGGCACATTTCCGAGGCAAAGGTTAAGCACGGAAAACGAGATAAGTTGTATTTGTTTGGTTGCTAGAATTTTTTGTGTATTTCTGTTTCACTGTAAAAGCATTTTATCATAAATAAAGAAGAGCTCTCAAACTGGTTTTCCCCAAGAGTTGTAGGGGGTTTTTCCAGGGTCACATTGACCAAAAATCAACGTGTTATTTCTCTGTGTGGCTGTTATAATTTTCTAAGTTTTATTTCTGCATTTTCCAGCACTGAGAAATTCCTGAATTTGTGTTTTCAGAAAATAATTTCATTTCCAAAATTTAAATGTATGATTATGGGAATGGGCATTTAACTACATGGGGGTGATAAGGTGAAACTGAAAACCGTAGTGGTGTCTAAGATTTCTACATGGTATCAGAGGTTGGGTGGCTGAAAAGTGCAGTTTGAAACAGCAAGTGAAAAATTACAGCAAGTTATTTTCACACAGAAAACTGAACCTTTACCACAGATTTGAAAACTTCAGTTTGTTATGACAGCAAGCATGTCTTTGGGCTTGAGAGTTGAGGATAAGTTGGATGGGAAGAGCAACTATAGTGCATGGAGGGAGAGAATCCAGAGCATCTTTGAGGAGGCAGAAGTCTGGCATAACGGTTAACACCACACAGCACCAAGTAGTAGTGCCTGCTGACCCTGTTCAGTTGGCAAATTTTAACAAGAAGAATGCTAAGGGAAAAACACTGATTCTGGATGGTGTTAAAGACCATGTCATTCCTCATGTGAGAGGAAAGACACATGCACATGAGATGTGGACAACCTTGACCAATCTTTACCAGAGCACCAATGAAAACAGAAAAATGGTCCTAAGAGAGAAGCTGGAGGCCATTAAAATGGCTAAGGCTGAAGGTATTATAGCATACCTCACAAAGATCACTTATGTGAGAGATAAGTTGGCAGCTAGCTATTGGAGAGACCATTCCACCCACTGAGTTGGTGCGAATTACATTGAATGGTCTTCTCAAGATTTGAGAGAGTTTTGTGGATGGGATTGTTGCACAAGAGAACCTTCCCAACTGGGATAGGTTGTGGTATGATTGCATTCATAATGAAATCAGAAAGAACCATCTTGGGGCAGCCAAACAGGTAGAGGAGGATGACAATGTAGCATTGTTAGCAAGGGGCAAGAAGGGTAAAGGAAAGAAGCAAGCTTCCACAAGTGGTGGTGGGGGCAAAGGCAAAGGTAAAGGTAAGCAGGTGAACAAGGAGAAGGACTATTCCAAAGTCAAATGTTGGAATTGTCAGAAGTTGGGAAACTATGCAGTTGTGTGTCTGGAGAAGAAGAAGGGAAAGGACAAGACCATGGTAGCATCAGCAGAGATAGAGGACATTTCGGAGAGCTTTGACCGGGAGTTTGGAATCATAGCTTGCGAGTCCACTAGTGCAGGATTGCATGCCACACAGGTTGAGAGGGAGTGTGCACTTCCCTCCACTAGCGGAGCATCTTCAAGTAATTGGTATGTTGATAGTGGGGCTTCTCGTCATATGACAGGACTCTAGGAGTACTTCTCAAAGCTTTCAGAGAGTGGCACTGATATAGAGGTAGTACTCGAAGATGACAGCATTGTTAGAGCAATTGGTGTGGGGACATTGACATTTGATAGGGAACCCAAACCCTCCTTGAAAGTGTCGGATGTTCTATATGTGCCAGGGATGAAGAAGAACCTTAAATCCGTCTAAACATTAGAGGACAGAGGGTATGAAGTGTTGTTCAGGAGAGGGCAGGTGCTTATATATCCTAGGGGCGCTCTAGTTGATTCAGCTAGAGTGATTGGTGTGCGCCATGCCAAGGGGTACAAGTTTTCATTCCAGCCCCTTATGGCATTGAGTAGCAGTACTGGCAGCAGAGCTAGCAGTTCAGAGTTGTGCGAGATTTGGCACCGCATGATGGGGCACATGTATCATGGGGCCTTGAGGACATTGCGGGAGATCACCACAGGTGTGCCAGATTTCAGTTCTGATCACCTTGATACATGCAGAGGATGTGCTATGGGGAAGTTTGCCAAATCCCCTTTTCCCAACAGTGACAACAAATCGACATGGATTCTTGACTTGATTCATACCGATGTGAGCAGTCAAATGTCTCATGTATCCTTGAGTGGATATGAGTAATATGTTTTATTCATTGATAATCACTCCAGGAAGACCTGGATTTATTTCTTGAAGACCAAGAGTGAGGTCTTCAAGCAGTTTCAGGAGTTCAGAGCTCTTGTGGAGACTCAGACAAGTCGGAAGATCAAGTCCCTCAAGTCGGACAATGGAGGGGAGTATACCCTTGGTGAGTTTCTTGATTATTGTGCGGAGGCAAGCATCAAGAGGGAGTTCACAGTTCCTTACAACCCCCAGCAGAACGGGGTTGTGAAGAGGAAGAACATATCTATCTTTGGGGTTGCCAAAGCCATGCTTCATGATCAAGGGTTACCTTTGTTTTTGTGGGTAGAGGCCTGCAACACTGCTCTGTACTTGCAAAACAGGAGTCCAAATCGTGCCTTGGGGCATGTGACTCAGGAGGAGGCTTTTTCTGGGAAGAAGCCTGATGTTGGTCACTTTCGTATCTTTGGGTGCATTGCATACTCCTATGTTCCCAAGGAGAAGAGGACCAAGCTAAAGCCCACTGCAGATAAGGCCATCTTTGTGGGTTACAGTGAGACCTCAAAAGCCTTTCATATTTATATTCCTGCGAGGAGGAAAGTTGTTGTCAGGCGGGATGTGAAGTTCAAGGAGGATAGGGCTTTTAGGAGGTCACGGGAGTTAGAGTATCTAGATTCACCAAACCCTTAAGAGCAGCTAAGTCAGTCACAGGGATCTAGTGGACAGAGATCAGGAGGTACTTCGATTACAGTGTCAGGTCCATCAGTGAGCAGTGGCTCTCAGAGTTAGATGGGTGGTTCTTCTAGCAATATACAGAGCAGTCCGCAGAGCAGTTCACAGGGTAGTCCACTGATGGACAGTTCACACGATACTTCAGCATCTACAGGCACAAGTTCAGGCATGAGGTCGGTTGGCAGGCCTTCAAGAGTTCAGGCTTCTGATGATGATGAGGATTCTTTGACTCCGGTGGGAGAAGTATGTCCAGGGAAGAGGAAGCCCAAGTGGCTTCAAGACACCTTGGGCGAGGCCACATCTATTGCTGGGCCAAAGTGATAGGTTAGAGAGAGTAAACCACCTTAGCGGTTTTGTAGCTATATAGCATTGGTTGCCAGCATCGTTGACTCTGAGCCTTCTAGCTATGAGGAGGCAGCTAACCAGCAGGATTGGAGAGAGGCCATGCAGGAGGAGTATTCTTCTATCAGGAAGAATGATGTTTGGGAGGTGGTGTCGAGGCCTGAAGGGAAATGAGTGGTTACTTCTAGATAGCTTTACAAGATAAATCATGGTGTAGATGGCAGCAACGAGAGGTTCAAGGCTTGATTTGTAGCGAGAGGGTTCTCACAAGTAGCGGGAGTTGACTATGAGGAGACCTTCGCTCCCGTGGCTCGATATACTTCTATTCGCTCCATTATATCGATAGTAGCAGAGATGGGTTGGAAGATCCACCATATGGATGTGAAGATCGCATTTTTCAATGGCTTCATACAGGAGGAGGTTTATATTGAGCAGTCGCAGGGCTTTGAGGTGCATGGGAAGGAGTCCCATGTATGCAGAATGAAGAAGGCACTTTATGGCCTGAAGCAAACTCCTAGAGCTTGGTACTCGAGGATTGATACGTACTTGCAGGAGTTGGGTTTCACAAAGAGTGATGCAGATTCGAACCTATACTTTATTGTGGTAGATGAGGAGCCTCTCATTCTGGTGTTGTATGTGGATGACTTGGTCATTACAGGTGCAGAGAGACTCATAGAGGGCTGCAAGAGAGATCTTGCTTCAGAGTTCGAGATGAAGGACATTGGCTTGATGCATTACTTTTTGGGATTGGAGGTGTGGCAGGAGGAGGGGCATTTCTTCCTGGGACAGGGGAAGTATATTATGGACATTCTTAGCAGATTTCACATGGAGGATTGCAAACCCATGTCGACACCTATGATCACTAACTGGAAGAAGCTTCACTCTTTAGATTCTGAGTTGGTGAATCCCACTTTGTATAGACAGTTGATTGGTTCCTTGATGTATTTGGTCAACACTAGACCAGATATTTGTTTTGCAGTTAACACGATGAGCCAGTTCATGTGTGAGCCCGGGAAGGTGCACTAGGTTGCTATAAAACACATTCTTCGTTACTTGCAGGAACAATGGATTTTCATCTGGATTATAGACAGGCAGATGGAGTGAGACTGGAAGGGTACACTGATTCAGATTGGGCAGGTTGTGCTTCTGATAGGAAGAGCACTTCAGGGTGTTGTTTTGGGTTGGGTTCGACAGTTGTGTCATTGTTCAGCCGGAATCAACAGTCAGTTGCATTGAGTTCAGCGAAAGCAGAATACATGGCAACCAGTGTGGCTAGTTGTGAGGCCATATGGCTTCACAAGATGTTATTTGGCTTATTTGGTCAAGCGTTGAGACCTTCAGTGATTTACTGTGAAAATCAGAGTTGCATTAAACTCACGGAGAATCCAGTATTTCATGACAGGTCAAAGCATATCGGGATCAAATATCTTTTCATCAAAGACTATGTTCAAAAGGGAGTTGTGAATCTTGAGTATATTCCCACAGATTAGCAAGTAGCGAACACATTCACCAAAGCCTTACCACGGGGCAAGCATGTCTACTTCAGAGACAAGATGGGGGTGGTGAGGAACACTTTCCTCGATAAGAGGGAGTGTTAAAATTTGGGAACCAGAGGACAAGTGGTTCCCTAAGACTTTGATCTTTGGCCTAGGGAAAAGTGTCCAAATGTATTTTGTACTTTTCTCCTAACGTGACTTTATAAGTGGTAAAGTCAAATCTAATTTAAAAGTGACTTTATAAGTGATAAAGTTACAAATCTAATTTTAAAGTGACTTTATTAAAGTCAATGTGAAATTTGAAAGTGAAAAAGTGACTATGGAAATAAAAGGCTATGGGTCTTTATTTAAGTGGGGTGAATTAAAAATTAGAAAGTGAGAATTAAATGCACACTTATTCTCAGCCCTTGATCTAAAGCTATCTCAACCATTGGATTTAGGGATTCCCCAAAAGTCACTTAGGGTTAGGTTAAAGGAGGAAAAGAAGAGAAAAGGTCATTCATTTTTTTCATGAGCAGATTGAGAGAAAGAGCAAGAGAGAGCAAAGAGATTTTCTGAGCAGTGAGGAAGAAGAGAGCAGAACCTTGGCACACATATAGAGGCAGCGTTCAGCAAATCCATACAGCAAGTTACACATAGTTCAAGTCAGTTTTTGGGCATGTTTTTCGAGACGGAACCATACAACAACTTTGGCACGCATTCCTAAGCAATCGTACAGCAGTTTTGGCACAAATTTCAATGCGTATTTATTGCTGAATTTTTGGCACAAATTTTGAGGCAAGCCATACAGTGTATTGTTGTTTATGTGCACAAAAATCGAGGTAGAAATCGTACAACATATATTGTTGTCCCTCTGCACACAAATCGAGGAGGTCGTACAGCAGCGTTTATTGTTGTGTTTCTGGGCACGAAAATCAAAGACTCTGTACAACATTTAAGGTTGTTCCTGTTTTTTACTGTTGGCACACTTTCTGAGGCAGAGGTTAAGCACGAAAAACGGGATAAGTTGTATTTGTTTGGTTGCTAGAATTTTCTGTGTATTTTTGTTTCACTGTAAAAGCATTTTATCAAAAATAATGAAGAGATCTCAAACTGGTTTTCCCCAAGAGTTGTAGGGGGTTTTTCCAGGGTCACATTGACCAAAAATCAGCGTGTTATTTTTCTGTGTGTGGCTGTTATAATTTTCTAAGTTTTATTTATGCATTTTCCAACACTGTGAAATACCTGAATTTGTGTTTTCAGAAAATAATTTCATTTCCAGAATTTTGAATGTATGATTATGGGAATGGGCATTTAACTATATGGGAGTGATAAGGTGAAACTAAAAACCGGAGTGGGGTCTAAAATTTCTACAACTTTAGTTAACAATGGTATGTTCTATGCTTAGCACAATTACTTCAATGTCCTTTAGCAGCCCAATGACAATTTCTAATTTAGATTCCAATAGCAATCACATTAACAGTAATTGTAGATAAAACATGAAATAACAAAATGTAGAAGACAAGCCAAGACAAGAGGACCCCAGATTTGGCGAATGTTAGGGAAAACCCCAAGATGGGGAAAACCCTTTGATCAATTCTTCTTATTATTATATCAAATGTTCAGCAGAGATAAAGAGAGAACAAAAGTCAAAATTGACTTGCCAAATCAAAGTCAAAGCAGCCCTATCAAATCTACAGTCAAATTCTACCCTAACCAGAAAGTCAATAATGGTCAACACAACAACAAACAAACCTCTTTGGAGCTCGGTCAAAGGCAGTCAAACTCGGCTTTCAAAAGTGATCAAAGTCAACCCAAAACAGTCATGAAAACAACGATCAAACTCTACAGTGAGCCCTACAATTGGTGTGCGGTCAAAGTCAACAAAATGCCTCGATTCTTGTGCCAATAAATGCAGCATGCTAAAAAAACAAATCTTGCACAAAAACCATAGTCAAAGGAGGTCAAATCACCCTTAGTCAACATCGTTCAAACCTACAACAGTCTCTAAAATTTCGGCCCTATAATTCATCCTGCAATTTGTCCTTCTGCTGCCACACGTGTGAGGAAAAGGTATGCCCAATAAGTTGTACAAACCATTCAGAGAAGGAGAGAGATGATTGTGTGAGTGAGTGATTAAGATGCCAAATGAGGTTGGAGGTCTCTCTTATTTATACAAATCATTAAGGGTGAAGTGACATGTCTCTGGGGCTTCATAATCCTACATGATGATGTGGCCAACCTTGATAATTTGCACGTGTGGACTTGACCTCAAAAACATATTTTCCCTTCTCCAAATTTTATGATCTTTACGTCGATTTTGGTCCTCTCGAAAAGAGGAATTCAATACAATCATCATTTCCATCAAATGAGTTGTCCGAAGTGGAATTTGGCCCTAGTTTCCATTTTTATCATTAATTTCCTTGTCTCTTGCCCTCAAGGAACCATGTTTTTTAGATCAAACGATGCATCTGATAGGGTGAAATATGCCAAACTATTATTTGAGCTTTCTGATGAGATTGTTACAACAGTAGGAGAACATAATGTTGTGCAGGTCATCACTGATAATGCCTCAAGTTATGTTCTTCCTGGAAAGATGCTAGAAGCCAGATATAGGACCATATTTTGGACCCCATGTGTTGCACATGGAATAGACCTCATGTTTAAGGACATAAGAAAAGTGGAGTGGGTGAAGAACATTGTAAAGCAACCCAAGAGTATCAAAAAATACATCTACAACCACTCGTGGGTTTTGAGCCTAACGAGGAAAAACACTGGGGACAGGAAGCTTGTTAGGCCCACCATCACGAGATTTGCAACTCACTTCCTCACATTGCAATCTCTCACTTCCCAACAACAAAATTTGCAGAAAAAGTTTTCCAGTGATGATTGGAATTCATCTTGATGGGCTGTCAATACAGATGGAAAACACACCAAAAAGAAAGCTTTTTACGACACTTTTGGGAAAAAGCAATAGAGGTTGTGAAAATTGGTGAGCTCCTTATTAAGGTGTTACAATTGGTGGATGGGGGGGGATTGGCCATTGGCTACATCTATGAGGCTATGGATCAAGCAAAGGAGCATATATGGGCAGCCTACAAGGACAATGTAGGTAAATATGGGCCTATTTGGGAGATCATTAATAACAAATGGAGCAATGAACTCCATCATCTTATACATGCACTTGGGTATTTCCTAAACCCAAAGTACCATTATAAATGCTAAGCTAGGAGAAGATCATATTAGGGAGGTCATAGATGGGTTATACGAGTGCTTTGAGTGCATGGCATCTAATGAGTCGTTGCAGTTGGAAATACATCAACTCACTGCTTCCTCTAGGGCAACAAGCACATTTGGCAAAAACCTGGAAAAGATTGCAAAATATGTGGATCAACGAGGTAATAAATTCCAATTTGTTTATTTATTTATTTATTTTTGTAAGTTCAATTGTTTAAAATTGAAGTTGTAATTTGTATTTTGCAAATTGTTTAAACTAATCATAAATTATTAAACAATGAACCAACTCTAGTCTTTGTCTTTGTAGCACATTGGTGAGAGTCATTTGGAAGCCACTGCCCTCAGTTGTCAAATTTGCAATTAGAGTTCTCACCCAAACTTGCAGTGCCTCTAGGTGTGAGCGCAATTGGTCTATTTTTTAATGGATTCACACAAAGAAGAGAATTGCTTGGAACAAAACAATTGAATAATCGTGTCTTTGTGCAATATAACCTTCGACTAAGGCACAACCAGTTGTTGAATAAAATACCTGATACAAATCCCATTGTGTTGGATGCTACGTTGCACAGGTTCCCGCACCCGAGGGTGGGGTTACCGAACCCGCACCGGGTTCCCGCACCCAAGTACCGGATTCTCCGCACCCAAGTACCCTGAAGAACCCAAACGAACCGGGTTCTTCTCAGAAGAACCGGGTTCTTCAAACAAAAAAATTCGGGTTCTTAGGTTCTTTTGGTATGAAGAACCCATCGTTTTTCAGTCAAACATCTGGGGTGTATCCATAACCATGCAAATTAATTTTGAATGCTTCCATATTTGCTATGCATTTCCTTTGCTCTTTTCTATAAAGAACAAGAAACTGATATGGTGTTTTGACCCTTCTCGATACAGTTACACAATGGAAGAAGCAACTTGTATGCTAGGAGGCTTGAATCCTGTCAAGTTATTTGAAATCTAGTATGCTGGCACTTTATAAGATGCTTTTGTAAATAGTTGCTTTTAGAAGGGGTTTTAATTATTCATTACCAAAAAAAAGTTATTTTCTTACTCCACAACCAGCAATTTGTAGTGGACAAGAGCATGAATGCATGCTTTGAGATTTTGGAGTTGTTTTAATGTACTGACAATATACCTATCCAAAATTTTACTTGCCTTTGTGGGACTTTCAATAAAAGGAAGTTTGATCAGTAGACAGCATGCAAAACAGCCTGTCTGCCTGAGTTTTCATAGTTAGCAAAAATCAATCATCTGAGTATCCGAATTACAATACTAATAGGCCTACTTCATCAAGTGTATGTGTAGATTTCAAAAATCACATTCCTCATTAAATTTATGGGTAGGATCTTCATCAAATTTATGTGTAGATTTTGAAATAGTTGTTTTTGACTGCCGCAGAAAACTTGTGTGGATATTGCAGCAATTTTTCTGTTGCATCATTTTTCAGTTAATGAATGATTGTTTTCTAACGTTACCAAATCTGTGTCTGCATGGCAGGCATGACAAGCTTAAGAACACTGAGTGGGAAAAACACCCCAGATGTTTGACTGATGCAATTCTGATAAGAATTCTGATGGTAGCCGTTTTCTTAGTTTGTTTAGTCTTAATTTTCATTAAATTTATAATTTATAAATTTAATTTATAAAATATAGTATTATAAATGATATATAAATTATAATTTATAATTTATAATATATATTAATATAAAAATACCCAGACGAACCCACGCACCCTGTTTCAAAAAATGTCGTCCCCGTCCCCGTCCCCGCACCCGCACCCACGTTTCCTGGCAACAAAGGTTGGATGATATTGATCAAACTTCATAATGGGTGGAGGAGACTCATTCAGTTGAGTTTGATGTTGATTTTGATATTGATACCCTGGAGTTGGGAGGTGTTGATCCCAAAGTAGATCTGGTAGTTGAACCAATAGTTAGAGGAAGCGAACCACCAAGACCAAGCATGACACATGGTATTGGTGAGGGGAGCAATGGTCGTGAAGCTCAACCAACTCATTCTTCTAGTTCTGCAAGGCCTAGTACTACCATGGAGGTTGGAGAGGAGTGTGAGGAGTCCTCAGACTCTGAGCCAAATGATTTTTATGTAGCTCCTGTCGATGATCCCATGTCTAGTAGTTGTGATAAGTTTGATGAGTGATAAAGTTTATCAATGATTTGTACTTTGTAGTAGCCTAGTGGTCTAGTAGCTTGAGTTTTAGCATTGTTTTCAAACTTTAGATACTATTCAGAACCTCAATGGTTATATATTTTGTTGATGATATCATTGATACATATTGCACTCGGTGCCATTTTGATATATGCACCCTTAATTGGTATATAGATGAAAAGAATTCCCATTTTTTGTCTCTAATGGTTTGGAATCATGGTTTGTAATTTTAAAAATAAGTTTTCCCATTAAAAATATATATATTTTATGTATTTTTTTCAATTCTAGTTTATTGTATCCAGGTTGATCTGGTTCCGGTTCGAATCACAGTTAGATAGGTGACCAATTCGATGCCCGATTCTAGATTTTTTAACTACGTTTCAAACTAGATTGGCTAACCTCTCTACATTAGGGTCATTACAGCAAGGAAAATTTCGATTTAAACCATTATGATTTATTCGATGTCAAAGGGACAAATTGTGGGATTTATAGTAGTTGGCAAACTCAAAGGAATAGCTCACGATAAGATCATTTGCCTCTCAGGACCTCCTAGTATGAGTAAAACTAGCATTGGTAAATCAAATGCCCATGCTTTAAATCGAAAAATCTGCAAATTTTCAGTGGGAGGTTTGGTTGGTGTTACTGAAATAAAGGGACATTGATGAACCTATGTTGGTGCTATGCCTAGAAAAATGTTGCACTGCCTTAAATTTGTTGCAAATGTGGTAGAGATAATTCCTAATCCACTATTAGATCACATGGAAATTGTTAGTCTTGTGGGTTACATCACTGAGGAAATGATGCACATTGTCTGTGATTACTGGGAACGAACTACTTTAGAGTCTTGTGTCAAGCCTGAACAGGTTGAAATAACTAACGCAACACTTCTTGCACTAATAAAATCATATTTATCATCATATTGCTTTGAAATTGGTTCGTCAAGGTGTGACAAGTACAATTTTTACTAATGGCAGCAGTTAGAAGCAAGATTCCAAGGATTTAGACAATGAGGACCAGAACGTTGATGAGAAAAAAGGTATTTTGACTGATCAAGGAATCGATGAAGCACCATCATCAGCAAAAGTGTCTGAAGATGAACCATTAGAGCCAGCAGAGCCTTCTATCAATTCTCGTGATGAAGTAACAGCTTATGATGTTGAGAAAGTGGAACCTGATCACACGTATGAGAAGGTTATAATTGATGCAACAAATATAGTTGATTATGTGGGAGAACCAATTTTTCTATGATCAAACACCTACTAGTGTTGTGATGGGTCTTGCATGGGCAACAAGGGTGGTTCAACGCTTTACATAGAAACCACTTGTACAGAGCAAGGTGAAGGTAAAGGTGCACTGCAATTGACCGAGAAGCTTGGAGGTGTCATGAAAAAAAGTACTTTGATAGCCCATACCGTAGCCAAAGTTATCCTACAAGAGAAAGAACCAGTTAACTAATTCCTTGCAAATTCTAGGCTTCATTTGCATATACCAACTAGAACAATGCCAAAAGATAACAATGTCATAAGATGGACCTACTGTTGGCTGCACTATGATCACATCAATGCTTCCTATAACAACAAAGGAACTTGTGAAGAAGGATGAAATTTGGGTTGTCTTAGTTTGAATTTCACTTATTGCTCATGAAAATAAAGATAAAGGGATAGGTGAAAGATCGGAATTCGTCAGGGACAATGGTAATGAACATTGGGAAAGTTATGGTCAACATGATTATAAGAAACATGAATTTCAAGGAGCCATCAAAATGGATGAACATCTAACTAGTTTGATTTCTAATATCCAAGAAGGAGAACAAAGCCGAGAACAATAGAGATTGTGATTGCTTGCAAGCAATGTCGAGAAGGGGAGGTTGTAATGTTCCCAAAGGGATTAATAGGCCCAAGTGACAAAGTAGCCTATCGATTCTCACAGGCTATGGTCCTCGATAAATGGGAAAACTCCAAAATACCCAATGTTTGGGCAAGTTTGGAGCAAGGAGCAAAAAATCCCAGAGTCAGGGTTTGGTGTGAACCTTACTCAATTAAATAAAAAGAAAAACCACCTCGAGGAAATCTATAAATACAAAAGTATTAGAATCACTTGAGGCATCATTGGATTGGATTATGTCTTTGTTTTCTTTGAGCCTGAGGCTCATAGGGTTTTAAGACCCCATTTCTCCTTGGACTAGTTTTGGTGGGAGGTGATCCCACCCTACCTAGTCAACCTTTTCCTTGCTCTACCATAGCTAATTTCTTGGAGTAATCGATATGATTTGGGCAAATTGAAAGGTATTTGTTCAGCTAGAAGGCTTGGTTTGGGGTTTTGTGGACTATTCATTTAGCACAATTTTGGTCTACTGTAATATTGGATTTGCGGCTCACTAAAAACAATTGACCGAGAATGGATTTGGCACCACTTTGGCTTGCAGAGGGAGTTTTGTGTGCAACGTAGGAAGGTAGGTTTGATTTAAGAAAGCTAAGGTGCATTCAGAAATAGGGGCCAAGGCCGCAAGCAGATACAGGGTTGCAAGCCGAAGCCTAGTCTCCGTGACAGTGTAAGGAGGTTATTCGCTCAGGAGCCTAATCTCTGCAACAGAAAACGACAATGTAACCCTGATCAGAACATGTTACGCAGCAGAAAATAATTTATAAACAGGTAATTTAATAGTACGATAGTTACCTGTGCAAGATTCTGAGCACCATACAATTCTAGAAGTGACTTTCAAAAGCCACTTGGGTGGATGAAATAGCACAGTAGAATTGAATAATTTGAATACTATTTTACTGAATATCAACATTGCAATGTGGCAAATTTTGGGAGTAGATACATTTACTATTTTTTTGGGGCAGTTAGCCCTAGTTCTATTGTGGGTTTATAATCATCTTGCTGAGGAAACCTGTTATTCATGCATGCAATGGAAGTGTTTACTATTGTATGAATGTGTATTGTTGTTAAATGATTTTTTTGTTTTGATTGATGTGGAAAGCCTTAGTCTAGAGTAAACACCCTAAGGGCAAAAATTACCCTAGGATATTATAGGAATCATCTTGAATTTTAACACACAAAAAAAGTATTGAGCAAGAGTTAAAAATAATACCAATTCTTTTTCTTTTGCTTCTGCAAGACGGATTAGATCCTTCATGGCCAACTTTGAATAGTCAAGATCACCTTCAGGGATGTCAAGTAAATGTTTTTCAACTGTAAAAAAATAAATATTTTTAGAAAATTTTCTATTCAAACAATAGGAACAGTGAAATGGTAAATTATGTTTTGAAAGATACAAATAAAAACTAAAACTTAAGTTTATGGAGCTACAAATGGTTGGTCTAGGGCTGGCAAACTGGTTCTCATTAAATCGGTGCTTGTGGCCATCCCAGTCTACTGGATTGTGCTCACCTGGGTCCCAAAGGTATTTTATCAAAAGTTAGGAAAATTTGTAGTCGTTTCCTCTGGGCTAGATCTAAGGAGGGGCATGTGATTCCCTAGGTAGCATGGGACAAAATTGCTTCGCCGAAGGAGAGGAGTGGTTGGGGGATCGAGGTGCTTCAATCTTTTGCCATGTCTATAGCAGCTAAATCTGGTTGGAGGATCATTTCTAAGGATAACCTATGGAATGCAGTGGTTAAACATAAATATATTGATCCTACTCCTTTGGAAGAATGGATTCACAACCCTAGGAAAGCGATCTCAAATGTGTTTGTGATATCGAAAGCCACCATTCTCTCCTTTAAACTGGTCGAAGATGGTCTGGCATGGCAAGTTGGAAATGGGGAGAAGGTTGTCTTAGGCAGTGATCCTTGGATGGGTTGCAATCAGCGCTTTGCTCTCTCTGGGGGGCTTTTGGACCACCTTCACTCAATGGGGTATTATTACTTGTCACAAATTGCAATACCAGAGACAACTTATTTTTGGACTGAGGGCTGGAAATCAGAAGATGATATGCATCTGGAGCCTCAATGGGGTATGGAAAGGAGGATTTATAGTCAAGAGCTGAGAATATCCAATGTAAGGATTTATGACAGGTCGGACTCTCTTCATTGGGTACATGCACCGATTGGGAAATATGCTCCCAAATTTGGCTATAATTTCTTGATGAATCAGAGGGAAAGAGGTCAGTAGATGTGGTGGCATAATTTATTATGGAAGTTGAATAGTCTTGCAAAAGCTAGACACTTTTTTTGGTGTGTGCTCAAAAACAAAGCTCCTACATGGGATAACTTAATGAAAGGAATAAACAAGGGCATGGATGATCTATCTTGCGCAAGGGTTCAGAGGAGTTCATTAATCATATTTTCCTTTCATGTGGTTTTGCCTTAAAAATATGGGAGGCCACCCTCTCCCTCTTAGGCATCCAAACTACTTGGCATGGACCTTCAGTTGAATCTGCTTGGCTCTCCTAGTGGAATGAGGTTCCGGATATCAACAAAAAGAATATTCCTTTAATTATCACTTGGGGTCTTTGGTTCGCAAGGAACAAAGGTATCTTCAAGGATTTAGTTCCTTCCCCAATCTCCATCATGATTGAATGTGTCTCCATCCTGGATTTTCTTCCCAAAAAAGACATCTCCAAGACTGTCAGAACTATCGCCAGCGAACAGATCAATAGGGATATTTCTTGGGCATATTTTGTTGGCGCTTCGGATGAAAAAAACAGATGTGGCACTGGCTTGGTGATCCATATAGATGAAAACAGAACTTTAAAAGCCTTTGTGGGCATAGGCCCTAGCATAAACAACTTTGTTGAACTACTCTCTTTAAAACTGCTCCTCTGCTGGCTCATAGATTTGGGAATTGTCAATGTTCAAATTTTTGGGGACTCCAAGAATGTTATAAATTGGTTCAACAATAATCAGAGATTTCTGAATTTTGTTTTGATCCCTATCATTGAAGAAATTCTTCTTTTAAAGATGTCATTTGATTTTATATCTGTGTGCCATATCTACAGGGAACGAAACATAGCAACCAACCTCCTTTCTAAGGAGGGCCTACAACAGGATCTGGATTGCTGGCGCATAGTTGATACTGAAGATGGCAGTGTCTCAGACACTAGACCTTTTGCTATATAATTTCAACATTCTCTCGGTTTCGGGGTTTTTTGTTACTACCTGTTTTTTATGCATTTTTGTTAGATTTGGACAACTAGGCCCAAACTCCATGTTATGATGCTCAGATTAAGAGGCTAATATTTTTGTTGGATTCCTCTTTCGGAGAGGTGTAAAATCCATATATAATATGTCTTAATCCGATGAGCAGAATATTTATTTTGAATTTATTATTCTTAATAAATTATATGTGCAGGTCGGCCTTAAGGTTGCACGCCCCCAGCAGATGTGTCACACGCCCCAATGATGGATATAAATACAGGCAAAGTTGGAGAGCATTTCATCACAACACAACTCACATCTTCTTCTCTCATCCGAGATAGTACGAGCTCTCCTCGAGGATTAGTTCAGTCACACGTGTGAAGGAGGAGAAGGACAAATCTGTGATTATTGAGTTGAAGGACGAATTTCTGCAGTTAGGTTTTGCAGAACCATCCAACCTGCGTTGACTTGGTCAACGATGGTCCAATTGGGCTGAAATTTGGTGAGAAGTTCGATTTTAAAGGTTTATCGTTTGGGCGCAGAAATCGAGGCTGCCACCTCAATCTGCTGCTGCCAGATTCTTTAGCTTGCTGCCCTGCGTTGACTTTTTCGCAGATGCGCGCGACTTTTTTGGAGTTGACTTGGGTTGACTCGTTTGCTGATTGGACTGCTGTAGACACACCCGGCCACACCAAGAGACTTTGCTGGTTGAAGCATCCTGTTGACCGCCGTAACGCACCACCACATTTTTTTCCTGTTTCTGATTTGTCTTCTATAAGATCCACTCATATGTTCTATCTGCATTTTACTTAACTATTTGTATGATTGCTGTGAGAAAAGTAAAGTTGCTCCAAGCATAGAACATCTTCAAAAATTTACAATTTTGGACTATGGTCTCTCCACAGTTTTTTCAGGGCTTCTCTGGGCTGATTATATGGTTTTTTGTAAATGCATGTAAAACTGGTGGCCTCTCTATGGAGGTGTTTCTTTGGTACATAGTAGGTGAAAATGTTATCACTTATGATGTAATGCTTTTTGGCATTTTCGTTTCTGGACTATGTCTCTTGGCGGGCAGTTTTCTCCTACTAGGAGAGGCCTGGTATATTTTTTGGTTTTTGTCTGTGATTCTCTGAAAGTGGCTTCCTCTAGCACTGGGTGTTTATGCACTGTTTAGTGAGATGCTGTGGGGGTTCTATATCCTACCAAATGCTTTACTGCATGTACTCTGTAACTTTTATATACTTAATTAAAAATTCGCTTTTTTCCTTACAACAAAACTAACATTTAAATATAAAAAAAAAACAAACAAACAAACAAACAAACTTATAAGTATCAAAAATAAATGAAGACTTACCACGCCTACAATGTCTTGTGGTGCTCCGGGAGAACCTCTTCTTTGTAGCTTCCAAAAACTTCCCACTTTTTGATGTTCCCTTTTTTGACTTTGTCTTTTTATTTTTAACATTTTCATTTAGTTCTTGATGCTTCAAGGGTTGCCCAACATCAAATGCACCTCTGTTTGAATCACCTGAAACTTTTGTTGAAGGCGTTGTTTTCCGTTTGCGGGATCTGGATTGATTGTTAGTTTTTCCACCTAAATTATTTAGAGGAATTACCCCTTCTTTAGAGAGAGTTTCTGTGTTTGGAACAAAAGAATTTTCTTTGCCTTCCAGAATTTCCTCAGATTCTCTCATTTTATGCCCAATCAAAAGGATTGCTAACGAGTGAACAATCCAAAACTTTCTCCAGGTTTCCAAAAAGACCAGACCGGTGGCTAATGGCTTACCAAAAAGTTCGAGAAACTCTTGGAAAAATCGTTGCAGTCGTGACCTTAAGCATCTCAGAACCCCAGCCTGCGAACGGAAGGAGGGAACCTAAGCAAGAAAGGGGTTTCTGTTACTTGACGAAAAACTTACGTTGCAACCCTTATGAAAATCCGAACCCTGTGTTCATCGTTGCCCTGTAACAAGGACAAAACCCTTAAAAGTATCAGTTCGAAAAATTTTATAAAAAACGGTTGTATTTTCAACAAGGCAAAGTTAGATAAAACTTTAAGGAAATACCTCTATGCTTAAAATAGCTGCGGTGAGAAGACTGTCTGCCGGAAATCCATTAATCCACCGAGCTTTCAACTAGTTCCAGAAAAAAAAGTAGACGTTGTTCGGCAAGAGTGCAAGGGAGCCGACCATTTGACTGCTAATTGGCAGGGATTATCCTTTCCTAGCCTGCGAGCAGAGCTCCATCGGCGAACTTTCCAGAATGCAAATGCCGCGAAAGGCCGAGGAGGGGGTTATGACGGTTACCATAACCGCCAAAAGAAACGCCAATAACTGTATTATATTATATTGATATATTAAATTTTAAATTTTAGCGGTTGATTTATTTTATTTTTTAATGTGTGTGTTTTGATGTTAATTTTTTTTTGGTTGAAATCGATAAAACTAACAAAAATGTTAGGTTTTATATTATATATATATATATAATATGTTAAATGTAATATAAACTTATTTTAATTTTAAATTTGTAAATTAAAAGTAAATAATTAATTAATTTTAAATTTGTAAATTAAAAGTAAATAATTAATTAATTATGCATATAAATATATGATAATGTATATATATATATGAAATGTAATATAAACTTATCTTATTTTTAAATTTGTAAATTAAAATCGTTGAAATATAATTTTTTAATAAAAATAATATAATATATTAAATTATTTTATTTCTTTCTCATTGTTTTCTTGGTTTAAACTAGCCAATTCTTAAAAATATAATAAAATATAATTTTTTTTGATTTGAACTAGTAAATTTTAAAAAATATAATAAAATATTTATCATTAGTTTTAAGAATTTTTTAACTATATCAAAATATTTATCTTATTAACTTATTATCACTTAGTATAGGTTAATGATACCTCTCTTTCTCATTGAGAACAAATCTTTATGCATGATTTCCCTTCAAATAAATCTCGTTTCCAATATAATGTCGGATGAGAAGCACAAGTGAAAGTTATGGTCAATCTAGCACATTAACCTTTTGATTTTGTGGCTAACTTTGAAGTATAAACATTCGCGGAGCCCATGGATGAAATTTGAGGGGCTTATCGGGCCATGTCAAATAAGGCTACAACTTTCATAAATTTACAAGCTTCCTTCTTTATAGAAATTGTTGCAAGTGTTACTAGAGTTGTCAATTTCTGGGCCGCAAAAAAAAATTGTTACTGGAGTTGTAAGAAATGTGAAAGTTACAGATTTCTTAAATTCGTGAACTTCCTTTGTTCAAATTGTTGAAACTGTTACTTGAGTGGTCAACTGTGAAAATTGTCCAATTTGATACTCGGTTTGGTTTTGAAACTCTTACTTTAATGTGAAATTAGACCATGTTAAATAAGTTTACATAGTTCTTAAATTCTTAAATTTCGTCTATTGAAATTATTGTAACTATTGTTGAAGTTTTCAAAAAGAAACAGTGAATTTGGCATCCAGAATTAACATGACAGCACCTACACTAGTGTGAGACCACAGGTCATGTAGTGATGGGTTCTAGCGATACATTAGTTTGAAATTCAATTTATTTAATAAATTGGAAATGTGTCAAATTTAATTATCTCTTAATTAAATTGGACAACAAATAGTAATACTATCTCATGATCACTTGTAATAGTTAACTTAGTGTGATAAACTCAGTTAGCTCATGAATTTCGAGTTGAGGGTGGTTGGTGAGGCATCCAAAGTGATTCTATGTGTTTTAGAGTTCAAGTTGCAGTTAAGTGCATGAGTTTAATGCATGAGAAATCAGTTAACTCAGTTAAGTGAGTTAAAGTCTGTTGAACTAGTTGTAACTAGTGAGAGATCAAGTGAACTGAATCATATTTAATTCACAATCAGTGATCTACCATGCAACTGATGATTTGCTATTAATAGTTGCATGCATGTCAATTCCAGTGGAGACCTAGTTGAGACAAAGGTTAAAGGGAAGTTAACTATCAATTGTGATATTAGCAGGCTGCCCAGATGCAGTTAAAACACCATAGGATGCCCATGATACTCAGCGCAGTCAAGGAAGACTGAAATTCCTAAAGAATAGGGATTTCATTCCATAGGGATTGTGTGAGTAAGGCAGGCTGAAGACAGGCTGAGAATTGGCTAAGTGTTGGTCCAATTTTGCCTGGATCAGTGTGAGACAGTTGTGAGAGTGCAGGATACTCTTGTGAGAAGAGTGCATTGTAATTGTTTCATGATTCCTTGGTGAATATACAATAGAAGATAGAGGGGTTTTGAGCAGTAAGCTTTCCCCAAGAAAATATATGTGTTGCGGTTTGATTTGATTCTTTCTTTACTTGTTGTGATTGGCGATCGTGCTTATTTTCCGCAATTGATTTGTAGAAGGATTCAATATCTTGCTTTAGTACATTGCATGATCGGATTGAATCCATTGGTATACACATTGTTTGTATAATTCCTACAACTATTACCTAGTGTGAAATCTATGAAAACTTGAAATACTTAAATTCATGAACTTCCTTGATTTAAAACTACAAATTTCTTAATTTCATGAACTTCTTTTATTCAGATTATTGCAATTGTTCTTGTGGTCAACTATGAAAATGGTCCAATTTGATAGTCGGTTTGGTTTTAAAACTCTTACCTTAGTGTGAAATTAGACCATGTTAAATAAGATTACATAGTTCTTAAATTTGTAGATTTCCTCTATTCAAATTGTTACTGAGTGTGAAATTTATGAAAACTCAAATTTCTTAAATTCATTAACTTCCTTGATTTAAAACTACAAATTTCTTAAATTCATGAACGTCTTTTATTCAAATTATTGCAATTGTTCTTGGAGTGTTCATAACTATAAAAAACATGAAATCCAGTAGTCAATTTGATTTTGAAATTCCTACCTTAATGAAACCCTCTTGATTTGATTTTAGTTTTGAATTTCGTACCTTGATAGAACCTTCTTCCATTTGATTTTCAAATAGAGGAAAAAATAAATTTCATTTATGGATTTTCCAACTCCAGACCGTATTAGCTAAGAGAAATCCGCTGAAGAAATTTTTTTGGAACCTTCCTCACTAGTTGGTGACAAAATGGATTGCACATCGCCACTTTGGATTATTTATGACATTTATGGTGATTGCTCTTCTCACTCTTGCTTGGGCTCTGCGACAACTAAAGTGGGATTCTTCTTTCTTAGAATCTCGTGTTCCATGACCGATCCAAGAATATTGATATTATGTACCACCTTGTCCGGGACATGGTACAGTGAGGCGCCGTAAGGCTCTATCATATTGGGACTGATGAGAAGGTCGAAAATATTCTCATGAAGCCTCTGGGGAAGGTCAAATTCTTAACCTTCTGTGAGAAGCTTGGTATCATGGACATACCTTATTGTGAGGGTCCCGCTTGAGTTGGACTATGAGCTCTGGGAGCTCCAAGGGGCTTGGGGATAGCTACTTGGATCTATAAGCAACCACAGGGTTAGGTTTGCCTTACCTTGTTGGTGTGCTTCTTCCCCAAATTTATGATATTGAGTTGATTCGCCCTCTCTTTGATCTATGCCCCACAATCATCCTACCCATCTAGTCTGAGACTCATGGGAAGTACCTTACATTTGTCCAATGAGTTGGGAAATGAGGATAGAGACCAATAGCATTATCGATGGATGCATCGGGTATTGTCGTATTCTTTATGTCTAGGATGGGATGTGTCCAACAACTTGATCTGGGATCAAGTCTGATGAGGTTTTTACCTTTGAACTGACTTCGGGTCAGTGGAGAGTGGCAAAGTCTTTGTGACTCACTCTCGATGATATTTTCTTATGATTATTCTATAGCAGAGCAGAGACAACGAGATGACACAAGATTGCATGATGATGGTGACATATGATAGTACATGATGGTACTAGATGATAGCATTGCACACGTGGATAGATGGAATTCTCCCTAGTTGAGAGGGAGTGTTAAATTTGGAAACTAGGGCCAAACTCCATGTTGAATTTCTCATATGATGGAGATGATATTTTTTTTGGATTCCTCTTTCGAAGAAGTGCAAGATTGATCTAAAGATCGTCTTGTTTGGATGAGCAGAGCTTGTATTTTGAACTTATTTTCCACACATGTGCAATTTGTCAAGGTTGGCCATAATTTTAATGTAGGCTCACAAGCCCCAAAAGGTGTGTCACACACCCACAGTCATGGATATAAAAAGGAGAGACATGATGCTCATTTCATCATTCACTCATCTCACACTTCTCTATCTCATTTGATTGGTTCATACTGCCTTAGAGGCTTCTCTCTCCTCCACACATGTGAAAACATGAAGCTGCAATTTCGAACTGGTTTAGGGCAAATCTGAACAGCATTGACTTTGGGTCAACCTTCATTTTTTGACTGTGTTTTTTAGGCAGGAAGGCCGATCTTGAGAGGCTGCATGTGGAGGCTGACAATTTTCTACAAACTATGGACCCAACCACCTTGTCACTAGCTTCCCCTTCAAATCTTTGAACCTGGAATCATATAACAAGGCCCAGTCTCCTTCTTGAAAATATTTTCCTTGATGTGCTTGTCATGCCAAACTTTCCTTTTCAATTGCATGGATTCGGTGTGTAAGAGAGCTTCCAACTTCAACTCATCTAAGCCATTAAGTTGGAGCAGTTTTTCTTGTTGTGCTCTGGTGACATCTAAGTCCAATTAGGCTTCCATTCTCAGAGTGTTATATTCAAATTCAATAGAAATCAAAGAGTTTTTTCCCATAAACCAAATCATATGGAGCAAACCTAATGGTTGTCTTAAAAGTCATGTTATAGGCCCAAGTGGCCTAGACTAATATTTCTACCCAATCTCTCTTATTGTTGCTAACAAGCTTGGTGAGGATGCTCTCTAATGCTCTATTTGTGACCTACACTTTCCCATTTTCTTAAGGGAGATAGGAAGTATATGTCTTGTGTTTGATATGGTGTTGCCTCACAAGATCCTTGATTAGATGTGTTGTGAATCGTGCTCCTTGATTGATTAATATCTCCCTTGGATGCCCAAACTTGTAGAAAATGTTTTCTCTTAAAACCTCAACCACTTTCTACTTAGTTGTTAATTTAACAACCTTTGTCTCGGCCCACTTTGTCAAATAGTGAGTGCACACAATGATGTACTTCTTCTATCCTGATGGTGGATCAATTGGCCCAATGAAATCCATGCCCCACTTGTCAAATGGCTCTAAGGCCACTTGAGGTTGTAAGGGAATCTCATCCTTGGGTGTGGGTTTCCCCATCCTTTGGCACTAATCACAATTGGTGGTGTATCTCCTTACATCTTGATGTGGAGTGGGCCAATAGTAACCAACCTGTAGAACTTTAAAGGTTGTCCTCTTAGCAGCAAAATGACCCCCATAAGGTCCATCATGGCACGATGAGAGGATCTAAAATACCTCTTCTTCCCTTAAACATCTCATAAAGATATAATATGGTCTCATTTTGAAAAGGTTTCCCCCAATCCAAGTGAAAGGGGCACTCTTCCTTACAATCTTGCTCTTCTTCCTAGATGATCTATTAGGAGGAAACCTCCCAACAACCAGGTAGTTGGCTATGTCAACAAACCAAGGAGAAAGCATCAAGATAACAAAGAGGTGCTCATCTAGAAGTTTACCATCCACCATCTCTTCATTACCTGCAAGAAAAGTAAGTTTGGACCAGAAATATCCAACCACATTTTCTTTCTCTGGTTTGTCAATGATAGTAAAATCAAAATTTTGTAACAATAACAATCATATTATTGTCCTAGCATTCACATCAGACTCATTCATAAAATACTTAATGGTTGCATGATAAGTATGAACAAAAGTTTGATATCCAGTGATATAGTGCTTGAATTTGTTCAAGGAGTGTACTACAACTAAGAGTTATTTTTTAGTGACAATGTAATTAAACTCAGCTTTAGACAAATATTTAGTAATGATATAAATGGCATGAGGCAACTTATCATCTACTTGTCCCAAGGATGCCCCCAGAGTTTTTTCTGATGCATCAATATGGATATGGAAAGGCAATGCCCAGTTGGAACCCATAAGGATGGGTACAATGGTCAACTTTTCTTTCAATATTTCAAGGGCCTCCTGGCGGTTGCCTATCCAACAAAAATCTAAATCCTTGGCCAACAATCCAAACAATGGTGAAGCCACTTTACTAAAATCTTTGATGAAACTTCTACAATACCTAGTTAATCCCAAGAAACTGCTAACATCTTTTTGCTTTTGAAGGATAGGGACCCTTTTGATGATGGAAATCTTATTTGGGTCCACCTGTACCCCTTACTTTGATATGGAATGGCTAAGGATAGTCCCTGCATTCATTAAGAATTCACATTTATCAGGGCTCAATGAAAAATTCATTTCAATACATTTCTTCAAGACTTTACACGTATTAGAGAGGGCCTCCTGGAAGTCACATCCACAAGGAGTGAAATCAATTATGTATATCTCAACAAAGACATGAACAAGGTCAACAAAGATACTTAAAACTACCCTCTCAAAAGTAGCAAGGGCATTACATAGACGCAATGGGAGAACTCTATAAGCAAATGTGCCCCAAGGGCATGTAAATGTGGTCATATATTGGTCTTAAAGGCTGATATGGATCTGATTGTAACCACTAAAACCATCCGAGAAAGAGATGAACTTATTTCATGCAAGACCATATAGGACTTGGTCATTGAAGGGAAAAGGAAAATGGTCTTTCTTTGTGGCCTTGTTAAGTTCTATATAGTCAGCAGAGATACTCCACTCCCCATTCTTCTTTGGGACTAAAACTAGAGGGGACACCCACTCACTATCTTAGATGGGGTATATGAACCCTGCATCCAACAACTTTGTTAATTCTTCCTTCACAATGTCCTTAAGAGTTGGTTTCATTCTCCTCCGGGGTTTGCGTGCAGGTTGGCATCCATCTTTGATGTAAATATGATGAGTACAAATCGAGGGATGCACCCCTTTCATTTCTTTAAAATCCCAAACAAAAACATCTAAGTGGTCTCTCAATATCTTGCACAATTGTTCTTCTTGTTTGGCCAAGAGAGAGGGGTTGATCTTTAAGGTTATAGATGGGCCAAACTCTAAAATTTTGACATGTTTAGGACTTGAGTCAACCGAGCATAACTTAGTCCAAGGACTACTCCCAGATTATTTCATAAGGTCATCAAGTGGGGTGGTAGTGGGAGGCTGGTTCTGAAGGATATGGTCAATGAGGTCATCTTCATCAAGTCCCCCCCCCCCCTCCCATATAAAAACATCCAGGGTACAAATTGGGTAGGGTATTTTGTGATACAATTCAGCCTCTTCACCATCTTCTAACCACAAGGGTAAATAAAGTTTAATAGAAGGTTGAGAAGGAGGGTACAATACCAATTGTTTTGATAAGGGTCCATTATTAATAGTCATGTTCCCAACCCTACAACTAATGTAGGCATCAATAGTGGACAACCAAGGCATTCCTAAGATAAGAGGATAGCCATTAAACTTGGTTTTGGGATGGATAACCAGGAAATCAGTAGGATACTCCCAAGAGTCGATGGAGACCGTGACATATTCAACAATTCCCTCAAGAGCTATTGTGGATCTATCTGCAAGTTGCAACATTGTGGTGGTCCTCCTTAAAGCCCCTTGGAGGTTTAGATTTAGCATGGTTTCCTTAGTCATCACATTGTTTGCATCCCTAAGATCAACCAGGGTGTGAGGAATATGATGCCATCAATGTGCACATCCACTACTAGGATTCTAGGGTCTACGTATTTTGGAAAGATCGCTCTCCCCAGCATTAGATCATATAATTATCCAACAACATTGATGGTGGGGGTGTCTCTCCTTTTTCTCCCGGGAGTTTTGAAACATTTATGCTTGATAGGCTTATTATAGATGGGAACATCCTCAATAGCCTAGAGAAGGGGTATCTTGACACACAAATTCTTCAATTCTCCCAGAATTTCAATCCATTCTGGGGTTTGATAACTAGAGTGGATCAATATTTCAGGAAAAGGAGGTGGATTTAATTGAGGAGCACTCTCTTCCTTCTCTTCTTCAAGCTCTTCAAGTGGATAAGTGGGTGGTTATTAGGAAGCACTATCCTAATAAAAGGTTGATCCTTGGATATCCACAACATAATCAGGATAAGGTGTCACTCCAATGTATACATGTTGTGCTTGCTTGTTGTTTAGCTTCGGATTGGGTTGAGCATGCATCTAAGGTTGCTTAGGTGGAGCAGGATGAGTGAGTTATGGTTGAGGTTGGGGTGGAGGTAGTAAAGTAGGAGGTTGGATACCATTGTGATGGGTTTCTCCATTAAGGAGGTTGGGGAGGATATGGCTGAAAAGGATGGTTGACAGGTTGAGGAGGATATGGAGGAGAATAAGGCCAAGAAGGTGTGGACCATGTTGGATGAGTGGAAGAGTACCAGGGTTGCAAAGGTGCATTCTAATATGGATTGAGATAAGAATGAGGTACAAATTGCATGCCCTGTTGGTATGGTTGAGGTCCTCGAGGCCTCCTTTGATTAATGAAACAAAGTTGCTCAGACCCACCTTCTTCCCCTTGGTATACAAATTTTAAGCCTGCCGAAGAAGGGAATTTATATGTTCCATGGTTTTCCTCACAGACTGAGCAAAATTCTAGGACATTCAATGGGAATTCATTCTTAAGATGTCTTTTAGTACATCAAGGGAAGAAAATAGCTAGAGCCCTTTCTACTTCCTCTTGTTTCCTCTTGATCTACATGGTATCCATCTGCAGTGTAAAGGTATGTAACATTTTACTTTTGAAATCCTTCAACATGTTCCATATATATATATTTTTTATGGATGTTTTGGAGGGAGAGGAACTTTCCAAACCTTAACTATCCCTACCCTTCTTCATAGCATCCCTACAATGATTTTTGAACACAATTTTGATGTCATCGTAGGATAACTAATAGACATATCCTCCATATAGCATGTTGAGGGTCTCCAACACTTCCTCCCTGATCCCTTGGAGAAGATGTAACTTGAATGATTCGGGATCAAGGGTGCAATTGGCCCTCCTATAGTTACGTTTAAAATTTTCCTCATAGTCTTCTAAGGATTCATCAGGTCTCAGGGTCATCCTAAAGATTTCCTCTTTGGTTTCTTTGGACCTAAAGTATTCCTTGTACTTGCTATTGAAGTATTGTTGCATTTGGGTCGAGGTAGTGATCATTAGGGGAATTTCAAGGTATAAACTGGCCCTCCTAAGGAAATTATAAAATAATAGTGGAAATAATAAAATAAGAATATATTACATCATCAAATTTTAGAGGGGAAAAAAAAATCAACTCGTATTTTCAACTTATCTCCTTGTGGGTTTACTGAAATTTTGAGCGGTAACAATCATTGGATGCATAATTTGATTCCTCATCCAAGGAGTACCCATGATATATACTTTCGATGGCCCTGCTATACGAAAAAATGAGAAATACATGAAAAATGTGATTGCGATAACATTTTTTCATGTATTTCTCATTGTTCTTGTAGCAGAGTCCATCAAAAGTATGCAACATGGGTACTCCTTGGATGAGGAATTTAATTTTGCATCTAAAGAGTACTCCCACTCGAAATTTGAGTAAAACTTTAGGGAGATACGTTGAAAAAGTAGTTTTATTATTTTATTATTTTAAAATATTTTTACTTTTTTACCCCAAAAATGGTGAATCATCCCCCATGGTTGAAATCATTATATTGAATCCTATTGGTTCTTATAAAGTTTAATTTGGTTGTACATTTTTCCTCGGAGGCCCATTTTAGACATCAAATTTTCTCTAATGGCTGCCCCCAGGCAGACCCATACACCAGCATAAGGATGCATCCTTAAGGTTAGAGGGGAACAATTTCAAATTTTGTTCATGAGAGGCATATTCATAAGTCCTACAAACAACAAAAAAATCAAACATGAAGGTGTCAGGGTCCTCAGAGGTTAGGCCGTGGAAGTGTGGAAGGGGAGGAGGGCTCATGTTCTTGGTTTCTGTGATGGGAAAAATCTTATTGTTTGTGTTCTTATCCATAACTTGGATAGGTGAAGTAGGTTCTTCTTCTTCCCAAATAGGTTCTTCAAAAGTTTTAGTTTTCTCACCTAGAGGGTCTTCTAACTCCCCTGCAGTCAGAGAGGGATGTTCACAGTCACCGAAGAAGAATGAATGTTGACTGCTTGAGGGTGTGGGAGTTTTTGGTATATTTTTTCCTTGATTATCCCTACTCCTACGAGGCATGAAAGAAAGTTTTTCTTGTTTTTGTTTTTTTTTCACTTCCTTTTTACTGAATGTAAAAAAGAAAGTAGAAAACAATGCTTAAGCATAAATAATCATCTACTTAGACACCTCCCCGACAACGACACCAAAAAGTGGCGAGCTTTTGTATTGCACCAAGAGTGTTGTAACTCCTAAGGGCTTCTCAACTCTAATTGTCAACCTGAGGTTCGTACAAATTTAAAGGTGACATTTCTATATGCACAGTAGATGGGATTATACTCATTCCACCCTCAACTATGATATTAGATAAAATTATCCAACTACCATCCCCTCTACTTGCCTACAATGAAACCTTGATGATGAAAGTATAATTGAAAAAATAATCTTAACTAGGCAAGCAAAACTGCTAATTGTAGGTTCTAACTAGCTTTTCATGAAGGTGAAAGAAAACTATTCTACTTGCAGAAAGGAGAATATTATTTATGCATCATTCATCAACTAATTCTCAAAATTACATGTACATATATATACTCACACTTGCTAAAAGAAATAAAAAAATTAACTTGTAAATTGCTTGTAATTGAAATACTATTTTTACCCTATTTTTGCAGTGAGGAAAAGGAATGGTTGGGGAGGTCTCGAAACTTCTCTTGGTCATCAAATCATAACTTAAGGTCATTATCCCTCCTACTTGAGTTAGTGTTGAAGTGGGGAGAAAATCTGGTGAGAGAAAATGGTGGTACAGACATGCTACAAGAGGCTGCTATAGGAAGGCTTGTAATGCTACAAGAGGGCTTCTTAGAGTGTTTTTAGGTTGGGGACGAGGTCCTGAATGTATGGAGATGTGGATATAGGTTAGGAAGAGTGAAAGAAGGCTTAGTAAGCCTCCTATTCAAGCTCAGGACCTCTCAGAGGTCTGTCTTGCACTATGATGAGTTCCCATGGTGTTTTAGAGTTTCTAAGAAAAATGACTTTGAAAACGGACTTTTGGAGAAGGGTTTGAAAGATGATGATCCGAAATGGGTGGCTGACTTGTTATGCTATGCAAACACCTCCCACTCAGTTAAAACAAATTAAGATCTTGCTTATACTTGATAGTGCAGAATTGAATACTTGAATAGGGTGTATGTGTTTTAAACTGTTTTAATGCTTTAAGTGTGAGGAATTAAACATTTGTTTTTGTTGATAATAAGCATGTACAACAACCATAAAGTGCAGCAAATAATCATCAACACATAACAATAAATTTAATAAATGATTTCACCTGTATGTCGTGGGCTATGTCTCCTGGAGCCCTTGTCAATTAACTTGGCTCTTTGTGATTACGATGGAAAATTTATTTTACAAGTTTCTACTTAACTCTAATGGTTGTTTGAACTGTACCAATGGGTTTAGAATACCATCATACCCCTGGAATGGCTGCTATCTATTTGGAGATGGACCTAGGCTCCCTCTGACTTGACCTCTTCTGTTGGTGCCCCTAAGATTCCCTGAGCTTCTCTATAGCACAAACTCCCTTAGAAGTCATTTTCCATCCCTGAAACCTTTTCTACTGTCTCCAGAATATATCAATCATCCAAAATAGACTGTTCATTTTCTCCAAATGAGCTCTGGAACCCCAATCTAGGCCTACAACCCCTATTGGCCCTAGGCTGCCTAAAACATCCCTGTGGCTTCTTTGGCTCTACAAGTCTCCAAATGGCTTTGAAAATCCCTTCAATAGATTCATAATGTCCAAAATAGTTAGAATAGACTATTCACTTGCTGAAATTGGCCTCTGACTGCTCTGATTACGCCCCCAACACTTGGTGGCACCTTGTGGCTCTAGGCTCACTAAAAACTTCCTTGAAGCATCTCGGCCTTTATAAGCCTCCAAAAGCTTTTGAAAATCCTTCCATTGGATTCATAAGGTTCAAGATAGTCAAAATAGACTACTGGTTTGCTAAGAATGATCTCTGGCTGCCCTGGCTAGGCCTCATTCCCCTATTGGCCCCTAGTGGCCCTTGGAACTTCTCGGAAGAAAAATAACGCTCAGAAGTCCTCTGATGGCTCTGAAAACCTCACCAATGGCTCTAGAATGTCTGAAAATCCAAAAATGACTATTGGATCCCTGAGAATGGCCTCTAGCTGACCTGGCTAGGCCTCATTGTGCTGCCCCTAGTGGCCCTTGAAAATTCTCTGAAGCAAAATCTTGCTCAGAAATTATCTGATGGCTCTGCAACCCTTATTAATGGCTCTGCAACGTCCAATATAGTTGAAATTAACTATTCACACTCTCAGAATGGTCGAAAATTGAGTGAGTTATGACCAAAACAACTTTGCCCAATTTCCTCCACTAATTTTGGAAAAACTGCGAGTTAAAAATAAAAAAAATAACATCTTTGCCAACTTTGGCACGCTTCCATCAAATACGTCACTAGTTTAATCCGTGATTATATTATTGATGAGTCGTGCTTATCTTAATGATAAGCAGACTTTAATACACACTTAGCGCAAAGCGTTGTTTTTGCAATTAAACACGGATTATTAATATTAATCCAGTTCTTAAACCCCCTCCGGTTCTCCGTTTAATGGCGCTTTCATCCTTAATTTTACGGACTGCGGCATCTTTATCAACAAAAAAAACTGTTGGTCTAGTGCCAACGGAGACCAACAGTGTTGGCTCGCGAGGTGGAAGTCTTGTGTTCAAGAAATGGCCTTGATCACTGTTTAACTTTTATTTATGGACATGGGCTTTCTTTATATATCCAACGTGTACTATTTACGTGGACTTTGTATTAAAATTACATTAATAAATGGAAATGGTCTTTGTTAATATATCCAACGTATACTATTTACGTGGACTTTGTATTAAAATTCAATCATTCGAACCATTTCATAAGACCTTTGGCACTATTTGAATTTAGATACGTGGACCTTTGGAACTATGGTTTTAATTTATGATGGATATTTAATATATATGAAATATATATTATATATGTAATATATATTATATATTATATAATAGGTTTATAAAACATATAATATATTATATTTTATAATATATATAAATATTAAATCATAAATAATAATAATAATAATAAATTCAAGGTTCATAGATTTATTAAAAAAAATTTACCCTTATACATAAGACCTAAACTCATGAAATTTTGCAGTTTATTGGACTTTTCAAAACGCGATAACTTATTCATACAGTGTTGGTTTTTTGAACCGTTCGTGGCACTAGAATCAGGAAAACGAGATCTATCCGGTCGCTCATATTCGGCACACTTTCGAACAATTTGAAATTTGAGTTATCACTTAGGTCATTGATCCAAATCTTATGAGATGAGAAGAGGTGATGGAGGAGTCCAAAGTGAGGGTGAAAGAGACGCCCTTCCATGTATATGAATATAGCCCTACTATCAGTCACACACATGTATCCATTGATCATTAACACAATAACAAGGAATGTGATGGAAACGATGAGTTGAATTTAAATGGCATCTTTTTTATGTTTCCAACTCTACTCAAATCACATATCTAGCTTCTAGTTGACACAATACAACTATGAAAAAGGGAAACTAGCATTCATCTACTTCTAAGAAATCATAAACATAATATTTTTTACTTAGAATATGAATCCTTTCAACAAATCTCCCACAAAATAGGTGGTGCAAAAGCTTCCAATCACAGATTTTTGTAGCTAAACATCCACTGAAATGAAAGAAGGTTATGAACTACTTGAAACTAAGAACAAAATACAAATATACAAGAGTGACCTAAACCACTAGGTTGGGCCCAAACCCAAGGGAATTATCCCCCTGGAACTAACTCAAATGTAACTCAATGACCAACTTCTCATTATCATACAGTAAAAGTCTTATACATCAGATAAAAGTTAAGAATAACAGTGCTAGACTCTTGAGCTCAATAACTACCTAGATGAAAACAAAACTCGAATCCTAATGAGTTATTCTTGTTTTTTAGTTATATGAAAAGGTAGTTGATAGCGGCTCCCTTGAAAATAGGAGTGATTGTCTTCTTCATCTTGAGAATGGTGGATCTTGTCCTTCATAAGATTCACTTATAATAGTAGTGGCTTCGCTGCGACTGACTTCAAATTGATGAGAGAGAGTATTGTGATCTTAGGCTTATTTAACGAGTTAAGGATGTGGTCTCCTTAGAGCCCCCGCATGGAAAATATATAAAAAAAACTACATTTCCCTGCAATTAAACCACATTAGGCCACATACTATGAAAAACACCTTTACCCTTCTCACTAAGCATAATATAACTAAGAATGTGAATAAATGCGAGAAAAATATAGTTCTAAGGTTGTAGGATGGCATCATGGCCCTCATAATATACCTATTGATGAGCCTCATCATCACCCCCCTGCTGAAATTATTGCTCATCCTCTAAGAAACTCAATCATCCATGTGCAGCTCTCTCATGGCCCTGGTAACCTCCTTGACATCCCAAGGTACCTCAGATGGTGTGCCTTCTTGTAAGTAAAATCCTGTTTTTTTCTCACCTCATTCCATTCCTTTTACTCTTATGCTTGGTCCTTTCCTTCCTATAATCCTAATAGCAAAGGTGGATTGAGTTTCAGTCCTATCCATCAGATCCTCATTCTCTACCTGATTGTCTTGTAAAATGGTGTTTTCTCCTAGGCATTCCTTAGCCTTTCGGGAGAGTGGTATTATATCTTGCAGACCATGGGGTAAGGTGTGCCATCTCCTTTGGAAAGATTTTCTAATTTATTTTCCTAACATTCTAAAGGTATACTAAAAGTGAAGAATGGATTGCTCTTGGGTTTCAATGTATTTGGTGCTTGAAAACATCACATTGTAGATGAGGTTATGATTGCTAATGAAAACCTCAGGGATCATTAACTCTGTTATGATGTATAAAGGTTCCTTCTCCTCTTTGTCCATTACTTTTTTCACCTCCTAAGCCCTTGTTTCTTCATGTGTCAACCAAGATTCCAAAGCCATTAGTTGCATGTCCCCTAATCTTGAATTGCGATCACATAAGTTCATATATGTCAAGATAAAATTATGCATGTAGAATTCAACTATCTTTTCTCTGTCCTCCATACTAGTTTGTTTGCAAAACTCAATAAACTACATGTAGTCGTGGAAGGGTAGAGAGTCATATTGTGCTAGAGTTCTGATTTGGAATTGTAGCCACTTCTCTTTGAGAAAGAGAGCATAATATTTTGAAGTTTTCCTGCATTATAGGGCCTCCATAGAGAGACTTGCCATGGTGGCAAGTTGGGTTTCTTTTTCCTGGAGCCTCTCTTTTAGCCTTATATTATATGGTTGTAGCTTCTCTTTTATCATAGATTCCCTGAGTCTCAAATTAGCCAATTATTTTCCCATCTCATTGAATTTTTCTTCCATAAGTCCCACATCTTCCATATTCTGTGACTTAGCAATTTACATCCACCTATGGGTTCTTCCTTTCTCTATCTCTAGCTCATAAAGGAGTGGAATTGCAAATTTTTCAGGGATGATCCTCCCCCTTCAACGAATTTATAGTAAGACCCCAAGCTGGGTTGTGGACTAGGCTATTGCAGCTCTGGGAAGTCCTTTTCAATTATTTTTGGGGAGGTTGTTGCTTCCTGTATTTCATTTTTCTTCTCCTGTAGCTCCTATGGAATACTTTGTCCCTCTTGTAGCACACTCTATCTCTCCTGTAGTAAACCCTACCCCTCTTATAGCTTCTCTTTTTATGCTTGTTGGAGGGTTGCTCGTGTCTTGGGCTTCTTGAGGCTAGTTGACATGGTGGTAGGCCTATTCACAAATACTACATGTGTCTTTGTTTTGGGTTTAGTGAAGGTGACCTCTTGAAGTTTTCCTTCAATGGGTCCTACCTCCTCCTTCTTACTTGGTGATTCTTCAATGATGATGGGACCCTTGTGGGAGTTTGTGGTCTCTTTTGTCTGATTCTGGTGATTTTTATGATCTTAAAATATAGGTTCCCATGTCTTTATTGCTTCCTTTCGGCATTAACATGAGTGCCCAATGTAGCTAGGGTTGCATCTACCTCATGTTCAATATCCCCCGGAGATAATCTTGTCTGATGTGGTTTTTCCTCTACTTCTTTGCGTTCATTAGCTTCCTTAGGGCCTAATGTTTCTTCCAATTGTTTCTCCTCCTATTCTCTTTCAACTTCTGCTTCTCCTTCTTTTGCTTCTGTTTCCTCTTTTTCCTATGTTTTTCTCTCTTCTTCTTCTGTCTTTGTTGCCTCCCGTGTTTGTTTTTTTTGTGCCAATGGAGTACCAAATAACACCTCCTTAACAGTTGGTTGTTCCTCATTGCAAAGGATCATAGAGATAACTGGTGATGTTTTTGGACAAACTTAAAGAAAAAAAAACCATTTCAAATTGTGAAAACAATGCATCAACAAACATAAGATTAAACAAAAGAGACAAATACAACACAATGTTCAATGGAGCAACAAGTCAACATAACAATGGAGAAAGACTCCCTTTATTGACTGGTGGTGGCAGAAGAATACAATAGAATGCTAAAACACTTGAAGAGAATCATTTGATTTATGGAGCACAAAATCCTCAACAAGGAGGTCCCTTTCCTTAATCTCTTTGCAAGATTCTCCTCTCTCTTAAAAGAAGTGTTAAGACTCTCCAATGGTGGGCTTGTATTCTTTCACTAAGATATTGGATTGCTTAGAGGCAATATGGACAATATGCTAGTGCTCTCACTTCCTTTGCTTCAACAATGAAATTTGGTGTTGCTCTTGGTAGCAATTTAGCTAGCATAACAATGTCTCATGTATTGCTTCTCCAGTGGCTTTTTTATATAGAAACATTTGAACCCATATTCCCTCGATTGGTTCAAGAGTGATAATGAATCAAGAGAAGGACAAGATGATTTCATTGAGGGCCGCATATATTTAGGGTGACTCCAAGTCATTTTTCAATGACTTTCTATGTCAAGGAATCCCCTCGCAAAGTGTGGGAATTCCATTCGCCTTTCCCTGGACCGCACGAATTTCGAATAAAAAGTCGCACGGTCGAGCATTTACCCTTTGTTTATGTTGCTCAGTCCAATTTTGTCTTTAGTAACCTTAGGTTAAGTTTATTTTTTTTGTCATTTCCATGGTGTTTTTAGCTAGAAAATCCTTCATTATATTGTGTATGATTTTCTTGTGTTAGCAATTGCCCCCTGATGTATGAGGTGAGGAGCAAGCGTATAGCCGAAATACATGACGGTTTTTGTTCTTACAGAGAGTCTTTATAACATATTTGAGAGAGAGAGAGAGAGAGAATAACTTGTAGAGGAGATGAGTAGAGGGATCCCTTGACTGAAGGGTAAAAATTATTTGTAGGAAACCTAAATGAAGAATAAAACATGATTTTTATGAGGCAGGAATGTCCCCTGCTTATTATGATGACTAATTAACACAATATGATAGAGATTGGGCCTTTCACGTCACACTGTAGTACGTAAATATTGATAGTTGGTGATGATAACTGTTAATGCCCTTAAGGGAGTTTCTTTGGACCAATAGATTGAATCAGGTGCCCCCATGCATCAGCAAGGCTTAACATGTGCCTTCATATGCATATGTCTTCGACATTGGGAATCTCCCTCGCACTATTTGTGTAAGCATTTGTATTATGATTCATGGTGCATGAGTCTTCGACTAAATGGTATAGATGCAACAATTATGAAGTACGATACCACCCTGACCTAAAAACTGGTGTTGATGTCGAATGTCAGGGGGATCGATGACATCAATGGGAAATATTAGTTCCCATTGTGCCACCCGAGGATAATCCTTAAAGGGGGAACCTATCCAAGGTACTTACCTCAATTTTAGAGTATGAGTGGTGAAGTCGACAAGAAAGAGGCATCAACCGTATAAGACGTGTTGATATGGGGGATCAAGGTTTCTGGTGAGGTAGATTGTAATATGGTGGGTTAACAAGGAATGGTAACGAGAGCTAGCTATAGCAATGGTTATGGTGTTAGGGTAAAATCATAACCCCCTTTATTTATGTAATAAGAACAAGGGGGCCTAGTCTGAGTCATAGTTAGTTATTTGTGTCAATAAAGCCCATAATAATTGTAAGTGGTTGACCCACATTCTCCAAAAGGGACCACATTTAATTATAAATGAGCCATAGTTAATAAATAAAGTGGTTAACCCATGTTATGTCAAGGACCACGAGTAGTTAGGGTTTTGGATGTCATTAGGCTATACATAGTCCTAGATAGAAGGAATAAGCATTGTGTGGTATTGTAATTGAGCTCCTCTTTGTTGGAGGTTTCCTCCTCGAGGAGGCAAGTGAACATTGTATTATGGTTCTGAATAATAAGATATCTTTGCCTCTTGTCTATTTCCATGCGATATCTATATGTTTCGGCTATTTTGTTTCGTATTTCTTGTATTCTAGCTCGTCTAACAGGTAAAATGTATTACAAGTGGTATCAGAGCGCTTTCTAGCCCAGTGGGACCTTCAATTTTCGCAAAATTCTTTTTAGGCTAGAGACGTGTTCCAACGTATTTAAACCACGGGATCTGTCGTTGGGCGCATAAACCTGCGGATTTTGGGAGGCATGCACACAATAAATACAATAGATGGTCACGTTTGTTGGACTCACTTGTAAACCCCTAGATCCATTTCAGGATGCTTTCCGGAGACCTAGCCCATAAGACTCTGTTCGGCGAGCTGATTCCGATGGTACCATTCACTTATAAGCTCATATTTTTCAGGTCCCAAATATGGGCTAGTGCATGTACGGAATCCGATCTCAAGTCGTGGTTGCAAAAAAGGTGAATGACAAAATCGACGACCTTGAGAGCCTCCTTCAAGCCCTTCCCGACAAAATCATGGAGGCTCTGGCTAACTTGTTGACACATAGCAGGGAATACCCAAGTGTTGATGCATACGAAGAAGGTGAAACCAACCATCACCTTCACTTCCATGGAGGGTCCCACTTTTCAGGCCAACAGATGCCTAAGCTAGACATGTACAAATTTTATGGCTCAAAACCAGAAATATGGGTGGCTCAAATGGAATAGTATTTAATCCTTAATAATATATGTGACGATGAAACTAAACTACGAGTGGAGTACTTTACTTGGAACAAGAAAGATGGCAGTGGTGGCAGTGGCATCATAAATGTTACCCAGGGAAGATAACTTGGCACATGTTCTCAAAATCCATTTGTGACCATTTTGATTGGGATTCTCATTTTTTGGGATGACTCACTGAGCCTAGACAAAATGGTACAGTCAAGGACTACATTGTCGCTTTCGAACAATTGGCCATCAGAACTAGTGGACTAGGAGATGAATTTTATTTGGAATGTTTCATCAATGGCCTGAAGGAAGCAATCCAAGCCCATGCCTGAATGCATCACCCTGCTACGTGGTTGGATGCATGCCGCAAAACCTTAGATGTGGAAGGTGCCTTACAAGCCCAGTCCAATTGCCCAAATTTTGTCGCAAAGGCATGTCCCACCTAGGTTATGGACCCCACCCAAACACTAAAGGTTCAAAAGGTGTCTCCGACAGAAATCATTGAGCGAAGGAAACAAGTACTTTGCTACTATTGTGATGATAAGTACTCCCCAGGACATAAATGAAGATAACCAAATTTATTCCAAATTGATGCTACTAAAAAAAATTTAGTAGATGAAGCGCCCATCCATGACGTGGCTGAGGAAGAAGCAGCTGAAACTCAAGTAGATCGAGACCATGATCTCGCAGCTATGCTAGATGAGCTAATTATATCACTACAAGCCTTGGCTGAAATTTCTTCACCCCAAACTCTCAAAATTCATGGCTTCATTGAATATTGGCCAGTAGTGGTATTGATAGATAGCGGAAGCACTCATAACTTTGTCCATAAGAACTTAGTTGAAGTGATCGATTATTTTATAAGGGCAGTCTCTAATTTCCAAGTATTGATTGCTGATGGGGGAAGCATGAAATGTGAAGCCCGTTGTGAAAACATTAAGCTTAAAATGGGGGATTATCACCTTAAAACCCACATGTTTTCCATTGAAATGGGTGGTTGTGACATTGTCCTCAGGGTAGAATGGCTTCGCACACTAGGCCTTGTCACAATGGATTTCCAAGAGTTATATATGAGCTTTAAGTAGGGAGGTCACACTCAGACACTGCGGGGACTCCACACAGGTGCTCCTACTATCATAAACTAGCATCGAATGGAGAATATTTTTAAAAAGGGCCATCATGGGGTAGTAGCTCAATTTAATTCCATCAAATCCATTGAATCCACTCCACCCCCTATTCATCCAGATACGTAAGAGGTCTTAGATTGCCATTAGCGAGTCTTTGACAAACCCAAGGGACTCCCACCTTCTCGAGGTGAGCATCATCATAGCATCCCTCTGGTCCTGGGGGCTCAGCCGCAAAATGTCCACCCATGTTGCTATCCTTTTTCCCAAAAGGATGAGATTGAAAAAATCATCAAGGAGCTCCTTGAAGCTGGGGTTATTTGTCCCAACACCAACCCTTATTCATCTCTTGTGGTCATGGTTTTAAAGAAAGATAGAGAATGGAACATGTGTCCTGACTTTCGGGCCCTTAACATGCTCACTATCAAGGACAAAATTCATATTCCAGTAGTTGATGATTTTCTTGATGAACTCCATGGTGCTAATTATTTACCAAGCTTGACCTCCACTCGCGCTATCATGAAATCCACGTGAAGGAAAATGATGTGCCCAAAACAACTTTTCGAACTCATAAAGGCCACTATGAATTCCTGGCCATGCCATTTGGTCTTTGTAATTATCCCTCCACTTTTCAGAGCCTCGTGAAACAACTTCTGAAGCCTTATGTTAGAAATTTTTTTATGCTCTTTTTCGATGACATTCTCATCTACATCACATGGGACAATCACCTTCAACATGTTGACCAGATACTAAAATTGCTCCAAGATCACAAATTATTTATCAAAATATCTAAGTGCTCATTTGGCATCGAAGAGGTTGATTATTTGGCACACACTGTGGGACGTGACGGAGTAAGGGTTGATCTGAAGAAGATTCGGAAAATGGAGGAATGGTCCTAACCAAAAACCTTGAAGAGTTTGAGGGGATTTTTGGGTCTCGCAAGTTACTGTCGCAAATTTGTCAGCAATTATGGATGCATTGCACGTCCTCTCACTAATATTCTGAAGAAAAATTCATTCCTATGGACTGACACAGTGCAACAAGATTTCTTGGTTCTCAAACACGCCATGTGCTCCACTCCAGTATTGGCCTTACCCGACTTCACCAAACCTTTTGTGATTGAATGTGATGCTTCATGAACGTGCATTGGTGCAATATTAATGAAGGAAGGTAGACCATTGACCTTCACTAGTAAACAACCTAGTGGAAAATATTTGGGATAATCAACATATGAGAAATAAATGATTATCATCTTACATGCAGTAAACATTTGGAGCCCATAATTATTGGGGAGACGATTCCAATCCATACTAACCATCATAGTATGAAATATTTTCTCAAGCAATGTCCATCCTCTCCATAACAAAGTAAATGGTTGGAAAAAATGTTGGGATATGATTATGAAATTATTTAAAAAGAAGGATGTGACAATCTAGTAGTTGATGCCTTATCGCGCCAATTTGAGGATGATGGAACCCTTTTATAACTCTCTCTACCTCGGCCAGATTCGATTGAAGAAACCCGACATGAATGGTTCTCCCACCCCTCTATGTCCTAGCTCATTAATAAATTGAGAGAAGATCCCAATGCCTCAGCCGATTACTCTTGGAAGGATGAGGTCCTTCATTACAAGGATCAGATATTGCTCTCCCCGACCTCAGCTCTAAACCTTGCACCTTGGCCGAGTTTCGCTCCTCTCCAACTTTCGTGTACATTCAAGATTTTAAAAGACTTATGCACATGCACACTGCTTCTTCTTTTGGGCGGGCATGAAAAAAGACACTATTACTTTTGTTGTTGAATGTGATGTATGCCAACACAACAAAGGGGAAACAATAAAGCAATCAAGAACCTTACAACCTTTACCACTCCCTGCTTCCATGTGGAAAGATATCTCCATGGATTTCATTACAGGTCTCCCAAAGTTTGGAAACAAATCCGTTATCATGGTGGTTATTGATAGGCTTTCAAAATATTCCCATTTTTGTGCTCTACCCCACCCATTTACCCCAACTTTGGTGGCGCAAATTTCATGGACCAAATATTCAAACTGCATGGCATGCCAACCTCCATTGTGTCGAATCGCGACCCCAATAATTTACAACATCAATAAGCCGATGGAAATACTTCCTAGCACATCTTCAGTTATTTTTGAAGATAAAACTGTTTAGAAACAAGAAAATCCTCAATGAGATTCAATTAGGTGTGTTATTTTTATAACCAGGCACTTGTAACTTTGATTTTTGAAATTCCAAATGATAATAACAAACTACTATGCGAGCATTTAACATGTTCTAGAATATAGGACATCATACAAACAATTACTATATCTTTATCTGGGTCCGTAAACTGTGTTGGTCTAAATTTAGTATCACTTACAACACACAAAATGGTTGAACTTAATCCACGAGAGAAACTCACAATTTTATCAGACATGTCACCCCCTCTCACATACTCCATGATGAGATAAATCTTCTTCTTGCTGGCCAAAACCTACATTTCACCGTTTAAACCAATGTTCCAATGCTCAATTAACATCCCTTGTAATTCATTCCATAACTCGCAAGAAATTGACTGTCATTGCTAATAATTATAAATTCCTTGTTTTTTTCATGTTCCAATGGTTGGTGGGTTTAATTATTAAAAATAATACGAAAAAATCATATCTCTAACACTTAATGATCAAATTCTTTATTAACTAGTTTCAGAACCTTACCAGTCTTTTATGTGTTGATATATAAATGTTACAATCACATTTAAAAATAAAAGCAACGCAGATTCCAACAAATTTTCTCGAATAAAATCGATCTCCATAGATTTTTTGCATGTACATACTGATTTATCCATAATTTTGAGTAGCTAATCAATGTTAAATCCATTGACTTAAACATGTAGATATTCAACCTAAATAGCAATTAGGAATAACCATACTAAGTAGATAAAGACTTTTCCAAGGTATTAAATTTAAAGCATAATAAACCTTACTTTGACAATTATTTATTTATTTATTTATTTATTTTTTTAAATTTTTTATTTTTTCTATATGCAACTATCTATAATTGTACTCGAAATTGATAATAGGAAAACTATGTAGAAAATCACCATGATAAGAACCTACATATTCTTAATACAATATGACCTTAACCATTTGGACAACAATGCCTCTATTTCATGTAGTTCGACACTGTTTGAATTACATTTAAAAAAAAAAAGTTATTAAAATTTGAATATCAAACTTTTATGTTGTAAATATTGACATTTGTAGTGATTGGTCTCTGGAGAAAAATTCTGGCATCTTCCAATTCCCAAGCATGGAGTACACGTCCTTTATGTTGTTGTTTGAATTTAAATATTCAGTTGCATATTATATTATTCATATAAATTTAGGTTATTGATGTTGTGCTTGAAAATGGCTTACATGTTGAAAGTAATGATCTCAAAATTTCAACTGGGATAGTTTCAAGACATACTAATCTTTCCATGTATTTAGCTCTAAAATCTGAACTAATAATTACAATGAGGATCATTTCCTTATCAACCATCAAGGAATTTTTGCTAAGAATAAGTAAAGAGTATAATTAAAGAAGAAAAAAATTGACAAAAACGATTGAGTACACAATTAAGTGCAATTAGCATAAATGCATAGTATAATATATAGATGTATGAACGTCATGACGTTGGTAATCAGACAAAATCCCAGGAAATCATGTTAACACTCATAGATATGGATTTTATGCAATATCTGTCTCAAATGTGTGCCATGATATGAAAGTCCAATATGTTTACTAGAAAAATTCAATTTTGACTTGGCCGACAATTGTGGTAGATTTCCCTTCCCCTAAATGAGTAGGAGTAATTCATCCAACCACCACATAGTATCCATTCAGGGAACACTATAGCTCCTTTGCCACAGTAAAAACAACTTGCATGTGATTCATATTGGACTATATGGAAAAAAAAATCTACAATCTGGAACAACATGATGATCGGTAAACACCTAATAAACAAATTAGTTTTATATTTTTAGGGATTTTTATAATAGGAAAAGGGAATTTTTTTGGAGGATTCTTAGGCTGGACATCAGCTACTCTCAACAGTCCCTGTATTTGTATCAAATTGGTTCTCTGCTAATTTACCAACAGAAATGAACCTCATTCCTGTAACTGATTTTGTAGTCCACGAGACAAAGTTTCCATGGAAAGATGTCAAGGAATGGTTGGTTAACCCAACTAGAAAAGAGGTAAATTCCATCCAAAGGGATCTTGTTGACCAAAAATTCTTTCAAGAGCTGGAGAAACTGAAGGGATAGGGAACCTAAGTGAAAGAGGGTTATTTCCAATTGTTCAAGGATGGAGCAGTATGAGCTCTACATCCTTTCTTAAAAGGAATTTAGGCTCATTCTCGATGGCTAATAATCAATGCATTAATTTTACTTCTAATGAAAGATAAAAGTATGACTCAAGAAAACCTGCAATGCTTAGGTATTCAATAACCTATGATTTCCTCGTGAAAATTTATGAATGTTACTTATGTAGAAATCTATTGTTAGATCTGGTTATGCTTCTCCTACACAATTAAGTTATTAATGTTGAAAATTCAGATTAACATAGAAGCAAACACATAACATACTTTCTCTGGTTCAAATCTAAAACAGAAAAGTGCATGCACACATAGAGAAAGTGACACAAGGATTTTATGGACAATAGCCCCTGGAAAAACCCAATGTGGGAAAACCAGTCTTCTGGCTACTGGAGGGTTTTATTATTAAGAGATTTCTGAATACAACAAATCTAGGTTCCATATCTTGGAAACCTGGCAGAGAAAATATAGATTTGCAACTATCCTACTGTTCTCAAGTCAAAATATTGACTGATCCACATCCTCAAATAAGATTTACACGACTCAACTAGATCTTGGCCCTAGAAGCCCCAGTGCTGCCCCTGAAGCCCCTGCGTCAGCCTCTGCGGCCCCCTGCGCTAGCGTGGAGTGGGCTGCGTAACCCCATAATAGTTGGCGCACACCCTACGTTGCCCTTGAGGGACTTTGCGTAACCCCAGAGGGTCTTCTACTGCCCAATGCTGCCCCAAGAGAGACTGTGTAGCACCTGCATAGATGAAGCTACCCATGCGCTGCGCAGCTGATGCCCTCTCTGCTGCTGCTTCTCTGCGCTGCCTCTAGAAGCTGCTCTCTACCTCTTGCTAATTCTAGATATTGGGACAAGACCATCCCCTTTGCCTAAAATCTCCTCTCTGCAGCTAAAACACTTCTGGAAATTCTTAGCAAACCATGCCCTAGAATTCCATCTTAACTTTAGTGCTCTGCCTCTGTGTGTGTTTAAAAATGACCCCAAGCATTTCCTTTATACTTTTCTCATTGGGGAACCAATGGCCATGATCAGATCTTTAATCGATGTCTAAGATTAAAAGAAATCTTGATCTGTGTGACTTAAGACAAGTTCATCACGTGATTAATTAAATTAACTTTAATTATTTAATTTTCCTAAGTTTAGACTTAGGAAATACATTAAAATAATTAATTAATTAAATATCTCCCAAACTAGACGAAATTTCCCAAATCCCTTTCTAGGTCTTGTAGATAAGGTTTACTCTAGTCCCTCCACAAATTTTGGGAGCTAGATCACATCTGATGCTACCCCAATACAAAAAATATCAACACTCCCTCTTAGCATGAAGTGTGCTCTAGCAATACATCACACCGTGTATCACAAGATTTTGGGCACTGGTTTCTATGTTGTTGATGTTGGGCCTGTTTCCCTTCAACACTACACTATTGCTGCCATTATGTATTGCTGCCCATGACGCTATCATCGCCACTGCCACATCTGTACTGCAACTCCCTCTCAATCTGCTGCATACGTGCTACCATCTGCTGCACTGCATCTTCATTTGCTGAGAGAACCAACTGAATCTCCTGCCCAATCTTTGACACACAAGTCAGTTGGGCTGCAACATTATCACTGAAGCTCCATCGGCTGCTGATCTTTGTTTTCATCTAGAGGATGATGCACAACTACATCTTTGCACTACGTAAGAAGACTCACTCTGCACTACTGAAGTCACATCAACCCCTTGTGCTGAAATCTCTCACGTTGTTGTTGCACTGCGCTATCCTCTTGAAGCCTCCATGCTGTTGTAGCTATGCTCTGCGCTACTGAAGTCACATCAGCCCCTACACTATTGTTGCCTCTACGCTGTTGTTTCATCTGCACTGCACTTCTCCTTCCAAACTTCAGATTTTCCTCTGCTTCATCCATGATCTATGCACCCACTGCTCCACTTGTCCCGATACTATCTTAAGGCTCTCGTAGCTCATATGTGTTCCAAGAGATGAGTTGCTCAAGGATACCGCCGTAATTATGTAGCTTCTCTACAATTCCATGTTGCGCCACTTTCGTGGTTCATGAGTGCTTGTGGCTGCACCATCTTCAGACCCATCATCCGCCACAACAGCCTTGGAAGAAGAAGCTTCCTCGTCCTTTTTCTTTTGAGGAAAATTGCTAGCGAAATGTCATAGTTCACCACACTAGAAGCACTTGATCTTTGATAGATCCCTCTTCTTCTTTCCCTATTGCCTCTTTGATGCCAAGGCAACATATTCTTCGTCTTCCTTCTTCACCTTACTCAATCCCATGCTGTACTGCTTCTTGGTGAATCTACAGAATTATTCTTGACGCATCATTGCCCACAAGTTGTCCTAGTCAGGAAGGTATGCTCTGCCCAAGATAGTTAGACAAAGGTTTCCCACTCATCTTTGACGGCATTAAGAGTAGTCCTCACCATCACCTCATCCTCCACCTTTTCACCTGTGGCAACCAACTGGTCTCTGATCGAATTTAATCTAAAGAGAAAATGTTCCATGTCTTCCCCCTTGGTCATCATGAATGACCGCATCTAAGTCTCTAGAATTATCTTCCTCTGGACGAACTTTCCCTCATATAGGGATGTTAAGGCCTTCCACATATCATTAGTTATTTTCTTCTCAACTATGTGTGGGACAACATGGTCCTTAAATCCATCCATTATCAGCCGCTTGGCATGTCCCGCAGCTTCATTATGCTTCATCAGGAGATTTGCATCGGTCGGCGTGGCCACAACTCATTCTGCACGGTCTCTTAGATGATATGCCTCTAGTACTATCAGAATTCTAGCCTTCCAAATTGCAAAGTTGGATAGGCCATCTAATCTATCCTGATCATGCAATCCATGAGGAGCCATATGCTCATAAATCTGTCAGATCTCCTCTTCTCTATGCCAGAGATATGCATCTTGGGTCCTTTGCAAAATGGGCACCCTCTACTCCCTCTAAAAATTGATTTCCTTCCTTGCAAATATTCCAAATCAACAATGGTTCAACCCTCTTCAATCCTCTGATTGATCTGCAAGTTACTTTGGATATAAACTCTCTGAGAAGTTGATCTCCTCCCACTCTTTGTCACTAGTGCTTAGGCTAAAATTATGAAATCTTCAGAAATTTAACCCCACCATCACCTTCTGAATTTCTGCAGCTCTGCTTCAGGCAATTATGAATTAGACAAATTCAGATCTGTGTCACCCTGGCTGGCTTCAGAAAATCCCAGCATTGTCTCTGTGCTGCCTCTGCGCAGTAAGTATGTGGGCCTACATGGAGACAATGTAAGACTACGTCACCCTGCCCTCTACGTGATTATGATCCCTCTGAAACCACGTTGTCTCTTTAGATCTGGCCTTCTGCTGTTGCTGCTGCTCTTCTTGCTGCTTTCTGCAGCAATATCCTTCAGTATTCTGTAGGTGACCCTACTAGACCTGCAATCGTTCTGATACCATGTGAAAATTTCTGAATTTTACTTATGCAGAAATCTACTGTTAGATCTGGTTATGCTTCTCCTACGTAATTAAGTTATTAATGTTGAAACTTCAGATTAACATCGAAGCAAACACATAACAGACTTTCACCGATTTAGATCTAAAACAAAAAAGTGCATGCACACATACACATAGTGACACAAGGATTTTCTGGACAATAGTCCCCGGAAAAACTCAATGTGGGAAAACTGGTCTTTTGGCTACTGAAGTGTTTTATTATTAAGAGTTTTCTAAATACAACAAATATGGGTTCCAGGTCTGGAAAAATCGACAGAGAAAATATGGATCTGCATCTGTCCTGCTGTTCTGAAGCCAAAATATTGACTGATCCACACCCTCAAACGAGATTTATAGGATGGCCAGATCTTGGCCCTAGAAACCTCAGCGCTGCCCCTGAAGTCCATGCGTCAACCTCTGCATCCCCCTGTGCTGGTCTGGAGAGGGCTATGTAAACCGAGAATGGGTGACGCTGACCTTACGCTACCCTTGAGGGACTCTGCTTAACCCAGAGGGTCTCCTGCTGCCCAACGCTGTCCCGGGAGAGACTGCATAGCTGAAGTTGCCCCTGTGCTGTGCAGCTGCTGCCCTCCCTGCTGTTGGTGCTCCTACTTCTCTGCGCTTCCTCTGGAAGCTACTCTTTGCCTCTTTCTGATTCTAGGCATTGGGATCAGACCATCTCCTTTGCCTAAATTCCCCTCTTTGCAGCTAAAACACTTTTGGAAATTCTTAGCAACCCACGCCCTATAATTCCAGCTTAGCTTCAATGCTCTGCCTATGTGTGTGTTTACAAATGACCCGAAGCCTTTCCTTTATACTTTTCTCATTGGGAAACCAAAGGCCATGATCAGATATTGAATCAGTGGCTAAGATTAAAATAAAGCTTGATCCATGTGACTTAAGACAATTTCATCACATGTTTAATTTAATTAACTTTAATTATTTAATTTTGTTAAGTTTAGACTTAGGAAATACATTAAATTAATTAATTAAATACCTCCCAAACTAGATGAAATTTCCCAAATCCCTTTCTGGGTCTTGTAGATCAGGCGTACTCTAGTCACTCCACAAATTTTGTGAGCTAGAGGACATCCGATGCTACCCCAATACACAAAATCTCAACATTCCTGCCCCTGGAAATCAACAAAAGAGGTTAATTCTAATATCCATTTGGGTTATAATTTGTGGCCAAATCTTGTTATGCAAACAAAAATCCAGTACATGAGTGGGACACTGTTAACCCTACACATAATTAACATTAAACCATTTCAAAATCCTATCTCCATAGAAGATCACCATAAATTAAACAAATTTTTTTCAGGATTCAGGATTAAATATGGAAAGAATGAAGATGGCTTTATTCAAGAACCTATATCTCCTCTTGCACACAATATTGACTGCATTTGTGTTCAATGGTCTTCTTCAAATACATAGTTTAAATGGATTTCCAAGCCAAAAAAGGTTTGGTATTACAAGATTTTATACAAATCATATATGATTGATTTTATATCAAAGACCACCTTCCAAAACTCAGTTCACAGATAATGGATTCTATTGGATAAAGTTGTCATTGATGTCAATATGATGACAAACCATAGATGAATTTTTGAAGCCAGCCCTAGGTATATGAAAGACAATGATTGAAACCCTAGGTTCCAAGTGCATTAATGTGGCCCTAGCATTGTTGAAGATGAAGAAGCCCTATATAATTGATGGATGAACATATATGGAAGGTGCCCTAGGTATATGAAGAAGAAACGAGATCACTTATGCAAGAAGCCCTAACATTGAAACCCTAGATGCATGGAAAATACCTAAGCCCTGGATAATTGATGTCAATTCCTAAGCATTGCTAATCATTGAGCCTTATATAATTGATGAAAAACCATAATATACCTTAGGTGTATAGATGAAGAATGTATAGGTTCATCTATTTCTTATATGAGGGTTAGACATGCGTTCCTACAACATCTCAATGAATAACTAAGCCTTGCAAGACCCTTTATGCTATCAAACGGGGATTATAAGATGCCTTTAAAAAAAAAAAAAAAAGGAATTTTATAGGAGAAACAATAAAGTAATAAAAAAAAGGGGCATCCATTTAAGGAAGGTCCCTTTTTGGGATTGAAAGAATCTCTGGCATATTTTGGGATAATTTGAAAGCAAGTTTTATGGAGTCGACTTTGAAAAATATAATGAAGGACACTTAAGGATATTGTGAGGACTGTTGTGCACTTTTTGAGGCAACTATGTGGCAGAACCATTGAAGGCAAACTTGAAGGGATTATCTACGTAGAATGAGCATTATTGAAGCCCTCATGGAGTAGCCGTGTAGAAGACTGTTTGGGTGACATGAAGAGTCTTAGAGATGCTTACTAGTTGCTGATGTTGACCTTTGTCATTGGAGCATACATGGAGAAGACCCCTTGCAACAACCATTAAAGGTTTGAGAAGTAGTTCCCACACCCCTTGCAATAGCTAAAGCATACAGGAAGCCTCAAGATGCAACACTCTTATTGTATGCAATGTGTATGTGAAGAAAAGATCTTTTGTTTTTACACGAGCCTTTTGATGGTTGAGGGTTGCAAATATGTCCCTCAAACTACAGATGGGGGCATTTATGGCAGGGTTTTGGGGACAAGTAGTGAACTAGGGTTTCTAATTTGTGACTTTTAAGACTTTCCACCCTTGGATTTCCTTTCATATGCATAACCCCTTTTAGTAGAACCAAATATATTTTTCTTTATAGCTTCATCATGACCATTTTTCTCTTCTAGATACAATAATAGATTTTTACAAAGAGTTAGGTTCAAACATTCTTATCTTAGTTTGGATTTTCAACCTTGGATTTGACATGTAGATATTTGTCCAGTTTTGCAGAGAGTCTGACCTTTGATTCTAAGACTTGAAACTTCTAGTGTATTCTTTGATTGTGATTTCCTTTTGGAACAAATGCATGAGTTTAACATCTTACGATCCATCTTGGGTATGGCTCTCGCTCAGTTAATACATATACAAAGTTTCCAAAATACCCTTTGGGATTTTAGCAATCCATCTCTCACCGCAAGTATGGGTTGACCCATCCAAATGTTGTGTATTCTTTGATTGTGATTTTGTTTTGGAACAAATGCATGAATTGAGCATCCTATGATTCATCAAATAGAAAATAAAATAAAATAAAAATTCTCATTCTTTTACATAAATTGTAATTTTTTTACTAACAATAGGAAATTCCAACCCATTTAGGCCATGCATCATCACATCTAGGGCATCCACCAACACAACTGGGTCATTACAACATATTGCAATTTTTTCACATCAAGCTTCATGCCAAAAACTTACAATATTGTTTTGGGCCTAAGACATACTTCTACACTTATTTTTTCCTTTCTTCGCTATTGTTAACAGTTCAAAGTGTTATAACATCTGTTTTTAGGATTTTTTAAACTATTTTTTACTGTTTTTTGGAGCTATTTATTTAGGGTTTTTATCATGCTATTATTTTTTCGTTGTTAACTTGTTTGTGTACATTGACATAATAGGAAAAAATTTAGCAGGAAGTCCTCCTTCCCATAGACTTTTTAAAAAGTGCACAACTCATAGTTGGAAAATACTTGGATGGCATATCATTGGACAACTTGGGAAGACTTGGAAAGACTCGAAAAATAATAAAAATATGAAAAATATCTCCTTTTTTTTGCATAAAAGATAAATTAATGTCACATCACATTATTGAGAAAGGACCCCTAACATCAAAACATTTACATCGTATTCCTCAAGTGCACAATGTTAGTTGTAATATAATTTGCATAGTTTTTAAAATGACCCATTTGTAATTGAATATATATGTTTTCAGTGTAATGAAATTTTAAAAATTCTAAAATTGTATCTTAAAGAGTCTTATCACGAAATAGAATTATCAACGAGCTTAAATATGCCTCGATTCTGTTCAAAGAGGACAAGAATGAAACTTGCATAAAAAAACAAAATTCTAGGATGCTTTTTGTAAGCTCATATGCCATTATAAAGATCGAGGCTATAAGAATCAGTTATGTTAATAAGCACTAGGTCATTAGTACAACTAACATTAGCATAGTTTGTGATATTTCCACTTAGCATTTTTCTAAGTGAAATATCCAATTTTTCCATTTTTGCTATCATATCGATTTGCACTTAGGAAATGTGGGTAGATGGGGTCCCACATGTAAATTTTGGACATTAGAGCACCTAAACATTAGAGTTGGTGTGAAACATTGTGGCATTACTATAGTGTGGGTGCCACTTAGTACGAATTCTGGCCCACAAGGGAACTACGCAGCCATTGGAGCAAATTTGATGTGGGAAGTACGAGTTGGGCCCACATGGGCATTTTGGAGGCATTGGAACAAAAGAGGCTAGAGACACTCACTTGGTCATTCATTCATTATTTCTAAATTTGTCTTTTGAAATAGCACGCTTGATAAAGTGCGAATTCTGCAAGTGTTGTTTAGCATACAGGTGTTTCCGAGCAGAGATCCCAACCCTTACTTTGGTGGACTTCGAGTGCTAGCCCAAGGAGGGAGTTTTACCTAAGTTCCAAAACATACTAGCAGCAATGAGGTCATACCACAATGTAAAGGAAGCTATAACAACGTAGGTGTTATCACTCTAGTAATTTCTTAAGTTGTGGGATTTGAGTTTTTAGTCGAAGAACACTAGAGGTAACCACAAACCTACTTCAAATTTTAGGATCTAGCCTTCTTAGAATTCAGAGAGGGCTCTCTCTTTAAGATTTATCTTTGTTTTTATTTATGTTTTTAGGCTAGTTATGATAGAACAATTGGTTTTTTTTCAAGGTTTTGGTGGGAAAAAATCACTTAGAGGTAAACTAGAGAGAAATCAACTTGTCCATTGGGCTATGGAGTCTAAATATAGCTAGCAGCACTAGAAGTCAAGGCCAAAAAGGTACAAATGTATTCAGGGCAAGATAGATAACCCTCGGAGATTTGGAAAAGTGTTTTTTGGTGAAATTGTATGATCAGGATAAAGGACTATGAAGGATCCTTTGATCCAGAAAATGGAAGGAGGCAGGGGTCAAACGGGAGTAGGAGCAATCAAGAATTCCTAACACTGGAAATCAGCAGAAAACATTAAAATGGTAACAAGTTAAAAACAGGGAGCACTAGACTAACCTATAGTAATATTCATAGTTACACATTCATATAGAACAAACATATAATGAATTGCATGAAGCTCATAAAAGAAAACGATGACAAGAAGGGAGTTCTTTACTCATCATCTTATCATAGGGATCCTGAATTATGATGCCAATTTGGCTTTGTCTAGTCTGCTACTTCGAAATCAACACACAATAACCTCCAATGTTCAGCAAAAAAAATCTATAGTAAAGTCTAGCAATTTTATTCCACACTGAATACTTCTAACGTTGAAGTATTTATACAAAATGTAGTTACAAATATCCTAGGAGAAATCTAGGAATATCTTTAGGAAATAGAAAATATCTTTACAAAATAAGAGGGACAACTGCTTAACAAATCGGCAAGCTATCCTCTTATCCAAAATATATAGAACTACTTTATCTAACAAGGAGCTTTTTGAGGGATTATCTATCCTACTTGCTGGCTGCTTAGAAAATATCTTCATTTGAGTGGCCTTAGCTGATACTCTTTCACATGATACTCTTTAACTCTGCTCTTTAACGCTGATACACTTTTGACTGATATTTCCACTATTTACTGCTATAAAAATATATCTTTGTGCAGTTAAAAATCAGCAGTCTGTCCTTTTACTTCACTTTTTCTTCTTGACTGTTTTTTTAAGGTAATTTTCTTCACTGTTTTACCGCTCATTTTTACATCAAATCTGTAAATGTTTGCCACTGTTCTTCACTGGGAATTTTGACATTATTTAGCTTTCTAAAATTCTCATCTGCCTCCGTGTATTTAGCAAAATTGTGTTTGAACACAAAAAGATGTTTGATCTCATGTTGTAGAAAGAACAAATCTTCAAAGTGCTGAAGGAGGACTTTTCCTGTGGGAGTGCCTTGTGGCAATGGTTTGCTGACTTGCCCCTTGGAAAATTCCCTGATCTTCTTATCATAATCCTTCAGGGGCATCAATTTTTCATTAAAGACATGGATGTCTCGCAAGCCCTTCTGTCTTAAGTTTTTGTATTTCACCATAAACTTTGTTATGGCAATGTTCATTGATTCACATTTCTCTTCCAGGTAGTTCATCAAATTTTTCTTGGTTACCACCTTCTTAATCTGTAAAATGGTCTCTGTTCTATCTAACACCTGTAATTCTTCCAATTCTGCTCTGTTCTTGCTGTTTAGGAATGCGATGAGTTTTAAAGCCTAAGATGGCTTATCAGTTAACTCATCCTTGGTCTTCTGAATCTCTGCCTGAGCTGCTAGTAATAAGTCTCTCTGCTCATATATAACTTGAATTGAAGGCCATTGATTGTGAATGGCTTCAATTATGTTTGTCAATAGATGATTTTTTACAAATGAAATTTGCTCAGTGAATGTTAGCTCTTTTTGTAAGCCCTTTATTTGTTCCCCAAGTCTAATTGCCTTCTGTTCATGGGTTTTAGCATTTATTTGAGCTAACTTATTTGTGGCTTCAATATTGTCAATAATCTTCTTTAGACTATTGATTTCATTATTTTTCAAAGACAATTCCTCCATAGCCTTTACAATCTATCCTGCTCCATGTGTTTGCTGAACTTGTGTTGTAGAAGAATATGTGTTTGAAGTAGTAGTTGAACTCACTGGCACTGCAGTTGCTAGTGGTTCCTTTTGTGCTAGTTTTTCTCCTAATGTGGAAGCCATTGCTGTGGTAATCACTGGTATAACTAAAGGAATGATAGGAGTGTCAGTTTCTTTCACAATGTCCTTCTCTTGGACAAGCTGGTCCATTTGAGATTCCATTTCTTTGATTTGAGCAGTTAGTTTGAGGATGAGCTTCATCATCTCTTCTTTTTCACTTTGCTCTTGAAGGATTTCTTTGGTCTATGGATGCTCACTTTGAGGAAGCTTAAGCTGTTTCCTCAAAGCTGCAATATCATCATTCTTTTTCTTAATCAACAATTCTGCTGCTTGAACATTTGATGGATCATATCCCACCTGTAAAATTAAATCTTCTAAGGCTTTAATCCTTAGGTCCTTTGCGTAGAAAGATCCTTTGTCTAGCTTCATTTGATCCTGCAGGTTAAGAATAGTTTTTTGCAATTTGGTAGCACTCATTGCCTTTGTCACCATAGTTGAATACAACATTTCAGAGCTATGTCTATGAAATTCAATTTGGTCTAGCTCGTGAACATTTTCAATGTCTACTTCAAGCTCCACCTTTTTATAATCTGCCACTATATTTGGTGTTGACGTAGTTGGTTGCAAAAATGACATAATCATTTTGTTTGTAGAATAATCAAAGGTTTTCAGTAGCCTATTGTTGAGCCCCAAAGATGTCCTTTTCTTTCACCAAATTTCACTTCATTTCCTTTGTCCTTTAACAATTATAGGCTTAAAAGATCAATAGGATTGATTAAAGTCACTTTAAGAGTGAATACAATAACTGACTTACTAAACTTTTGTGGTCTTGTTGTTGTAGTGATTTTTGACTAGACTTAGCTACAAAATGCAACCATTCTGTAGCTAGTCGCATATTTTGCAGCTATCTTTATGTTCACACAGGTTACAGGTGTCACTTAAAGGAAAAACGCATATGGTTGAATTCCAGATCTCACCTACATCATTCCTTGCCCTCTACGAAGTCTGAGCAAAAATCTGCAAGTGGTTATGCATGTGGAGGAAACCAAAACTAAGAAGTAGACTTCTACCAAGACAAGGACTCTGCAGATGTCTTCAGCAAAGTACGAGGCCTCAACAGGAGTTCGAATTTGATTTTGATTACAAAAGACACCTATCCCTATTTCTTCTCAATGACAGTTATGTATTTTGTTTATAAAAATAACTTGGTGAACCGAGAGACAGTTAGCTAGTTGATGTTTTGTTGTTAAGTTGTCCAAGACTGTAATACTCTATTTTTTAAGCGTTTTCCTTTAATGAAAGAAGTACAACTTTAATACATGATCTGAAGCAATCTTGAGGAGATTCGTGTGCCAATCCGATGGTAGAGGGCCCCTACTGTCCGAAAGGCTTTGCGCATATTTTTTTAGATAAGTAACTTTAGCTTTGTTTCGTTCTTAATTTAGGTAGTTTTTTGAACTTCATGTTTTATGCTTACTTACATCGAATAGTGTAGTCAATCTTGTTCTCATGAATTGTTCCAAAATATCACTAACATTGAATGAGATAAAGCTGTAGTATTTCGAAGGCTAATTGCGTATTAGTTCAGTTCTGTTCATTGCATTTCAAGTTTTATTAGCTAGTTGGCAAAGCAGTTCAGTAATTCATTAAATTCATTAAAGTAGTCTTCATTATTATAAACTGCTTCTTACCTAATTTCTTCAACACACATTGGTGCATGAATAGTAAAGATTTATTTTGAGCTTCTGATCGCTTTGGTACTTTCATACCTTACAAACAACCTTTTTCCAAAGCTATTCCAAGAGATCTCTAACCCTCGAATGAGGCTTAATAGTAACATTTTGAGTTGCAGAATGGGTTGATTTTAGTGTCATAAGTTAAATTAGCATAGAGTTCCTTACTATGTTGCAAGATAATCTTTTCTCAAAGTGTTCCAACAAATTTCTAACTATGGATGAGATTTTCTCTGTGATATTGTAAGTTTTTGTTTACTTAAAAAGAACCTCATTGCATCAAACTTATCCTTTTCTCAAGTTGTTCCAACATACCTCTAATGAAATGAATTGGACTGAGTTAATGTTATGAGTTACTTTCCTTGTCAAGCTTTGCAATTGGTGAATCATCATTTTCTGTTCTTAGGTGCCATACATAGTTTAGAGTAGATTTTGCTATGTTATAGTGTGACCAATAACTTCTCTTTGCCAACAATTTAGTTCTTTTCCTCTTAGCACAAAAACACAACCAAAACACAGAAAAACACTAAACACACTAATTAGAAGAAGATACCAGTACATATAGTGCACTTCACTTCAACAGCTTTCTACTAGCCCCGTTGAGTCATTTTCTAACATCAATTTAGGAACACGCAAGCTGAGAAGAGCAGATTTGATTCCTGTGTTTTTACTGAGAATTATATATATCATGCTTTAATTTCCATTTTTCTGCCAGTTATCGCTATTTTTCCCGTTGATATTCAAGTCTTTTCACTGCCTATGGAGAAGAGGCCTACATTCTGTGGCTTTCAATCATTTGAGTATCATTTTTACCTGTTGTTTGCTCTTTATAAATATCTGCAGGAGTTTCATTGATTATCTCTATAGATTTATCATTATTTACCTCTGGCTCATTTGTATCTTCAATGTCAATAATCTTTTCTTTCCCAATTGAACTGAATTTAAGCCTTTTATTATAAATCAGTTTGAATTTTGTTTCTGAATTTGTTTCTACTGTGTATGCTCCTTATTCCCTACCTCTTTTGACTGAAGTCTCTGGCTGCTTTACAACTTCCAGGGCTTGTGTTGTAACCATTTTTCCTACTGTCTCTATATTCGTGATTGTGTCTATCAGTGTGTTCTCCACCCAATCTTCTTGATTGGAAAACTTCTCAATATCTGGATTGGGGTCATGTATGAAGGGTGTAAGTTTACATTTTACCCTTAAATTGCTCAGGATCCCTTGAGGATCATAGTTCCATGGAAAAATTTCTTGAAATTTGAACTCTACTAGTCTCTTTGAGATTTATTTTTTTGCCTCTCTGTTATTTATGATGAAAGGACCAACTTGATTATTTAGCTTGAATTGAGTCTTTTTCCGGGCAGCTAAGAAGTTGACAGAGTCAGAATTGAGAATCTATCTTAAATATTCTAATGCAAAAATTCTCATGTTCATGTATTTTGGCAACGTATAAGGTAATAAGTTGGATCCAAAAATTCTGATCTCTGTATGCTTTTCATAAAGAAACCAGTCTCCCATTTTATTATGTTCTGATAGTTGCAAGACCCTTTTCATTTCTTTATTGACCCTAGGCTACTCTGATTTGTACAAAATGCTCATGGCTGGATGGAGGAAAAGGTCTAAAAAATCTGTATAAGTGAAATCACTATTCTCTTTCCTGAGCAAGGAAGTCCAGAAGACAATGGACAAAGGCTTTCCCTCTAAGTCCATCTTTTGCATTGCAATTGGAAAATTATCAGCTTGGAAGAATAAAGAAGGAAACAGTAGAGAAAGAGATGAATAAGGAACACAGAAGAGTATCCACTGTAAAGTATCCCAAGATAAAAGATAGTATTAGCACAGCTAGAACCTTCGGGAAATTCGGGCAAAGGAATTAATAGAGGGTTCAACTTTCTTTAGAATAAGGCTTCGTCAGGGTAGGCAAAAAGTCTTGAAAATTAGTAACTTATTAGATCCAATGGCACATCCGGTCAAAATTTATGAATTTGAACTAGATTGATAGATCGGACAGAATCTGCCAGGTAATTATGGACTCTCACGTGATGCAGTGTGTTGATCCTCTACTTAGTACAATAAGGTCTGGTCTGGTCATACTGCTTTTGAGAGACCATCAAGGTCTGCCTCTGTGGGTTTGTTGGATTCATATATTTGGGCAAATGAGTTTCCCAAATAGGCATTTCATCCTTGTCCAAGTATTTAGCATAGCACCAATTATGTATTTCTAAAAGGTTGAATTCTACCATTGGATCAAAAATCTTGTAGTCCATATCAATCAATGGAAGGGTTTCTTCAGCAGCTACAGGTGGCTGGAGGGGATTTACTGATTCAGTGGATTTAGCAGTGAAGACTGGAGTAGATTTAACAGCTTTAGGTGTTATAGATTTAGGAGGTTTGGATATTCCAGGCTTGGTTGGTTTAGAACCTCCAGGTCTAGCTGTGATATGCTTTTTGGTCATTTTGGAATAACTAATGCAAGCTTAAATTGTTTGCAGAAGTTGTTTTTTCTTTGTCAAAGGATATAAACTAGAATAAGACAGAAAATGAGGGTTTCCTGAATAGATTGACTGAAAAAGGGGTTTTTAGGGTATATGTAAGCTTTAAACCCTTTTCTGTCTTTGAAATTGATCTTCAACGGTCACAAATTGAGGATATTGACTTAAAAAGAGGTTGTTTCGGACTCGAAATTTTCTGGGAAAATTTGGACAGGGTTTGGCCTATTTTTCGGGCTTTTTCTAGGCAAATTGGTTAGGATAAAACCTTAATTACAGGCCTGGTTTAATCATTAATGGTTTAAAATTGAAATTGCAAGTTTTTAATTGTCAAGAAATACCTTTAAACGCATGTATTTGGTTGCTTGAACGGTTCTTGAGAAGATATTGGTTTATTCCGAGGACTGGTCTGGATTGTTGGTGTAGCGAATGGCTTTACTAGTCTTCAATGGGGAATCTGTGGTCAAATTTTATTTTATCTTTGTATAAGTCGACAATTTGAGCAAAGGGTTCTTACACAGTCGAGTGGAGCTTTTTAAGAGTTTGAAACACGCAAATAAACATCAAAGTGATATATCAAAGGTTTTAACATTTGATATGAATCACCATATAATGCATTAAATGTAGGTCTTATCAAATGGCGGGAGCGGTTTGGATTTTCAAAACAACAAAACTGCCAACAGTTTTCGCATTGAGCTTAGGCGGTAAGTGGTTTTTTTTGAAACGAACGCGATCCTATGAGAGGATGCCACGTCGCAAGAGGCGAAAATGGTGAAACAACCCATTTCAAGGCCCGTTGGGGCTTCTTCTTTTGGGGCTAACGGGTATTATTTGTGGGCGATATCTATTTAGAAGCACAGATCCTGGGAGAGCAGCGAAGGCCGATTTTCGTGGGATATGTACGTGAGGGTGGGGACCGGGATTGGAACCTTGCTTTCAATGATAAATATTAGTATAAGCGGGCTTATGTATACGGGATAATATATGGTTAAAAAGGGTTAAATTGTGGTGTGGTATAATATTTGATGAGATATTATTTTATAAAGTACATATGAGTGATATTTATGCGTTTTCCAAATATAGAGGCAGAAACATATATTATTTATTTATTTTATTATACAGTTTTTAGACTTGTTAAAGGGTTTAATAACCATAGGGGCGGGGTTTTAAATTAAGGTTAGTTTTTAGACCAAAGGGAGTATTATTTGGGTTTTTTAATTTAGCATGTGGATAATATCTTTGGTCTAAACACTTTATAATAGTGGGTTTTTGGGGCTATTTAGATATAAAAGGATTTATATAGATAGGATAAGGTATTTTTAGGGAATTAATAACATAAGTTAAAAGTTAATATGACAAGGGGAGATGGAATACACAAAAATACACTAAATGACCAAGTAGAGTAAATAAATAAAAGCAAAGCTCATTATTTCATCATTTCACCAATTTACTTAGGATATAGTGTTTTTTGAGGGTTTTATGAATGAAGGAAGTTAATTAAATGAGATTTTAAGTTTCATTAAGTAAGAAGGTTTCTTTACTTATGAAGATGACTTAAATAAGAAACAGGAGGCATAAAGGGATTTCATCATAAGAATTCAATATTTCTGCTCATTTAGTCATCGTAGTTTGGGTCCTGTCTCCAACAAAAGTCGAAAATGTTGAGCCTTGTGACTAGAAGTATAGAATATCAATACCTAGCAGTGGGGAAATTAGTGATTTTTTCCTGATGAATATTACATGCTTTTCCCACTTCTTTTCACCTACCCAAAATTACTCTAACATTTTTTTCTTCCTTGCTGTGCATTAAGCTACTTGAAACATTTATTTTTGAAAGCATAAAACTATCTATACCCACTTTATTTCATCCGAGGGCTCGATTAATCATATTTTCTTATTATTTTATCATCTACCGTACTTGCTTTGATTGTTCATTCATAAAACTTATTCACTATCTAAAACATGGAAATTGAAAACATGACAAGTCAAGTTTAAACAGTTTAACTCATCATGGATTATGGCATTTATTGACACTTTGCTATAATCATTTGCAAAAAGCAAAAAGTAGTGGCATTTGGACTTTCACACTTTCATGTTTTATTTTCATATTTTTTCTTTTGGGGTCTATATTTTTTAATTCCTTTGATCTTTCTTTTAGGACTTTTTACCCTTTTTTTTTATTTTTTCAAAATATGGGAAAACAACTTGCAAAAAGCAAGGTATGTACATATTTTACAAGACTATAAAAATTCAATTCAAAATTATGAATCCTATATTTATAGGACCCTAACATCGGCTTAACATGGGGATGGCATTTCCTGGTGAAATGTCAAGAACTCTAAGACTAGTAGCCTTCAATTTTGACCATGATGATCTAGTAATTGTCTTTTGTTTTCTGCAAAAACTCATATTTATGACATTTTACTCTTCAAAGCTTAGGGCCTTCTCTCTGGGCTTCAACTTTGGAAAGAAAATATCCAATCCAATCTAAAAACTTTAATGGATATTTAAAATGATGTAAAAAGTAATTGGGACTAACTATTGGTTAACTCAGAAGAATAGTAGTGTTTGAGCATTCTACCATTAATTGGTCCTTCTTGAATATTTGTCCCATCCAAATCTTTGATGAAGAAAGAATTGTTGCCCCTATATCCATAAATTACGTAAGGTCCTTTCCATAGAAAGTCAAACTTCCCATGTTTACCTTTGTCCTCTCTCCTAGAATCCCACTTTAACACTTGATCTCCAATAAAATTCATCTTCTTTACTTATTTTATCAAAACAATTCTTGATTTTATCATGAATGACTTGGGATTTCTCATAGACTTCTTCCCTTATTTGTTGTAGATGAATAGTTTGATTTATCCTCCTTTTAATATCATTTATTTCCACTTGTGATTCTTGAATGATCTTCATTACTAGAATACCTAAGGATGATGGGAAAACTGCATCCATCCCATAAAAAATTTGATAAGGGGAAGTTCCAATTGACTTTTTGGTAGTAAGTCTATCTACCTATAAGGCATAGACTAACTTTTTATTCCAAGTCTTTTTTTTATCTTCAAGTAATTTTTAAATAATATTTACAAGGATTTTGTTTGAAGATTCAGCTACGCCATTACCCTGAGGGTAATAAGTAGTAAAGTGACCTAGGGAATATGGTACTTGTGATAGAAGGCAATCATTTTCTTAGATTTAAATTTTGTTGCATTATCAGTAATTATTTTCTAAGGGCATCCAAATCTAGATAAAAGGTTGTTTTCTATGAAAGAGATAATGACTGTGTCAGTGGCTTGTCTGGGAAGAATGGCTTCAATCCACTTAGTAAAGTAATCTGTGGCAGTCAAAATCCACTTATGTTGGCCAAAGGATGGGGGGTGAATTTCTCCAATGAATTCTAAACCCCATTGTTGAAATGGCATCTCAGTTGAAATTTGCTTTAAGGGTAAGGGCAATAATTTCTTTTTTCCTTCAAAAATTTGACATTTATGACATGAAGTAACAAATTTATTAACATCAGCAAATAAGTTAGGCTAGTAAAAACCAGCTCTAAGGATCTTATCAGTAGTACTTTTCCAATATAAATGCCCTCCACAGTCACCTGCATGAAATTCTTCAAGAATTTTGTCAGCTTCTGCTTTCAGTAAACAATTTGGTAATATCCCACTATTTTCTTTCCAAAAAAGCACATTATCTAAAATGAAAAATCTCATTGCTTTAAGTTTAAGAAATCTAGCTTTTTCCCTTGATAATCCAGAAGGAGCTTGTAATTTTGTAAGTACAAAGATAATATCTAAGTACCAAGGTAAATCTAGAAAGGCTTCACTAATCATTAGAGTCACCATCTCTTCCTGGTCATCAATCTGGACAATAAAATTTATGTCTAATGCATTGTAGTTGGATTAAACCATCAATCTGGCTAATCGTTGTCCTTTAATGAGTTTTGTTGGTTTGATTTCTATGTCATATTCTAGGATAGTGGCAATCCACTTACCTCTTCTTCCATCAGGGCCATCCTGAGTAAGAATGTCTTTAACTACAGAATTAGGGACATAGGAAATTATGTGGGAATAGAGAATGTAAACTCTAAAATCTTTTATGGCCTTAAACAAAGCTAAGGCTCGTTTCTCCATTATTTTATATTTCATAGGTGCATCTCTAAGAGTCTTACTGAAAAAATCTATAGGCTGCTCAAAACCTTGATCATTCTTCTGCAGTAAAACTGCAGCAATGGTATGTTCCAATGCAAAAGAAAAAATTATAAAGTATTTTTTGAAATCTGGACTGATTAAGACTGGTGTTTTAGTTAAAGCCTGTTTTATGGATTCAAAATATTGTTTGGCTTCAATGGTCCATTTTAAAGTTGAGTCTTTTTTTAGCATATTGTTCAGTTCTCTAATGATTTCAGCTAAATTTGAAATGAATCTTCTCAAAAAGTTAATTTTACCTAAGAAAGCTTGTAATTCTTTGATAGTTCTAGGTGGATGAATGTTCAAAATTGTTTCTATCCTAGCAGGATCAATTCTAATTCTTTCTTTTGAAATTATATGTCCTAATAACTTACCTTCCTCTAATCCAAAGAGAGTTTTCTTGGGATTTAAAGAGATGCCAAATTTCCTACATTTAATAAAGACCTATCTCAAATTATCCAAGTGTTCATTATTTGATTTGGAAAATACAGTAATTTAATCTAAATAAATTACCAAGAAGTCATGAATCTCCTTGGCAAAGGCTATTTACATAGCTCTCTGAAAGGTTGCTCCTACATTCATCAGACCAAAGGGCATTTTCACATACATGAAAGTGCCCCAAGGAGTGGTGAAAGTTGTTTTAGCCTGATCTTCCTTTTGGACTAGGATCTGGTTGGATCCTGAAAAACCATCTAACAAAGAAATTCTAGAGGAACCAACTACCCTTTGTAATATATGATCCATATTTGGTAAAGGGTAATTATCCTTTAAAGACACTTTGTTAAGATTTCTAAAGTCGACACATAACCTAATTTCACCTATTTTCTTTCTTGTTGGTACTAGGTTTAAAACCCAATCAGAATATTTGATTGGTCCAATGATCTAAGCATCATACATGCATTTTACTTCCTTTTCTGTCAAAGGTAATAGAACAAGATTAATTCTCCTCAACTTTTGTTTGAATGGCTTTTGATCATATTTTATGGGAATTTTGTGTTGGATTATGTTTGTGTCATAAGCTTTGAGATCTTCATAACTCCAAGCAAACACATCTTGATATCCTTTAAAAGATCAATGTATTGTTCGTTTTCTTGTCGAGGTAAATATTTAGACAATTTAATCATTTTTGGTTTTAATTCTGTCCCAATGTTACATTCCTCAATGTTAGACCTAACTAGTTCCATTTTTGGCTTTTTAGGCACACCATTAGAATCAAAAAGGTCTTCGAAAGGGGTTAAACCTTTAGGCAAAAAATTATCTTTTAAATCTAACATGTCAATTTCTTCTTCAATGATTTTCTCAATATCTATATTCTCTAAGTTATCTATATCAAATTGAGTAAATACAGTTGGTTTTTTAAATTTATGTATATCTATGTTATCTATTTCACAATAAAAATCCGAATGTATATTACAGTCTATATCTATTTTACAATTTTGAAATTCTTCCTCATTATTTAAAAAATGATAAATCTGTTCATCCTGAGAGAAAATCTGCTAGTACTTGAGGTTGTCTAGGATAATTGGTCTATGTTTAACCTTAGCAGTATACCTATGAGTTGGTTGGAATGGTAAGTTACAATTACTAGCAAAAGTTGCTAGACAGTGTGCTTGAATGTTTTGTTTTCTGGGTATAGCAGCAAACTTGCATTCCAATAAATCATCAGTTAAATCAATTACTATATCTCTGTATCTGGCTAGTCTAGGATTATAAATAGAATAATCTTCATTTATTTTCTTACTGATTAATTTTGAATCTCCCATGATTAGTATTCTTTTTCCTCTTAAGTTTCTAATGATATGGAGGCCTAGAATGAGTGCCTCATACTCTGCCATGTTGTTGGTACATTTGAAGTTGAGTCTGAAGGCATGTCCTTCTGAATGATTAGTTTCCATATTTGTAATCCATACTCCTGCTCCTGCTCCTGATTTGTTTACAGAGCCATCAAAGTCTAAGTGCCAACGGGACTCATGAAATATTTTGTCATTGTTTGGTTTTGGCTTTTTATCAATCAGTTCAGTTTGTATTTCATTGTTATCAGAGCTACACAAAATAAAAGAGACAAGTTCAGTTGGTGTAGAATAAAAAGGGTAATTTATGGATCTCTCAGCACTACTGACCATGAATTTCATTAAAGTTTCCCTATATAGCTTTTTGGGTTGACCAAACATTGATATTGTAGCATAGCTCATGTCCAATTATAGATATCCCTGCAACTTTGCTCCCCATGAGTGAGAAAGAAGCATACCATACATTTGTGTGATGTCAGCTACTACAATGTCCATTACCATACTCTTATCAGGGTACTGAACTAAATTCACACATGAGTCTTTAATTAATCCTAAGCACTTAACTTTACTAGAGTCAAATGAAAACAAATCTTTATAAGGCCTGGTTATTTCTAGATTAAGAGCTCCCATGATAGCTTTGGGCATTAAATTATGGGAAGCTCCTGAATCTAACATAGCATTGTGTAAAATCTGATCATGGATGGTAAGACTGATATAGAAAGGAGGGATTGATCCATCTGAATGCTTTCCATTCACATCAAGGCCAAAAATCAACTCAAGTTGATCATCATTCAAATTAATGGCATCTTCACCATCATTCATATTCAAAGTTTCAGTTATAGTTGATTTGTATAAGTCATTTTTAACCAATTCTGTTAAAGGAATAGGTATTTTTAACTTAGCAATTTCAGACTGAATATTGAATGAGGATTGAGATTTACTAATTGGAACTAATTCATCTTTAGTAACTGTAATCTGAGTTGGTTTTTCTTGATTTTCAATAGTTGTATTTTTATCTTCAATTTTCTTGGGATTCTTTGTATGAGTTTCTTGAGTTTTGCTGCTTTTAATTTTCTTTTCTAGGATCAGTTGTGGGCGTTATAAATTTTATCGAAAGTAATTTATCGTACAGTGTTCAGGGATTTATCTATTCGATTTGTTGATTATCAGAGAATTCAGCAGTAAATCTTTTTAGGATCGACTTGTTGTTTTATCAATTAGAAGCTTTAGGAGTATAAGCTTTTTGCATCTTTGGAAGATTGAGCTATTATCGTAAGAATATCAACAATTTTGGGACTTGTTGATTTCTTAGGATCGAGTAGGATTGAAATTTCGCTTATTTTCCTCGAGACCAAAATTTTTGTTTTTAGGGCTACTATTTTTATTTGATTTTGGGAATTGTTTTTAGAAGAACATTATTGTTTAAGGTTATACCTGACAGAATTTCATTAATAGCAAAGTCATAACCTTGTTTGTAGTCAAAGGATTCACTGGAGTTTAATTTGAGTTGTTGAAGCTCAAATAGTTCCAGATCTTCCTGAGTGAGGAAAATGGTGTTGTTTTCATCTATTCCCATTAGATGATTGATGTCATCCTCATCTTCATCATTACTCTGAGAACTTTCAGCATAGTTCTCCTAAAATGGGGGCCTAATGTTTTGGTTTGGAGCAGCTTCTTTAGCTTTTCCAGGGTTATTATTTTTTCTAAAATTGGGATTTCTAATCTGAGGTTGATTATCCCATTGAGGTTTTCTATCTATATTATCTAATATTTCTACCACCCTTTCTAAAGTTTTAGTAAATAAATCCAATTTAACATCTGAATTTGAACTTTCTTCTTTAATTGTAACTCTTCTTTCATTTCTAAGTCTGGCCTTCCTAGCTAAAATGTTGATTTCTACACTAACAACATCTAATTGCATCTATTCTAATGTTTGGGCATCTCTTTCTCTTAATTGATAGGCCATATCTGTATCAAATCCATCAGGGAATTTGAGCAGAACAGAGTAAGGTGTAGGTTTAAGTGCTGCAGGATTAGAATTATAGACACTGTTATACCTAGTGCAACAGTCTTGGACAGACTCAGTAGGAGATATTTTCAAAGCGTCAAACTTAGACAAAATTTTAAGGGGGTTATTTTTTCTTTCCTATTTATTTAAAAATATTCTATGAAATGCAGCTAAATCAGCTACACTACCAACAGCTAAATTTTTGAACTATTTTTTAACTTCTTCTGTCAAACTCTAGGCAAATAACCTCATCTGGACATCTGACTAATCAATTTGATAAATTTCACAATAATTTGTCATTTTAGTTACATGTTGTTGAGCAGTATATTGTGAAATGCCATCAAACAGTAGTACATTTTTTTGGTAATCTTGAGGCATATCATGGAGGTTTTGGGGTAAGACAAGGGGAGCATACCTAGCAGCCATGGCTTGAAGCTTTGCTGAGCTGGGAGGTATTACAGTAATGATAGGGGCAGTGATAGATATGGCAGCTGATGAATTAACAACTGTAGTTGAAGAGCTGGGAAATGAAGCTGGTATGTAAATGGAATTTTTGGGAAATAAAGATGCGGTGCTTATAAAATCTGAATGCAAAGTATTGGATGCAGTGGATTGAGTGGATGAAGGAAATAATATCCTAGGTTGCAAAGGCAAGTTAGGAATGAAATGGTCTGTAGATGAACTTGCAGAAGTATCTATAAATGAAGTGACAACATATAAAGATGAATCTGTTGTTCGTATTATTGTTGTATGCAATTGAGAAACTGGAGGTTTTATGTAAGACAACAAATGAGCTAATTCAATAGCTTCATTAATATCTTTAATCAATGAAACATTAATCTTTTCAACTGTATTTTGATATTCAGATTTATTTGACTTTGTTCCTACTGAAATATTTTTTTGTTTTGCATTCAAAAATGAAAGGAAAACATGATCTATAACAGTATTTTTCAAATCAGTTTGAGATATAGTTTTAAACAATGAATATTCAAACTTCAGATCAAAATCAATATCATTTAAACTCACTAACTCTTTGGGTAAAGAATTGGCTTTTCTTAATGGTACTTCAGTTTCTAAATTGACAGTTTGTTTTTTCTTTTTTCCAATCTTCTCCGGGTTATCTACTATAATTGCAGGCTTAGGATCCGGGTTAGACCTAGTATAGTAGGTTTTCCTAGAAGCTAGAATGACTGTTTTGAATACCCAAAACCTATAAAAATAATCTTAAAGTAAAAAGATAATTGAAAAATCTTCCTTTAAGACTAAATTTAAGACTGGAGATTGGTTAGTTCCCTAGTATGGTCACGAGTATGTTATCACTCTAGTAATTTCTTAAGTTGTGGGATTTGAGTTTTTAGTCTAAGAACACTAGAGGTAACCACAAACCTACTTCAATTTCTAGGATCTAGCCTTCCTTGAATTCAGAGAGGGCTCTCTCTTTAATATTTATCTTTGTTTTTCATTTATGTTTTTAGGCCAGTTATGATAGAACAATTGGTTTTGTTTTTAAAGGTTTTGGTGGGAAAAAATCACTTAGAGGTAAACTAGAGAGAAATCAACTTATCCATTGGGCCATGGAGTCTAAATCTAGCTAGCAACACTAGAAGTCAAGGCCAAAAAGGTACAATGTATTCATGGCAAGATAGATAACCCTCAGAGATTTGGAAAAGTGTTTTTTGGTGAAATGGTATGATCAGGATAAAGGACTATGAAGGATCCTTTGATCCAAAAAATGTAAGAAGGAGGCAGGGGTCAAATGGGAGTAGGAGCAATCAAGAATTCCTAACACCGGAAATCAGCAAAAAACATTAAAATGGTAACTATTAAAAACAGGGAGCACTAGACTAACCTGTAGTAATATTCCTAGTTACACATTCAGATAGAATAAACATATAATGAATTGCATGAAACTCATAAAAGAAAACGATGACAAGAAGGGAGTACTTCACTCATCAGCTTATCACAGGGATCCTGAATTATGATGCCAGTTTAGCTTTGTCCAGTCTGCTACTTCGAAATCAACACATAATAGCCTCCAATGTTCAGCAAAAAAAAATCTATAGTAAAGTCTAGCAATTTTATTCCACACTGAATACTTCTAATGTTGAAGTATTTATACAAAATGTAGTTACAAATATCCTAGGAGAAATCTAGGAATATCTTTAGGAAATAGAAAATATCTTTACAAAATAAGAGGGACAACTACTTAACAAATCAACAAGCTGTCCTCTTATCCAAAATATATAGAACTACTTTATCTAACAAGGAGCTTTTTGAGTGATTAGCTGTCCTGCTTGCTGTCTACTTAGAAAATATCTTCATTTGAGTTGCCTTAGCTGATACTCTTTCCCTGATACTCTTTAACTCTGCTCTTTAACACTGGTACACTTTTGACTGATATTTCCACTGTTTACTGTTGTAAAAATATATCTTTGTGCAGTAAAAAATCAGCAGTCTGTCCTTTTACTTCACTTTTTCTTCTTGACTGTTTTTTTTAAGGTAATTTTCTTCACTGTTTTACCTCTCATTTTTACATCAAAACTGTAAATGTTTGCCACTGTTGTTCACTGGGAATTTTGACATTCTTTAGCTTTCTAAAATTCTCATCTGCCTCCGTGTATTTAGTAAAATTGGGTTTGAACACAAAAAGATGTTTGATCTCATGTTGTAGAAAGAACAAATCTTCAAAATACTAAAGGAGGACTTTTCCTATGGGAGTGCCTTGTGGCAATGGTTTGCTGACTTGCTCCTTGGAAAATTCCTTGGTCTTCTTATCATAATCCTTCTGGGGCATCAATTTTTCATTAAAGACATGGATGTCTAGCAAGCCATTCTGTCTTAAGTTTGTGTATTTCGCCATAAACTTTGTTATGGCAATGTTCATTGATTCACATTTCTCTTCCAGGCAGTTCATCAAATTTTTCTTGGTTACCACCTTCTTAATCTGTGAGATGGTCTCTATTCTATCTAATACCTGTAATTCTTCCAATTTTTCTCTCTTCTTGCTGTTTAGGAATGTGATGAGTTTTAAAGCCTGAGCTGGCTTATCAGTTACCTCATCCTTGGTCTTCTGAATCTCTGCCTGAGCTGCTAGTAATAATTCTCTCTGCTCCTATATAACCTGAATTGAAGGCCATTGAGTGTGAATGGCTTCAATTATGTTTGTCCATAGATGATTTTTTACAAATGAAATTTTCTCAATGAATGTTAGATCTTTTTTTAAGCCCTTGATTTGTTCCCCAAGTCTAATTGCCTTCTGTTCATGGGTTTTAGCATTTATTTGAGCTAACTTATTTGTGGCTTCAAGATTATCAATCATCTTCTTTAAACTGTTGATTTCATTATTTTTCAAAGACAATTCCTCCATAGCCTTTACAATGTGACCTGCTTCATCTGTTTGCTGAACTTGTGTTCTAGAAGAATTTGTGTTTGAAGTAGTAGTTGAACTCACTGGCACTGCAGTTGCCAGTGGTTTCTTTGGTGCTAGTTTTTCTCCTAATGTGGAAGCCACTACTGTGGTAATCACTGGTATAACTGAAGGAATGATAGGAGTGTCAGTTTCTTTCACACTTTCCTTCTCTTGGACAAGATGGTCCATTTGAGATTCCATTTCTTTGATCTGAGAAATTAGTTTGAGGATGAGCTTCATGATCTCTTCTTTTTCACTTTGCTCTTGAAGGATTTCTTTGGTCTGTGGATGCTCACTTTGAGGAAGCTTAAGCTGTTTCCTCAAAGCTGCAATATCATAATTCTTTTTTGTAATCAACAATTCTGCTGCTTGAACATTTGATGGATCATATCCCACTTGTAAAATTAAATCTTCTAAGGCTTTAATCCTTAGGTCCTTTGCATACAAAGATCCTTTGTCTAGCTTCATTTGATCCTGCATGTTGAGAATAGTATTCTACAATTTGGTAGCACTCATTGCCTTTGTCACCACAGTTGAATACAACATTTCATAGCTATGTCTATGAAATTCAATTTGGTCTAGCTCATGAACATTTTTAGTGTCTACTTCAAACTCCACCTTTTTATAATCTGCCACTGTCTTTGGTGTTGATGTAGTTGGTTGCAAAAATGACATAATCATTTTGTTTGTAGTATAATCAAAGGCTGCCAGTAGCCTATTTTGATTCCCAGGTTTTTCCTTGAGGAATTGAGAATATATCTTTGTTTTAATTTCCTCATTCTTCTGCTTTACCTGCTTATACTTTTCCTTGATATCTAAGTCTTTTTCCTCAGCTGTCTGTGAGGAAGAGGCCTCCATATTTTGTGGCTTTTCAATCATTTGAGTATCATTTTTACCTGTTGTTTTCTCTTTTTCAATCTGCGCAAGAGTTTCATTGATTATCACTGTAGCTTCATCATTATTTACCTCTGGCTCATTTGTATCTTCAATGTCAATTACCTTTTCTTTCCCAATTGAACTGAATTTAAGCCTTTTATTATAAATCGGTTTTAATTTTGTTTCTGTAGTTGTTTCTGCTGTGTATGTTCCTTCTTCTCTTCTTCTTTTGGCTGAAGTCTCTGGTTGCTTTACAACTTCCAGGGCTTGTGTTGTAACCATTTTTCCTACTGTCTCTGTATTAGTGACTGTATCTATCAGTGTGTTCTCCACCCAATCTTCTTGATTGGAAAACTTCTCAATCTATGGCTTGGGCTCATGTATGAAGGGTGTAAGTTTACATTTTACCCTTAAATTGCTCAAGATCCCTTGAGGATCATAGTTCCATGGAAAACTTTCTTGAAATTTGAACTCTACTAGTCTCTTTGAGATTTCTTTTTCTGCCTCTATGTTGTTTATGATGAAAGGACCAATGTGACTCTTCAGCTTGAATTGAGTCTTTTTCCTGGCAGCTAAGAAGTTAATAGAGTCAGAATTGAGAATTTGTGTTAAATACTCCAATGCAAAAATTCTCATGCTCATATATTTTGGCAACTTATAAGGTAATAAGTTGGATCAAAAAATTCTTATCTCCGTATGCTTCTCATAAAAAAACCAGTCTCCCATTTTATTCTGTTGTGATAGTTGCAAGATTATTTTCATCTTTTCATTGACTCCGGGCTGCTCTGCTTTGTACAAAATATTCATTGTTGGATGGAGGAAAAGGTCTGAAAAATCTGTATAAGTGAACTCACTATTCTCTTTCCTGAGCAAGGAAGTCCAGAAGACAATGGACAGAGGCTTTCCCTCTAAGTCCATCTTTTGTAATGCAATTGGAAAATTATCAGCTTGGAAGAATAAAAATAAGTGAAACAAGTAGGACGAGTATCTGAAAACCCCTTCAGTGGGTAGTTTGGTCAGCTGATGATGAATACTGTCTACTATGAATCTAGCATAATAAAAAATGAGTGCTAGAGGTTGGCCTACAGATAAGGTGGATAGAAAGCCAAGAATGGATAGCATTGAAATAATATCCCAGTATAAAAGATAGCATTGAAATAATATGCCTAGACCCTTCAGGAAATTTGGTAGTGGAATAGGGAGGGTTCAACTTAGGAATGTCAACATGGGAAGGCAAAAAGTCTTGAAATATCATAAACTTCTTTGGGAAATCCACGCCTAAGTAAAACTAGGTCAAAAATTTTATAGATAGGGGGACTGATTGAGGATCAGATTGTAATTGCAACATTTGATTTATGGACTCTGCTGTGATGGTAAAAAGGATCTCTTCGTCAGCATTAACAATGGCCCTTTGGTTTGGCTGATAATGTTTTTGACATAATCTAACAAGGTCTTGTCCAGGGTGGGTCAATGGAACTACATATTTGGGCAAATGAGTTTCCCAAATAGGCATTTCATCCTTGTCCAAGTATTTAGCATAGCACCAATTATGTATTTCTAAAAGGTTGAATTCTACCATTGGATCAAAAATCTTGTAGTCCATATCAATCAATGGAAGGGTTTCTTCAGCAGCTACAGGTGGCTGGAGGGGATTTACTGATTCAGTGGATTTAGCAGTGAAGACTGGAGTAGATTTAACAGCTTTAGGTGTTATAGATTTAGGAGGTTTGGATATTCCAGGCTTGGTTGGTTTAGAACCTCCAGGTCTAGCTGTGATATGCTTTTTGGTCATTTTGGAATAACTAATGCAAGCTTAAATTGTTTGCAGAAGTTGTTTTTTCTTTGTCAAAGGATATAAACTAGAATAAGACAGAAAATGAGGGTTTCCTGAATAGATTGACTGAAAAAGGGGTTTTTAGGGTATATGTAAGCTTTAAACCCTTTTCTGTCTTTGAAATTGATCTTCAACGGTCACAAATTGAGGATATTGACTTAAAAAGAGGTTGTTTCGGACTCGAAATTTTCTGGGAAAATTTGGACAGGGTTTGGCCTATTTTTCGGGCTTTTTCTAGGCAAATTGGTTAGGATAAAACCTTAATTACAGGCCTGGTTTAATCATTAATGGTTTAAAATTGAAATTGCAAGTTTTTAATTGTCAAGAAATACCTTTAAACGCATGTATTTGGTTGCTTGAACGGTTCTTGAGAAGATATTGGTTTATTCCGAGGACTGGTCTGGATTGTTGGTGTAGCGAATGGCTTTACTAGTCTTCAATGGGGAATCTGTGGTCAAATTTTATTTTATCTTTGTATAAGTCGACAATTTGAGCAAAGGGTTCTTACACAGTCGAGTGGAGCTTTTTAAGAGTTTGAAACACGCAAATAAACATCAAAGTGATATATCAAAGGTTTTAACATTTGATATGAATCACCATATAATGCATTAAATGTAGGTCTTATCAAATGGCGGGAGCGGTTTGGATTTTCAAAACAACAAAACTGCCAACAGTTTTCGCATTGAGCTTAGGCGGTAAGTGGTTTTTTTTGAAACGAACGCGATCCTATGAGAGGATGCCACGTCGCAAGAGGCGAAAATGGTGAAACAACCCATTTCGCGTCCGTTTGGGCTTTATGCAGATGATTAGTTTGTGGGCGCGATATTGATTTTGTGCCGTCAGATCTGTTGAAAGGAAGCGAATGGCCACAATTTGCTTGGGAGATGTGGTCAAAAAGATGGTGGGACCAAGATTTAAACCTTTTGTTTTTCAATAGATAAAGGTTTAAAGTATGTGTAAGCAGGGGCTTATGTATACGGGATAATATATGGTTAAAAAGGGTTAAATTGTGGCATATATATATATATATATATATATATATATATATATATATATATATATATATATATATATATATATATATATATATAAGATTTATTTTATTTTTATTTATTTTTTATATACATATTATGAGTATGTTGGGTTATATTTAACTATGGTTTAGCCTATGTAAAGCTCGGGGCTTTACATAGTGGGGATATGGTATAAAGGGAAGGTTTAATTTCAAATGAAAATAAACCTTAATATTAATCGCTTTAGCACCTTGGGTTAAAATATGATGTGAGGAAAAAGGTTAGTAAGTGTTTTTCAAAGGCACGGGGGTTGAACCTTTAAAAAAGACTTAATGTGTTTTAGTACTTAGGATAAAAATGTGGGTGGGGTGATATTTATGCGTTTTCCAAATACATAGGATATGCGTGGAAAAACATATTTTGATTATTTATTTTAATATATAGTTTTTAGACTTGTTGAAAGGTCTAATAACCATAGGGGGCGGGGTATTTAAATTAAGGTTAGTTTTTAGACCAAAGAGAGTATTATTTGGGTTTTTTAATTTAGCATGTGGATAATATCTTAGGTCTAAAATTTTTATAATAGTGGGTTTTTGGGGCTATTTAGATATAAAAGGATTTATATAGATAGGATAAGGTATTTATAGGGAATTAATAAAGTAAGTTAGAAGTTAATATGATAAGGGGAGATGGAATACACAAAAATACACAAAATGACCAAGTAGAGTGAATAAATAAAAGCAAAGCTCATTATTTCATCATTTCACCAATTATTTTTGAGGGTTTTTGTTTTTTTTTTTTAATGAATGAAGGAAGTTAACTAAACGAGATTTTAAGTTTCATTAAGTAAGAAGGTTTCTTTACTTATGAAGATGACTTAAATGTATGAATGAGGGATAAATAATGGTAAAGGGGATTTCATCATAAGAATTCAACATTTTCCACTATCCAGTCATCGAGCCTTGGGTCCGGTCCCAATAGAAGTCAGAGAAATGCTCTAAGCCTCTTTGACTGGAAATATAGAATACTGAATACCTTCAGGGGAAGGGAAATTAGCGTTTTTTTCCTGGTGATTAATATTACAAGCTTTTCCCACTTCTTTCTACCTACCCAACATTACTCTAACATTTTTCTTCCTTTAAGCAGGTGCATTTAAGCTTGCTACTTTGAAACATTTTATTCTTTTTAAAGCATAAAACTATCTAATTCTACCTTATTTCATCCGAGGGCTCAGATTAAACTGATGAGCTCCTCATTATTCTCTACCTATCTACTGATTTGTCAGGATTGAACTGTCTGACAAAACTTTATTCACTATCTAAAACATGGAAATTGAAAACATGACAAGTAAAGGTTAAACTGTTTAAGTCATCATGGATTATGGCATTTATTGACACTTTGCCATAATCATTTGCAAAAAGTAAAAATTAGTGGCATTTGAACTTGCACACTTTCATGTTTTATTTTCATCTTTTTCTTTTGGGGTCTATATTTTTTTGAAGTCCTTTGATCTTTCTTTTAGGATTTTTTACCCTCTTTTTTTTTTTTTGATTTTTTCAAAATATGGGAAAACAACTTGCAGAAAGCAAGGTATGTACATATTTTACAAGACTATCATATGCCAATTCAAAATTGTGAATCCTATATTTATAGGACCCTAACAGTAGGGACTGCACAATACTTGGTGGAGTCACTCCGGGAGGTTGAGTAGTGAGGGGAGTTTGAGGTGGATATTTTGTGGGGAAGCTTGGGGAGCCTTCCAACAAGGATTGCAATAATTTTGGGAGCCTTTACCAACAAATTTCATAGGAGGAAATTTCTTCCCAGCAGTAGAGCCACTCTAGCAAAACATGGCTGAATTTCTGGGGTCAATATTTGGCCAAACCCTTTGTGGGTTTTTCTGGGTATTGTGTAGGGAGGCCAGGATTAATTTCCCAGAATTTTCTATGTAGCGGAGAGGGACCTATCAGCATATCTATTCAAGTAAGAACACATTTCTGTGCAATTCCAACGCAAAACTAGGAAATCACAATGATTTGAGGAAGAAGGGTGACCTATACTACATTTGTGGCTTTGCTAGCTTGCATAGAGCAAACCTAGGTGCACTCTTTCAATCACATTTCTTGTACACCCATTATTATTAATAAAATGACTGAGCAACACATATTTTCGTGTCAACTTGTGTTATGATTGCGAGTTTCTGTTTTATGTGATTTTTATGTCTATGCAAGCCTACTATTTGCTGTAACATTTCCTTAGGGATATTACATAGTTGAAACTTACAATAAAAGACAATAACATTACAACTTAAATTTGTGGGCCAATAAATTCCTTCATAAGAAACTAATACAATACATTTTCCATGATACAAAACCAAGTTTATAGTAATCAATGATCATAACTTCCTCAAAATGGTGGCACACATGTCCCAACCCCATAGAGCAAAAGAACCAAAATCCTAAACCATTGAGGTTCCTAGGAATTAGATCTACATTTATTATCAGTCTACTGTTGTTTAAAAATAACTATACACATATATCATCACTTGCCACATTCATTAGAATATGGAAATATGGACCAAACCTTTTATAAGGTAAAGATTAACATTGAAAAATAACTACTCAAGATTCAAATGGATCAAAAGATTTGACTTTTAGGCAAAGAGTTCTACTTTAGCATGAACCTTATACATATTTTTTAATGCATGCAAATCAAAACCAATCTCAGATGAAAATTCATGAATTACTATTACAAATTATATTTGTTCATTGCATGATATTTGGAATATGTGCACTGTGTTAGGGTCCTATAATAATAGGATTCATAATTTTGAATTGACTATGATTAGTCTTGTAATATGTACATACTTTTCTTTCTGCAAAATTGTTTTCCCATAATAAAAATAAAAAATATAAAGATGGTAAAAGTCCTAAAAGAAAAATCAAAGGACTAAAAGAAAAAGATTAAAAAAAAATGAACCCCAACAAAAAAGAGATAAAATAGATCATGAAAGTGATGCAAATTCAAATGCCACTACTTTTTAATTCACTTTGCAAAATAAGATTGTGTGCAGCTTGTCAAAAATGCCACAATCCATGAAGGTCAAACTGCTTAATCTTGATCTTCCATGTTTTAAATTTTATGCTGATATATAGAGAATAAAGATCTAGCCAAATTGTTTAATCTTGTCATATCAGTAGTTAGGTAGAGAATAATAAGGAGCTCAATAGTTTAATCTGAGCCCTTGGAATTAATAAGGTTAGAACTAGATAGTTTGCTATTAAAAGAAAAATAATAAGGGTTTGCAAGCTCAAATGCACCCAAAGAAATGAAGAAAAAATGTTAGTGTTACACCATTTTTTGGTCATCTAACCTATTATCATTAGATGGACCCAAGTACACCATGTAAGACCAGTTTTACCCTAAGTAAAACTGCTTTCACTATGTTAAAATAGGAAACCCCAAAAGGAAATATTAAACAAACCTATATTTGTTTGATTTTCCTCATGGAATAATTAATTAAACCATAATTTAATTATTATTCCGAGTCATGTTTAACCCAAAAACAAAGAAATTAATTAGATAAACCTTTATTTATCTTATTATTTTCTAGGAATAATTATTTAAATCTTATTTAGATAATATCCCTTGTTAAATATGACCAAATCACCCACAAATAATTAAATAAATCATTATTTATTTAATTATCTTTCAACCACTTCCTTAAATAATTAAATAAATCATTATTTATTTGATTATCTTCTAACTGCTTCCTTAAAAAGATAAATAAATAATTTATTTATTTATTTTTGACAAATTAAGGGATTTGACCCAAGTCAAATACCTTTTCCCTCCAACAAATATAATAAATATTCCATAAAAAGTGGATCTAGATCTGGTTAACCCATGCACCAAGATCTAGAATGACCCAATATTTTGTTATAAATAGGAGGGTTTTTCCTACCATTCTTCACCTTTTGTTACCTATTAGATCACTCTGGATCTATACACTTGGTCACATTTTTCCATCATTTGCTGTGTGAGCTCCCATTGAGCTCTTTTCTTTGCATTGGGTTTTCTACACCAACAAGAGAGAGAAATCTTAGATCTGAAGTGCTGAGGACTTCCAAGAACCCATCCCACTGAGGAGATTTGGATACGCCTTCTTGTTTTCCTCCCAGGTGCCCAATTAATATAAAAATTCTTTCAAAAATTGTTCTTGTCTTGTCTATTGGTATATGGAGCAAACCCTTGTTTTTTCTGCTTAATGTCTTTCTATGCATAGATCTGGTTTTTGCAGCTCTTTTCTGTTCAACTAACCACAGATCTGAAGGTATTGGCAGCCACTTTTGTTGTTAGGGCTATTAGTTATGCGTAGCTAAAGTGGTCCTTTTTCGTACACTTCGACAAAGGATTCATACTAACAAATGGCGACTCCACATGGGTTTTAAATTACGACCGCTGTCGTTTTTCATATTCCTGCATATCCAGCTACTTCAGACCCTAGGGTTTCTTTTCAGCTGTTTATTTTTCCTAGTTTCATGTTGTTTTTCTCACATAAAACCCTAAAACATCAAAATTTCTAACTTCCGTGTGTTTCTGGCCCTATTGCACAGGTAAGCGACACCAGCCGCAACTGAGACGACAACTTTTCTGAAAATCTGCCGCCGAGACAACCGGAACGGGGGGTCGCACTTTTTGGCCCATAACCTGCGACCTAGACCTCCAGGTCGCACTTTTCTGCCCCTTTTCTGCGACCTAAATTGAAAACAGGTCAAAACCTGCGACCTGCCAGTTTTTCAGTGATTTTTCTGCAATTTTTCTGAGTTTTGCTGCAGCTTCTGTCAGGGTCTTCCAGCCTCTGCCTCAGCCCGCTTTGACCAAGTTCTGATTTTTTTTTACTCATCTAAGTGGGAACCTGGCCCCCTAGGGCTTTAGTACCCTCCACTTTTTGTGGAAGAGTTTTAGTTGTTTCAGCCGTCTGTTTTTCAGAGCTTCAGCCTCCTTTTTTCCAGATCTGTTACCTCCCTTTCAGATCCATTGTAATCAGCCCTTCTACCTCTCAAATCACCTCCTAAAGATTTGTTTGGATCTGCTTTTAGGGCCTCCTCCTTGCCCCCTCTGCTTTTGCTGATTATCTTCCTTTTTCCAGCCACCTTGCCTCTGTCTCTTGGCTATGATCTGCACCTCTTTTCAGTAGCTTTATCCTTTAGATCCCTGTCCCTTTTGACCCTAGATCTATTGGCCTCTTTTTATGTGTGTTTTGACTAGATTTTTGCCCTCTTTTAGAGTAGTTTTGAGAGACCCGCCTTTTTGGGTTAGATTGATGCATGTTTAGCTGTTAAATGTTTTGTTATTTCAGCATTATATACTGTTCTCTGCAGATTTCTTTTCAGTTACACAGCACACTTTTTCTTTCTCTCAAAATGAAAAGGGTTTAAAAATTAAAATTAACGCACACCACACACTGACCCTAAGTGAAGAAGCGCCTGGTTAACACCGCCTGGCAAAGACTCTAAAATCAATTGTCACTGCACCTTATCTACCCTTGACATTGCTTGATTCTGTCCCTTTCTGCCCTTGTCGGTTTCCTTCTTCCTGTCATCATTGCGCCCCCAAGGCGCCTTTACCGGAGACTTCTTGGCCTTCACCCTCATTTTCCGGTTGATCGACCTGCTCTGCCCCGCCGTCGTCGAGCCAGTCCACCTTCGATTCCGCACTCTGACTCCTCTCCTGATTCCTCGGGTCCTCCTTCTCCTCCTGGTTCTTCCCCTGTCACCTTCACTATGTCTGGTCCAGGGCCTAACGCTAGCGGTTCTCCCGGCCCTAATGCCGGCCCTACTACTAGCAGAACCGCCACAGGAACTACCCCGGCCACCCCTGTGCTGCCGTACATTGCAGGCCTCAGCCTCCCCGATTTCCATCAGTTAATCAATGACCCCATTCACCACAATGCTAATTGGCCTGCTATGCCAACCAAGCTCCCCTCCGACATCCCTAAGTTTGAGGGCCTTAATGGAGAAGATCCCACCAATCATGTCCGATCTTTCCACATGTGGTGTTCCTCCAATTCCATTACCGATGATTCCATCCGTCTTCGTTTGTTCCAACGCACGCTTACCGGCGAAGCTTCTAAATGGTATGTCGAACAAGCCACCTCTACCCATAGCACCTTTGAGACTCTTGCCCAAGCCTTTTTGTCTTATTTCTAGCTCCCTCTCCGATACGATACTAGCATGGAGCTCTTGACCTCCTTCAAGCAATCCTCTTCAACCCGCCTTTCCGCCGATGTTCAGGAATGGCGAAGAAGACGGAGCTTATGTCGAGCCCCTCCCTTCGAAGATCGGGTTTATATGGACTGGTTCCTTCGCACCCTTCCAGCTCCCATCGGCAAGGATGTCGCCTCCCATTTTCCTCAAACTGAAGAAGCCGCCCTCCAAATAGCCTTGAAATATGACTTGATCTACGCTCAATCTGGTTATGTTTATACCGTTCTTCCTGACCTCCCCAGGCCCGGCGGCGCTAACGCCCCGGGGGCATCTCATTCCACCGACGGTATCGTTGGAGCCCTTTCCCATCCGTACGCTCAACCTCCTATGGGCTATGGTCTCCCTCAGGGAGGGGCCAACACCTCTAGCACTCTTCCCCCTCCCGGTAGCATGTATCCAGGATACGGCATGCCTCCTCCTTTTTCCCAACCTCCTGCTTACCTCAATGTTGCCCAACCCCACCATTACCCTTATCCGCAGCCTGGTGCGCCAGCTCCTCCAGCATATGCGCTTCCATCTCCCTTGCCTCCTCAAAACCCGCAACAGCACTTACAGCCCCCTCCAGGGCAAGTATTTGCACAGCAGGGCGCGACTAATCCCCCTTCGTCTCAACGAAGGCGGAGAGGCAATCCAAACCAATCTGCCCCTGGTACCCGTGGACCCAATCCTGGTGTCGACCCTAACACTGCCAACCAGCCACAGGGCACTCAGCCCAAGCCGGACAGGCCGCTTTGCATAAATAAGCCTTGTTCATGTTGCGGTGTTTATGGTCATTACACCCACGATTGTCCCCTCTTACCCCAGATGCGGCAGATGTGGGAGTCTCAAGCCACATTGCGCGGACAACACGCCTCCCCCTATGCTCCTCCTAATGTGGCCACTACTCAACCAGCTGTGTTTACCGATCCCTTCCCTCAGCAAGGATTCGTGGCTACCCAACCGCCTGATAGCCAGGTCGCCACCCCCCCTTCCCTTTCTGGTTCCTCTGATTACCAGATCCTTATGATGCACTCAGATCCTTCCCCGACCGTCGACCTTCACCTTCAAACTCAGTCTTGCCAGTACCCCCAACCTCCTGCTCAGTCTGCCTCCGAGCCTCCTTCTTCAGGTTCTACAGAGCCTCTTTCGACACCGAATGGCCCCTTACATATCCCTCAACCCAAAGTTGAGGTTCATACCAAGATTCTTAAGGGACCATTACGTCGAAACGCTGCTTCCGGTCGAGCTGCTCATTCGTATAGCATAGTAGATGATTTGGCGCAATCTCCTGCCGCCATTTCCACACTGGAACTCCTCCAGTCGTGCCCTTCCTAAAAGAAGGCTCTTAACTATCTGTCGTGGGCACTGTAGATCCTGCTGATGACCAAATGATTGTTTTCGACGCCACTCAATCGGACCATCCTCCTCTCCCTCCTTCCGTCGCCTTCCAAATCCCAGTCAAAATCCGGAACGCCAACGTGTCCCGGTGTATCATCGATGAGGGGGCATCCACATGCGTGATGTCCGCTTCGGTTTGGAAGCAACTCGAATCTCCTGAGCTAGCCCCTTCCACAATCACCCTTCGAGCGTGGGATGGTCATGCCTCCCAGCCCATTGGCCTGTTCCGTAATTGTCCTATCACCCTTGCCGGTAAGACTGTTTGCGTTGACGTCAAAGTCATCGACGCCCCACTAGATTACAACATTCTACTGGGGCGAAGCTACACCTATGCTATGTCTGCTGTCCCATCCGCGATTTTCCACAAGATGTCTTTCCCCCATAATGGAAAGATAGTCACCATTGACCAGTTGACATACCATGAGCCAAAATCTCAGACCTCACCTGAGACGACCATCTCTTCTGTAGCCAACAAGCAAACCGTCGATTCCTTGACCAGTGTCTTGCCATAAAAGATTCCTCCTCGCTGAACTTTCCCTTAACCTTTCCCTCCTATCCACGATCCCGGCTATCGAATGTTTCAGATGATGAAATCGTCCCAACTTGGTAACAAAGCGGCCTACCTTTGGCTTATCGCCATAACCCCCTCGCCCTCCGCAACCCGCTCCTAGCCATTCATCTCAGCCAGCCGGACCTCCTCCTTCTGGCCCTCCCCCTACAGCTGGTATCCCTGAACCCCTTTATCCTCCTGGATCGGTTCCTCCTGGCCTTAACCATCTCGAAGCCATCCCTCCTGGTCATTACCCTGCTGGGCAGATCCCTTTCCTAGCTCCCCCTCCCGTAGTATATTCTGTCCCCGTCATGGCCACCCTCTCTCTCCCTAACCTGACCTTGGGCATATCGGTCTGGTACCTTGATCCCCTAGCTGCCACCCCTCCTGGTCACCCCAAACCCTATATGGCTTTGACACCGGTTCAACCGGTCCCCCTCGCTTCCTCAGTTGCCACTGTGCCCCCAGCACCTCCACAGGACCCTTCTCCTATCGTGACGGATCCCGGGAAGAAAGGCAAAGCCCGCAAGGGGGAACCTAAAGACAAGACCACCACGATTGACCCGACCCCTTCTCCGCCCGCGAAGCCTTGCGCCTTATGTGATGTCACTGGTCATGCCACCCATGCCTGTCCCGAGTTGCCCCGTATTCAGCCCATGGTTAAAGTCGCGTTCCCAGAGTCTACGGTCCCTGAAGCCTCCATTCCTTCTTCGTCCGTAACCAAGAATCCAAAGACTCTCCGCACCAACAAGCCCTGTGCTTTGTGCGGCGTTCATGGCCATTACTCCCACCATTGTCCTCACCTGACGCATTACCGCGCCTCTTTAGAGGTGATCCGAGAGTATGAGGTTGAACAAAATCAATCCGCCTCTCCCATCCTCGCGCAGTACGCTTCAAGTCAGCCTGAGGATCCCCCCGCTCCCATCGACATTCCCCCCCTGATGTTCAGATGACGGAGTCTACTGTAACCATTCTTTACCTATCCTCCTCTGCGAGACACTTGGAGCCTAGCCCCCCTGCATCCTCCCCTATTGTGTCCCTTGACCACCCCTTTCCTACCCATACACGAGATCACTCCACCCGTGTCTCTGTTGACCTCCGCAGCCCGAGTCCTCACCATACTTCCGATAACCCTCATATACCACCCTCTGATTTGTATATGAGTCATAGTCATCCTGCTCCTTGCACTCCCTCCCGCGGTTGCCGCCCGATGACTTCTGTGCACTCACGCTGCCGTCATTGCCTCTCCTCCCCTCATTTGTTGTCTTGTCACACCATTTCGCAGGACCCCTCGTCCACACCCTTTATCGGTTACGCCAATGGTGCAAGTCGTTACTCCAGGAATCTAGCCTCGGCAGGTTGGGCCATCTTCACCCCCTTGCATGCCCTTGTTCTTTCTAACGGGGTATGCATTGGTCCTGCCACCAAAAATCAGGTCGAATATGATGTAGTGCATGGTCTCTTAGCCGATGCCCTCTTTCATCGCATCCTCCATCTGCACGTTCGTTTGGATTCCTTACTTCGTGTAATGCAACTAAATGGTGTTTATCGTGTGCATAACCCTGTGCTGTTTAGACGCTATTTACGAGTGAAACTCTTGATACGTGCATTTGAAACCATAACTTTCAACCATGTACCTCGAGAACAGAATCACTATGTAGATAGTATTGCAAACCATGTTCTAAATTGGCATTTATCACACACATTTCATTCAAGACAATAACATTCATAACCATTAAAAAACGATGCATATCCATAATATGTGTCGCAAAACATGTGTTTAGAGTTCATCTACTCTGATACATATGACATGCCCATAACATGTTACAAAAAACCCAAAATTGGGGGCACCACCTGCCCTTTACATACATAATAGGAGGCACCACATGCCCCACCCCTAATCACTATCTGGAGGATCCCGGGCCAATGGCTCTGCCCCTGCAGCATGTAGATCGCGCATCGCCTGACCGGCCATCGCCATGCGCCGCATGACACCTCGCCATTCCGAGGGTAGACCAACACATGGCTCTATGAACTGGTCGTCTAAGTCCTGCCACCCGCGCTCTGATAATCCGGTCAACAACCTTTCGCATCTACGACGGATGTCCTCCAGCAGGGCGGCTGCATCCTCATTATGCGCCGCTCTCGACCCACTCGGACCTGTAGCTCCAGATGCTGCCGGTCGTCCCATATATCTGGCCGGTTTTACCGGTGCTATATCTGCATACCAAAAGTACATGAATCAGTACCGTAAATTACTATTCAAAAAACTTTAACATGCCCACACAAGAATAGCAATCTGTCACTTACCATCGGGCCCCCAGACTCGACCAGGCGGAAGTGGTAGGTCCGGATCTCCACAGTAGCTCATCCCACTATAGGGATAGTCGTCTATGTACAATGGCATCTGATCCCAATGGGCAAAAAACTCAGGTCGAAACACTCACCCGACCGCCCCTCCTCCTCCTCTGCACAGTAGCCGTCCCCAACGGCGCATCCTGGGCTCTCTCGGGCCCCCATCTGGAAGCTGTACACGAGGCCTCAAGGTCGGGATCTTCTCAAAGAAGAAGGCGCACAACAAAGTCCCATATGAGAAATCATGGTTCACCTGCCGCCTGCATAGTGACAACTGTCGCTTTAGCGACACCAACATCATTTGGGCCCACCCATAGTAGGTCCCACCCAGCACACTCTCCACTATCATCATCTGCCCCCCAGTGATGTGATGGAGCGCCTGGTTGCCCAGGATACGCAGCACAGCTGCGGCCACTGCACGGGTTTCTAGCCTCTCAAGATCCCCGATCGGTATTCGAGTCCCCTTGACTTGGAGACTCGGTCGACAATGACGCTCCACGAACTCCATGATATGCCACCCCCGCGGCAATACTGGTTGTGTGTTTCCCACCATCCCCAGTGGCGGGAGACCAGTCAATAAATACACGTCCTGGACCGTCAGTTCGATCCTGTGCCCCTGCACTACAAAGACCTCCTGATCTGGATCCCAGTAACTGATAATCCGGGCCAATAATGGTTCCCCTGCTCTCATCAAAGGGTTCTCCAAAAACTTGAGAACCCCAAATCTGGCCAATACACGGCGGACGCCCTGATCCGCCTGGATCTCTGCCCGTAGTGTCCCCAGATCTCTCTCCCTCCAGTTAACCCGTAAATCTGCCATACCTGCACAAACACATCATTTTTGTCAGCTTACAGATCGGGAAAACGATAACCAAACACCAAAACCCAACTTCTAGCCATAAAACAGCACCAAAACCCCTTCATCTCCCAGGTTGCAGTTTTCTGCCTGAAACCTGCTTCCCAGGTTGCACTTTTTGGCCCAAAAAGTGCGACCCGGCCGTAGAGATGAAGGAGGGGCTGTTTCTGGATTTCTGGGCCCTAAACTGAAAATTTAATCCATCAAAATGCAAGAGAAAGGTTAGGCCTCTTACTTGCAACTGAAGGATCTCGATTCCAACGGTCGGTTTGTCCGCTACGTTCACCGCAAGATTTAGGGCCTTCTCTCCTCTCCACATTCACCACAACAACAATAGCAAATGAGTGATTTTGGAGGGAAAATTGCCTTATTAAAAGAGAACCCCTGTTTCTTCTTTCGACTGCTGCGACCACACCGTAGCCCCGTTTGACGAACCGTCTGCACCGTTGGAAAGCTCTCACTGAGCCCTCAAATGGGTATCTATTAGTTTTTTGTGATCTGATACTTCACCAGGACACATTTTGTCCAAGAAGGGTCACTTCACCTCTCCTTAAAATCGAATTTCCTCACTTACGACACTTGTACTTGGGGCACCATCTTGCCTCCTTACTTGTCTTCGTTCGTGTCGATTTTCGTCATGAGTTCCCATCATGTACTCATGTTTCCACGGTCCCCCATTGGGGCCTTTACTGTGTGGCAGCACCATCGAGTCGCCCTTGTTTAGAGCATCCAAGTTGAGTCATCATTCCCTCCAAGGAGTCTATACCGCGTCCCTTTGTACCCCCACTATAGCCCTCCATCCTTCATTGCTTGGTCTCTCTCTTGTGTCGCACATTATGACCTTCAGTCCCACTGTCCCCTGTCCCATGTGATATTGAGTCAGTCGCTGCCATGTCATTCATGCCCTTTATGCTCTAACAAGGGAAGTCGTCCATTCGCTACTCAGTCCTTTCCATTTCACTCTCATCATTAGTGTCAGTCTGTCCGTCGCTCTACTATTTTCTCTCGTGCCTTAGTTGGGGACATCTCACTCCCTCACCTATGGCGGACCTCCTTCTATTGACATCAACACTTTCGTTCCAGAAGCCAGGTTTAGAGGGAAGTGTACCTTGGTTCCAGCTTCCACTCTTGTTCCGTGCCTCGGATCAGGCCAAGGGATCTCTCATTTCCCTTTGACTTGATTGTTTCTCCAGCTCCTTTCAGCATGATCAAGATTCGTATACTTGATGGTCCAGTGATCCAGCAGCAGCTCTTGATAATTCCCGGGTGTGTGTGAGATGTCTCAACCCTCATGAGGGGGTGGCCCTGCAGGTAGCCCCCCACATGCCCGGATGACCTCTTCTTTGCAGCCTTCGATGCAGCTCCAGATATTTGATGATGTTGGCCGTAGCCACTTGCAGCGCCTCTTCAACTTGCATGTATTAGTCATATTTTGTGAGCCCTTCCCCATTTACAGGGGGCATTTGGGTTGTATTTGTATCTCATGTACTCATATATTATTGTACAAGTCCTGGCTGTTATCCCAGGCACAGCATGTATGTAGGATTCCTCATTGTATTTTTATCTGGCTCATGATCATGCCAGCTGTACTTTATGGTTTGGTCCCTTGTTTACTGGACACACTATTATTTTGTACTTTGTCTCGGCGGGCATAGGTATGCCTCCCCCGCCGCCTTCAGCACAGGTACCCTCTCATAAAAAGAGACTTGTTGCACCTGCGAGTCTCGTCTCCTCAGGATCTAGTCCTTCAGCACACTATCTACCTCACATTTCTCTCTCTGACACCCCTTTTGTTGTCTAGTGATTGTGTTCTTACAACGTACTTCGGTCATACGATTTGCTCCTGACACTCGCACGCTGGGGGGCAATCTGTTACACCATTTTTTGGTCATCTAACTTATTATCATTAGATGGACCCAAGTACACCATGTAAGCACCGGCTTTTACCCTAAGTAAAAATCAGTTTTCACTATGTTAAAATAGGAAACCCCAAAAGGAAATATTAAACAAACCTATATTTGTTTGATTTTCCTGAAGGAATAATTAATTAAACAATAATTCAATTATTATTCCTGGTCATGTTTAACCCAAAACAAAGAAATTAATTAGATAAATCTTTATTTATCTTATTATTTTCCAGGAATAATTATTTAAATCTTATTTAAATAATATTCCTTGTTAAATATGACTAAATCACCCATAAATAATTAAATGAATCATTATTTATTTGATTATCTTTCAACCACTTCCTTAAATAATTAAATAAATCATTATTTATTTGATTATCTTCTAACCACTCGCCTTAAAAGATAAATAAATCATTTATTTATTTATATTTGACAAATTGCTGGATTCCACTCCAAGTCAACACCTTTTCCTCCAACAAATATAATAAAATATTCCATAAAAGTGGATCTAGATCTCGTTAACTCCATGCACCAAGATCTGTAATGACCCAATATTTTGTTATAAAAGAAATGGGAGGGTTTTTCCTACTCACAGGAGCAAATAGGTTGCCTATTAGATAACTCGGGATCTATCACTTGGTCACCATTTTCTCGCCATTTGTCGCAGGAGCTCCCTTGAGTTCCATTCTTTGTGTGGTTTTCACACCATGTTGAGAGAGAAATCTTAGATCTGAAGTGCTGAGGACTTCCAAGAACCCATCCCACTGAGGAGAATTGGATACGCCTTCTTGTTTTCCTCCCAGGTGCCCCATTAATATAAAAATTCTTTCAAAAATTGTTCTTGTCTTGTCTACTGGTATATGGAGAAAACCCTTATTTTTTCTGCTTAATGTCTTTCCATGCATAGATCTGGTTTTTTGCAGCTCTTTTATGTCTAAGTAACCTCAGATCTGAAGATATTGGCAGCCACTTTTGTTGTTAGGGCTATTAGTTATGTGTAGCTAAAGTGGTCCTTTTTCGTACACTTCGACAAAGGATTCATACTAACAGTTAGGGTAACTGATGGGTAGGTAAAAGCAGTTTTACAAGGCATGAATAACAGAAAAATGATCATTTCATACTTACTAATTTCCCTCTAAATTCATTTTCCCTTGTAAAAATAGCCCCTCCCCTTCATTTTAACCCTTTTCCCCTTACTTCACTCTATTTCCCTTACAAAAAACCCCTTTTCCTTAGTCAAAATGCAAAATTTCCTTTGGAAAAGTAAAACCCTTAATTAACTTCCATTTTTCTTTCAAAAAATACACTAAAAGCCCCTTTATCCTAAGTTTCAATAGTTAAAATGATATTGTCGGGCCCATTGTATCAAAACATTCCCGATATCAGTTTTACACTAAAAGCTTAGTATATTTTATGAACCTGCGTCATATTCATTTAACTCCATATTAACTTTATGTATTAATTCCCTTAAATACACGTAAACCCCGTATATATTAATTCATTATTATAAAGTGCCAACCCTTACGTTAATTAACATACAATGTTATTATATTACCCCGCCTATACATAGGTCCCACTTTCCCTAACCCCATTGGTTATATATCAAACCCCGCCTATTATAAACCCCGACCATATACATTAAAAAACCATAGCTTATATGCATATATAACCTATCACATGACATTATCCTGGGCCCCACACCTATCTAATCTGCAACACTCCATCACATTCGTTCAACCGTCAAATATATACTGATCAGATCTGATGGCCCATATCTCCTATCGCATCCCCGAACATCTAAGCTTTAACCACACCCATAACTTGCGAAATGAGTAGTTTTCAGAGCCCCACTCCTTGCTACGTGGCACGATTTAATTGCATCACATCCTCAGAAAAAATACCTCCTACCACCTTCGACCGATGCAAAAACCATTGGTTGCATTCCTACCCGTTGCAACCATACTGCTCCCGTTTTAATATTACCCTGCACATTAAAGTTAACCATTGATTGGTTAAAAAGCCATAAGTCACCCTTTATTGTATTTTACCGATCGGTTGTTCATAATTGTGCGAATAGAGCTACTTTTGACCTATTTCAAAGCACAAAATTACTCAATTAACCTTATTTCAAGCCCCTTTTACCATAAATCAACACCATTTGCTGCTACAACTGCCGCAGAACCAAATTGAAGCAGTATAAAGATCATTAAAGCTTCAGAAAACCTCTGCTACCTCGAAACTTGATAACGGTCACCACCACACTCCCGTTTTTCTGAACTTTTCGTCAAAGCTGTGTGTGCAATTGCATGCAACTTTTCATGTCCAATCATCTCCCCAATTTGGCAATCTAACAACCTCCCTTTATTCTATGCTGGCAGATTCAACACTTAAATATGAGAGTGTTAATATCTCAAATCTCTGAGATTTGAGATATTAATTCCAAGCCCTTATGTAATGCGCTCAACTCCTTTGCGCTTCTAAAGTTTAGCCAATTCATAGTCCCCATATTTTCGTAGGGCGCTGACTTCACAATCGTAATTATATGGCTTACACCCTTAATATTTAAATCTTGTATGCATAATCTTTGTGATAGTTCAAACCAGAATAATACAATGCATATACTCAAAATAGCTCAGCATTCGGGCCCACTCATTTATTCGTTAACAACAACGCAACATACCTTTGTCAAATCTGCGTGCCCATCCAACGACTGCTATCACGTCGCATCACTTCAATTGATCCAACGGCCCTAATCAAATCTCGTGCGGCTTATGTGCACGAACGATAGCGACTAACTGTCAACCCGATTGGAGGGCTCGTATTCCATCACGCTGTAACTTCTGATCGGACGGATATTGCACGGGCTAATTGCACGAACGATAATTCGCGATGGCACACTGTGGAAGCGGTTTTGGGGTCCCGCCTTATGCCACGTGTCAGCTACTCTATGGAATCGCTCCCAATTCTTAAATACCACTTACCGTGCAAAGGTGGTGCGATCAAAACCACCGGTTCAGTTCTAACCCACGTTCACTGTTCCTCCTTCGTGGTTCCGCTCCTCTCCTTTACGCTTAGGTTCCGCCGCCTTTATTATTTAAAAGGGTTATCCTCCTCGCACCATCTCAATGCTGATTTCTCCACATTACAACCTCGCTCATCCGTTCCTCGACGCCAACCCACTCGTGGTACCAGTTTATACACACACAGTTCTCTGAAACCTTCCAACTATAGTTTTAAGTCCGAGACTCTAACATCTCCGCAGAGCCTATTCGTGATGGTTCTTATACCTCGGGTCGGTTCAATTACGCAGAACTCAGTTCAATCAAGGCACATACAATCTCAAATTGCAGAGTACATATTTACACATTCTTATACAATTGGTTTTGAGATGCGGAAGTTATTCACTCAACAATTAACGCAACAATGCACTTCTCACAAAATTCAGACACAATTTCGTTTATACACATCCAAAGGTACTCATTGAAATTCGAAGACATTCAAACAGGGTTTAACCCCATCCAGACACACTTAATTCAAAGACAGTTCTTCCTTAAACAAATATATATATATATATATATATATATATATATATATATACAAGTGATCAATCTCAAAAGCAATCACTTACAATTTCTTGGCAGGCCAGATATTCAGTTCAGTGGCCATTACCTTCCTACTATGTTGCTGAAGAATTTCTCTAACTCTCCCCCCATCTAAACTCTTCAGGATTACATTTATACCACAAGGATGACCTGAATCAATTCAGGTCTCCAAACAGTTCAACAACTCTTAGCATTCCCAATTCCTAAAATTAAACTCAATAACTGAACTGATCCTAAACTGACTCTTCGTATTCTTATCTTAACCGATTTCTCATGTTCTCAAAATGACTTGAGAATAATTACAATTCCCTACCAAATTTATTTAACATTTACAAGAAATTTAAAGAACATGGGACCCCCTATGTCTACTTATGTACAAAGTAACTTTTGAGCCTAATGCCCCTGCATCAAAACCCCTTCTGCAATCAGAAAAACTTTGTTTTTTCCAGGTATTCCTGAAATACCACGGCCTGTACTTACAACAAGAGAGTAATAAATAATCAAATCATTTAGGAGCCTCTGAAAACCAAAAGAAAGCCCTTGTTGCCCTCCAATCCTTGTTATGCAGACCCTAGTCCTTTTTTCATAGAATTTCTGAGGTCCTAATACTGTTTTTGGTCACAAATAGTACAATTTGATCAATTAAAGCATTGTAAACCAGAGGATAAGCCCCTGTTTCATCATAAATCCTTCTGCAGACTGTATTAATTTTTCAGAGGCGCTCCTAAAGGCCTGAACTTGTTTTCCTAAGTCAAAATAGTAATTAATTGGTAAATCAAACAAATAATGACTTCCCAAGGAATAGTAACTGTCAATCCCCTGCAACCTCCTGTTGTAGATGTAGAACACACTCCCTTGGCAGACAAAGATTTTAAAATTAGTGACCCTGTCACTGAGTTTAACCTTCTTGAGCTCCACTGCTGGAGCTATGAAAAATCAATTGACCAAGTTGATGAGATTTTCATTTGGGAGTCTAATTTGCCTAAGTATGTAATCCCACAGACCTTCCAATGTCCAAAGGTCATCAGACTCTGTCAAATTTGTTATTTCCCTAACCAAAAAGCCCTAATAACCCCTCGAAAAGAAATTATGTTCACTATCATAGCTGAGTCAATTAACCAAATGTTGCAGATTCAACCTAGACTAGATGAAACCCCTCTATCTATTGAGGCCCTTACACAGTTATATCTAAATCTGGACTTCCCTAAGAGGTTCCAAATATTTCATACCTTCATTCCCTCATCTACAACAACTCCCAAAACAAATCCTGCTTATCCAACAACCATTTTCTCTAAGAGAACCAGACATATCATCTCCATGCTGTCTTCTAGTTTGGGTGATTTTATTGATCAACATGTTGATGCTTCAATCTTGCGTTTCTTGTCTATTTTTACCCCTGGTAAGCCTCCTACTACCATATTCAACTTTGCTTAGTACCTTGCTGACACAATGCATGAATAGCTTGTCAAAATGCCCGAAGAAGGTGTCTTCAAGTATTCCTTAGTTTTATTCCACATGTTTCTATACTTTTAGCCTAAAAGATTTGCCATCAACCTTCAAAAATTGGATGTTTAAGGTAATCCACAGTCAGTTATCTTTTGGACTCCATTAATCAGAAAATACTCTGTTAGACTCCTATACCAATAGGTGTCATATTTCATGATTGTCTTATTGAACTATGCAATATGTTCAAACCTTTTTCTTGTGAAAAGGTGTTCCATATTCTTTTAAAATCAAAAAATAAAAAAAATTTAAAAAATGTAAAGAGGGTATACCGTAAAAGAAAAATCAAAGGGTGAAAAGAATAAAATGGTCAAAAAAGTGAAAGAAATGAACCCCAAACAAAAATAGACTAGGAAAGTGTGCAAGTATAAATGCCACTACTATTTCTTTTTTGTAATAAACAAAATTGTGTGCAACTTGTCAAACTTTTGCCACAATTTATGAAGTCAAACTGTTTAAACTTGACTCATTCATTTTTCAATTTCATGCTGTAGAATAGAGAATAAATATCTGACCAAACAGTTTAATCTTGGCAGATAAGTAGATAGGTAGAGTTAATAAAAGGTGCTCAAAAGTTTAATCTGAGCCCTTGGATGTAATAAGTGTAGACTTAGATAGGTTTTCCATGTAAAAGAAAAAGAAGATTGATAAGGGTTTGCCAGTCTAAGTGCACCCTAATAAAGAAGAGAAAATGGTAGAGTAAGTAAGTAGGGTAGGTAGATGTTGTTGCTGAATTACATGTGATGAATGATGGTTCTAAATGTTTGTAATCTTTTACTTTCATCACCGAGTGCAAAGGCAGAACACTACATTGGCAGAATTTCAGAGCAAAGCAAAGTCAAAGATTATTAACTTCCCCTTCATTTTTCCCTAACAATTTACTAATTTCCCATAAGTGCTAAGGAATTTGAAGATTAAAGGGGCTCAAGGCATTTCCTTGACTTTTGGAGGGACCGGACCCTCAGCCCAATGATTGGAGAAAACCTTAGTATTTAAAAATATTCATCATCATACTCATTCATTCATAAAAATCTTTTCCTAAGCAAAATCCCATTTTACTTAGGAAAAACATGCAATGATCCATAAAAAATCCATTTCACACAAAGCATAAATTAAATACATTATTATGGTGTTTTATACTTAGCGCTTTCTCTCATTTTTCATGTTAATTTCTAAATTTATATATTAAATCCTTAGTGGAAATACCTTATCCTATTATATATAATTCTCTTTTATAAATAACCCAAAAAACCATCTTACTATAAGTTTTTAGCCAAAGTATTTAACCCATGTGATTAAATAAAAATCCCACATTACAATGCCCTTTGGCTAAAAATATATCTATATAATTATCCCCGCCCCCTATGGTAAGTGAATCATATCGATTTATTACCATATAATAAAAACATAAGAAAAAGGCTTTAAGCATATGTTATATATGTTTAAAACGGAAAAATAAAACCCGAAGTCTAAATTCAAATCAAACTTCGAAAAATAATCCATTCATTACCCCCCACCGTCATCATACGCAAAGAGGTCAATTAATCATCACGATTAATTAATAATCTTTCCAGCCAATCGAAATCCTCCCGGAATGATTAATGGATATTAAACGCGTCGGGCCCGCTCATTAATTCCTATGCCATCTCCCCGTCCCGAATCAACGTTCGATTGCCCGCTCGGAGATCCACAACCCTCATTCATTCCGCTGCCCATCCTTCGTCCGATAGATAACTCGCGAAATCAAAGCGGTTTTCAAATAGTATCCCGACCACGTGTCATTCAATTTGTGGAATCACTGTCGATTCACATAAAACCACCCTTCTCCAAAGGTGGTGCAGAATATACCGCTTATCGCCCATTCCCGTGACTCGCCTCCCGTACGCTGATTGTGCATGCTGAAAAAAACTGCGCCCTCCATACTGAGAAATTCAAAAATCTACTGTCAACTGCTATTTAACCGAATTTTGCTGAAGACCTCTGCCAGTCCAGTTTCCCAGCGACCATCCGCAGTCAGCTTGTACTTGTTAAAACACTGCCATTTCCCATAAACAGGTATTTATTCCGATTTCTTGCTGGACTCTGTTAAAAATCCTCACTCAAGTTTTAATTCCGCAATACAGTTTGAACAGAACTTTCTTGTGATATATTTTAAGTTCTCAGAACTATAATTATACTCCCAAAACTGGTAATTGTGCCCCATTTTCATAAAAACCCCCGAATTTCCGTTTTTGAATCCACAAGAACAAAAAATGGAAGTCCCGGTGGCTTTAAATGTTGCTCCATTGAACGCCCCTCATAGAGAATTTGAATATTTGCCATTAGTGGATAAAGATTTTCAGATCAAAGACTTAGTTTTCAGTGAAAGCCCCCTTCGAATTCATTGTTGTTGCAGAGATAATAATTTGAATGGCTTGGATGTTATTGGGTTATGGGAATCTAATTTCCCGAGATACCTTTTACCCTCAGTCCATATCTTTCCTGAAATTATCCATTATTGCCATGCTAATTATGATCCAATTCAGAGAGTAGTTTTATCCCCAAACCAGAATGTCCTTTTCCCTATTACTGCTCAGTCTATCAATGATATGCTCAATTTTGAACCTGGTCAAAACCTCACTCACTTGTCCATTGGAGAATTTCTTGAAAAATCTACCCAGTTGTCCCCTGAAGAGGTAAAACGCATCTGTCAGACTTTCATGTTACCTGAACATCAGCCCAAGAGCCCACCTCCCTATGCTAGTGCCTTTTTTACTGAAATGGGCCAGATTATTCTGTATATGATTTCTTTTATCATGGGCTTTAATACTAGTGAGTATGTTGATGAGTTAACTCTAGTATTATTGTCTATCTTCACTCCTGGACAGCCTCCTGCTGTCAAATATGACTTTGCATCTTACATAGCCAACAAAATCCATGATCAATTCATGAGATTAGAAAATGAGAAAGTCTTCAAATATTCCTCTGTCATCTATCACCTCATGATATATTATCAGTCTGAAAACTTTCCTTTCCATGTTCAAAAGCTCAATGTCCAAGGAAATCCCAGGTCTGTTATATTTTGGTCAGCCATTACCCATAATTCCAGAGATTCTCCTTATTTCTATAATGAATTCATTGATCTGTTTATACACCCTGCAACTACTTTGTTAGGAGTTCCTCCTCCAAGACTCAGCAATGAAATTAAGAAAACTCTGCAACTTTCAAAACACTACAAAATTGGTGATTAGTACTTGTACCAAAATTATACAGAAGTCAGAATATATGGATGTGAATTATGTCCATTTAAATTGCCAAAGTATGTGCCTATGAGACTTTTTGCTTTAGAGTACTTCAGGCAAATGAATAACTCTGATATTATTCATTTTTGTAATGCAATGAAGAAAGCCCAACTCTGAATCAAAGGTCAATTAGGTCCATTTATATGCAATTCTAGGGATGCTGGACAAGAAGTTGAAAGAATACTAGAAGACCGTTTCAGATTGCAAAAGAGTTTCTACTGGGCCCCTTATGACCCATTCAACTTCATTTGTGACAAAAGAATGAAAAATAAATCAGCACCTTACATCCATCATAGGATTCCAGAAATTGAACAGTATGCTAATAAAGATGAATGGGTGGAGGGAACATTAATTGAACAGGATAGTGAAGAAGTCAATATGGACAATGTAATGAAAGATCTTGGAAAAATGCTTGACCTATAATTTTTTGGGCAAGTGCAAGTACTGGACATTGGTCCTTCTTCAGCAGGGAATTTTCAACAGGAATTACAGGAAAACATACCATCAATTGCAGTTGAATCCAAAGGAAAAGAGAAAGAGCCTGAAATACAAGTGATTGAAACATTCAAAATGACAGAACAACCTCAAACTTCCAAAGGACAAGATCAAGTACAAGTTTCTTCTGTTCAAACTAATCCAATAGAAATATCAATCTTACAGACTCCATCTAAAGTGGAAAAGGGCAAGAAATGAATCTTCACAACAGCCTGAGACCAAAAGACAAAAAGTGAATCCTCCACCAGAAGTAGAATCTATTGATGAAATCATTGATAGTCCAGAGAGAGAGGATAGTTAGTTAACAGGATCAATTAGTGGGACAGTCACTACTATTCAGCCAAGTACCAAAATGTCTTCATTCAAACAGCCAATGAAAGATGCAAGAGACATAAAAAAGACATTTATCAGTATAAAAGCAAGGAATGATCCACTAAGGGTCCAGGTGTATAATCAGTATATTAAAATGGCTCCACAAAATCAAGAAAGATTGATGTCAGCTTTTGACATTCAACAAGGGAAAATGTGAATGAGCCATTTCAAATCTAAAGTGCCAAAACCACAGACAGCAGCTGATTACGTCAGGACCAATTTTGAGGTCCTAGCAAAATATATTCATCCATTAGATCAAATTGAATTACACAGACAGACTGGAGAAATGATCTATTCTATCCTTACTGACAAAGCAATGGAAGCTCATAAACTGCAAGATTCTTTGGAGAACACCAGTACACAATTGCAGATTGAAAAGGCTTCTTCTCAAGCCAAAGATAACAGGATAAAAACATTGGAAGAGATAATAATTGGATTAGGTCACAATCCAAAGGATGTCAAAGGTCTTGAAGCATTGATTAAAAAGAAAGATGATGATATTGCTGCATTAAGGAAACAATTGAAACTACCAGCTTCAAGGCACCCTCAGAATGAAGAAGTAATGAAGAAAAATTCAGAAGAAGAGGTGATGGAATTACTTTTAAAAATGAATGAACGACTTGCTGAAACAGAAAAAGAACTTGAGCAAGCATTAAAAGATAAAGAGTCCATTATTCCAACAACCACAACACAGGCAACCACAGGAACAGGTACATCAATCACATGCCAACAAGCAGAGCTAACACAGGTGAACACTTCTGATAAGGGTTCTGATGAATTAATCAAAGCAATAAATGAATTAAAACTGCAAGTGACATAACTCCAAAGCTTAAAGATTCAGCTTTCTACTCTGGAAAATAAATATGATCAATCAAAAATAAGTGTTGCTGAGAAGACAAGAGAAATAAAAAAACTAGAAAAATCAGTTAAAGCATTGGAAAAGGATCTTACAATGGAAAGACCTTTAAGTGAATTAAAAGAAATTCTTTGGTATAACATTATTCAATCAATAAAGAACGTTTGGTCTTCTATTCAAATAATATATGAACAACAGGATTTAGTCAGATTGGCTCTGGAAGAAATTGAGAAAGCAAGGGAAGAATTAGGGAATATGCCAGAAGAAGCCAATAGACTTATCAATTTTTTGAATACTCAAAATAAGCAGCAACTTGCAGAATTTGGAATTCAGGACAGAACAGGAACCATCTTGGAAATCAAAAGAGTTTTTACCAAAAGGACTCTTATGCAAAATCTTGAAAGAAGGTGTTTAGACATGCAGCAAGAAATTTTTACCTTCAAAGAAAGATTTGATGTTGTGTTAAATAAAGGTTTGCCCAGTCCTATTATTGAAGAAGGTAGATTAATGGATTTGGAAAGTTTTGTTAAGAAAATAAACCAACAGATTGATGATCAAGCCAGTTCTTCAACCAGTACAACAGAAGGAACATTGCCAACAGGGAAAAGCCTTTATGAAAAATTGGAGAGTTTATTTTATCTTGAACATGAAATTAAACATTTGTTTCCATATCAGACTAATTTTTTCAAATACACTGAAGCTGATGAAACTTTGAGATAATTACAAAGGACCAGAGTGCCAGAAGTTAAATGGTGGGATGAGATGATGGAACTTTTGTAAAATTTATCCTTGGGTAAATTTTTTGCCTATCTTACTGAGGAATATCTTGATAAAGGATAAATAGGTGAATAAATGTCAAAGAGTATCAGTTCAGCAGTTAAAGTGTATCAGTAAGAATAAAAGAGTATCAGACAAGCAAGGCAGTCAGAAAAGAATTACTTAAGAAGACAACAACGAGCTAAAACAAAGGAACTGCTTCCAACACATTCTAAAAAGGAGGAGACAACACACACCATTAACTGATTTCTCCTATTTACGAGACCATCTGTCTCTGTTTTTATTGTAACTTATTCATTAGTCACCCTAGATTTTATCTCTTTTGTTATGAGATATTTTAAATAATCTTTTGTATAAATAAGCCCTCAATCGAATTAGTGAGGGTGGATTCTTCTACTTTGCAGTAACATTGATTTTTTGGAATAAAAGTGTTTTGGAGAAACTTCTTTGTGGCTTGCTGGATGATGATTTGAAGCTCAAGACTTTTTGCAGGATTCATGTGTCAGACTACAGTTCAATAAGTCTTTTCTATCCTATGTTTTAAGTTTTATATCTATTTATAATATCACTGTGTTCCATTTCTGAATAATTGACATAAAAGAATAAATCAGAACTTACTTAAGGGTACTCTGATTTCAATTGTGATTATTCTAAATGTTTTCTTCTAAACTGGTTATAAGCAACGAATTCTTAATTGCTCTTGTTTCGCTGGTTTAAACATTTTGATTACTATAGTAAAGAATTATTAATTGCTCTTTATTTGTAATCATTCACTTTCTTTCTTTGAACATGTTGAAAGATTCTTAATTGCCTTTCATCCCTTCAAAACCCATTCCATTCACTTTAATTTCTAAAAATTGTTCTATGTTTGGCTATCTTGCCCTGCAAAGCCATCTTGTGTGTAGAATAGTAATCCAGTAAAGCCATCCTTTCGACTCCATAGCCCAATGGCCTGAATTACTCAATCGTGCCCTTAGTTGGCGGATTCCACCATTTAAATTCAAACAAAACTCTTGGACTTATAACTAGCCTTATATTTTCAAAGAACAAAGCTAAATTTTAAAGAGAGAGCCCTCTCTGGATACAGATTGGCTAGATTCTGTATCTGAAGGTTGGTTTGTGGTTACCTCGGATTTACTTTCCTTTTCCACAACTTCAAGGAAAATCTGAGTGATAACATACTCCACACAGTCCACCTACACAGAATTCATTGACTCTTTCATTCATCCTATGGTCAAGATGCTGAGCAACAACAATCAACCAAGATTCAGTGATGAGATTAAAAAGATCCTGCAATTATCAGAGCACAGTAAGACAGGAGATTGGTACCTCTATCAAAACCATACAGATATTAGGGTATATGGATCTAATATTCTTCCATATAAGCTGCCCAAATACCTCCCAATGAGGTTATTTTCCCTTGAATATATAAGGTAGATCCTTAATTCCGATGCAATAAATTTCTTGGCAGCCAAAAAGAGGACATAGTTTAAAATAAAAATTCAGATTGGTCCTTTTATTTGTAACAATAGAGATGCTGGTCCACAAGCAGAAAAGTATTTGCAGGAGCTTAAATTCAGTCAGAGTTTCCAATGGTACTATAATCCTTTAGGAGTAATAATCAAATTGAGAGTCAAATGTAAATTAACTCCTTATGTACATGAGTCCAAGCCAGACATAGATAAGTACTCCAATCAGTCTGAATGGTTGGATAGCACTTTGAAGAGGTAGATAAGCAAGGTGATACTAGTCAAATCTTGCAAACTCCAGCCCCACAGGATAGGAACTCTAAAAGATTTAGAGAAGAGGAATCATACACTACAGAAACTATCACTGAAACAAAATTCAAAATGAGGTACATGAAGAAGCAAAATTAAATCCTGTAAATGAAGAAGTGGAAACCTTTGAAGTAATTGACACAGATACAGTGGTGAAGGATAATGCACCTCCGGCAGTTTCTGAAGAAACTCATCATCCTTCAGTATCCAAAACTCAGATCATCCAGAAACAACACAGTATTGAAGTATCTTCATCTAGAAAACCAACAGAGAAAGAGATTGATATTAAAGAAAGGTACAAGGAAATTAAGGCCAGAAATGAGGAAATAAAGAGTGAGATATATTCCCAATATCTAAAACAGACTCCTGGCAGCCAGAACAGACTACTTTCTACCTTTGATTATAAGACTAAAAAGATGCAGATGACATTTCTTCAGCCTACATTTCAAACTCCTAAGTCATCTTCTGATTACAAAAAGACAACTTTTGAGGTCATGGCAAAGGATGTTCATCCTTTGGACCAAATTGAGTTTCAAAAGTAGGCAGGGGAAATGATATATTCTACAATGACCACCAAGGCCATGAGTGTATAGAAGCTGCAAAACACTCTTGGGAACATCAGAGATCAACTCAAATTAGAAAAGGCATCTTCACAGGCTAAAGACAATAGAATCAAATCTCTGGAGGATTTGGTAATTGAAGTAGGATATGATCCTAATAATGTCAAAGTTGTAGAAGAACTGATAAAGAAAATGAATACAAACATTGTTGCATTAAGAAAGCAACTCAAAATGCCTCCTACAAAACATCCTCAAGCTAAAGAAATTCTAAAAAGTCAAAGACAAAAATATGAGATGATGAATTTCATCCTTCAATTAACTGCCCAAAGAAAAGAAATGGAAAATGAAATGGACAAGTTAGTACAAGAGAAACATGCCAGATCCGAAGAAGTCCCTGTCACTGTTATTCCAGTAGTCACTACTGTTGTTCCTTCTACATTAGCAGAATCATTGGCCCCTTCAGTTCCAATGACTACATCACTTCCTGTCACATCAGCTACTACTTTAGCAACATGTACATCTACAACAGCAACACAGCCTACAGATGAGGCATGAAAAATAGTAGAAGCAATGCAGGAAATGTCCATTCAGACAAATGAAATCAACCGACTTAAAGAACAACTTAAAATTCTGGAGGATGAGAAGAAACTAGCACAGATCATGCATAAAAATGAGGTACAAAAGACAAACATATTGACAAAGAAATTGTAGAAGCTAGAAAAAGATTTAACATTGAAAGAACCAATGGCACAAGCCAAGCAACAGATATGGGCCAATATCATTAAATCTGTCAATGATATTTGGCCATCAATCCAGGTTATATATGAACAAAAAGATATCATCAAAGCAGCAGGGGAAGCCATCCAAAAAACCAGAGAAGAACTTGGTAAAAAACCAGAACAGGCTAATGAAATCATAAAATTTCTTAATTCCAAGAATAAGAGAGAATTAGTGGAAATTGGAATTAGTAACAGAACAGAAACCATCCTAGGAGTTAGAAAGGCAATCTCTAAAATAAATTTAATGATACAACTAGAATAAAAGTGCCAAAACATGGAGATGGCCATAACTAGGTTCGTGACAAAGTTTGATACTTTGAGGCAGAAAGGCCTGCCAAATCCTCTAGTTATTCATGATAAATTGATGAAACAAGAGGATTATGATAAGAAAATGAGAGAAGTAGCCAAGGATCAAGCCAACCTTCCTTCTTCACAAGGAATTCCAACCAGGAAAGTACTCTACAAAAGTTTTGAGAATCTCTTTTACCTAGGACATGAGGTAAAACATTTATTTATCAATACGCCTACATTCTCAAAATATACAGAAGCAAATGAAGTTTTTAGAAGGATGATAAAGATCAAATTACCAGAGGCATAGTTGGGAAAAGTTGACTGATTTACTGTGAAATCAGTAAAGATTAAAATAGAGTAGTAAAAGTTAAACAGAGCATCCAGGATAAAGTAAAAAATAGCAGTAACAGTTTGCAGTGAAAGCAAAAGAGTCAAAGAGTATCAGAGTTTAGAGAGTATCAGGTGAAAGTCAAAATGTTAAAGTCAAAGCAGATTTGAAAGATAAAGACAACCAATGTAAAGGACACTCAACTGCAGCCTTCGTTGAGCAAACAACAAAGAGACAATTCAACAACAAATCAAAGACAACAAATAGTAAATTCAATAAAAACAGGGACATCTTGCATTAGTTAGATAGCTGTCTCTATCTTCTTGCATGAAGATATTTATTTTTCCTTGAATACTTCCTAAGTTTTTTTTTAGGATATTTTGTAAGAGTTTTTGTATAAATACTTCACATTTCGAAGTATTGAGGGTGGATGAATTGCTGAACATTTCTATACTTATATTGATTTGAAACTTGAGGGTTCTTTGTACCATTTTCAAGTCAACAGACTGGATTGAGCAATAAAGCATCATATTACAGGATTCATGTGTTGAGCGACTTTAGTGAAGTATTTTCACTTGTTATTTGTTACATTTCATATGTTTTTTCACATGCTTATATGTTTGCTTAATCTAAATAATATAATAGGAATATTATAATAGAATATGTTTAATTACACTCTATCTTGAACTGTTTATCATTTATATGTTTTCATCTGATATCCAGATTAGGGAATTATTCATTGCTCCCTAGTGTTGATTGACTTCTGCCATTTCCCTCATTATCCAGATCTGAGAATCCTTAATTTCTCTATCATCCCGATTGAAACCATTTCACCATAAAACCTAAAGATCTGAATTGATCCAGCTATCTTGGCCTGTGAACATTTCCTTTAAACCTTGTTTCTGTCTTGCTGCTTGATACATTGACTCCATTAGCCCAATGGAAAACAGACCTGCAAATATCCATATGAACCAGTGATTCCACCACCAAACCAAATCCAAAATCAAATCCCAATCAATCCCACATAACTAGCCTAATATCAAATAAAATTAACAAAGTTAAATCATAAAAAGAGAGCCCTCTCTGAGCATTAGGAAGGCTAGATCCTAAAGCTTAAAAGTTGGTCTGTGGTTGCCTCTAATATTCTTTAAAACAAAAATATTAACAACCCTAGGAATTATTGGAGTGATAACACACTTCTCTCTAAAGGAGTCATTTTACACTAGTGCAAACCCAAAAAAACAGAATAACATTAATCAACATTAGTGAACATGGAGCTAAACCGATATTTCTATTCAACGCGTGGGGGAGAACAAAATAATTTTTCATTTGGAATATAAAAATTGGGAAGTCTACAATTTAACCCAACTACGAATTTATTCCTTCCCAATTAGTTACATGGTGTTAATTACATCAATCTTCAATCTTTCCTTTATAAAAATATGTTTTCCATTCTAGATTGGTTTGCATGTCAAGTAAAAATAAGTAATTATTCCTCATAGTATCCATGTTAAAAATTATCCTTTTGCTATTTGCTAGGCGCAGTGATCTTGAACCGCTTCAGGTAGAGATTGGCATGCAACATGCATGAGATCAGATAAACTTAAAGATGATATTTTTGGAAGCTTCTTGAGGCCATACAACCACTTCCTAGTGAGAATAGAGGGTCTGTCAAACAATTAGAGCATCCCTGACATGAATCCAATCATCCAAGTTAGAAAAGAATTCTCTTATTCATGTTAACGACTTAGATATTTTGAAAATTTATAAAATACCATATATGAGGGGTTGTCTTTACTGTAATGGATCATTCAAGATGATGAGGTATGCAAGTAGAAAATTGGGAAATTTTGGAGTTGCAACCCTCTTGTGGGCATGGTTGTATGGTAGAAGAAGATTCTTCTCTCCTCATACTATGATTACCTGGTATAAATATCATACATAAAATAAAAATATATTAATAATGTCTAATACACTAATAAAAAAAATTGAGAGAAAAACTATCACAACATGCCTGATAAATCACCAACTGGAAAATTGTCAACCAACAAAGCATGTTCCAAGCGAGGAACATCCATAGTAAAATCCCCTATATGTATAAATATAACATTGCAATTCTCGTCATAAACATATTGGCACATAAAGTAATACACACATGAAAATATTGATTACATCAATTAGTAGTTATATCTAATATACCTGAAATTGTAGGAAAATTAGAATGACACTGCATCAATCTATCTCGTTGAGTTGAAGAAAATAGTGGATTGTTGTACCTCTACAAAAATTTGCGCAAAATTTGGTTAAGAAATGATGATGTTCATATACACTAATGTAAACATATTGATATCATCACTCTATGAAATAAACCTGAGACAATAGAGGATGCATGGTGGGAGCGAGGACGACCTCGCTTGTTGAGGTGTTGAAACTGAAATGGTTCATATTCAGATGCACGGACATTTAAATTAACTTCCAAGCCACCACTTCGCGTTTTTTTTTTTTTTGGACTAAGAAAACTCTTTTTCCTCTTCAAAGATGATTCAGAAGCACCCAACCCAAGGGTGAAGTCATAATCCATAATATGAAGATTGTTGGCATCATTCATCATTTTTTTAACCAAACCAATCAATTGATTCGTCTTGCTCAAAGTAGCAGGAGGACTATTTCGAAACAAGTCAAAATAGCAAAACAACTCCTCTCTAGCAAACTGGAGTTCTTCAACATCTATCAACATTGTCACCAGCCATAACAATTGTACTAGTATCTTCATCAAATTTTAGTGCCTCCATACTTATCTCAAGAGGGGCATTCAATGAATTGGGTGAGGTATCTTGATATGATAACAATTTCGATTCCATTAAGGGGGAATACAACCAATCTAAATTTATAACATGCTTGTAAATGTTGCCACGAATAGACCATGGGCAATCACAAGTTAAAAAATTTCTGCGGTGAAAACTAACAAGATATTGCTTATCACGATTACTTTGACTCTTCACGCAATACGCATGAGATATACTCTCATGAAGGTTGCAATCACTATCTGAAATTCTTCTAGCTTTTTCTATCGACGATTCAAGTTGCTTCTCCTTCTTGTAATTGTTTAAATATCCTTATTTTTTCAAAATCTCCTTGAATCGATAACAAGGTTCAATACTAGTTAGTAGGATATAGAACAACCAATCCATCTGACGAGCACATTTCTTTCTTCGATTGGATAATTTTTTTGTCTTCAAGTAACTATGATATGACTCCACAACGTTGTTTGTCTCTTGATTTGCATGAGGAAAATATCGACAACCTTTTACCCATGTTCCTAAATATAAAAAATATGAGTTAGTGAAGATACATTGTTTTTATAAAACATAAAAATATAAATATAAAAAAGAGTATGTGAACTTACAGATCTTATTACCAGCAACCCAGTTCTTGTGGAAATAGTCCAAAAATTTCTTTTCATTTGCAAATTTACCGAAAAATCCATTGATTGCATTGGTCATTGCATCATTGGAGCAATTTATCATGTTAGACCCTAGATCACTATAAATCTTGTTTGCTTTTTCTCGACTACTAGCTAATTGGTTCACATTTTTTATCCATGCTCTTTGTACGTGGCAAACACACAAAATCACTTCACAACTTGTGATTCTCCTGCCAAATTCAAGTAATCTTAAGTGTGACGTATTTATAATAAACACAAATTACAATGTAAAACAAGAATATATAAGATACCTCAAAGCATCGATTTCAACCAATGCATCGTCAACCATGAAGGCATTGAATTTCCAATCAGGACGAAGTTGATAACACCTATGCATGAGGCACTCCAACCATTTTGCAATATCCTGTGATGTATTATGAGACGCCACCACCCATGCAACTGGAACCCCTCTTTGTTGCTCATCAAAATCCATGAGTGTGTACAATTGATACTGTCATATTAAAAAAAATATAAATTCAAACTTAAGTGATTAATCATATTAATTTGCTACAACTCAAATGATTGTAATTAATAAATCATTAGCAATGCACCCCATATTTATTTGTACTGAATGTTGAATCCATGGCTAATAAGCTGTTATGAGATAGCTTCACCATGGTCTCTAACATAAATTTCGTTTGTATCCCAGATATAAAAGGGACCTCAACACCATCGGGATTTTGGTAAAATAAGAAGTCATCATGGTGCTTTTTATACCAAAGATTCACACTCATTTCATATTTTTTGTGCAATTGGTAATTTCCTTTCATTAAACAATTATAGATGTTGACAACATCTTTTCTGCACAAGAATAAATCTCTATCTCGAGTTTTAGCATCCAAGTCCACATATTTCTTAATGTGCATCTTACACACTGAGTCAATTGGCACTTCTAAATAGAAACAACTTTCAATATAAGAAATCATTTCCCTCGAAAGTCTTTGCTTATGCAAAGACATAGCATCACCTGAAGTGTCATGTTGTCCATGACAAGGAATCCATTCTCATCTTCATGATCATACATATTTTATGTTAATATTGCTATTTTAGGGCTATTAACCATAACCTTTACAATGAAATGGCATTGGCAGCCCCTCTTTTTCACAAATGAGCACCTTTGTTTCATTGAATCATCTCCTCTTTTGTCCTTTGGGCCATACGAACAAGTATATCTACACCAAAATATTTGAAATGTAAATAAATATGAAAATTAACAAAACAATATTAATAACAACATCTATTAATATCATTTTTAAATACTTACAAGTCATATCTCAAGGTAGCACTAGCCCTTGAGCTTGGGGGTTTTCTTTGTCTACGAATAAATGTACATGGAGCTTTTGGATTTGTCTCTTCTCCTCTAATAAAGTCGTCAAATTTATTTAAATGAATTTTTGCAACCCGATCAATACTCATGTTCGTTTTATATGCTTCAGCCCAGACTAAATCTTTACCAGAAAATGTGATCTTGTCTTTAGGTTCTTGCACCTCAAGGTCAGTGATAGTCTTCCATTTATTTTTCTTTCCCATTTTGAATCGATGTCTACAAATGCAGAAGAAAAATCATTAAATTGAACTTGACATTTTCCATAAATAAATAATGATAACCAATAGACAACAAGATTGCAAGTAAAAATACTATAGCAGAATTGATGTAAATTCAATGAATTCACCCCTCTATATATCCTACCTACAAGTAATAATTTGACTACCTCTTTAATAAACTTTAGACTTTCATGATCTCCTGTTAAAAGATAATCAAATCGGATATCCTACAAGCACCCCTACTGATTGGATGTGATATAAGGTTTGCATCATCTGAAACTATACAGATTGTAGGCAACAAGGAAGTCATTAATGCCAACCAAGGTCAGGTTTATAGAATTGCAAGAAAATTATTGAAGTATATATTTCAAATTTTATTGTTTTATATGATATCTATAAACTCTATTGGATTAGTGCATATCTATTAGGAGTTCAAGGAAAAAAAGTCAGCCAGCAATGAGACCTGGAGGTATGAATTCTTTTGTAGGTTAGATATTTAATTTCCATGGAGATTACTTCAATCTCTAGATTTATAAATTTCATACCATTTTGTATATATACTTTCATGATATCAAATTATGCAGATATATGTAATTTTTAAACCGGGTAGTCTAAGGAGTCGGAAAACAAAAAAAATCACACATGACATGATTTTGGTAGAAAGATTGGGAAATCAACTCGTAGAAATTTTTGGAAATGAATTTTTTGGGGGCCCCAATTTTTCATAGTGCTAAATCTATTTTTCCATTAAAAAAATCCATTCAAACACTTGCACTATCAGATTTTGGAAAAAAAAAATACCAAATTTGAATTTAGACAATGCCTTTTTAAATATGTTATGAGTTCTCTTGCACCTTATATTTTCAATTTTTGTATCCTAAATGTGACATGTTTTCTGAACGTATGCAGGTTTTGGCTGGGCCGTTATCCAACAACAGAGTTGCCATAGTCCTATGGAGCAGAAGTTGTTGGCAGACATCTATTACCACCAGATGGACTGACATTGGCCTTCCCTATAATGATGTTGTTCAAGCTAGAGACTTGTGGGTTGTATGACTACTTCCTCTTTTTCCTTATTATATTCCTTTTTCCACATCATTATTACAAGTACCACAATGAAATTCAGGTACTTCTGTGGGGTTTCACATAATCTTATGCAGTACCTCACTGAAACAATTGGGTAGAAATACCTTCTTGGATGCATTCCATCTGATCTGACACACAATACTCTAATCAGCACCTCGGCTTGGTTATAGAGCTTCCCAAAGTCTGAACCCAACAATTACCTTAGTGTCTGAGGCAAATATGTGAAGCATTGGTAAGTGTGAGTTGCTGATCTGGGACTTGTGTCTGGGAGCACCTGAAGGTTCAATCTCTGGATCAAGTTAATGCATCCTAAAAGGGGCTTGAGAGGGTAGACTGCATATGTATTGTTAGAGAGTGGCCTTATATTGACTTACTTCTATTTTTACATTGCAGCACAAATATCTTCCATCTTATTTAATGGCCAGCCTAACATCAATAGTTGCTTCACATGGTTGCAAAATGTACATTCTTAGTCGTATTTCGGGCTAAATCCTCGACAGAACAACAGATTATTATGCTTAAGAATACGAAGGATAATCCAATTATTATTTAAGCTATTACTTGTGTAAAGAGAAATATAGTTTTTGTAGTATTTATGGGTCATAATCTCATGCACAACCAAAGTAGGATGCATGATGCTTTCATAAATAAATATTGTAATTGAAGTTATATAAAATTATTTCCTACCTAAAAACAAATAATAAGGGGCAATGCTTAACCCCCTCTATTCATTTCTTATAAGGCTAAAATCAAGTGAAGAATAATGTTGAAATTGTAAGAAATGTAAGAAATGTCCAGTCTATGTAGAAAAGATATTGGAATCCGGAGTTTATGATAATGGATACCTAGTGAAAGATTTTGATATAGGATTTGTTGAGATTTTGAAAACACCAAAAAATTGTTGAGATTTCAACCATGGGAAATACTGATGTTAGCTAAGATTTGTACCGGGGACAATATTGACATTTAATAGCTCTGGAAACTGTTGAGGATTGTACAAGAGACAATATTGGTCTCTAAGATTTCATCTTATCTATGAAAATTGTTAAAATTTAAGCAAGTGACAATATTGGACAGGTTAATAACCAAATTTCAATCTAAACATTGTTGGAGAACATTAGACATAGGCGAAGTCTAAGTGTTCTAGATTTTGCCTCTTTTTCCTTCTCCCCTTCACCGGGATCTGGGTATATAATGATTTTCAAAGTTATATAATGATTTTCAAAATAATAAAATAATAAAAAACCAGTCAGTGCACCCGGGTCAAAAATCAATGAGTTGTGTGTCTATGACTAAAAGAATGGGTACTCCTTCAATGTGACCAGCGCCAATTTGTACAACACAAAGGCACTCGGTTGGCCATGGCCCACAGCCACAACGAAAACCTAGTGAGTCTGGAATCGGGCTGTAGCAGGCCACGGTTAGCCTGGGGAAAAGAACGCGCCACGCAGATCCTAGATCTATCAATCTAGAGTTTCGAGAGAAAGAACGCAAAGGCTCTGAGCTTGGATCTAGTGCTTCGAGGAAAAAAGGCAGGTGGGTGCGTCAGACACACGCCATATTGGAGTTTGAATCGTGCTGAAAATTGTATTTTGAGTGCCACTGAAGTGCATCGTGGAAGTGGCAAGCCTTAACAGAGAACGGCGATAGAGGGAGATGGAGATGGAATGGAAACAGAGATGGTCGTCGGAGGAAGGGGTCAACGTGTTGCCGGAGGATTAAAAATAAATGGTGCCAGAAAGTCCAATTCGTAGCATCCATAGACTACGCCAAAATCATATCGATCATTAACTATTTTATGTTGAGCAAATTTTCATTTATGTCGTAATTTTCTTTTATTTGAGTTTCTTTGGCAAACATTCATAGAACTAGTGGTTCTACATGTCCAAGTTTAATTTGCATTTTCAACCCAGCAAAATAAAAAATGATTAGATTGTTTGTGGTTAAACAATGATAATATATCGAAAACACTCTTTATACTTGAATTTGGGTCATAGTTTGTCATTCAATATAAAATTCAAGGATAAAACTTATAAGTACATATGTGTTGTCTTTTAATTTTATTTTGTTTTACAATAACACTATATGTTTTTGTATTATAGATTTTATTTTCTATTATTATCTCTGCGGTTGTAGATATTGCATTGGTTTTTTTTTTGTCAAACTATAATTTAGTTTTGACTAAAAATCTACAATATTTTTATAGTCTAAATTCAAAATTTGAATTTTATTATTTTTTTTAAATAATTTAATTTATTTTTTCAATTTAATTGACCCTACAATTTAACATGTTATTGCTCATTTTTTGAAAATTTGTGTTATAAATTTAAGGCTTTTTCGTCGCCTACTTTCTGGCCTAGTAAGTCTACAGTCTTAGGCTTAATGAATCCATGAGCAAGTTTTTTTTCCCTATTGCAGATTTAGATACACACATTTTTCCTTAAAGTTAATTAAAAACTTTAGCTAAAATTGTCAAAAATGTCCTCCTCAACTTGCGTCAGGACAACACATCTTTCCCCTTTGAAAGCTTTTTTGCCAAGTATTAAATATTATATTAGCAGACTATAAACAAAACAAAAAATTACATATTAAAAAAACAAATTAATTCATAATTATATATATATATATATATATATATATATATATATATATATAACTAACAAGCTCTAATTAAGTTTTTTGAAATCATTTCTTAAAAGGCACTATATGAAAACCAAATGGAGGGCTTGTCTCCCTAAAGCAAGGGTTTGTCTCCCTAAAACAAAAAGGCATGCCATAATTAAGTTGATTGATTTTGATGGAGGTGTTCTTATCCTTGACAAAGAGCTCATTGTTTGCCATGTGACTTTGAATACATTCTAATTTTGATGGAGGTGTTTGCACCTTTGACAGAGGGCATTGTTTGCAATGTGACTTTGAATACACACTTGTACATTACATGACATTTGTCAGCATAATCTTGATTGTTGTTTTTTGGATAGTGGGGAGATATTTTTGTTTTCTTTGGGTATTGCATTTTATGTTAGGTATGTTTTTATCTTCATTTATAAAGAGATTTTATTAACAAAATCAATCTCAGTTTTTATAATTATTTTTAATTTTTATTAATTAGATTAAGCTCAATTTTATTTTAATTTTTTAGATAGAAAAACCAAATATTTCCATTATTTTTACCTTAAAATGCATTTTTTAAATGTATTAATAAATATAATCTCATAAAAAACTTTAAACCCTTTAAAATATTACAATTAAATTTAAAAATCCCTATGACTTAAAATTAACCAAAAACAAAAACAAGACACTAAATCAATGAAATCTTTTGAATCAAAATCATTAAGTGATGTTTCTAGTGCATCATATTTGCAGAATTCATGATTGGTGGGTGGAATATGTGAATTTCAAATATATTAAGACTTTAAAAATATGGAAATTTTCACATGACCACATTCCAAAATTATAAAATGCCAAATGCAAATTATAAATAATTATATCCATATTACAATGCATAAAATATTAATTTACAAAATTTAATAATACATTTAATTATAATTTAAAATTAATTTAATTATAACATTTTAAAATTTTAATTTTTTCTATTTTAATTTACTTATGTTTAAACTAAGTTGCAGAGACTAACTACTATTTAACACTTATTATATAAATAAGCTTTTCATTTTCTATCACAATTATTTTGTTTTGATTCTCTATCATAATTATCTTATTTTTAAATATTTCATTTTCTATTACAATTACTTTTTACCTTTTTAATATTATATTTTTAAATATTTCATTTTTTATCAAATATTTTTAGATTTTTAAAATATTATCTCTGACATATTCATTTCTATTGCAATTACTTCCCAATAATCAAATTATACCTTTTTAAATATTGTATATTTTCACAATCAAATTGAAAGCTCTATGATCACCATACCAAACATTCCAAGTTATATATCTTTCACGTTTCCACCTTATTTTGATTGGCCGTTCATGATTTTGGTGGAATGTGAGAGCCGGCCAGAATGTGGTCACAAAGTATCACATAGAGTGCCTTAAAAGTGTGTGATATGCATGCTAATGAGAAATGGAAAAATGAGTTGTACGTTAGTCGAGAGCCTTTTTTACTCATATTCATTAGCTAATGTTGCCATTGGAGCTGTATTGCGTAGTAGTTAGTTCTGAAGATGGATTTCCATGGAAATTCGAAAGGTCAACATATAATTATACTTATTATATTAATATTACTAATATAATACACTAGTAAAACACTTCAATACTTATATATTAGCATTATTTTGTATTTTAATATAATATTAATTATTACATGAAAAAAATCTAATATATTAATAGTTATATTTAAAACTATAACATAATTCACATTTAACATAACAATAACATTTAATTATTATTAATAATATGTATTTATCTCTATCATTATATTATTGTCAACAATTATTATATATTTATTATATATTTATTGATGATGATGATGGTTAACTTCTACTGAAACCAATCTTTAGTCTATAGGACCTAAAGAAAAGAGTTATTTAGTTTGATTAAGATGTTATTTCTATGCTCAAAAAGATTTTATTAATATGTTGTCAATATATTTTCTATATATTAATAATATATAAACTTATATTAAACTAATATATTTGAGAGTGTAAACTTCTGCGATCCATATCATATTAAAATAAATCTTCCAGGAAATCACATGAGAAATTTTAGAATAGATGCTTTTCCAACTACTACATTCATCAAGATAATGATAGTAAGCATAAATTATCCTGATGATGAACTACATTCAGTTGTTTGAAAGACATCGGTTCTAAAATTTCTCATGTGATTTTCGGGAAGATTTATTTTAATACTAATATATTATTTAATAATATAACAATATAATATGTAATAATAATATATCATGAAATTTAACCATTACTATTTAGTATTAAAAACCTTTAGATTTAAAACACTCATATATATTAAATCTTGAAGTTTATTAATACCAAATGTTTATCAATTCATTGTGTTTTAAATATTGATCTCAAGATATTAATAACTCTTTGGAATTAATATTTTAAACCCAACAAATTAATAAACAGAAGGAAATAAAGGAATTAAATTATAAACGAATTATTAATATTATAAATATAAGCAACTAATAAACTCAAACATTCAATATTATAAACCCAATAGATAAATATTATAAACCTAAAGAATCAACAAACCCAAGAAATCAACATTAAAAACACATGGGATTAATAAACCTTAACAATTAACATTTTAAACCCAAGGAATTAATAAACCCTGGGAATCAATATTTTAAACTCAATGAATTAGTAAACCAAGGGATTATTAATATTATAAACGTTTTGAATTAAATTATAATCCTAATGAATTGTTAATATTATAAACCCAAGGGACTAATAAACCCAAAAGTTAAATATTATGAACCCAAAGAATTAGTAAATCCAAGGGATAAATATTATGACCTAAGCATCAAGAAACCCAAGGGATCAATATTAAAAACACAATGGATTTATAAACCTATGAATTAAAATTTTAAACCTAAGGGATTGATATTTTAAGTCTAGGGGATTGATAAACCCACATGATTATAAATATTATAAACCCAAGAGATTAATAAACCTTGGAGATTTTTAATATTATAAACCCAACCACATTAGTAAATGTGGTTTTAATGATATAAATCTAATATTAATCATAATTAATATACCTTTTTTGTGAACTTGGTAGCACTTCTCCATTCATTATCTTTAAAGCAGGTTTACAAAAGATATGTTCCCAGCAACCTCAACCTGCCCAAAGGAAACCAAGTCTGTTGGCCACCAGTCTGCATTATACACCATCCAAAATTTAAATGTTTTGAGGATGTTCAATCGATTTTTTGATCCTATGTAGTCTAATATCATACTACGAAAACATAAAAAATTGGAAATGTAAAATCTAGCTCACATGTTTATAACAAAATTAACAGGAAAACCATAGAAATTGCTAACATCTAGTCGTCAGAAGAATCCACTGGTGTTGGATCCTTCACACTTGACCCTGGAATTTCTTGTGGTTGCATGCTCTGCAGCATCCTCTCCATTTGTACTAGCTTGAGATTTTAGTGGAACAACTAAACCTACACTGACTGAATTTCCTTTTGGAGCACCAGCAAACTAGATTCATCATCCCTGTTTTGATTTTGTCCCTATTGGGTTGGCTCCTCTCTCTACTTGTAATTTTCAGATATGGCTTTCGCCAATAAATTCTTCATGATCCAGTAAGTTTGGATGACTTTTCGAAACAACGGCATCCTGCCTCTAGTGTTGCCTGGGTCCACGACCAGTGGATCCCATTCCTCTTCTTGCATCTGCTCCCTTGCATCTCTTCCTCTCACTTCTGTCTCCCACCTGGATATTTCGGTTTTCACCGATGCAGGCAAAATTTCACTATACCCATGCAATAAATTATGCATTGTCTCTGCCCCTGAACTCCTTCCTCTTTTCTTGGAGGGGCAGCTCGTGGAAACAATTGTCGGCCTTTTTCCTCTATCACCCACCTTGCAGCCCTCCTGACCCCTCTAGCATGTCGCCTCTTCTTTCTTCATTTTCCTTCCCTCTGCCCTTGCAACCCACAGTTCAACCTTGACCACCCAAACCGCTAGCATATTGAATAGAGCAGTGGTCACAGCCTCGTGGCTATTGCTTGGGCATGCATAACAATAAAATCCCATTAATAAATTAATGATGGTCTTCTTTCTCGGTTCCATTCTCCAATTCCCCGGTTGCAATGGTGCCTCTATGTTTACATATATTGTCAGCATAGCAGGTTCCCAAGTTACAAGCATGGTGATTTCCCCCCCACTCATATTCTCCATCATTAATTTTCCCTTACCCCCTCGACTGGCCTCTCTGTACTGTTCTTGGGGCCTTAATTGGCCTGTAAATTTGGCAGCATTGCTCCCCACTCCCCGAATAGAGACAGGGTTCGAAAAATTGGTTTATTCCCTCTCTTTAAGAGTCCCAAAGGTGCTACTCATCTCCCTTCTGCCATCCCAACCTTACCCATTGACTGCCCCTCTCTCCCAATTCTCCCCAATCTCTCCCAACCAACTTCTCAGCTCGCCATGAGGTTTCCCTATCCCACCTTCCCCTAGCAGCAAAAATCTCCCCCCAAACCATCCAATTCCTCCTCACTAGACCGACCTACCCAAGGCCCCGTCAGGTCCTAGAAGACAACAAGTCTGAGCTCAGGAGAAGGCTTCGAGGAGCAGCCAAAATGTTTTCTCGCAGCAATTGAGAAATTTAGAGGTCCATGCAGCAAAGGTCTGAGCATACTAAGAATTAAACTTGCCCTGCCACCCCTGACTATCAAGAACCGCCAAGAATTAATTTTCCTCTTACTAGTTTCATGCACAAGTAGGGTTTGGGCTACATATCGGTGTCTACGCTCCTCTAGTGCTTTTTGGCACAGGTGAACCCTTGGTTTCTGCCTCCTGGATGTGCTCGTCTTGAGCTGCTTCCCGCTTTGACAATCTTTGGGTTGCATGCTCCACTTGTAGGCCCTTAAATTACACTTGTCGGACGTCTCCACTATTGTGAGCCACCTAGCCCACTTGTCACCTGCCTGCTCATTCATTGCCTTTCTCATATGACAGCATTGGATTCCACGCCCTTCTCTGCAGCCTCCTGTTAGACCCTTCATCCACGTGTGGCTCGGCCAGACCATCTGTAGTGTTCGCGCCCCGATTAGGGTTTAATCATAATTAATATTGATATTCATAAATATATAATAATAATAATATTAAAAAATAATGATTATATTACTATTATTATTATGTTAATACATTACTATAAATCTTAATCATTAATCCGAAAAATAAAAAATAAAAAATAAAAAATATCATTATTAATTATTATTGTTATTATTATTTTAAACTCAATGGATTAATAAACCCAAGGAATTATTAATATTATAACCCAAGGGACCAATAAACCCAAAAGTTAAATATTATGAACCCAAAGAATTAGTAAATCCAAGGAATAAATATTATTAACCTAGGCATCAAGAAACCCAAGGGATCAATATTAAAAATACAGTGGATTTATAAACTCATGAATTAATATTTTAAACCTAAGGGATAGATATTTTAAGTCCAAGAGATTGATAAACCCACAGGATTATAAATATTATAAACCCAAGAGATTAATAAACCTTGGAGATTCCCTGGATGTGGGTGCTCAACACGATTTATTTGGGCTGCCACTTGGCCTCACCTCGCAGGAGCACATGGCCCCTCCATGTGGCAGCACCTGCCTCCCGCATGAAAGTTTTAAATGCGTAGAGGACGCTGACACCTAAAGCATTTGTGTCTCTCCCTCGACCTCTACTCCTGCAACTTTCCTCCTAGCCATTTATGGCTCATGGTTCCTATGTTTATTCCCATTTGCACATCCACTTCTCATTCCCTATTGCCCTCCTCTGTCATAGCTTTGTCCACTGCTCTACTCCTCCTCTGTCTCACTCTGAGCCTTCTACTCTAGGCCATCAATCCCCTCATCCAACGAAGACAATGCCAATAATGCACCTGATGCGATGTCGTCGCAGACGAGGCATAGGCTCTCCATCCCACCCTCCAATTCCTTTAATGCATGCAAGCTCCCTCTCCATTTCTGTTGCCATGGAAGAACCTGAGTTTCTCGACCCACATTTTCTCTTTGCCTAGTTCTTGATTCGTCCCCAAGAGGAGTAGCTCCACCTCTCCGGCTCCAGTAGTAGAAAATGCCTCCGCAAATCCACTCTTTCACGCTCCTCCTCCCCTATGCCACGAAAATCCGTCGGCTTCTGGGTCAAGAAACTGGCGGAAGACTCGGATAATGGTGGGAGTAGCCCAACGGAGGACTCACAACACAAAAATGAAAAATCAGATCATGTGGCTCGCTCATTTTCGGCAAAATAAGTCGATTTGGTCTCCACTTCAAATCCGGAGAGAGCCCCCCAGCTCTCAAAGAAGGACATTGAGACCATGTCTGACTATGGATGCTTCATAATTGAGGAGAATCCTCATCAGGAGCACCATCACATCCAGAACTAGTAGATGCAGCTCCTTGGAGCTCCTCCTCCTCAGTTTACACATGTTCCTTCATAGTTTTTATGTCTATTTTTATCTCTCTCTGCATACTTTGTCACTTATGCTTATGCTAATGGTTGGTTTCCCTTGGAAGGGAAACCCATTTTTTGAATCTTTGAACTCATTAAGGGTTGGTTTCCCCATGAAGGGAAGCCCATTTTTTGACTGTTTGTTCTGTCTTCAACCAACAAGGGTTGGCTAGTCCAGCAACCCCTGTCATGAAGTTTGATTGTAATTTTTGTACACTATAATAGAAATTAGCATTACTTAGAAAAAAATAAAATAAACCTTGGAGATTGTTAATATTATAAACCCAACCACATTAGTAGATGTGGTTGTAATGATATAAATGTAATATTAATCATAATTTACTATTAATATCGATAAATATATAATATTAAAAGTAATGATTATATTAAAAATAAATTATTATTATTATTATTATTGTAATCAATAATTATTATTATAATTATAATGTTAATAAATTACTATAAATCTTAATCATTAATCCGAAAAAAAAAAAAAAAAAAATAAATAAATAAATAAAATTAATTAATTAATTAAAATTAAAAATTAAAAATTAAAATTAAAAAACAATAATAAATAAATAATTAAATAAAAAAAATTAAAATTAAAATTAAAAATAATTAAAAATAATAATAAAATAAAAATAAATAAAAAATCATTATTAATAATTATTGTTATTAGGAATTATTATTATTATTATTATTTATTATTTTTAGATTTTCCGGCTCTTACTCACATCCACTCTCAATTCCCTAATATCTACGACGCTTCCAACCTTCTTGACTTATTAAACCAACCCATCCATAGTGATCTTGGAGCGCTTATTTCCCTTCTCTTTGAGGATAGAAACAAGATTTTGAATAATCACAATTAGATGCTTTTTCTTTTTCTTTTCTTGAGGTCTGATAGGCCACATTGGTCTTAGTAGACGCTAATCATCGTCATAATCATCATTATGTTTAAATTTTAAATTTTTTACAATGTTTTTTTTTTTTAATTATTTTTTTAATTAATTTTTTTTTTTTTTTTTTTTTTTTAAACCTTTGTAGGACTACATCTTCCTTCATCGTGTCCAATATAGATCGGGGCGGGGAATTGAACCGGTGACTTCACATCAAGGAGCGCTTTAAAAAAGCATCTGATCACCATCTATCCTAGACTTCATGGACTATTTTAATGTTTTTTAATATATTTTTTTAATTTTTTTATTTATTTTTAACTTTATGATTTAAACATTTTTTTTAATTTATTTATTGTTTAAAGTGTTTATAGTTTGTATTTTTTTTTTGTTTTTTAATTATCAAATCACATTTATTTATTTGTTTTTTATTATTATTAAATTTTATTTTATTTTTCCTTTTTTAGTTTGTTTATTTTTTTCTTTTTCTTATTTTCATTTTTTTTTAGTTAATTTTGTTTTTATAGAAATTTTATACTCGATTTTTTATTTTGTGTTATATATATATATATATATATATATATATATATATATATTATCCTCATGATGAATCATAGTAAGTGGTCTGAAGCGTGTTGTCTCTAAAAACTACTTTGTGATTTCTCTCAAAGATATTTTGTATTTATTTTTTCATGTTTGATTTTTTTTCATTTTTATCTCTTTAAATTTTTTTATGTTTTAATATGTCGTTTTATCTATTAGTTGTTATTTTTTAGAAGTTTTGTTTTATTGTTTTTGTTTTTGTTTTAATTTTAATTTTTTTCAATCCTTTAATTTTTGTTTTGGTTTGTTTTGTATTTTTCATTTTTGTTTATTTATCTATTTATTTATTATTATTTTTATTTTATTTTTTATTTTTTGCAAGGTTCGTGTTGATCATCAACTAGCAACCCAGCCTCATTGTATGCCAATTTGATAGTTGATTTTAAAGTTATCTTTATAATGGACTAGTCTACCCCCAAATCGTATCAATTTCACGGTTGATTTTTAAAATTTCATTGCAATAGGTTGTGTTCGCCTACATTACATGTCATTTTGATGGTTGATTTTTAAATTTTCATTGCAATGTGTCAAGTTGTTTTAGGCTAAGATTTTAAAATAGATATACTTTTAGCATTTTATAATAAATAAATAAATTCTACTCGTATAATGACTCTTTCATTCAGGTGTTAATTTAAAAAAAAAAATTAGTCATATATTTTTTCCACAATGCCATGTTTGAATTATATTGAAAACTTAAAGTTTTTTGTAGTCATAATATTTGGTTTTGATTCCATAATTGAAAAATTGTCAAAAATTTAAGGTTTTTCTAGGTCATGATATTTTATCTTTAATGTTATGGTTGAAAACAATTATAAGTATTTTATCTTTAACATCATGGCTAAAAATTGTTGAAATTTTAAGGTTTTTTTAGAGACATGATATTTTATCTTTAATGTCATGCCTGCAAATTGTTGGAATTTTAAGGTTTTTCAAAGTCATGATATTTTATCTTTAATGTCATGCTTGAAAATTGTTGGAATTTTAAGGATTTTCATGATATATTATCTTTAATGTCATTGTTTAAAAATGTTGAAATTTTACCCTAAAAAAAAAAAAATTGTTGTTCTATCATTAACACTTTTCGTTTTAAGGGTGTTTTTTGCACCAAAAAATTTGGTTTTTACTGGCTTTTAATGTCATTTTTAAAAAATGTTGAAAATTCACCTCGAAAAAAAACAAATTAGTGATGCACAATCAACATTTTTTGTTTTCAAGTTGTTTTTCATGTTTTTTTGGGTTTTTTCGCTAGAGTTCTCGTTTTTAGGTCATAGTTCTCGTTTGATAGGTAAATTTATTGTCATCCCAAAGATATTAAGGGGATGGGGATTGTTACAAGCGTATCAATTTGAATTTTTAGAGTGTTCATTTTACACATGCATCAACACCATTATGTTGTTTTTTTTCCATTTCTAACCTCAAAGAAATTTCAAATATGTCTAATATGTATTAGGTTGTGAAGGTGATATTATCAAAAAAAGGATCATTTTAATTTAAATTAATTAACACAAATATATGACCATATCGAATGTTGGTAGAATTGAACCCCACATACATTTAGTGATATATTATTTACATCAAAACATGTAGAAGAAAATATTAGGATATTTAGACACGTAGTGGTTTGTTAAGATCAGATTAGTTTATCCTTTTTCTAGGTAAAATGTGTTTCCTTTAATGTGATTTTGTAACTAGCATATCCAATAATCAAAAGTATGCTCTAGGCATAAAGTGATCTAATGATCTATCTTCTCCTTGACATTGAATAACACTTGATCAATTGTGTCACATGCAATTGGTTCATCATCTTTATTTAAAAAGCATGAAGAGTCATTTGGAAATTATCATAAGTGAGATGTTCATGTAATCTATGTTATTGTTTCAATAATATATTGACTCATGTAATCTATTTTTTTGTTGGTTATATTTGTGATATGTATTCCTCTTTGAGTGTTTTAATCACATAGGCACTAATAGAGTGAACTTTGTTCTCTATGTGTAGGAAATTGTCTTAAGATGTTCAATTCATGTTGATATACCCTATTTTTTCATACATGGTGTGAAAGCTCCAATAACTATCAGTTTTGATCATTGTTTGAGGTTCTAAACTTATGTTATTACATGCAACAAAGGACTTACATGGTTTATTATTTTTTAAAATTTCTAGGCTGTGTGAATCATGTCAGTATGTCTAAAGCAACATTTCCAAAAGGTTTTTAGAATTCAGTCCAAAAGGGTTTTTTTTCCACGAGAAATGATTATTTTTCTCAAAACTAGAGGTATATATATCCATTTTAATCTTTTTAAACCTATTTTATGTTGTGCAAATTTGTCATTTCGTCTTTATTTATTTATATTATTGGGTTTCTTATTTCCCTATATATGTATGATCTTTTCCCTATGACTTATGTGATCCTTGCAAATCAGAAATAGAGAGGAAAGTATTTTCTCACCTATATATGTTGTTTTCCCTATGCCTTTTAAGTGATATTGGAAAACAAAACAAAAAAGAGTAAACTAGATTTTTTTGAATTAGGTAGCTTAAATCTAACCTGGAGCATATAAGGTTATGATATTATTTTTGGAATTATTTACTTGTTTAAGTGTGAAATGGTGTATGAAATAATTTGTAAGCAAAAGAAAGTGTTTTGGGGGGTAAGCATGCACTTTGAAGAGGCCAAGATTTAACAGCTCTTGGTTTATTTTTTATGTAAATAAAAATAATACCAAGGTCATTGGACATGTATTCCAAGTTGAATGTAGGGCAAAACATAGTGATGGTATCACTTGTAATTAATTAATGGTTATGGAAATTTGAAAATGCATTGGCAAAGCCAAAGAGGCATTAACTGGAATTTCATTTATGAAATAAAGGAAAATAGGAGAAAAGAAAGGTAAGGGTCACATATTTGAATGAGAGGGAAATTGAAGGAAAAATAAAGAAAATAGAGGCCTCAATGATAAAAAGGCTTATGAAGATTAGTCCATGGCTTTTGACAGTTTGGTTAAGAATTTTTCAGTCTTGTGTTGGAGCTCTCTTTTATTCTCTCATTCTCTCATACTATTTCAAACTTAGAGCATTCTTGGAGCATGCTTGAAGCACTCTAGTTTTCACTTGGATTGGAGAAAGAAGGCAAAGGAAAGTAGGAAAGTGCAAGGGAACAAGTGGATCAACAGTTATAGCTCGATTGTTCTGTGGTGACAGGTTGCATGTGTGATTTCCTTGCTGATTTATGGATGTGTGGTAGATACATGTGGTTTTCTAGTTATGTGTTATCATTCGCATGGATGATTGTCTGGATTAACAGTGGTTTTAGCCTTTCCTTGCCATTTTCTAGGATAGCCATGGTGTTTTAGGTTTTCACACTTGATTTTTTTCTGATTGGTGCTCATAATTCCTTATGGTTGTGGGTTGGAACAAACACTATGGAAGCCCTGAAATAGCTTGGATTGAGTTACTAGTCTTGTAGCCTAGGTTGGGACAAACACTATGGATCCCTTAGTGGGTTGAGTTACTAGTATCTAGAGACAAGTTGGACAAATTCTCTGGAGCCCTAGAAGATTGTGAGTTGAGTTACTAGTTCCTAGAGCTCTAAAAAGGTTGGGTAGAGACTGATATGGTTGGTGTTAGTGATGTCTGACCATGATGTGGAATCATTGGTTGAGGATTGAGGTGGTTTGGCCTTTGGAAGCCCTGGTTTGGTGATCCTGATTTATGCAGGAACGCAAAAAAATATACATATAACCATAAATACAAAGATGCAGTAGAAATAACACTTCATTTCATTAATATCAAAGAACTGAAATATGTTTACAAATAGAATGGAAATAAACTAGCTAGGGCGCTGGTAGCTTATCTCTGAGAAGAGATGTGGCGGCTACAGGCCTCTGAACTATGTTACAATGAGGCTCCAAGGCCTATTTATGATTGAGAAACAATGGAAAATGATAAACATCCAAAAACCTAACCCTAGGAGATGAAGCACCAAAACTATGGGCCCTGTTTGGGTAAATTGGTACATCAACTTCCTGGGGACGTAACTTTGGCATACGATCTTTGTTTGACACGCACAATACCTCGTTAGAAATATCTATCCGAGGACTACAACGTTCGAGTAACAAAAAATGTTCAAAGACCTTTTTGGTCCCTGTTTTCCCAAAAAAACGTCGTTTAGGGCCTCAAAACGACTCCAGAAGTTCGGGGCCTGAAAAACTGCCAAAAATAGTAAATTGTGCTACAATTAAGGAAACTGAAAAGCTAAAAGAAACAATGGTGGGGGTCCAAGTGGAATAGGTGGGTGACCACCAATATCCACCTGGATCATTCCTCCCCCCTTAGGAAGTAATGGTCCCCACTGCGTTGAGTTCCTCCATGAGATGAGGAAAAATTTGTTGAACTTGGTCCCTGGTGAGCCACTTGCTTTGGTGCAGGAGTTGGCTAGCTTTGACAACTTGATACAACTGGATCTTTTGTTTTCGAGTGATCTTTATCTGTTTTTCTCTAATCGAATCAGTTGTGGCTTGTTCCATGCAATCTTGGTTTAACTCTGTTGTTGTTAGTTATTCTACCACGTCGATGTGTCCAGTAGAGGTGAAAAGTAGGGTTGAAGGCAGTCCACATTGAACACTAGGTGCAGACCAAGGAATGGTGGAATACTAAGCTCGAAGGAATTATCACCTACCACCTTGGTGATGGTATATGGCCCATATCATATTGGGTGAAGATTCCGGTGAGGCCCAGCGGGGTGCTCCTTTTGCAAATGTAACCAAACTTTGTCGCCCTCCTGGAACTTATATGGCACCTGATATTGATCATGTCACTACTTGTACTTGGCATTGGAATTCTCCAAGATGTCGTGGACCTGCTAGATGCGTTCAATAAATCTAGTTACTTTATCAGCCTCATACAGTACATGTGTGGATTATGTTTGTGTGGTTGCATGAGGTATGGAAACATCAGGCAGCAGCACGCCTGGGTTCAGATCAATGGGGTGCTTGACCTGACAATGTAGAGGAACCTCTGTGGGTGAGGATAAAATGTCATTGTATTCCTCCAATGTCTTTGTCCATTTATTTCTGCCACGCTGTGGAGCCCTATTTGGAGGCTGCAACCACAATCTTCTTCTTGCCCTGTGGGCGAATTGTACTGAAAACAAATTTCTTAGTTTGGGAAATAATATTACTGCATTGCTTTACAATACTCAAAGATATGGCAGAAGGTGGTACTACCTCTTGTATCCTGTACAACTTATTTCCCAAAGTAATAATAATAAAACGAGGCCTAGACTCATACATGGCATGTCGCTTCCACAAGTATGGTTGCCCTAATAATACATCAGACACATCAATAGGAGCAACATCACACAATACCTCATCCATGAAGTGCTTGATGTTGTACGAAAGGCAACACTACTACCAGACGTGGATATCTCTTCCTTGGTGAAGCCACCTGATGATATACGGTTGCGGGTGTGTTGTATTCGGTAAGTTGAGCCACTTCACGACCTTTGTTGAAATGAGGTTCTTTTGGCTTCCGCTGAAATGATCCAGGTAGACATTGGTGGCCACCCACCTATTCCACTTGGACCCTAACCATTGTTTCTTTCAGCTTTTCAGTTTCCTTAATTGTAGCACAATTTAATATTTTTGGCATTTTTTCAGGTCCTGAACTTCTGGAGCCATTTTGAGGCCCTAAACGACGTTTTTGGGGAAAACGAGGACTAGCATGACTCTTTGAATGATGTTAGTCACTAGAAATTTGTATTCCTCAGGTAGATCTTTCTAATAAGGTATTGTGCATGCCAAACAAAGATCATATGCCAAAGTTACGTCCCTGGGAAGTTGATGTACCAATTTACCCAAACGGGGCCCATAGTTTTGGCGCTTCATCTCCTAGGGTTAGGTTTTTGGATGTTTAGGGTTTTCCATTGTTTCTCAATAATAAATAGGCCTTGGAGCCTCATTGTAACACATTTCAGAGGCTTGTAGCTGCGACATCTCTTCTCACAGATAAGCTACTAGTGCCCTAGCTAGTTTATTTCCATTCTATCTGTAAACACATTTTAGTTCTTTGATATTACTGTAATGAAGTGGTATTTCTGCTGCATCTTTGTATTTATGGTTATATGTGTACTATGTTGTGTTCCTTTGTTTCTCGAGGGCCTCCTCAAGCAATAATTTGATAGGATCTCTTACTCCCTCATCTTTATTTTCTTCCACCATGGGAGGTCATCGAGGTTTGTGAGGTTGATCTTGCAAGGGGTCCACCAGATCAAGCCCTAACTCCTTATACCCTAACCTCATTGAGAAAATGCAAATAAAAACATAGAAAGAGCATACCGCTATGATACCACTGATCCTGATTTATGCAAGAACGCAACAGAATACACATATAACCGTAAATACAAATATGCAGCGGAAATAACACTTAATTTCATTAATATCAAAGAACTGAAATATGTTTACAGCCAGAATGGAAATAAAGTAGCTAGGGTGTTGGTAGTTTATCTCTGAGAAGAGATGTGGTGGATACAAGCCTTGAATTATGTTACAATGAGGTTCCAAGGCCTATTTATCATTGATAAACAATGTAAAACCCTAAACATCCAAAAACCTAACTCTAGGAGATGAAGCGTCAAAACTAAGGGCCATGTTTGGGTAAATTGGTACATCAACTTCCTGGGGACGTAACTTTGGAATACGATCTTCGTTTAACGTGCACAATACCTCGTTAGAAATATCTATTTGGGGACTAAAAATTTCAAGTGACCAATACTTGTTAATAACCAAAGTTGGTCCCTGTGTTCCCAAAGAAAACATCGTTTAGTGCCTCAAAACAGATTCGGAAGTTCAAGACCCGAAAAACTGCCAAAAATTGTAAATTGTGCTACAATTAAGGAACCTGAAAAGTTGAAAGAAACATTGGTGGGTGGCCACCAATATCCACCTAGATAATTATTTTTTGTTTGAAATATTCCATGAGATTCCACATTCATGCTTGGAATATGGAGCGAGGGTGATTGGTTGAAAGAGATATTTGTTTCAGCCCAATATATGGTCGAGTGGTACGTGGAAGTCCCTGACTTGGTTTGTATTTTAATATGTTAATAAGAGTTATTTTTCTATTTTGATTCATGTGTATTTATATCAATTATGTTGGCGATATTATGGTCGAGTTTCCATGGTTTATATGTTGGCTATTTTCCAATCATATGGTGTTCATATTATGTGTATCTTTTATGGATCTTGTCATGAATTGTTTAGCCATTGATCGGTTGATGAATGTATGGACTAATAAGTGTTGTTGCAACTATGTGGAGAGGGCATAGGGAATTCTCGGTGATTCTCATATGAATCTCATACCTTTATGACCATATATGCATTCATGACTTGTAGCTTACATGTTTTCCATGTGTTTGACGAAATGTTTGTTGTGTTCTAGGCAGTCTAGGTCAAGTTTTTGCGTTGAGATTAAATGTTTAGCTTTGTTTCCATGTTAAATATGATTCTAGAAAGTCTCAAGAAATTCTAGGAAATTATATAGAGGCAAGTCTAAAAAGGCAGCACTGATCCCGAGACCGCATGCTCATAACTGGAGAATTTGGGCTATAACCGCATGGATGCAGTGTTTTGCATGTGATTGGAGGCCTATAACCACATGCATCATGCCTTTTTGTTGGTGCAATTGTGGGCCCAGGGCAAAGAAAAAGGGGTCCATATCAAGTTTTGTTCACCTCGGGTGGTTTTTCTACCTTTGAGTGACATGTAACCCCTCTAAGATGTCAATATGTGGTCAGTTTGTCAACCCCACTTCATTAATGTTCATGCCATAGTAACTGTATTCTCATGTTTACTCTAACAGGTCAGTGAAACTAGGTAATTGTAGGAGGGGTGGGTACAGATCAGTATCAGAGCGGGTTTTGTTCTTTTTAGGTGATATTTGATACTACATATTGGTATCAGAGCTCCCTGGTTTAAACACTTGGACTGGATGGGCGGAATGTGTTTGTCATGCATGCATGTCAGTTGTATATGTGTTCGTTATGCATGCATTGTGATAGTCATCGTTGTATTAGTGTCGTCATGTAGAGGTTGATGATGTTTATGTTGAGATGTTTGATATGTTGATTTCATTATATATACATATGTTGTGTTAATCCAGATTGATTGTGCATAAGAGATAGCCTCCCTAAACTTCACTAAGGTATGCAGATTATGTTTATATTTGGTTTATCTAGCATGGTATGTTTACCAGAAGTATAAGATCAAGATGACAAGAAAAATGGTGGACTACAGTTCACGTGATTCTCCATACAGATCAAATGAAAAAAATGGTGAGAAGTACACTCCTGAAATAGCAGATACATTGAAAATTTTGAAATCAGAGATCAGAATTTGTAAGGTGGATAATGAAAAGAACATTCAATCATAGGAAAGTCTTGTTAGGGAATAGGAAAAGCAAGTAGAATTTGATGCAGTCATCCTTCATATTTTATCATATTTGCGAAGACAAGGACCGCTTAGGATCAATCTGTTAGAGTCAGCCTTTGCAGCCTTCCTCCAGTGATCAAACATGCTCTTACAAAGTGATTTTAAGGTGTCAAGGTCAAATTTTGTCATTTCAATGAGTCTTCAAGCAAAATTTGGTCACTAGGCATTAGGTTTAGGGTTTGTTTTCACTCTTTTCAAATTTGTCCAAATGTCAGTCCATGTCACCATTCAGCTGAGTGTATCATCATTCAGAGGGTTTTCATCATCATGTCAAGTTCCATTGAGTCATTTTACACCTTGTTCATGCTTCAGTTGTGCCTAGGTAAGGTCCATTTCCCTCTCCTAGGGTTTTGGAGGTAATTTCTCTTGGATGGTCAAATCATCGAAAAAACTTGTGTCCTGATGTTCACACACCTTCCCCTATCCTTAATATACCTTATTAAACACTTTCCATCACTCATATCCCCCAAATTCCTCATTTTTGCACAAACCCTAGTTTCTTGCCACAACTTGGCAATTTTCTAGGCTAGGCCTGTGTTTTTCCCTTTTGGACCCCTTCCCCTCACTCAATCTCTTAGATTCCACTTTCCCCTACTTCCTAACATCCCTCCCTACTCCCAAAAATTTCCCCAAGAATTTAGAAGCCCCTTATCCCCTTCATTTTTCTTCATTTCGACAAAATCCCTTGTTTCACACATCGGGACCGGTTTCACTCAAATGATGTTTCAGAGCAATAAAAGATGAATTTTGGAAAACTGAGAGATTTTTTTGTCCACAACATTCCAAGAAAAAAAAACCTCTTTCACTTTTTACACAGGTATCATGGTTTTAGATAAATATCAAAAATACCGTTGCCTCAGGAGAATTGAATGCACCTCTGAAGTGACCTTGGGAAAATCAAGATTTCTCTTAGCATGGTTGTCTAAATGACTTGCATGATGAGTCAAATGATAACTAGACACAAATATATTTCCAATGAGCTATCATGAGCTCAATTTGGAGTTGAGAAAGACCTTCAAACATTGGCTGCAACATCACTCTGCCTTGAGGCAGCCTCATTCTGCCCATTTTGACCAGTCTTGGGAGATTTGAATTTTGACAGGGAAAATGAAATCCAAATTGCATAATTCCACTTGTGTTGGAAAGTAGACTCCAAGAGATTTCCAACGAGCTATCACACGCCCAATTTGGACACCGGGAAGGCCTCCAAAAGCTTCCTGCAAAATGCACTATGTGGCAAGAGGCATGCGACCCACTTGAAGTGGATGCGACCCACTTGAAGTGGTTGCGACCCACTTAAATCAGAACCCAGAAAATTCATTTTTTGCGCTCAGATTCGATTCTAATCGACTCCAAAAGCTTCCAAACAGGTTTTAATCATTGTTCAATGGATTTTTAGCATGATTATGATATTATTGATGTTGGGCAATAAGCCATGCTTGGAGAGAATCCTACATTTACATGCACATTAATTCCTCAAGGGTTTTGAAAATATATGGACAGTTTGTGAAGGTTTGAAAACTTTTGTGAATGATAGAGATGTTCATGCCCTAGCACGTTGTATACACGATCCTCACGCCCTCAGTTATCATCTTATCACTGCTATTATGCTCTCTCATATTGTTGCACAGTTTTATGTTGACTAGTACAAAGCCTCTTTCACCATACCACTGATGTCATCATCATTCAATTGCTACTGTCATGTCCATTTGTTTCATATGGTCATTGTCATGATTTTCTTATTCCCCATTTGATGAAACACTGTCCTATGTTTGCTTCCTCCCTTGACAGATTTTGGCCATCATCACAAAGTTGACCACATATTTGCAACTGGCATTCATTTGTGAAACTCACTTATGGTCAAAACAGTGATAGTTTTCATGCCACTAAAACAGAGTCATCCTCATTATGATTTTGTTTTCCTGTGATACTTGGGTACATGGGTGATATCTATTGGTTTTGAACATACATTAAAACTTTGTTTTCACTGCACCTATATCAACACACATATTGCAGATAACTTGTTTTCAAAGCCATGTCAGAGACGGATTCAGGATATGAGCAGGACAGTGACTCAACCGTTGAGGTTGATGTTTTGAGATGGAGCATAGCAGTGCACCAGTAGCGGTAACATATCAGAGAGGCCACAGAGCTTTGTTTGCAGCATCACGACGAGTACTATCTCCACCCGGGGTGGAAGGGGTCTCGTTGACTTCATCAGCAGTGCGAGTACTATCTCCACATGGCGTGGAAGGGGTCTCGCCTTCTTCATCAGCGTAGGTACATTCACAGGATCATTATAGAGACAAAGACATGCTTCGTCACATGAAAGGACATTATTGGGCTCGCATGCATGTCTGCAAAGCGAGAATGAAGATTCTGAAGAGGAGGTTGAGCGAAGCACTAAGACGGCGGAAAAGGCCTAATCCACTTCGGATTTTGGCTGAGGCTTCGTTGATTGGGCAAGATACATGATGGAGGACCTTCGATCCGAATTTGAGCAAATTCGGAGAAAATTTTGTCATTTTGAAATTTTTGGGTCTAAAAACAGGTTTTTCAGTTAAGTGGGTCTCGCACTCATATGCTCACTTTTTTTCGGGACACTTGCTGAAGGAAATTTTTGCATTTTTGGATTTTTCATGGTTATTTATGCATCCTCAGACATTACCTAAGCATTTCATCAAAATATGGATGGTCAAAGAGCTCAAAAACACCATGAAAACCACCTTGCTGCCACCTTTTACACCAGCAGGAAGTACTTCGGGGAGAAAGACGTTTTGGAGGGTCAAATGAGCTCCAAATTGGGAAATTCCACTTGGGTTGGATAGTCAACATCCAGGGCTTTCCAACGAGCTATCATGAGCTCAATTTGGATGCCGGGAGGTACTTCAAAATCAGGCTGAAAGTTATGCGACCCACTTGGCTCAAATGCGACCCACTTAAATTTTTGCTGAATTTTCAACTGCCAGCTCAGATTTTCGACTAGTTTGGACCAGTTTTTCTTGTGGATGAAATTTTTGGGTTTTCATGATGTAAATTTATGTTTGGCATGTAACTTTGGCTTATTTTTATCTATTCTAGAAGATTCACTCTTAAAAAGGTGAAAATCATGTAAATGAATCAGTTTCCACTCTTTTAGAGGCAAGTTGTTAGCTGCCTAGATTGTAGTTCCATGATTAGAATTTGTTGAAACTGATCCCTGAAGGAGGAATTCGACCCCTAGAGGTGGGGGAAGGTGTTAGAGTGATCTATATATTGTAATTTCGGATACATTCTACAGGTTGGACTCTTGGGAGACCTTTGATATTATTGTACTTATTTTTTCATATTTTGGTTTTTTATGAAAGACTGTGATGTTTTGCGCACTTGTTGGGATCCTTGTGGTGTTCGTTTCGATGGTGTTTTTCTCTTGTTTCGTCGTAAGTTTCTTCATGTTTAATGTATGCCATCCTTTCACATGCTTCTCGAAACTGAAATGAATGAGCAAATAAGGTTGAATCCATTGCTTACAACGTCGTTCTCGCCTTTGAATTCATTTAGTTTTGTATGTTTTCGCCTGTTTGGAGAGGATCCAAGTTCTTCTTTGCCCTCTTCAGCTCCTTGTCATTCTGATCTATCCATATACTCAACCAAAAGCATCAAGACTATTGCCTACCTCGCCCCAACTCGAATTCTGCAAAGATCTGGCCTTATCCCCGGACCCAAAATTGTTTTTTCCCATTTCTCCAACAAAAACCCAAAAATCAAAAATCAAACTTTCCTATCTCTTTACTAGCCTAAAATCGCTCTTTAAAGCCATTCACACCTATTGTTCATTTTATTTAGAGATTGGACGGAGAGAGTTTCTCCGTCCTCGAGGGCCAGCTACCAGGTTGCCGCAACGATGGATATCTTGAGTCTTATCTCATTTCAGCCTGAGGTACATTTGAGCGCTAACACAATCATGAACAATGAGAAAGGGCCAATGGGGCATATGGCAGTAGGTCTCAGCCAGGATACAAGATTGACAGGGATGACACAGTTAGAGATGGTAGGTTCTTGGATACACCTAACGGGAGGGGTAATGACCGTGGGTTATATTTTGGTTGTATTTCAAAGAGACAAAAACATCATAACCGCCACCATCAGTATAGGAGGATTGAGAAGCAGTACTTGCAAAAGGGTTTCAAGAAAGAAAAGCCTCATACATTTGATGGAGAAATGAAGAAATCACAAGATGTAGAAGCTTGGTTGCTTGGGATGAATAAGTTTTTCGGATTTCATGATTATTCAGAAAATATGAAGTTCGGGATAGCTAATTTCAATCTTAAAGGAAAATAATATATTTTGTGGGAAGATGTAAAGAATATCAGAGGGATTCAAGAAAAGGAACTGACTTGGAGTGAGTATGATAGACTTTTCAAGAAAAAGTATCTATCTATAAGATACTATGATGACAGGGCAAAGGAGTTTTATGAGTTGAAGAATAGTTCTATGAACGATGAGGAGTATACTAGAAGATTCTTGGAGTTTTTGAGATATGTGTGTTATCTTAAGGAGGAGAAATAAAAGATTCAGAGATTCATCAGTGGGTTGTCGATGTCATTCAAAGACAGGATTGAGTTTGATGAGCCTAGATCGTTGGAGGAAGTCGTCAGAAAGTTGAAGCATTTTTATGAGAAATCGAAGCACAAGGTTGAGTCTAAGCGTCATTGGAAAGGTAAGAATAATAAAGGAAAGTGGGCTAAGAAGGGAAGAAAACCTCAGGATATAGATGACAAGTAAAATGTAGTTTCGTACAAGAAATTCAATGCAGTTGACATAGGATAGGGATTTCAGTCTAAGGAGTAGAACAAGGGTGATGTCTATAATACTTTACAGTGTTGGACTTGTGATAAGGATCATCACAAGAGATATTTTCCATGGCATCAGGGTGGTAGACTACAAATTTATAGTGCTCAAGAGGCACAGGTAGTTGGGGATGTTGGATAGAGTATCCTTGGATTTATGTATCATTGGATAATAGGCAGGTTGATCATGAGGCATCTATTATTGAGATGGAAGGTAAGATTTGTGGTCAAGTTGTTTCTATTTTGATTTACCCTGGATCTACCTATATTTATATCAATCCTGACCTAGTGGATAAGTCTTTCTTGAATAAATAAGTCCATGTAGAGTCTTGGTTAGTGCAGTTGGACATAAGTACTAAGAAAATAGTTCATCATTTGGAAAGATCTTGTGCATTTAAGTTGAATAGTATGTCTACATCAGCACATCTAAATGTGCTTCTATTGGGATCGTACAGTATTATATTAGGTATGGATTGGTTGTACATTCACGGGACTAAGGTAGATTTCTATGATAAGGCTATTGAGTTCTCGGATGATAATGGAGAGAAGAGAATCATGCAGGGTAAGAATAATCCTATGTCAGTAAGAATGGTTACATATATGCAAGCAAAGTGTGGTAGCAAGAAATGATGTGTATTGTTTGTAGTTCATATTTCCAGTGATAAAGGGAAGGATGTTGAGGATGTTGAAGTCTTGAGAAGATCTATAGTTTTATAGCAGTTTCAGGATGTATTTCCAGCAAAGATATCAGAGTTACCACCTCACAGAGAAGTGGACTTTTATATTGAGTTGATGTTGGGAGCAGCACTAGCATTGAAGGCACCGTATGGGATTAGCACTCCAGAGTTAGTGGAATTGAAGTTGCAGTTGAAGGAAAATCTTGATAAGGGATACATTAGAACAAGTGTTCCACCTTGGGGTGCACCAGTGTTGTTTGTGAAGAAGAAGGATGGTACTCTTAGGTTGTGCATTGATTACAGGAAGTTGAAAAAAGTGAAGATCAAGAACAGGTACCCATTGTTGTGGATTGATGACTTGTTTGATAAGTTAAAGGGAGAAGCAGTGTTCTCAAAGATTGATTTGAGATCATGATATCATCAGGTACGCATCAAAGAAGAGGACATCTACAATACTACGTTGTGGACCAGGTATGGGAATTATGAGTTTGTTATGGTTCCTTTTGGTTTGATTAATGCTCCAGCTACTTTCAAGTGTTTGATGAATAGTGTGTTTCTTCCTTATTTATACAATTTTGTGATAGTATGCATTGATGACATATTGATATACTCTAAGAATGAGGAAGATCATGCAGAACACTTAGCAGTAGTGTTGATATTGCCAAGAGAGCATTAGTTGTATGTCAAACTTAGTAAATGTAGTTTCTTTCAAACAAAGGTTCATTACTTGGGACATGTAGTTTCAAAGGAAGGTATAGCATTAGACCCATAAAATATCATAGCTATCATGGAATGGGAAACTCCTAGGAATTTTGACAAAGGTATATCATTCATGGGACTAAGTGGTTATTATAGGAGGATCATCGGGAACTTATCACTAATTGCATATCCTATTACATATTTGCAGCAAAAAGGAAAGAAATTTGAATGGACAGAGGAATGTGTAGCTAGTTTTGAGCAGTTGAAGTAGTTGCTTACAAATGCTGCAGTTATAAATATTGCATGTTCAAACAAAGAGTTTATGGTATGTACATATGCTTGCAAGAGAGGACTTGGTGGAGTCCTTATTCAAGAAAGATAGGTAGTATGCTACGAGTCAAGGAAATTGAATGAGCATGAGCAGAACTATGTGACTCGCGACCTCGAGTTAGCATTTATCATCCATGCCTTGAATATGTGGAGACATTACCTTCTTGGTAGGAGGTTTTTCTTAATGATTGATCATAGTTGGTTGAGGTACTTGTTTGACCAACCTAATCTGAATGTCAGGTAAGCTAGGTGGTTGGATACATTCAATGAGTTTGACTTCAAGATTAGGTACATTAAGGCTAAAGAGAACATGGTTGCAGATGCTCTTAGCAGAAGGGTGCAGGTAAATCACATTGCAGTTATGAGTTCATATGGAATAGATTTACAGGATTGGATCTTACAGACAGGACAATAGGATGACAGGTACGAGCATCTTAAGCATAGGTTACAATAGCAGGGTACAAGTGAACAAGATGTGGATTATCATTTCACGGCAAATGGTTTGATCAGATTTAGGGATAGGATCTATGTGTCGTATAACAATGATCTCAAGAAGCTTATGTTGCAGGAATTTCATGTCAAGCCATATCGAGGTCACCCAGGATATCAAAAGACATTGACAGCAGTTAAGAAATTATACCATTGCCCAAACTTGAAGAAAGAGGTGGTTGAGTTTGTTGTGAGATGTTTGTATTGTCAATAGGTAAAAGAAAAGTGTAAGCATCCAGGAATTTTATTGCAGTCAATTATGATTCTAGAGTGGAAATGGGAGGTGATTTCCATGGACTTCATTACAAGTTTCTCGAGGACATATACACAACATGATTCTATGTGGTTGTGGTTGACAGGTTGACTAAGGTAGCTCACTTCATTCCAATGAAGTCTATGAATATCAGGGAGATAGTGAGGTTGCATGGTATTCCTAGGAATATTGTGTCAGACAAAGATGTCAAGTTCACTTTCAGGTTTTGGAAGGAGTTGTTTGCATGTTTGGGGATAAATTTAGCCTTTTGTACAACTTATCATTTGCAAACAAATGGACAGACAGAGAGGTTCAACAAGATTCTTGAGGACATGTTGAGGATGTATGTTATGCATCAGCAGCAAAAGTGGGAAATGTACCTTCCACTGGTAGAGTTTTCTTGTAACAATGGGTATCATGAATCTTTGAAGATGATTCCATTTGGGGCACTTTATGGGTGGAGTTATGATACTCACATCAGTTGGAGTGGTCTAGTGAACAAGGTATTGATTGGGCTGGATAGGTTGGAAAAGATGGAATAGGCAATGCAAGTTATTATGAATAATCTAAAGGCATCACAAGATAGGCAAAAGAGTTATGTAGATCAGTACAGGGTATTTAAGGAGTTTCAGGTTGGGAACATGTGCACTTGTGCACCAAGCACAAGAAGAGTCCCTTAAGGATTGGATCATGTGCCAAGATGACACCTCGATATTGTGGGCCTTTTAAGATCCTTCAGATGGTTGGACCAGTGACCTACATACGTGTACTTCCTATAACAGTGAAATTCCATGATGTTTTCCATGTTTCATTACTTAAAATATATGTGAAGTATGTTGATCATGTGATTTATTGGTTTGTATTGCATGTGGAACCATAAGGAAAATTTCAGTCATAAACTCAATGCATTTTGCAATGAAAGATACTCATGCTATGGAATCGAGTAATCAAGAAATCTAAAGTGAAGTGGAAGCACTTCAGGCCCGATGAAGCTACATGGGAGACGATTGATCATATGTGGGTTATGTATCCTTATCTATTCACTGGTTGAGTGGATGTACTCTGGTATATGTGTTTGATGTTGCGTTGGTTATGTGTGGGTGTGTGTGTGTGTACCGCATTGAGTTGTGTTATAAAGCTCCAATAAGCGGTATGGGTTTCATGGTATGATGGCCATGGTCTTAGCAGTATGATATGATGTAAATGATGAATCGAGTTGCATTATAAAGCTCCATGGACATAATGTGTTTTGTTGGTTTATAATTTTCATTGAGCATTGAGGAAGATGTTACCCCAAGTAGGGGTGGTTTTTAATAGCCCCTAGTTGATTTTCTATGTAAATAAAAATAAGACCAAGGTCATGGGACATGTATTCCAAGCTGAATGTTGGTAAAAACATAGTGATGGGTATCACTTGTGATTAATTAATGGCTTTGGAAATTGGCAAAGGAAAAGAGGCATTAATTGGCAATTTTTTTATGAAATAAAGGAAAATAGGAGAAAAGGAAGGTGAAGGGTCACAAATTTGCATGAGAGGGAAATTGAAGGAAAAATGAAGAAACTAGAGGCCTCAATGATAAAAAGGCTTATGAGGATTAGTGCACAACTTTTGATAGTTTGGTTGAGATTTTTGTCAGTATTGTGTTGGAGCTCTCTTATATTCTCTCATTATCTCATACTCTTGCACACTTAGATCATTCTTGGAGCACTCTAGTTTTCACTTGGATTGGAATAAATTGCAAAGGAAAGCAGGAAAGTGCAAGGGAACAAGTAGATCAGAAGCTACAACTAGATTTTTTTGCAAGTAACATGTTGCATGTGTGATTTCCTTGATGATTTATGGATGCGTGTGGTTTTCAGTTATGTGTTGTTATCGACATGGAGGATTGTCTGGATTAACAATGGTTTTAGCCTTGCCTTTCCATTTCCTAGATAGCCATGGTGTTGTGGGTTTTTCCACTTGATTTTTATTTGATTTGTGCTCATAATTCCTTATGGTTGTGGGTTTGGAACAAACACTCTGGAAGCCATGGAACAACTTGGGTTGAGCTACTAGTCCTGGAGCCTAGGTTGGGATAAATGCTTTGGATCCCTCGGTGGGTTGAGTTACTAGTCCCTGGAGTCGGTCGGACAAATTCTCTAGAGCCGAGGAAGGATGTGGGTTGAGCCACTAGTTCTTGGAACCCTGGACAGATTTGGTAGAGATCGGTCTGGTTAGTGTTAGTGATTTCTGACCCTAAGGTAGAATCATTGGTTGAGGGTTGACGTGGTTTGGCCTCTGGAATCCCTGGTTTTTTTTTTTTTGGTTTATTCCTTGAGATCCCACATTCATGCTTGGAATATGGCGCGAGGCTGATTGGTTGAAAGAGAGATTTTTCTCAACCCAATATATGGTTGTGTGGTACATGGAAGTCTCTAATCTAGTTGGTATTTTCATACATTAATAAGATATATTTTTCTATTATGATTCATGTGTATTTGTAGTGATTAGTTTGGTGATATGATGGTTGAGTTTCCATGGTTTATATGTTGGATATTTTCTGGTTATATGTTGTTCATATGATGTGTATATTCTATGGATCTTGTCATGAATTTTTTATCTATTTATCAATTGATGAATGTATTGACTAATAAGTGTTGTTGCAGTTATGTGGAGAGGGAATAGGGCCTTCTCGACGATTTTCAAATGAATCTCAGACCTTTATGACCATATATGCATTCATGACTTGTATCTTACATGTTTTCCATGTGTTTGAAGAAATGTTTGTTATGTTATAAGTAGTTTAGGGAAATTTTTTGAGTTGAGATTGAATGTTTAGCTTTGTTGCCATGTTAAATATGATTCTTGAAAGCATCAAGCAATTTTGGGCAGTGGTCTGGAGGCAGGCCTGAAAAGGTGGCAAGAAGTCTCAACCTTCTCTCAACTTTAGAAGTTAAGAATGGATAATGGTGGTGATTAACAAAAAATTTACAACTTGATATATTTTACATGGTTGTGCAACATACTATTCAATATGCACTACAACAAAATTAAAATAATGAATCAAATATTAAAAGAAATGGAAAACTATAATTCAATGTAAGGGATTAAGTCCTTTTTTCTAGGTGGAAGCCATTAATTGCACCAATTACATAGTAAATTGCACTACCACAAAGACTCTAAAATATATAACATAGAAGAAGAAAGGAGTAACATTAAACCATATGTAAGCTTTTTTCATGTGTTTGTTATTGAAACGTAGGATCACACTCTCGATGAGAAAAGGAAATCATTATAGTCTAAGAGTGAGTAGTGCATTTTTGTTGGACACTCTAAAGATTTAAAAAGTATATAATTCTATAATTTTAACTCGATTGAAATTATTATTACAAGAGATGTAAATTGTGAGGAAGTGTTACACAGTAATTTGTCACCGTCCTTACCATTCCCCATCCCGCACAATGGAGGACCCATTCTGTGACCTGTGGACATTGTCATGCCTTGAGATCATCATCAATGCATCCCTCTGAACATGAGCTTCATTTGCCCTTGAGACATCTCCTTGCAAAAGTCATGAAAAACAGCCCTTTTGGCATTGGCGCGGGCAAGCAGTTTAATACTCGCGCCAATGGGGAAATTACTGCAAAGGGGCCGCGCCACCTGGCACTCTGTCATAGAGCCGTAGTCGCGCCACCCAATTTGGGAGTTGTTTTTTAAATAAGGATGGCGGAAGTTGAGTTCTAACAAATTCACAAACCATCACCTATCTTGAGTTGGGAGGTTGGCTGCGGGAGTTCTATGGAGGGAAGTGGTTTTGCCACCTCCCATGGAACCTTCCTTGTTGATAGGGCCAATCCCATAATAATAGGGATCCCAACTCCCTCCTTCCCCATCTATAAAAGCCTGCTCAAATCCATGGCAAGCTAGTCTTGAAGTGCCTAAGCTCTGAATATCCATATTCCCAAGAGCCTTTGTGTTGTAAAGAATCCTCTCTTTCCCTTAAGGCTGACTCAAGTAAGGAGACCATTGTCACGAGACTCTGGAGAGGTTTTCCCTTTCCTTGGCGAGCTTTGCGAGACGTGGACGACTGGAGACCCGTTCGAAGGAGACCGCGACGTCAGAACTTGGTTGTAATCTCTCTTCGCTGGTTATTTAATAGATGATTATGGTTATGGTTCCACTCCGTTTTCCATCATGTTAATGTGAGTAATGTCCTTTCTGACTGATGTTTAGTTACGTATGCTGGTTTCTATGCTTGTATCTGTTCGTTTCTTCCATGTGCAGGTGTTCATCCGCGGAGATCATGGAAGGATTGTGATCTGCCAAGGCTGAGGAACGGGGACGCTTCTTCTTCAGATCCTAGCGTTGGAATCCAGGTAGGCTTCTATATCCAGCCTTTTCATTCGTAATTAGGAACCTGCGTCATGACATTGTTTGTTTGTTGCTAGACCCCTGCTGGGCTAGTAGGGATCGCCTCTGTCCGCAGAGGGGATTTACCTCCTCAACAAATTGGCGACTCCGCTGGGGATCCAACTTGTTGTTTGATTTGTAAACTTTAGACGGAGCCTGAAGTACAGCCAGATAGCCTTCGAAACGCTTCTGCCTTGCATTAGCGGAGTAGATCAACGCTACTTCAGTCAATCTCCGGTTTGGTTTACAGACTGAACGACTTGGAGTCTTTGTCTTGCCTCGTCATTTGTATCTTGCTTTTCCTTGCTTGATGAACCTTCTGGGTTGGGTTCTTTGTGTGTTTTTGCTTCTTGGATTGCTTAGCTTGCATTGGTCTGTTTCTGGAGTAGCTTATTTTTAATTTTTTGCTGAGAAACTCGACTGGCGCGGTTTTTAACCACCGTCGTTGTCATCGGCAGTATGTCGCTCTTGAACATGGCACTTGTCTGCATCCGTGTCGGGTTGGGGACATCTCATCTCGTTGCTTCACTTTGCCTCCATGGGTTTGGGTAATCTCTTTTGACCTCTCATCTCTGCTCACCGCCTCGTCACCATGACCTCTGATCTGTTGATGTCAAATACTGCCAAGTCCACTGTCGTGCCGTTCATGTGTTCAAGAGAAGTTGGCCTCTGCAAATATCAACCTTCCTCTGTTTCTCATACGATCCCGATTCACAACAAAACATCATGTTCCTCTGTCTCGTGTCGATGATGTGGGAATCATTATGGCCCACCTTCGATCGAGGTCACTTCCTGTCGACATCAACTCATTATCCAGGAAGTTGGTCTAGAGACTCCTTATGGTACCTTGGAGCCTGCATGCCTCAATGGCAGGTTCGTCGCATTCGACGAGAGGTTTACATCATTGGCCTCTGATCGAGTGATTCTGCGGGTGTTCGACGTCAGCTCATGTATTCGCACGCCGTAGATTGTACCAGTAGTACCTTGAGAGCCATTGTCATTATTGGTGGTTTCTCTCGCGTCGGTTAACAGCTTTCATCATTGGTTGGTAATCCGACGATGTTCTTGCATGTTCGACTTCAGCTCACATATTCACATGCTTGAACTTGTACTTTTTTGGGTCGAGATGGAGCGCAAGACCCTGGATTGTGTCTGTTGTAATCCAGGCTGCGATTGTGGATTATTATCATTATGTACATGACTCACTTACTGGATGGCTGCGACCATACCTGAGTCTATTTATTTGATCTTAGTTGGATGGCTGCGCCCATACCCTGGATCCGGATTATAGCATACTCTGTTTCGGATGGCTGCGTCCATACCACTTATACATCATGTACTTGATATATCAGTTGTATCTTTCTGCGCAGGTTTTCCGACGGCGGGCCTTCAGTTGGACATGTTCTCGTAAAGCATTTCACCCCTCTCCCTCTCGGGCCTCATACTTTAGGGGGCATCTGTTACACAGTAATTTGTCACCGTCCTTACCATTCCCCATCCCGCACAATGGAGGACCCATTCTGTGACCTGTGGACATTGTCATGCCTTGAGATCATCATCAATGCATCCCTCTGAACATGAGCTTCATTTGCCCTTGAGACATCTCCTTGCAAAAGTCATGAAAAACAACCCTTTTGGCATTGGCGCGGGCAAGCAGTTCAGTCCTCGCGCCAATGGAGAAATTACTGCAAAGGGGTCGCGCCACTTGGCGCTCTGTCATAGAGCCGTAGTTGCGCCACCCAATTTGGGAGTTGTTTTTTAAATAAGGATGGCGGAAGTTGAGTTCTAACAAATTCACAAACCATCACCTATCTTGAGTTGGGAAGTTGGCTGCGGGAGTTCTATGGAGGGAAGTGGTTTTGCCACCTCCCATGGAACCTTCCTTGTTGATAGGGCCAATCCCATAATAATAGGGATCCCAAATCCTCCTTCCCCATCTATAAAAGCTTGCTCAAATCCATGGCAAGCTAGTCTTGAAGTGCCTAAGCTTTGTATCTCCATATTCCCAAGAGCCTTTGTGCTGTAAAGAATCCTCTCTTTCCCTTAAGGTCGACTCAAGTAAGGAGACCATTGTCGAGAGACTCCGGAGAGGTTTTCCCTTTCCTTGGCGAGCTTTGCGAGACGTGGACGACCGGAGACCCGTCCGAAGGAGACTGCGACGTCAGAACTTGGTTGTAATCTTTCTTCGTTCATTATTTAATAGATGATTATGATTATGGTTCCAATTCGTTTTCCATCATGTTAATGCGAGTAACATCCTTTCTGACTGATGTTTAGTTACGTATGCTGGTTTCTATGCGTGTATCTGTTCGTTTCTTCCATGTGCAGGTGTTCATCCGCGGAGATCGTGGAAGGATTGTGATCTGCCGGGGCTGAAGAACGGACGCTTCTTCTTCAAAGATCCTAGCGTTGGAACCCAGGCTTCGCATTCAAATTGCCATTCGTAATTAGGAACCTGCGTCATGACATTGTTTGTTTGTTGCTAGACCCCTGCTGGGCTAGTAGGGATCGCCTCTATCCGCAGAGGGGATTTACCTCCTCAACAGGAAGGTATCTCAACCTATGGGCATAATCTAGTTTTTGTTCTGTCTTCTTCTTACAAATCATAAACTTCAATGCATGTGTCATTTTCTCTTCTTTCTTTTATTCCCATTTCTTTACTAGTGCCCTTATTTTGGCTTCTTCTTGTCATATGATAATAGTGAGGATTAAAATACAACTCTTCCTACGCATCGGCCTCGATATGAATCATTGAAAGTGAACCTACACTAGCACCACAACTTCCTAGATGGGTTCTTATAGCATTACAAGCAATTGGCAATATTTATGGTGATCCTTTTAATCAACTTCACCCACATTCATAGTTCTAGTGAATATCCTCTCTTTTGGCTCAATTTTTAAATAATTGTGATCTATATGCATTTGCAAAAGCTTCCAACCATCCAAATTAGGATGCAACAATGAATTAAGAATAAAATTCTTTTATCAATAACAATAAGTGGGGCTTGAAAGAAAGAAAAATGTAAATGTGTATAGAACGAAGTTGTTGAACCATTTTTTGGTCAACACATGTATGATCACAAAGTTTTGCAACAAGTTCATAAACCTAATCCTAATTAAAAGAGACAACCATCTAAACTACTTGACCATCCTACAAATAAAATTGGCTTGCTAATTATTTCCTAGATGGGCTACAAACATGTTGATTGGCTATTGTGCATCAAAACAATAAGGATGTATTTGGTTATGGAAATCATGTATATTATGATGGATTATTCATAATTACTTCAATCTATCTATGCTTTCATATGGTAATTATGGTTTTAATGATTTCGAGTTGATGACGATGTTATGGTTACAACACGCCATTCATGGTGATGAATGATATACCATTGTAACTTCACTTTGAGTTGAGATAAGGCATCTAGAAACAAATTTTAAGCATTAATGCATGAGCAATTGTAATATTACATGGTTTTTTTAAATATGGTTTATCGATTTGTTGTGGTTTGATGTTCCTTATTTCTATTTACATGTTGATCGTATGTCATGGCCAATTTGATTTGTTGAAATGGTGTATGTACATAAGTATTATATGCTAGAGTTATGATGTCGAGCTTCTAATATCAAGGGTTATATGATTACAAGCTTATACATATGAAAATACTAGGGATCAAGATCCTAAGATTTGATCCTACCTCAATAATTAATTAAGGTTCCAACATATATCAACTATAGACTTGGAAAAAGTTTGTGATTTATAGACTAGTAATGAGATCTCATCGAGATTGTGAAAAAATTCAACACTTTGTGATTGGTGTTATTTGTCTTCAAAGTATCATGTATTAAAATTATTATTTGATTGGTGTACATCCATGCTTAATGCATCAATCTCTCATAGCCCTTGATCTCAATCCAATGATGTGGAATTCAAGCTCCTTATTTCAAGGGAACTTACCCTAACTCGACAATTCATTTTCACATTGTCCTTTATAACTCTACTCGACCTCATCCTATTTGGTAATGGAGTTTTAAGACTAAGCGAATGGGACTACCCTAGCATTTTTACAGGGTTTTTTATGGTGTTTGAAGGCACCCTATGCATTTCTCTCATTGGTCACTTGGAATCTTGGTTTATTTGGTTTATTTTATCCCTTCTCTACCCATTGCATGAGTCCATTACCTTTGTGAGTGAGGGAGAACTTTGTTGAATAACCCAGAACATTCATGGTCGTGTGGGTCTAGTGTTGAAGAAATTTCAACTTGGGTATATGACTATGGAATCAACCTATTAGTAGAGGTTAACCCGCCATGGATTTTACTCCAAACTAAAACAACGAGAACAAGGTAAGCACTAAATATGGAATGACGTGTATTTAATTTTTATTATGTGTCTGTGTATAGTATTTAGTGTGTATAAAATTATACAATATGCATGTATATCTTGGATTCACCCGATCTAACAATTTTCTAAAGTTAAATACTGAATCGCTTCTACAAATCTTTGCGGAATTAAAAACACAATCACCAATTACATAAGCATGAAGAAAGATCAATCACACACAACACAGATAATTTCTCAAGGAAAGCTTACAACTAAAAACCCTACTATCTTCTATTGTATATGATATCATGGATCATGAAACAATTACATACAAAACTCCAATCACAAGAGCTCTCAATACATCAATTAATTGTCTCGCATTGTCATACAAAAATTGGCAAGTTCCTTAGCCAATTTATTGTCTCCAGACAACCTGCCTCCACTGCGCAATCCCTGATGGTAAAGAACCTTGAATAATGGATACCTTTCCTTCCGTAACTGTGTAAATATCATGGGCTCATCAATTGTGTGTTTTTTTGCATGTGTGCAAGCGGGTAATGTCACAACTGATAGTTATCTTCCCTTTCACCTAGAACTCAACTAGGTATCCACTGGATCTGACATGCATGCAGCTAATAATAGTTAAAACATCAATTGCATGTGATATCACTACATGTGAGTTAATTAATATTTAATTCACTTTATCTCTCACTAGTGTATCCCCAGTTACAACTAGCACAACTAACTTGAACTCACTTAACTGATTTAAACTGATTTACAACTTGCACAACTCATGCACCACTGCACTTCCAACTCTGTTACACTATAATCACTCAGTTACAACTAAATTCAACCTACATGTCCCACCAACCAACCTCTTAACTCGAAATTCACTTAGCTAATTGATTTTTCACTTCAATTAACTATTTTCAAGTCCACATTGAGAATAGATTATAGTTTAGTGTCCATCTATATTAAGGGATAATAAAAATAGACATTCACCCAAAAATAGCCTATGTGGGCCCCACCCTAGTATAGGTGCTTAATTTTCATTAGGATCATGGATGTTGTTTCCAGATGCCAATTTCACTGTTTCTTGTTGCAAACTTCAACATAGTGATTGGAAGTTAGTGTGACTTTTAAGCATCCCTAACCCTTGGTTACCAAGTCATTTATTTCTTTTATTTTTGGGATGTGAGTTTGCTTTCATGTATTCTTTATAATTATTATGCAATATACCAAAGGGAGGACAATATGGGGTACATAGGGGGTACCTAAGGGCATAATATGATGTAAAAAGGGGGACCATAGTTATTTATTTTAGTAAATAGATCTCATAATTGATTACCCACATTAATGATGATTGTAAGTGGTTTACCCTCGTTATAGAGGGACCATAATTATTTAGTTTAGGTAAGGATAATGAATAAATGAGCCATAGCTAATAATTATAGTGGTTAGCCCGCATTATGGAAGGGACCACAATTAGTTAGGAAACAATAAGAGGTAAATGAAATAAGCTTGTGGTATTGGATGGATGGTATTGAGGGCTCATGGTATTACATATGGTATTGTATGTATGAAGTCTATATAGAGGCTAGAGACTCTATATTGGATATATGTCGAGTATTCTTTTGTATTTAAAATAATATGGCTTGTGGAGTGTTCTCCTTCATTGAGGAGTAGTTGTATGGTGTTACCCTACCAAAAGGGATTTTATTAATAAATAAGCATTTTATGTTATTCTCTGATTCACTCTTAGATTTATATTTTATCAGAGATTTTAATACATTTCCAAGGTTTTCTATAAATAAAGATATGAAGTATTTCTATATATTCTTGGATTTTTCTTGGATTTATATTTCAAACGTTTCAATTATATTTGCAATTATATTACAAGTGGTATCAAAGCTCTTTCCTACGCAAAGTGGGGATATTTTTTTTCTTTTTGCAAAAATATTCTTTTGGGGAAAATAGTGGGTGATGAGTTTGCAGATCGGATCTGGAAATTTTGGTGCATAATTTTCAGAAACAAATTGCAAATATGAGTTCCTTTCAAAAAACACCCAAAATTTAAAATAAAATAAAATAAATCGTCTGAATCGGATCTCGGACCGACGACATATGGCTAGTTAAAATCATTTATTTATCAGAATTTTTTTCTTATGGAAAATCATGGGCGAAGGATTTCATGTCAATTTCTGGATATTTGGTGTGGTATTTTCAGAAAATAATTGCAGATCTAAATTCCTCTCGGGAAAATACCCAAATTTAGAAAAATAATTGCTTGAATCGAAGTCTGGATGGAGGAGATCTCACTCATTTAAATTAGCGATATTTTCAGAAATTTTTGTGACAATAGGAAATTTGCAGTGTATCTAAGTTCACAAAGTTCTCAAATTATGATTCCAATCACAAGGGAAGATGTTGATTAGATGTTCCATTACCAAAAATAGGTTATAATAAGAATTTTGAGCTATATTGGCTGAGTTATGATAATTCCAAATTTTCCGCCAAAAGTAAGTGATTTTCTTCAAAACCATCATTCTATTTTAGGAGTTATAACAAGATTTTTTTTACAAGAAAAGATGATGGTCCTACTATTGAAGAATTCGTAAAAGGGAAAAATTCAAACTACCCAGAATTTTGGAAAAATTTATCATGATTTCATTTCAAAGATGAAGTTTCCATATGGTAGAACTCACTTGACCATAAGCAGATGGTGACTCTTCCGATGAAGAAATTGAAAAATCCCTTTTGGACAAATGGTCTCATGCTAAAAATAAGGATAATGAGAGCCACAATGGATTATTTTCAGATGATATTTCCATATTACAAGTTCATGGATGTATTCACAAGGAGAAGGTTTAACCCTAGTACTAAGCATAATCTCATAAATATCAAATTGGCCAAAAGATTGCAAGTTCCTACCCAGCATATTGAAAGAACATAAGCGGTTTACATATTCAAATATTTAAGGACTTGAAGGTTACCATGCATAAATTTGTGTTACAATCAGGATTTTATGTTTTAGAAATGGATGGTGAGGATGTTGCTTTGGGATATCCATGGGTGGACTCAGTTGGTACAATTAATGTTAATGTGCAAAAGAATTTTTTTAAGCTATGGTACAAAAAGAAGAAAATTACCTTGCAAGATATTTCTATTAGTAAACATATAAATACCGAGGAAGCACAAGTAGAAAACTCTACAGGCACTAACACATCAGATGATGAGTCCTTGGTGGAAGCAATAATTGAAGACAAGCTAGCACATACACAAAATCAGGTACCACAAAAAGAACCAAACACCACTTAGGCACCATCAGTTGATGAATTGAAGAAAGAAACACCATTATTTAATGATTTTGTGTATTACCACACACACCACCCAACAATACTCCAATCAGCAAGACAACAACTAGCAAGATGGCACTGGATTAGAAAAAAGGACGAAGGCACCTAGAAGACACAAAGAGAGGCATGGAATCGCCACACAACACATAAACACATGGGAACAACAAGAACCAACTTCCATCTCAAGTGAGTGAGGCAGCTACTAGACCGAGTATTCACCTTTCTCTTGGATATATAGATGCACATTGATGGTACCAGTGGACTACTCTTTTGAGTAGGTCTTATTATTTGTGTTCTTCTCATGTTTTGGGGACGAAACATGCTTTAAGGGGGGTAGAATGTATTAAATCCAAAGTCAAATCCGAGAATAACATAAAATGCTTATATATTAATAAAAACCCTTGAGGTAGGGTAACACCATACAACTACTCCTTAAGGAAGGATAACACTCCACAAGCCATATGTGTGTCAATACAACACAATACTGGACAGATCTCCAATGGAAAGTCTCTAGCCAGGCTTCATATATACAATACCATGAGCCCTCAATGCCTTACATCCAATACCATGGGTGTATTTCATTTACCTCATATTATTTACTAACTAATTGTGGCCCCTTCAATAATTTAGGTTAACCACTTTATTTATTAGCTATGGTTTGTTTATTCATTATCCTTAACTAATCTAACAAATTGTGTTCCCTATATAATGAGGGTCAACCACTTACAATCATCATCAGTGTGGGTAACCACTTGTGGGATTTATTTACTAAACTAACTAATTGTGCTCCCCATTTTTACATCACATTATGCCCTAGGGTACCCACCTAAGTACCTCATATTATCCTCCCCTAGGTATACTACATATTATTTTGAAAAAAAATTGGTTTAAAGAGGCCAATTTGGGCTTAAACCTCTAACAATGCAAGCTATGGTTGTGAGCACTTGAGTATGACACAATCCATAATATTAATGGTTTGTATATAAGTGGTTATGCCTTGATGCTTGAACCATGTATCTTTATTTTTATCATGTTCATATTGAAATGAAAATACATGCTTTTGGGCCAAAACCATTACCCCTTTAGAATATTATGTGGAATAATATTGAAGTTAGAAGACTCTTCTCAGTTTGACTTCCCTCTCCATACTTTAAAACCCAAAACTAAATCTTAAACTCTATTGGTACCACTCTAAAAGACCTATTTTGACTTGTGCATGAGATTGATGGCTATGTTGTGATGTGTTTTACCTAGCATTAAATGATTGCTTATCCTTGTGGAAAATTATGGTGGGACTCTGTTCTTCGTAACATTGTTGGGGGTCACTGTTTAAATATGTAACTAGTTTCGGTCTTCATAATGACATATGTAACCATGATTTTATGTATTTTATGTAAAGAGAAAAATAAATTTATTATTGTCATTCTTGATGCATGGGTTTCATGCTCAAGGTTATTTGATTTACAGTTCAAGCACCCATTGAGTGCTTTCAGGGCTTGTCATTAAGTCAGCAAGTCTATTGAGTCATTGTCATGTATGGAAGACCCTTTTGGGCATATTGTATAACATAGAGAAAAATCTATTTGAGTCAAAATTAGAGTCAAAGACCCTCCAAGACCTTTTCAACGTGCAACCAATAAGTCTTCCTATCAAACAGTGAAGTCAGCCTCATAGAGATAGTATGTCAGCCTAATGAGGCTCTCCATAAGCCTATATATAAGAGATAAGTCGGACACATTTTAGAGTGTCCAAGCAACACACACAAGTTTGATAAAGTGGATATAAGGAGATCTAAAACCATCGAAGAAGAAGAAAATTCTTAACAAGAATAATATGAGTTTTTTGGAATTGTTTTTGGGCCATAATTATCACACATGTGAAGGAGAACTAGGAAACTTTGGATTTGCAGCAAGTTCAGATTGCAGTCATATCTAAAAGTCTAGTTTTGGGTTAAAATAAGTCTCCTTTCCAAGTCAAATTTCCAAGAAGAATAAATCATCTCAAGTGAAGGAAAGAGGAGTAAAAAAAACACCATAAAAGTCTCACACGTGCCATCCAAGGTTTCTGCAAACAAGGGCTAAGAATTGCAAGTTGAAATTGCAATCCAAGGTTGTAGGTCTGAATTGTAGGTCGAATGAGAAATTGCAGTTTCTACATGGAAATTTTGACATGTTTTGACTTGGCAAGAAGAGGAAATTTTTTGTTGAAGTTTGCAACAAGAGACAGTGAAATTGGCATCCAGAAACAACATGACAGCACCTACACTAGTGTGGGACCACATGTCGTGTAGTGATGGGTCCTAGTGATACATTAGTGTGTAATTCAATTTATTTAATAAATTGGATATGTGTCAAATTTAATTATCCCTTAATTAAATTGGACAATAAAATGTAATTTTATCTCATAATCACTTGTAATAGTTAACTAAGTGTGGTAAACTCAATTAGGTCATGTATTTCGAGTTGAGGGTGGTTGGTGAGGCATGTAGTGTAATTCTATTAGTTGTGGAGTTCGAATTGCAGTTGGTGCATTAGTTTAATGCATGCGTAATCAGTTAACTCAGTTAGGTGAGCTAGAGTTAGTTGAACTAGTTGTAACGGTTTATTTCACTAGTGAGAGATCAAGTGAATTAAATCATATTTAATTTAGAATTAGTGATCTTCCATGCAACAAATGATTTTTAATAGTTGCATGCATGTCAGTTCCAGTGGAGACGCAGTTGAGACAAAGGTTAAAGGTAAGTTAACTATCAGTTTTTATATTAGCAAGTTGCCTAGATGTAGTTAAAACACCACAGGATGCCCATGATACTCAACACAGTTGAGGAAGGTTGAAATTCCTAAAGAATAGGGATTGCATTCATCTGGAATTGCGTGAGCAAGGCAGACTGAGAATTGGCTAAGTACTAGCCTGATTTTGTCTGGATCAATGTGAGACAGTCAGGATAGTGCAGCAAACTCTTGTGAGAAGAGTGCATTGTAATTGTTTCATGATTCCTTGTGGAATATACAATATATAATTTAGGGGTTTTGAGCAGCAATCTTTCCCCAGGAAATTATCTGTGTTGTGGTTTGATTTGATTCTTTCTTTGCTTAATGTGATTGGTGATTGTGTTTAATTTCCGTAATTGATTTGTAGAAGGATTTAGTATCTAGCTTTACTACATTGTTAGATCGGATTGAATCCATTGATATATATATATATATATATATATATATATATATATATATATATATATATATATATATATATATATATATATATATATATATATATATATATATGTTGGTATAATTTCTACATGGTATCAAATCACAAGAAATCACTATAGTGGAGGAGAAGCTGAGTTTGTGACTGAATAGAATTCAAATTTGCAAAAGTATTCTTAGTGTGACAAAAGAATTAGGATCAAAATGGATTTTAGTGGCTTGATATTGGAGTATGCACTCGAGGGAAGTTCCAATTATATTGCGTGGAAAGATAGGATGGAGGCAATACTGGAGGACAATGAGTTGAAATAATTCATTGACAATGATGTTCCCAAACCCATTGTAGCAGATGCTGCAAATCTTAATGCTTGGAAAAAGAAGGTTGCAAGGGCGAGGAGGATCAACCTGGAGGGAGTACGAGACCACATTGTCTCAAGTCTCCATGGCAAAGCAACTCCATATGCAATGTGGAAGGCTTTGACAGATCTATTTCAGAGCAGCAGTGATCATATAAAATTGGCACTAAAGGACAAGCTCGGGAAAATCAAAATGGAGAAAGGTGACACTATTCTGATATATTTAACAAAGTTTGTCCAATGTCGGGATGAGCTTGGGAGCGTCGGAATTACTGTCACGGATGATGACTTGGTGAGCCTAGCTGATCTAGGTAAATTCATGATACCCTTAACCAAGAAATTTTACTTCGGCTAATGAATTAGAATTTCATTTAATTAAAGCCTTAATGAAAATAAATGAACATCTGCATGATGTAAAGAAGAGGAACATAGCAAGCATTAACAACATAATACATTGATGACGAAGTTCGTCCAGGAGGGACTACGTCTACAGGCCTTAGTGTCAAGATGGTGTAAGTTGCTGCATTAAGTGTTGTAAAGGAGTGAAGATGCACATGGATGGTGTTTTCTCTGTCATACAAGGAAAATTCCCTCACGCAGGAGTGGCTAGATCTCTCCACGAGATGTTCCACTTACATGAACTCTCACTCTCAAAAAGGACTCCTATCAATACTACAATAACTCACACATCATGACTATGAGCATCCGCCAGCATGGCAACAAGGGGATCTCAATCAAACATACATGTGACAATGAGTATCCCGCCAACATGGAAGCAAAGGGATCTCAAACATAATACAAATCCATGATAGAAATTGCATCTCACATCAAGAACAAAACAAGATCCCACATCAAACATCAACAGGGATCTGTACAGCACAATGCATCTCGTAGCAAAGAGACAAAGAAGTACATGAAATCAATGCATCATATACCTCACATTGAAGATTACTGAAGAACGAGCTGCTCCGATGCTGGATCTGAAATCACCATCGCAATCATGGCCTAGAAAGGTGTGAAATCGACTACTCACTAATTGAATGCTGACACCTGCATTCCACTTTGAAAAGTGGCCAAAAAATATAAATCTCGAATGGAAAATCTGAATTCACCATCAGATTTTTGTCATCGAATAGTGCAGAATCAACTGTCAAATTTCTGAATTCTGACAAAGTGAAAGTATGGGGCTACAGAAATATTTTAGATTCACCCTAGATTCCTCAAAGATGCTACTCCACGGGCGGACTGGAAATCTGCAACTCAAAAGGCAAATTGGACCTCGCCATTGCATTCCCTGTGAAAAATCATGAAAAATGACTGTAAACTTGAATATATTCCGACATGGAGAAAAATTACCTCCCCGGGAAAATTCAAGAATCGTGGTTCTGCTCCCTATTTCTGGGCCTGCTCATTGTTCCTCATGTATTAAAAAAATTACTGCATCGAAAATCATGCCTGCTCCTCCGATCTAGCCCCCTCGAATTTGGTGAAAATGAGGCTTATATGCATTTTTCTGGGCAGAATTAACAACATAAAGGCCCTTGTCACATTGGTTATGATCTGCATTAGGAGGAGAGGGGTCAGGGGATCAAATCCTGCCCCTCTCTTTTTTTCATTAAATCACATTTAAAATAGTGCAAAAGCGGGTGGGCAGGTCCGCTCCACGTGGCCCGACCCGACCCGACCCCAAACCTCAGTGGAAACATGTGGTAATATATGTTTTAACATAGTGTTAGTTGGAGTGGTGGGCGGGTCCACCTCCACAGGGCCCGACCCAACCATGGCCCATTGTATTATATGTTGGGATAGTGCGGGGGTGGCAGGGTTGACCATCCGCCTCCAACAAACTTTATTTTTTAATATATATATGTGTTGTATGTGTAGGTGGGGTGGCAGGGGTGGTGGCTCGCCACCCACTTTTTTTAATAATTATTTCGTTTTATTAAAACAAAGTGCACGTTTTTAAAAATTATGAAAATAGGCATTAGTGGGAATTTTATCTGTCCCACAATTTCTCCTAGAATCTAGCCGAAGCTGGCCAGAATCCGATGGCCGGATTTCGGTGAAATTGCACCTCCTTTAAGCCTGCCACATGGGCCAAGTCAACTCAAATATTTGATTGCCTCTAACTTTTTCATACGAGCTCGGTTTGACGAACTGTTTGCACCGTTGCGATTAGGACGAAGAGATACTCAACCAAAACCTAGTTCAAGAGCAATCCAAACACTTTGATTTTTGAGCTTCCATAAACCCTCTTTGTCCTGTGTGTTTATTTGGAGCCACCTGGATCAACTCCCCACTGAGGAGCTTTTGGTCCTCCAAAAGCATCAACAAGAATATGAAACTGTTGTGTACTATGTCTACACCAAATGTGTCCTAAAAAGTTCACCCTTCCATCTCGTGCACCTTTGTTCTTCGGAGCCTTAAGCGATGAACCGACACCTGAACCTTCTGCAAACCTATAATACAATCCCCTGCAAATTACATGCTCAAATTATAACCAACTATGACCTAATCATTCCATACTTGACACGAGTTTAAATACTCGGTGGTCCAGTTTACATCAAATGGAAATCACGCCCCAATTATCATTACAAGACCAAAAACATGATCAACGCATTTCGAAGTGATGGCAAACACCTCATCACTTTTACATCAAAAAAATGCGTCACGCGATTTATAAAACAAGGCCAAAATATCATTGTTGTTGAACAAGAGATGGAAAAACACATCATCACTTTTACAGTTAAAAATGCAACATGTGATTTACAAACACGGCCATGACCAATGAACATATCTAGAAAAACAATGTAGAAAAACCCCTCTTTATCAAAGTGAAAGGGCCATTCCCCTGTGGGGAATTTTCTTGTCGGTCAACTCTTTCGATTGGTTTCTTCACAGACGTTTTGTCTTTGGGGCGTTGCTCTGGATGCAGTCTCCAACACATGGCTCTTTGATTGCCATTGTTGACATTCAACAAGAAGATTCAACACCCACACCTAGTGCATTAAGCACCTGGTTTCATTAAGCACTTGGTTGCATTAAGCACCCAGACTAGGGTGGGGCCCATATTGCTATTTTTGGGTGCATGTCTATTTTTATTATCCCTTAATTAATATGGGCATTAAACTGTAATCTATTCTCACTATGGACTTGAATGAGTTAACTGAAAGTGATAAATTCAGTTAGCTAGTCGATTTCGAGTTAGAGGTTATTTGGTGAGGCATCTAGAGTAATTCTAGTTGTAACAGAGTTCAAAGTGCAGTGGTGCATGAGTTTTTGCAAGTTGCAAATATTTTAACTCAGTTAAGTGAGTCAAACTCAGTTGTGCTAGTTGTAATTGAAGATACACTAGTGAGAGATCAAGTGAATTAAATATTGATTAATTCACAATCAGTGATCTCACATGCAACTGAGGATTTACTATTATTAGTTGCATGCATGTCAGATCCAGTGGAGACCCAGTTGAGTTCTAGGTGAAAGGAAAGTTGACTATTATTTGTAGGATTATTGGCTTGTGCACATGCAGGCAAACACCCATTGGAGTGCCCATGATACTTGAGTAGTCAAGGCAAGCAAGAATTCCTATCTTTTAGGGATCTTTACCATCAGGTATTGCGCAAGCAAGGCAAGCTGTCTGGAGGCTGAAAATTGGATATGTGTTGGTCAATTTTGCATATGACAGTGTGAGACAATTAGATAAGTACTAGAGGGCTCTTGTGAGAAGATTTTTGTATGTAATTTTTTCATGATCCATGCTTAATATACAATAGAAGATAGTGGGGTTTTTAGTTGTAAGCTTTCCCCGGGAAATCTGTGTTGTGTGCAATTGATCTTTCTTCATGTTCATGTGATTAGGGATTGTGTTTTTAATTCCGCAAAAGATTTGTAGAAGCGATTTAGTATTTAACTTTAGTACATTGTTAGATCAGGTGAATCCAAGATATACATGCATATTGTATAATTTCTACAGCCACTTCGGTCACAATGGGTGCAAAAGGTTTTTTTCCTCCAAATCTGCTTAACCGATTTCTGACCCTACTGTGGAGCTTTTTATGCCTCATCCTCCTTTGTGCTACCATTATTTTCCAACACTTAGAAATAACATGGTTATGTAAACCAAAAAAATGACAAGTTTTTCGATGTCATGATTTACAACCATGATTATCAACATTCTTATAATCAAAATGCACTCTGGCATAGTGAGACTTGTTATACCTTCCCTGTTGATCTCTGGTGTGACCATGGTGATGAGAGCTTGCCTTAGCTCTTTCACTGCAACATGCACTATCATGGAATGATGGTGAAGTGTTCCCATCATTCTTCTTCCCTGGTGAGTTCAAAAATGTTTGTTTGCCTTTGATTTCCTTCGAGCATTCTCCTTCAGTGTATCCCAATCCTACATAGTGAGGTCTCTGCATAACCTCCAATGGTTGAGTTGTGCCTTGGCCATGAACGCCAAGTCCTCCTCCTTTTTACCCCATCTTGGTGAGGAGTCTCATATCGGTTCCTGTAATGGGTATTTCCACACTTCCAACAGAAATGATATCATGTGAAGATGAAACTGAAGAGAAATCAACATTGTTTACCTTAGCTGTCGATTTGGAAACATGTGAAGAGGGTTTCTCTAAGCCTTCGTTACGCTTCACTTTCTCCAAGGCATATGTCACGGCTTATAGCTGAAGCTGCATTTGCTACTTCTCCTCCTTCTCTTCTTGTAGGAGTGCCTTCAACGCATCATGATCTGCTTGAATACTTTCATTTTTGTGCTTCAATTCTTCCAACGCCTTTGTCATGGCTTGTGACTGAAGCTACACTCGATGTTTGTCCTTCTTCTCTTCTTGTAGGAGTGTCTTCATTTCAGCGTTCTCTGCTGCTTGTTTTTCATAAGCTTCGTACAACATGTCTGCTTTCACAGACACCCTAAGAATGTTCTCGTACATGTCTTTGACATCCTTCATTGCTGAAATCAGCGAATGTTGAATGGTTCATGCCTGCAATCCAAATCAGCCAGAAGACTGCCTTGTTTTATAAATCGTGTGATGCATTTCTTTCATGTAAAAGTGATGAGGTGTTTGTCATCACTTCGAAATGCGACGATGATGTTTTTAGTCTTGTAATGATAACTAGGGTGTGATTTCCATCTGATGTAAACTTGACCATCGAGTATTTAAACTCATGGAAAGTATGGAATGCTTAGGTCATATTTGGTCATAATTTGAGCATGAAAATTGCAGGGGATTGTACTACAGGTTTGCAAAAGGTGTGGGTGTAGATTCATTGCTTAAGGCTCCGAAGAACAAAGGTGGAGGAGATGGAAGGGTGACCTTTTCAGGACACTTGTGGTGCAGACATAGTACATAGCAGTTGCAAATTCTTGTTGATGCTTTTAGAGGACCAAAAGCTCCTCAGTGGGGAGGATTGATCCAGGTGGCTCTAGAGACACACACAGGACAAAGAGGTCTTATGGAAGCTCAAAAATAAAAGTGTTTGGATTTCTCTCGAACCAGGTTCAGGTTGAATATCTCATCGTCTTGATTGCAACGGTGTGAACGGTTCATCAAACCGAACTCGTATGCGAAAGTTAGAGGCATTCAAAGATTTGGGTTGACTTGGCCCATGTGGCAGGCTTAAAGGAGGCGCAATTTCATTGAAATCTAGCCACCGGATTCTGGGATCTAGCTGGATTTTGGAAAAATTGCTCCTCCTTTAGGCCTGCCACATGGGCCAAATCAACCCAAATCTTTGATTGCCTCTAACTTCCGCATACGAACTCGGTTTGATGAACCGTTCACACCGTTGCGATCAAGACGACAAGATATTCAACCTGAACCTGGTTTGAGAGTAATCAAAACACTTTGATTTTTTAGCTTCCATAAGCCCTCTTTATCCTATGTGTGTCTTTGGAGCCACCTGGTTCACTAGCTCTTTTAGGCCTTCTCAAGAGTTGGCATAGTTATCAGGACTCTATCAATGGGAGGGAGAAGCTACCATATTGGGAACGACTTTGGTCGGATTTGGTGCAAGAAGAATTCAAGAAAAATACCAAGGATGGATCTTCATCTAAGGAAGATGATGAAGACAATTGTGCCTTTGCTGGTAAGGAAAAGAAGGGGAAGGGAAAGAAATCATATTCCAAATTTGAGACTGGCGAAGAAGGAAAGGAGTGTGACATGTCTAGAGTGAAGTTTTTTCACTGTCGCGAGCATGGAAATTATGCCACTAATTGTCCACAAAAGAAGAAGAACATGAAGGCTTCAGGATCTATAGCTGGTGAGGCTTTGGCCTCACAATTTGAGTTGGACTTCTCACTAGTCGCATCAATGGTGTCAAGTGTGATGGGATCAAGGTGGTACTTGGATAGTGGTGCATCTTTCCATATGACGGGAAACAAAGAAATTTTCAGTAGCTTGGTGGAGAATGACCTCCAGATGCATATCGAAATGGGTGACGACGAAAAGTATAGCGCTACCAGGATTGGTAGAGTTACTTTCCAGAGACAGTTAGGTAAACCATTTTTATTAAAATATGTAATGCATGTACCAGGCTTGCAGAAAAATTTAATTTCAGTCGCCATGTTGGAGGATAGAGGCTATGATGTTGTTTTCAGTGAAGGAAAAGCTTTCCTTCGACACAAAGCAACAAGAAAAGCCAAGAAGATTGGGATTCATGTGAAGAATCTCTATAAACTTGATGTATATAGTTGCACAGCATTGATGGGTAAGGCAGACAAAGTGGTGAGTCGGGATGATGATGAGTTACACCATGGAGCTTTTAAGGTCATGCAGTAGATTTCTACGGAGCTTCCAAACGGTACCCTTACACAGATAGACACATGCAAGGGATGTACCATGGGGAAGTGTGAGAAAGCCATGTGATTTTCCCTTGAGAGGGAGCTTGATTTTCATGCAGATGAGGAACTCTTGGTTCCAAAGAATGAACCTCAAGATGTGGAACAGCCACATGCGGAGGATCATGGAGTAGAAGGAAACACTCAAGCAGAGAAATTTCGAGCCATATGGGCAAAGGGAGTGCATGCAGCTATACCTCCAAGTGTGAGGTGGGGCGATGTACAAAATTAATCCTAAGAAGAAATTTGGGCAGGGTCCTAGAGATGGTGTGTCTCATGGATCGAACCCGACTACGAGGAGCCCACAATAGAGCAGTAGCAGGATCAGTTAGATTGATGCAGTCAAATGTCAGAAGGACAGAAATCAGAGTGAAAAGTGTCGAATACTGGAGCGCAGATCAGATTTCGTAGCAGTGCAGAGTGCATGGATGCAGATGTCAACAACGCAGAGAATCCAGTAGACATGTGCAATAGGTACTAGTAGTCAGAATACTCTGATGACAGATGCATTATACCGATTCATTTGTTTGGAGGCTATTCAGTTTCAAATGTGTTGCATGCAAGAGTTGCATGTGCGAGAAACACTAGAGAAGTGTTGCATGCAAGAGTTGCATGTGGGAATAACAATAGAGAAGTGTTGCATGCAAGATTTGCATGTCACATGCAAGAGTTTCATGTCATATGCAATAGTTGCATGTCGCATGCAAGAGGTGCATGTGTGCATGCAAGGACATTCCTTTCTTGTTGAGAGGAAGCGTTGAAGTTTGCAACAAGAAACAATGAAATTGGCATCCAGAAACAACATGACAACACCTACACTAGTGTGGGACCACAAGTCGTGTAGCGATGGGTCCTAGCGATAAATTAGTGTGTAATTCAATTTATTTAATAAATTGGATATGTGTCAAATTTAATTATCCCTTAATTAAATTGGACAATAAAATGTAATATTGTCTCATAATCACTTGTAATAGTTAACTGAGTGTGATAAATCAGTTAGATCGTGTATTTTGAGTTAAGGGTGGTTGGTGAAGCATGCAGTGTAATTCTATTAGTTATGGAGTTCGAATTACAGTTGGTGCATTAGTTTAATGCATGTGTAATCAGTTAACTCAGTTAGGTGAGCTAGAATCAGTTGAACTAGTTGTAACTGTTTGTTGCACTAGTGAGAGATAAAGTGAATTAAATCATATTTAATTCACAATCATTGATCTGCCATGCAACTGATGATTTATTATTAATATTTGCACGCATGTCAGTTCTAGTGGAGACCCATTTGAGACAAAGGTTAAAGGGAAGTTAACTATCAGTTGTGATATTAGCAAGATGCCCAGATGCAGTTAAAACACCACAGGATTCCCATGATACTTAGAACAGTTGAGTAAGGCTGAAATTCCTAAAGAATATGGATTTCATTCATCGGGAATTGCATGAAAAAGGCAGGCTGAAAATAGGCTGAGAATTGGCTAAGTACTAGCCCGATTTTTTCTGGATCAGTGTAACACAGTCAAGATAGTGCATCAGACTCTTGTGAGAAGAGTGCATTGTAATTGTTTCATGATTCCTTGTGGAATATACAATATATGATAGAGGGGTTTTGAGCAGCAAGCTTTCCCCAGGAAATTATCTATGTTGTGGTTTGATTGGATTCTTTCTTTGCTTAAAGTGATTGGTGATTGTGTTTAATTTCCGTAATTGATTTGTAGAAGGATTCAGTATCTAGCTTTAGTACATTGTTAGATCGGATTGAATCCATTGATATACATATGTTGGTATAATCTCTACAATTTTGACTTGGTCTTGGAGGGGGCTTTGACAGGAGTCATAGATATTGGAATTCATTATTTGAAGTTCTATAAGAAGAGAATAATTATTGTGGGTTTTACTCTCAAAAGGAGAGGTTTTGGCCCTAGATGATAGCCCATATCTTGTGTCCTCAAGTCTCATTGTTCTTTATTGTTTGGTAGTTGTTTGATGACAAGAACACTAATTATAATCAAGTGAAAGAAAAATTTAATCAAGTTAAGTAAAAATACATCAAAATTAGTTATCAAAGTAAGAGAAATCACCTAATCTAGCTACCCTATATTTCTCAACCTGGTATCAGATCTAAGGCGACAAGTCAAAGAAGAGGCATCTCGAAGATCATGTCAGTGAAGAAGGATACATAAGGGCTAAGCACAAGGAAAACGTTAAAGAAAACTAGGAAGCACTAAGGATGAGTACTCGTCTCAAGGATCAACTCCTCACAAGGAGAAGAAAACCCCAAAGATCATACCTCACTCAAAGAAGGAATCTACATTAAAAAAATTTGGAAAGCCTCCATGTTTTACATTATCATCCAAACAAGTAGGAAGAATAATTTCCATCATCATTAAAGGAATCAAGGTGATATCCCCCTCTTTGAGGAAAGAATCACATCTCAAGCATATTTTAAGAAAGACGTCTCTAGAAGAAGAAACATTTCCATCTTCAAGGAAGCAAACATCATCATCAAAATCAAGAAGGCATTAGGTTGAATATATCATCATCAAAGAAGCATATTTACTTGACAAGTAAGTAATTTTATATCTGTGTTCAAATCTACTATCAAAATGACTTCATTCTATAGGGAGAGCAATAAATTGGTTGGGTCATCAAAATTCCTTACATGGAAGAAGATGACAGATTTGATCCTCTAGAGAATGAAATTGTATAATATGTAAAGGGCTCCATCTTGAAACCATATCAAGGGAAATATCAAGCATTATCAAAGTATATGAAAGGGGAAATAAGGGCTCGAAGAATACTTATATAATGAATCAAGGATTCACCCATCCCTTATGTTGCAAAGATGGAGACATCAAAAGAAATCTATGAGAAGTTGGTAGAACTCTTTTCCATAAGCACTACATGAGAAGTAATATCTTTGATAACTGATTTATACAAGATGAAGGTATCGAAAGAAGAAGTGATAGTCTGATACCTTATGAGGGTGTCACAAATAAGAGATCAACTACAAGAGTTAGGGGAAATAAATTCTGATAAAGAAATGAATTATGAGTGTAATAAATATGGGAATTACAAAAGGAATTGTCCCAAACTTAAAAAGGACAAGAAGAAGATAAAGGAAATAAATGAAGCCCATATCACCAAAGAAGTAGAAGAACCTGGAAATAAGAAATCAAAGAAGGAGGAAGTGAAATATCTCTACTATGACTAAGATAATCTCCTTCACTTAGTTCTTTTCAATTATAGAAGATGATAGGAAGCATAAATATGCGTTAGCGCTGAAATAGAGACGAAATTATCATTAAAAAATGAAAGGGTAGCTGAAGTAGAAGTCTACATGGTTGTATCAGTCATCATGATAGAAAGGTAGTAGCTTATGATATCTTCATTGAAAACATGAAAAGACAATTGAAATAGTAGTATTTATGATTGGAATAAATTCATATAGCATGATAGAAGATAGAGAAAATTCATCATACATAATCATTATTTGAAAGGAGAATTAGCATAATGACGATCATCGAGATCTGCCACTATAATCTTTATGAGAAAATTCACCTCCACTTGGAAAAATCAAGTGTCTTGTTGATAATCTACATTCAACCATGTGTGGAATCCACTTTTTATAGGAATGATGGTACGGTGACAAAGGAGTACAGCATGTCAAGTTGGTTGAAGTACTTGAATCTTCAATCAAGGAAAGGAAGTTGTCGAAGGAAATCTAGATGACCACATGAAGGAAGAGTATGTATATATTTGGAAATATATTGATAAAGTCGTGTCATCATATGGTTGTAGTTAAAATGATTGAATGATATATCTCATGAGCATGACCGAAGAAGAAGGATCTCTTCCTTTAGAAATATGAATGAAGGCATGAAGGTAATATGCCTTGAACTCGTTCACATGTTGATAAGAGGTGGTTGACAAGATAAAGGAACTGTGTATAGAAGTTCCTGGGGAAGAAATATGTGAAGAAAGGAAGAAGAGTTTGTGAAATATGCAACTATAGTCATATAAGATCATATAAGTGATCAACATCTGATAACTAAAAGAATTATATGTGACATATCCATAGAGAAGATATGAATACCTTGATAAAGTATGTAAATGAAGGAGACCCTTGACATTGAAATTCTTGGAGATGTGTTTATAAATGTGCAAGATGTTGATGTTGCAAGAAGAAGATGCCATGATGAAAGGTCATAGTAAAATTTAACTTTAATATTAATTTTGAATTTTGAACAACATCTGGTTGGGTTGAAACAGGGCTACCGAAAGAGAGTTGTAAATGTCACCTACAACTAGTACTCATGGGAATGGATGAAAGATCCTGAAAGAAACATAACTTGGAAGAGGTAGTTATATGTAGGAAAGTCAGATGTGGACTGGAACATCACTTTCCGACGAAAATAAGGATGAAATAACTATTGGTTCGACTCTATGATTCGTTGAAAGGAAAGTGATGGATGGTCAATGCCCTACGAAGTGTTGAAAAATGTAACTAGGTTCGGTCTTCATAAATATATTTTAGTCATTATGTAATGTACTTGTCAAAAATAATTTTTATAATTGTTACAATGACTTATTAAAGCATGGTTTCATGCTTAGATCATCATTTTATTATTAAAAGTCCCAATTATGGAATCCTAGGATTAATATTGTTGAGATTCAACAAGATAATGATCCTAATAAAAATTAAGCACCTACACTAGGTGGAGCCCGAGGGCTATTTTTAGGTGATATGTCTATTTTTAGAATTTGGATCAAAGTCTATTTTTAGCAGTAATATATTTATAGATGGTTGAGAAAATTATATGGATGGATGGGCGTCTATTTTTGGAATGCATGTGCGAAGTTGTTTTGTGGAATGCATGTCTAAAAATAGAATGCATGTCGATTATTGTTAGCCCTTAACAATAATTAGACAATAAATAATAATTTATATTCTTGAAGCACTTGATTTCAGTTAACTGATGTGGAAAACCAGTTAACTGAAGGAATTTTGAGTTCAAAGGTTGGTTGGTGGGACATGCTAGTGGAATTCGTTGTAACTGAGTGATACAAAGTTGTAACAGAGTTCGATGTGTAGTTATGTGAGTTGTAAAGTAGTTTAACAGTTAAGTGAGTTAAACTCAGTTGTGCTAGTTGTAACTAGTTGTAACTAAAGATACACTAGTGAGAGATCATTGAATTAAACATTAAATTAATTCATATGGAGTGATCTCACATGCAACTGAAGATTTACTATTGTTAACTACATGCATGTTAGATCCAGTGGAGACCCAGTTGAGAGATAGGTGAAAGGGACAGTTTCACTATCAGTTGTGACTATAGTGGGTGCACAAGTGCAACCAAACATGCATTGGAGATGCCAATGAGGATTGTGCAGTCAAGGCAAGGCAAGATCGAATTCATTCAGGGATTGTGATCAGCAGGGATTGCGCAGTGGAGGCAAGCTGTCAGGAGGCAGTAAATTGGTGCATGTTTATGCCAATTTTTGTATTACTGTGTGAGACAATTGTATATTATACTGAGAGCTCTTGGATTAGAGTTTTGTATGATATTGTTTCATGATCCATGATATATACATAATATATGATAGTGGGGTTTTTAGCTTTATGCTCTCCTGGTAAAAACATTTGTGTTATGTGTGATTGATTTTTCTTCATGTGTTTGCAATTGGCGATTAAATTTCCGCAAAGATTTAAGTAGAAGGATTATGTATTTAACAGTGGCATATAATTGTTAGATCAAGAGAATCCAGCAATACATAATTGTATTAAATTTTCTACAAATATTGAGTCATTAGAGTCATTATGCATTTTGTTAGACCCTTCTTGGGATTTTGTATCATGTAAAAATAATTATTTTTTATTCAAAAATGAATTATGTCACCTCCACACCAAGTCTACCTCAACGAGTTCAAGACAGCCTCAAACTGGGCAATTTGACCTCCCCAAAAGGCTATATATTGAAGCAGTTTGAATTCATTTGGACAGACTCACTCTCACAAGTTTGATATCCAAGAAGAAGTTTGGAAAAAGTGTGAAGTACGAGAATAAGGCTAAAAGGAGTGTGAGGTTGGAAAAGAAGGAAGGGAAGAAGAAAATAAAATTTTTGGGCTATCTATCTCTCTCTCTCTCATTTTGGCTACTTTAGGAGATCGAAGTCTCTTTGTCAAATCGAAGCTATTGCTTCCAAGTCGAAGTTGTTGGGTCAAAGTGTTGTTTATGCTACAAGGTCGAAAATCTAGATCGAAAAGAGAGTTGACTTGTTTTGTAGGAGGTTTATGTCTAGGTTGAAGAGTCTAAGGAAAAACTATTGAAGGAAGAGATTTTGACTAGGTTTTCCCCTAGAGAGGGATTTTTCCCTCGAAGAGTGCCTACATCTTGTGTCTCATGTTTTTGTGATCTTCATACACACATATTTCGTAATTTCTTGATGAAATATAATATAATAAAGAATTAAAAGAAGCCAACATAATACACAAGTGATTATCAAGAAAGAAGAAATCAAATTGTAATTTACTAGCATTGATTTCCCAATACAAAGAATATATAATAAGATAAAGGCTCCATGGTGAAGAATTTGAAGTTCATGACATCAAAAGGAGGAGCCCTACTAACAGATGATAGTACCGTGATCTCTACCAAAGAGCAGATAGTTTCTATTGGAAGAAATTCCCTAGTTAAAGAGGGAGCTTGGGTAAGTCCCTGGTTACGAGGGAGCTTAAGTATATTCCTTTTATAGGAATGAGTATATCTTTCCTAGTTGACAGGGAGAGATAAGAACATAATTCTTGGCTTCACGTTATGAAGAAAGAATGGAGGATTAGGTAAGAATTTGAGATTTATTTTGATACTCTTTGAGCATGTGGTAGGGCATCCAATAGGCAAGAGTAATCGAAAAGGAAATTCCTTGAGTATGTGTTATTCCAAGACAGGAATTGTCCTAAAATGACATACCCTTTGAACACCTGGGTGGGGTATGTTCGTTAAGAGACAATGTTGATGGTATCTATCATTCATTGGTCTCACCAGCATTGTGCCCTGATCTTGTGGAGATATAGACTTGTTAGTCAAGGCCTTGCTATGTGACAATAATGGATGGTATGATGATATGCATTGATATAAGCAGATAAGATAACTTATGAGATGGTTTACCAATATTCCTTTTCCTACGATAATTCTTTAGTATGATCATGTCTAAGTACCTTGTATTGATCATTAATACCTCCCTAGTTAAGAGGGAGTGTTGAAATATCTAGCTAGGTTCATTTTTTAATGTCATGATTTTCATGTCAATTTTGAAAAGTGGTGATATAGAATCACCCCTTTTTTTTAGTTTTGACACTTTACATTTTCTAATGTCTTCTTCTTTCCTGAGATGCTTATTTTTAAGTGTATTTATGTACTCTTTTTTTTTTAATTAATTTTTTTTCTAAAGAAATCTTCATTTTTTCGCATAGAGAAAAAAACAAAAATAAAAAATTGTCAATATTTTAAAGTTAGGATTTTCTAGATGTTTATATATTGTTAAATAATATTTCAATACACATCAAATAATTGTCGTTGAAAAACCAATATTTTTAACCATATGACAAAAAATATATATATATATATATATATATATATAAATACAATGAAAAAAATACCCATTTTGAGACTTTTTGTTAAAAATAACATGTTAAATAAACAAATTTTATGGGAAAATCTTAACAAAAAAACTTTAAAAAATAGCATTTTTTATTAATTTTATGTCAAAAATTAATAGTAATCACAGTTTTTTTTGGAAAAAATAATGTTTCTTCTCATAAAATCTCAGTATAGCTCTCAAAATTGAGTTTTATTTGCAAACATAACTTAAAGTTAATTAATATCAACTAATCTGTGTTCAACATCTTCTAGGACATTATTAGTGTCTTCTTCCATGACATTTTCTGCTTCATTTTGGTCATTGTCCTCTTCTAATAGACCTTTGATGTCAACAAATCTTCCAAAGTGTTATTTTCCAATCATTCCATATAACGGTGGTTGAGGTTCATTTGTCTTTTTTTCGACACGTGATTCATTAAAATCCCCTTTCCTCAAACCAACTTCTTTCATTGCATCTGGAAGAAATTGGAGAATTTTAATACTTTGTTGAATAAATTTGCATTGCACTCTGTCTTTCTCAATGGCAATGCAATTTCTTCCTTTTTGTAGACAACATGCTAGTGTTGTACCTAATCATCAAGCACAAAAGAAATAATTAAGAAAATTAGTATAAACACATAAAAACTATAAATACAATATTTAATTTTAATTTTATATAATAAAACTTACTTGAACCTGAGAATAAATCCAAAACTCAATCTCCTTCATTTGAACATAGATTTATAAGATAGTTAATCAATGCTTGCAGTTTTTGATAAATGTTAACTATCTCTCATTTTGCATCTTTATCCCCATATGTTAGTTTTCATACAACAACATCATGAACCAGTACTTGACTATAACTCTTCCCATCTACTCAATTCAAAAGAATAGGCTTATAGGTATCATCCTTTGTCCAACATTCAACATAGATGAACCCACAATCATTTATAATAGGTTGATCTTCGAAAGAAACAAGATTTGACTTCTGCCTGTAACATGACATAGTAAAAGTTCAATTAAATTTTACATAAATAAATAAAAATCTAAGATTAATCAAACATACAATTTCAATGTCTTACCTTGTAAGTTGCATCCTTGAGTTTTCTTTTCCCTTGAAACTTGTTAATAACATTGCAAATTGTATGTCTCAATGAAATGTCACAAATCTCCAAAGTGGCGATGTTGTGGCTTCCTGAAAGCCTGTAACCACTTTACTAAAAACTTGATAAGTATAAGGCTCACTATCATATTCAAAGTCTGGGAAATTGAAACCATGAGGAATATCTGCAATAATTAGGGCATATTCCATTTTAGTTATGAGTTTTGCAATGTCTGCACAATCACATGGTATTATTTGATATTGGATAGTGTCGAGCCCATTCCAAATGAAATGATTAAGAGTAGGATCAAGTTCAACATTCATAAGATGTTGTTTTCTCATCTTTTCAAACTTAATTTTTTCAATAAAGCTTTTGAAAGTATTTGGTACTCCATTTGCATCCTTCATCGACATTTTTAATGGCATAAAATATATATATATATATATAATAAAACAAAAAATAGTTTACATATGAATAAAATGAAAGTATAAATCAACATATCTTATCGAATGCAAGATAAAAATCTTTAAGTGTTGTAGTAGAGCTTGATTCTGGTTAGTTGTGCACAACATCATCCCAACTATCTTCATTCAACATTTTAACCATATGTTCTTGTATTTTCATATAAATCTTCTGACTGAATAAATAAAGTAAAAATTGTTAATATAGTGATATGTATAAAAAATTCTACCAACAACAAAATATTTAAAAGAAAATTATAATCAAGGAAAAAATAAAAATAATTCAACAAACTTACTTTTGAAATTCTACGCATATTGATAATTCACCTGGCTTCACACGACATATTATTGATTTGACTAGTTTCTCATCCTTCACTCCTTACATTGTTCTCCAAGGTGTGATAGTCATATCCTATAGAATTCGCTTCATTTCAGGACATGTCTTACTGTTGGTACATATTATGGGTTTACTCCTTTTAACCTTTTGATTTTTTATGGAAATATTCTTCCACCGCTCAAAAATATCATCAACCAATTCCCATATCTCTCGATTTCTAAATGCCAATTGAAAAATGTTATCCATGCCTCTGAATATATTTGAATGTACTTTGCCACCTTTTGAATTGATTTATCCTCAATTTGATAACTTGTTTCCATTCAACATTCCTTCTAAAAGATTGCACTGAATTTTGCTTTATCCCCACCACATTTTTCTACAAATTCATTATGAATAAATCTGACCCTTTGGATGAAAGTCATAGACATTATGTACTCATTATCTGCATTATGATCCCATGCCAATAACTTTACTTCTGTTTATGTTAAACCAAACTAAATGATGCACATTGTTTCAAAAAGAGAATTATTGGGATATTCCTCAATCAATTGTCTTTTAGCCTCTACAGAATGGTTCCCTCCAATTACATAATATTTATATTCAAAACATTGTGTCTTGTCAAATTCCTGTTTGTTGGGAACCTAATTTGGATCAACAAGAACCACATAATACACCACATGCGCATATGGATTGAACCTGAACAATGTTTTTAGATTATGTACATGTAGATGATGTGCCTTTCTAATTTGATATTAAGATTGTCCTTCATTTGGCCTATAGAATTGGTTGACATTAAGCTCAAATGTTTGGCCACCATTAAGCTCAAATGTTTGGAATCACGCGACATATTATTGATTTGACTAGTTTCTCATCCTTCACTCCTTACATTGTTCTCCAAGGTGTGATAGTCATATCCTCTAGAATTTGATTCATTTCTCCATTAAATAATTTATTCTTCCTCAACTGATATTGAATAGAATTTTGTTTTGTTTTAATAATGCCATCCTCTAACTCAGCACCTAGTGTTATGATTGCTCTGTTACCTTTAGAGCTTTCAATTTGTTCTTCATTGTTGCTCATGACTTTTACAGGTTGGCCAACTTTTAATTTATTCTTCTTACCAATTAACATATCCTCTTTTTGATAAAAAAAAAAACTCTTCATCATCAGCTAGAAGAAAGACATCTTTGGCCATTTTTATTTTTGGTGTTTTATTTTTTCTCCTTTTCAACAAAAGTTCTAATCTCCTCCTCGCTAATGCTAACATATTTTTCAGCTTCATCTTCCACATCTTCAAAGGCAACATGCTTAGCTTTACTAGATTGACCCACCTTAGTGAGTGTTTGTTGATCCCCTATTTGTACTCTTGCAGTGTCACAAGCTATTGATCTTTGCTTCCTTATCCTTTCTTCTTTTGTCTCTATGTGGAAAGTGTTGATCATAGTCATAACATTTGGCTCTAGATAATAAATACCCTACAACATGATTGAAATACTCTCAGCAAAATTCTATGAAACAAAATACAATATGTCAATGATCAATAATTTATAAAAAATTGAATGATCCTTACAATAATGGATAACACAAATATAAATAAGCATACTTACAATGTTATTTGAAATTTTTCTTGCAATTTCTTCACACAACTGTGTAGATTCTTCATATGTGTCATACCTAACCTTTGATAGACGATATCTAACATTTTCATGTGTATTAGCCATTCTTGCAAGAACATAAACAATGTTTGTATTCGGCACCAAACATATGTCTTATACTTTGCCCATAACCTCATATGATCCACCAAATTTAATCATACCACAATACAAAGAGATGTGTACACCATCATCGGTTTCATTGTCTTGAAGATGCCATGAAAATTTTGTTTTATTTATTTCAAGTGCATTCTTTCATTCTAAAAAAAAATTGAATGTACTTGATGGACCACTTGCTTGACTTTTATTACATTTCTCAGGTTTTACATGTTCAACAGTATCCATAGTGCGTCCAGCAATATCCTTAGTGCGTCCAGTTGCAACATTAGATCTGGCAATTGTTTCTCTTTTTCCAAAAACATTCACAGTGATCTTCATTGATGTCATCTTCTTGAAAATATATATGTGTGTGTGTGTGTGTGTGTGTTAAGGAAAAAGCAAATATCTTAATTAAATGAATTTTTGTTTAAAAAGTTTACCAATATAAATTTAAATTTAAAAATAATAATAATAATTAATTAATTATATAAATCAAAATATATATATATATATATATATATATTTATAAAATTAATTTCTAAAAAAAAAAATAAAACCATATAAATTTAAATTTTGAAAAAAAGTAAACAACATCTTTATCATTTTTCCAATATCACTGTGTATTTTTAAAATTATAATAACATATATATTTTTTTTTCATTTAAAAACACAATTTAAAAAGCTATTTACTTATAAAACAATTTATTGTTTTAATTATGTATAACTTTATATATATATATATAGATATATATATATATATATATATATAATATATATATATATATATATATAATTAATTTAAAAAAATAAAACATACCATATGATTTAAAAATAAAAATATTAAAAAAAAAAGATATATATATTTTTCTTTTAACTTTTTTGTTTGCATTTTTGAGAAAAAAAATAAAGTGGTTGTTTTCTGGTTTTTTGTTTCGTGGAGGAAACCAAAAACCCTAAAAAAAATAAAAACTTAATTTTTGTCTTAAAAACCTTACAAAACTGACTTTTTTTCATTTTCTTTGCTATTAAAATATATAAAAATAAGGTTTTTTATGTGGTTTTTCCCGTAAATTATGATATTGAAAAACAAAATTCAAAAAAAAAAAAAGTTTTGGAACATAAAAACCATAAAAAAACAGATTCGCCCCAAATTCATCTTTAAATGGTCAAAGTAAAAGGAAAACTAACATTTCCAATGCGAAAAAACTTTCATTCAATGTGTTATCGATGGCAATTCAATGTGTTATCGATGGTAATGCAGCGCCTCCACAAAATTGCTCCAAACATTTTAAAAAAACCCAGAAGACTTAATGTGATGTGAGGAATAGAAACAATGATTGTTATTATATAAAAAAAATTGTGTGATTGCTTCATCGTTTAGCGAATGTGGGATTAAAATTAAAATTAAGAAAATTAATATGTAGTTAATAGTATAGGTTTATAGTAAGTTCTATTCAATGTCAACGAAAAACAAAACATAAGTTATAAAAATTAATTTAGACACGTAATCAATGTTAAATCATTTAAATAAAAAAATTATTTTTGTTTCGAAGAAATGCATGAAAGGAATATTTATGTGGATATTTTGAATAGAAAGTAGGGTGAAATATTTCAAGACAAGCAGTTTAGTAAAATGTTTTCAAATACATTTTAGACGAAAATTTTGGAGGGAAATATTTCAAATGAAATTTTTGGAGGGAATGTTTTTAGCGAAAATTTTTGGGGGGGGAAACTTCGAAGGGAAAACTTTTAGCGAAAATTTTCGGGGGGAATTTTAGAGGGAAATTTTCAGTCTTTAAGTTATATATTGTCATTGCGAGAGAGTGCATTTGTATCATTCAACGTCTTATTGTTGAAAGTCATGGATTCTTCTGATAGTGAAGTTTTTCTTTCTGCAGCATCAGCATCTTCACCACACAACAACTCTTTTCAGGTTGATGAAGAAGGGGAGGATGAGGATGAAGGCTTTATCCTAAGGATTATGAGAGCACCACTGAGGAAGGAGAGGATGAAGAATTTTCATTAAATAGAGATTCAATGTTTCCACGTATTCCTAATCCTGAGGATTACGAGACCAGCACTGATGAAGTTGAAGATGAATAATTTCCTGCAAATGATAATTTAACTATAAATGGAGAGTCAATTTTTCCAATCATTCTCTATCCTAAGGATTATGAGAGCACCAGTTGTGAAGGGGAGGATGAAGAGTTTCTTCCAAATGACAATTTTAGAGGCACGGATCCGAATAATGCATTTTCTCTAAGTAACTCATGGTGATGAAGAATTGAATCCTCCAAGGGAAGATTTCGAAAGCATGGATGAAGATGGAGAAGAATTTCGTCTGAGTAGGGGTTTCAAAAGTGCAGATAATTTTTGTGAAAAAATTCCTTCAAGTGAGGATGGTAATGAATATTTTCCAAACAATGATAATGATAAATTTCTTAACTATGCTTAGAATGAATATAGTGAGGATAATATTCCTCCTAGTGGTGATGAAAATGCTTCTACAAAGGATAATGAAATGATGAAGGCATTGCAATCAAATATTGTAACTAGGAATAGGAGTAGACCTTTTCATATCAATCCAAAATATTCTAGTTATACAAGGGTTTGAACAACATATCTCACAAGCAGAAGTTCTATCGGTGATCTGATTTCAAGTGAATGTTGTCGAAAGGATTGCTTGAAACATATGGATTTCAAGTTTGATTTAGAGAAAAGGAAAAGATATTTGTCAATGAATAAAAGCATGAAAAATTCATATTTAGTGGGTTGCATGCAATCTACACTAGCAGTTTATGATTATCACATTGGGAATGTATTACTCTGCAGAAATGGTTTCAAAATGTTGCATTCAATTGGTAACTTATGCTTGTCAAGAATCCAAGAAAGACTAGAAAAGGATCCCAGATATTATTCAGAAGTACGTTATAAACGAGAGGTGGGGTCATTAGCAATTAATGTTATGTCATGGATGAAATACTTTTTTTCAAAGCATGGAGAGTGTATTCCAAATAAAGACACAATACATATTCTAAATAATTTCTCGAGACGAGAAATCTACAGGTTATACAAAGAATATGCAGAAGGTGCTAAAGGAGTTGGTAATTTTATTACATATTCATATTTTACAAGGGTGTGGAAGAACAAATTCAACAATGTTATTATTCCTAAGAAGACAAGGATGGGGGTTTGCAGTACATGTGCTTCTCTTAAAGAAAAAAGGGATAAATGTTAAGGGGAAGAAATAGGTATGCTTTCATAACATTATTTTGTAAAAATGGATAGTTATCAACTATGAAAATATATTTATTAATAGGTTTCTTTTATTTTATGTACATATTATGTTGTCAAAGCACTTCAAGAGCATCGCAATCAACAAACAAGTGAAAGACAAAAAATTTATAAACATAGAAATAAGTGTTATGATAATCCAAATAAATATTTGGGTTTGATAATTGATAGTATGGACCAAAAGAAAACACTTCTACCACATTTTGTATGCACACCAAAAAATTTACAGGAGGAAAATTTTATTCAGTTTCACTTGGTTGCTTGTATGGTATTTAATGGGAAGATGTTGCCAAGAGTTTACTTCAAGCTCCAAATATTCATAATGATACAAATATGACCATAACTATAATCCATGATGTGGTTACTCAATGGTTTGGTATTATTCTTGAAGTTTTGTATGTACAATTAGACAACACAAGCCTTGAAAACAAAAATCAAGTTCTTTTTGGGTATCTAAACATGCTCATTGAATTGGGAATTTTTAAAAAGGTAAAGGTTGGCTTCCTTCTTGTTGGGCATACTCATGACCATATTGATCAAATGTTCAATCGTTTTTCAGTAACATTGAGCAGGAAATATGTTGGGAGTTTTCCATCAATAATTGAATGTATTAAGAAATCATACATTCCAAAACCTGTTTTTCATGTTTTGAAAGAAACTATTAACATGCAAAGGTTTATTTTGGGATCACATGGTGAGGAGAAATGAATTGAACAACTTAATGACATTAGCTTCTAGCATCAATTTCGTTTCAAAAAAATTGATGGGATAACACTTATATGGGGCAAGAAGTATTCAACTGTTGTAGAATGGGGGTCGTCATTAGGTTTAGCATTTTTGAAGTTCATTCCAGAGCGTCCAATATTTGCATCAAAGATATTGTTATTACAATCAGTTGATGAACATGCACTAATTCATAAAAGAGATATAAATTATTTTGAATGCCTGTAATAAATTAAAATATGTATTAGAGATACATATGAGTACTTTGATGTTGTTGATTCTATTTGGTGGGAGTATTTTTTCAATAATCAAAGTGATATGATTTCAAGATCTATAAATGAAGATACGCTTTTGAAGACTCCATTTATTTGGCCACAAAATATGCCAAATGAACATGAGGAAAGACACATTTTTGAACAACAACAGTCTCAAGGTATTATTAATTCTCCACAGGTAGAGGAAAGATAAATCTATATTGGTTCTAGAATATCACCTGCACAACATGAAGCCATAGAAGACCTTTACAAGGGGTTTGTGCAGGATGTTAAGGAGGGTTGCATGATAGCAGTGTTAGAATATGGAGATCCACTTAGCTATTCCTTATGGGCTACCAAGGTTATAAAGGTCATTAAAGAAAATGAAGATATTACAGATGTTGAAGTACATTGGTATGCCATAAACACCCACCCATTTAATGGTGTGTACAAGTCAGAGATGGTAGTTGATAAAAAAATTGGCAAAAAGAGAAAAATAAAGGGCACAGATATAAATCAATGCCTCCAGGCCTCTTAAAATTGGAGGACGTTGACATACTTATGTATGACTTCAATTTGAAAAGGAGGGGGACTCTTCACTTGAAGACCATGGAGATTTTAAAGAAATTGCTACCAGAAGAAATAATGTTGAGATGGGACTCTGTTGAAGCTAGTGGTAGATCTAGAAGACTTTTGAAACCTGAAATGGTGGGCATGCATGTTGATACAGATGGAGCACTAGTTGATGAAAGAGAAGAATATGGATCATCTTCATCTGCATCCAGTCATTCATCTTAAGATGTAGGTTCTGATGGTGTGCCAGAACCTATGACTGATTTTGAATAAATGTCTAAGGAACTTTATGTAATTGATATTTGCATGGTAACTTGAAATAAATATTTTGACTTCCATATGATCTTACATGAAGTTATGAGTCATTTATATGTTTGTTGGATTATATGTTTTAATTATAAAGAATTCATATCCACAATGCAAAAATGAATTACACAAATAATTTATGTTATATTCAATATACCAAAGTTGATATTTTTATTAAAAGTGTATATATATATATATATATATATATATATATATTAGAAATTAATGTTAATGTTAAATTTTTAAATTATCCAGTGATATTGCCATGATATTATTTATTGTTATCATTTGTTGATATTTTGATTAAAATTAAAATATATATATATATATATATATATATATATATATATATATATATATATATATATATTAGAAATTAATGTTGAATTTTTAAAGTATATAGTGATATTACCATGATATTATTTATTGTTAACATTTGGTATAAGATACTTTTAAAAAATTTGAAATTTTTATGCCTCATTGAAAGGGGACACTTCGTTTTGATGGTTGATTTTTAGGTTTTGGTTGCAATTAGATAAATTGTCTTAGGCTAAGACTTGAAAAGAGATATAATTTTAGCCTTTAAAATAAAAATTACTCTTGGAATAATAAATCTTTCATTTACTTGTTCATTTAAAAAAAAGTAGTCATAATTTGTCCATAATTTCATGGTTCAAATATGTTAAAAACTTCAAATTTTTAAAACCATGGTTGAAAACTTGTCAAAATATTAAGGTTTTTCTCAACTATGATATTTTATCTTTAATTGCTATTGTTGAACACAATTACAATTTTAGGGTTTTTTAGAGTCAAAATATTTTATCTATAACAAGATGGTTGAAAATTGTTGGAAATTATAAGGTTTTGAGACATGATATTTTTATCTTTAACATCATGCATCAAAATTGTTGGAATTTTACGAAATTTCAAAGTCCTAATATTTTATATATAATTCCATTCTTAAAAAGTGTCAAAATTGTGACCCAAACTTTTTTTTTGGTTATTCCAGCATCAACCCTTTTTGTTTCAAGGGTGTTTTTTCAATCCTTTTTTCAAGAAAAATTATGGTTTTTAGCATAATTTTAGAAAATGTTGAAATTTGACCCTAAAAAAAAAGTGTGCTATGTAATACACATTTTTCATTTTTTGGGTGTTTTTTCATGTTTTTTGAGTTTTTCTGGGCTAGAGTTCTCGTTTTGAGGTAATATTTCCTATTTGATCGATAACTTTGTTTTGATTCAATGTAACATATGGAAGACCCTTCTGGGCATATTATATATTATAAAGAAAAAATTATTTTAGTCAAAATTAAAGTAAAAAACCCTCCAAGACCTTTTCAATGCGCAAGCAACAAGTCAGCCTATCAAACATTGAAGTAAGCCTCCTAGAGATGGCATGTCGGCCTGATGAGACTCTCTAGAAGCCTACATATAAGAGGCAAGTTGACCACATTTAAGAGTATCCAAGCAGCAAACACAAGTTTGATCAAGTGGAGATAAGTCTGAGTTTTTGGAATTATTTTTGGGTCAATATTATCATATGTGTGAAGGAGAACTAGGGAACTTTCGGGTTGCAGCAAGTTCAGATTGCAGTCATCTCTAAGAGCTAAGTTTTGAGTTAAAATAAGTCTCCTTTCCAAGTGAAATTTCCAAGAATAAGAAGTCATCCCAAGCGAAGGAGAGAGGAGGAAAAAAACACAACAAAAATCTCACACATGTCATCTAGGGTTTATGCAGTAAGGGCCGAGAATTGCAACGCGAAATTGAAGTCTAAGGTTGAATTCGGAAGTCTAGGTCGAAGGAGAAATTGTAGTTGCTACAAGGCAAGGTTGACTTGGTTTGACTCGGCAAAAGAGGAAAATTTTTACTTGGTCTTGGAGGGTTCTTTGACAAGAGTCATAGGTCTTGGAATTCTTCATTTGAAGTTATATAAGAAGAGAATAATTCTTGTGGGTTTTCCTCTCAAAATGAGTTTTTTTGGCCATGGATAATAGCCTATATCTTGTGTCCTCTTGTCTTGTTTTTCTTTATTGTTTGGTATTTTTTTTATGATAAGAACACTGATTATAATCAAGTGAGAGAACAAGCTAATCAAGTTAAGTAAAAATACATCACAAGTAGTTATCAAAGTAAGAGGAATCACCTAACCTTGTTGCCCTATATTTCTCAATAGTCACAACAATATTGGTTTTGCGAGAATATTTTCGGAGAAAACTTAGTAGGATTTATAATCCTCCCAACGTTTCAGGTGGACACTCCACCCATCATCAGAGACAAGAGATCAAAATGGTGACAATCGAGTGCTAATGGGCCTTTTTTATAGATATGAATTTAATCAGACATTAGGGTAAGAATAATTGATTTAATCAATGTAGTCATTAAAAGGCCAAGTTAAAGGTTAATTAAAATGAAATAAATTGGAAATAAAAAGAAAGAAAAATAAAATAAATATTAGAGGAGTTAAAAGATAAAGGACCGAATAGGAAAATTATATATATATAATCTAACATAAAATGAGGAAAGGGGGTGGGGGAGCAAAAGGGATATGGGTAATTAGACTACTCACGGTAAGAATTGCAAAAAAAAAAGGAGAAGAATAAAGCGTTGGAAAATGTAACTAGTTTTGGTCTTCGTAATTGCCACTATACTCGTGTTATTATGTATATATATTATGTTGCAATAAAAATAAGAAAGAAAAATATTGTGTTAAAGCATGGGTTTCATACTTATTTTAATTAGTCAACTAGGTTAAAGCATGTTCTTCATGCTTCTAGAGTTTTTCATGTGATAATAATAATTATCATGATTCAAGAGGGTCATTATAAATTGTATGAGATCCCATTAGGCAAGTTATAATATGTAAAAGAGTTTATTTTTATGTTTAGAAAGTCGAGAAGACCTCAAATACCAAGTCGGCCATCATTGTGAGAAGTCAGCCTAGAAGAGGTTATTCGACCTCAGGAAAGGCATATATATAGAAGCAGATTCGACCTCATTTGACACACATTCAATTTACATTCACAAAAGTTTGATCTACAATAGAAGAAGAAGAAAAATAAGAGCAAAGGACAAGAAGATAAGGAGAAAGACCTAGCAAAGGAAGAAGGCCAAAAATCTGACCTATTTTTGTCCACGTGTGTGAAATTATAGGGTTTTGGGGATAATTGCAGGCCGAAGTTGCAGATCTAAAGTGGAGGCCGAAACTTGATTGGAGTACACATTGAAGAGGTTTGATCTTTGTTGACCTTTATAGACTTCATCTTGTTTGAAGAAGATCTTGTTGGAGGGATGACTTGGTGCTTGGAGGAGGTTTTGACTTTGGTCTTGGGGTCTTGTATTTCTCATTTGAACTAATTCTATAAGAAGAGAAGATATTTTTTCTAGGTTTTCCCCTTGGAGGGGGTTTGTCCTAGCTTAGAGCCTACTTCTTGTGTGTATTGTATTTATTGTTTATTCTCTTGATAATTTTTTAATAAAAATATCTAACAAAGAAAATTAAGAATATAACTAAATTTCATAATCCTCTATCAAGATTAAGGAGAATTGTTTTTAATAGCTACCCTACACGATTCTCCAACATGGTATCATACCTAAGTTGAAGATCATCCTGTTGAAATAAGAAGGGATTGCTTGTCAATGGGAATCATTTGCAAAAGGGCTTAGGGATAAAGACCTCATCATATTTAGAAGAACCAAGCTCTCATTTAAGGAAGGAAGGCTACTACATCCAAATCTCATTGAAAATCTCACCATCTGAAGAAAGGACATATGTATTATCTCTCTCTTGAAGGGTCCTTTCTATTAAAGGAAAATATTGAAGGAAGGTTGTTTTATCCTGAAAAGGATATTGATCTCTTTTGGAAATATATCAATTAGAAGCCTCATTGAAAATACATATTTAAAAGGAAGCATCAAAGAATATTAGGATCATCATTCACTCTTTGAAGTTGTTTGAAGACATCATTGTTTAAGGCATCCTAGAAGACATAATTTTAGGGCATCGTTGAAGTCTCTTTAAAGGTCTTGAAAGCATCAAGATAGTTGAAGATATTATCAAGGACACTCATTTGACAAGTACCATTTTGTGCTCGATGTCTCAATATACAAATCAATTGTCTGCATTTTACAAGGAAAGAAACAAGCTCGTTGGGTCAACAAACTTCCTAGCATGGAAGAAGAGGATTGATTTGATACTCATAGAAAATAAGGTCATGGAATATGTTCTTGGTGAAGTTACTCATCCAGACAAAGATAATACTTGAGAATTAGCAAGATAAAGGAAGGGAGAAGCGAGGGCACAAAGGTTTCCTATTGAATCCATAAAAGATCATCTCATTTCATTTGTTACTGATTTGAAGTCATCTAAATAAATCTATGATAAGTTGGTGAATTTGTATTCTATAAGTACATCAGGTCAGAAAATATCCTTAACAAATCAACTATATATAATAAGGAATTCAATGGATGAAGACATGGCCACTTACCTTATGAAGATATCACAAATCAGGGACTAGTTGCAAGGGCTTAGGGAAGTCATTTCCAATTCAGAAATGACTACTTGTGTATTCTTTGCCACTTGATTGGAGCAATTTTGCAGCTAGTGTCTACTTAAGAAAAGGTACTACTCCATTTGATAAACTATGGGCTCAATGTATCTTGGAATAAACTAGGATAAAGGAAAAGGATGACACCGAATCAAATGAAAAATCTCAATATTTTGTTGTAATATCCATGAAGAAGAAGAAAGGAAAGTTTGAAAAGTCCAAAGGAAAACAAGATATGTCCAAGATTTAGTTCTTTGGATGCAATGAGTATAGACATTTTAAGAAGGATTTCCCAAACAAGAAAAAAAAAAAAAAGGAAGGAAATGAGTGAAGCTCACATGGCTGAAGAAAAGGGAGAACCCAAGAAGCAACCAAAAGGAGAAGATCCCAAGGATATTTATTATTGAAGGAAGCTCAATCTCTAACAGGTTCACTTAGCCCCAAGGGTTAGCTCAAGTGGTAGTGAGCCAATACGTGGTCCTCTACGTCATGGGAGGTCACGGGTTCGATCCTTGAGTCCTTTGGGGTTAGGCGCCAAAAGTCCGCCGAACAGTTTACCGCGCGTACCATCCAGAAATTCTGGGGAAGTACGCCTGGGTTTCCCGTAAGCTTTCCCCTCGTTTAAAAAAAAAAAAAAAAAAGGTTCACTTGCAATTGTCTTTCCTTTATTAGAAAATAGAAGTTATAGTTAGCATGCATAGTTGCATTCTCTAGAAGAAGTATTGATTTTTTTTAAACATAATATCATAGAAGGAAGCATATGATGGTAGAAAAGTTAGAATATACACAATCAAATTGCTTTAGAAAAGCCATATAACTGTCAAAGAATGTAAAGATTTAGATCATCTTGCATATCAAAGATCATGCAAGCATTTTCTAACATAATGTTAGAAGGAGTCATTTTGCAAAAAGGATCACCACGATCCTCTTATAAGAACCATAATCTAGGAAGGTTCTTGGAATAAGCATTATGACCAGTATACTCCACCTAGTACAGAAACAATACTCTTGAGGGATGAAGGAATCCAGATGGTCGAGGAGCAGTATGAAAGGCATCATTAAAATATTTCTCATATTAGGAAAAGAAACCTATCTTCTATAGGTATAAGAAGCAATGTCGTTCAAGGAAGTATGGCTAGATGTTCATATGAAAGAAAATGTATGCATAGTAACTCTTCTCTAGAAGGTAGAATTCCTATCTACAAGAATATTGCAAGAAGAGTTGGTTGTAAGAATATGCTCAGAAGTATTTCATGCGATGCTTGTGTTGAACAATGTAACTAGTTTCGGTCTTCATAATTGTATTTGTCTCATGACACAATGAAAGTATTATTGTACTTAAGAAAAATAATTTTTATTGTAAAATAAATTAACTTATTAAAGCATGGGTTTCATGCTTGGTTCAAAGATCAATAGGTCAAGCACCCATTGTGTGCTCTACGTCTATGTCTTGAGTCAAATTTCAAACTCATGATGTTAAGTCCCTTGAAGGAATCATCTATCAAAGCAATCAAATATAGTTTATGTAATAAAATGTCTAGAAGTTACCAAAATGATGAGGTCAACCAACCTGTTGTGTTATTCAACAACCCCCCATTATTTATTTATAAATACCTTATAAAAATAATGGGGACCGTTTTTTATTTTAAAATTAAACAATAAAACATTTTTATTTCTTATAGGACATGAATATCATATCCGAAGGATTAACTCATATCCTATTGGCCAAGAGAGCTTCAGCGGAAAATCCCAAAAAACCCCCATCACATATCACATATCGCAAATGCAACAAGAAGCACACAAATCACTCCACTCAAATGATGTGATGTGATTCAACCGAATACATAAATCAAAGCACGAAAGGCTTTTAAGGCAAAGAAAAACGATAACAAAGGAAGAACTCCCCGACAAACATTATTATAAAACAAACATTTGTAGGACCCACTTACCACCACATTATCTTCTGCTATCGCAAATCGAAAATCCTTAACGTTGTCATTTACCATGCCCGCTTTCAAAACCCCAATGCGATATATCACATTACACTGTTGTCATCCTACAAATCATTCACTCAATTCACCATTCTTGTGATTGTGATCTGGATATCGCATCGCAAAACTCACAGTGCTCTTACTCATCCAATGCTCTGATAGATTCAAACCTCTGATAAAGAACTTAAGGATTATTTAAAGGTAAATTCTTGATCTCATATTGGTAATATTAACACAACAATGGTTTAAAGTCATTCTCCCAAATAATGTTTCAATCTGAGATTTCAATTAAAGGCTAAGTTGTCCAAATCAAGAACGTGAACTCACGTTTCTCATTATTTCTCATCCATAACAGTATCATGATCTCGAGCCTCCAAATTGGTTTGATGGCTTGTTACTTAATGTTTCTGATTTTTTGCATTTAAATTATATTCGCCATCACTTCAAGTTTTTATGCAAATTGTTCCTACATTACTAGTATTGATCTTCATTCTCCTTTTTCTCATATTACAAGCTACTCCCAAGAAGTAAAACTCTTGTGAGATGTCTAAGGTTGAAAATAAGGGCAAGAAACCCATGGCTCCTCCAAACCCAACACCTCTTGCTTTAGAAGTAACAAATATACCTCCATTATTCTTTAACACAACATGCGCTCCAGAAAGTGGGTCTTCCTCATGGGATCCATTTATAGGTTATTCGAAGATGAAAAACCTTGGATAATTCAAAGAGTAGACATAGTTGATGCTATAACATCTTCTGAAACCTCTCAGTGAAGTCTCCAACTCCTTTATCCATATAATTTCCGCTCGCCCAAATATTCTTCCATATATTGATGGTAAAATGGGTAACTGACAATCTGAATATCAACGATAGGAAATTTATGACCTCAAGGGATACAATGATAGGGACTTTTAAGGCAAAGGATTTGAAGAAAGTGTATCATATACTTCAACCACATAATTTATATGACAATATTTTCCTTGATAAGTTCGCAAAGGAGAATAAGATGCAATCATACCCAATATGACAATGAAGACATAACCCTAACAAGCACAAGCATGATGATAAGGGTATGCATTATGGTCCCTATTGCTATATTGTTGCTATGATGTGTAGGATTTTCAGTTCCCCTAATACAAGTAAATTCTCAATTGAATGGGTCCCTCTCATGGAGTTTGTATCGGACTCATACATTATGGATTGGGGAACCATTATTTCCAATAATATTTCCTCACAAATTCTAGAATATAGAAAGAATCGTATAATCACCTCTAGGACAGTTCCCCCATTTTTTATGAGTGCTTATCTCATGGGCGCAGTATGTTTTACTTCAAATTCCCGAACATGGGATGGAAATGGACCATTCAAGGCCCTACTCCTATCCATGTCTACCATAATATCCTCTGGGAATCCAAGTATGAGTCTCATTTATACAGAATTTTCCATGGAGTCGTTTTACCACTTCACCAAGTTGTTTTTGGTGATAAAGCCCGAAGAATGTCAAATGAAGCCTGATATGATTTCATGTCCATGGGAAAATGGTTTGGGGTAAAAATATTTACATATGTCATAGTTTGTGGAAGTCTTTCCAAACCCCATGTTCTCCCACTGTATGTACTAGACAAGCTCCTGGCAAGAGAAATTTCTTATCAAATAGTAGGGCATGGGTTAACAAAAGCCTTGAAGGAGGCTAAAAAATCTTCCTGGCCTTCTTTACCTATCCATTGGTGATTATACTCTAGAAAACTACAAACATGCTAGATTGGAAATCAATCAAATTTAATTTTTAAAGCTATCTATTGTTCCTGGCAGACAGTTTGATCCTAATAAAATAGCCCAAGACTTTACAGCTCAAGTAAAGATTAGGAAATTCATTCATGAACTTGCTGACTATGATTATATGTTTGAATCTGTTGAGACCTATTCACAAGTTGAAAAGCTAGTAGCCATTCATCTTAACCCTAAACAACTTGCCCAATTTAAATAATACAAGAACGAAAGGTTGGAGAGTATTCCTCTCGATATCTTAAAGGTGTCTCAACTATTTCACAGAAAGAACAGAAGTTGGAGAAACCTCCCAGGGACACTGAGGTCCTAAAGGGATAAAAATAGTTTAAATCAATAGAAGAAAAGACTATTAAGCCATTTTTAAGCAGTGAATTGGATAAAGTTTGAAATCAATTTGATCAGCAGCTCAAAGGACATTAAGAGGTGGAAACCATTTACCCTAGTGAGACAATCAACACACCTCAAGCCAAAAATTATAATCCACTCACCGTTGGGGCTTCTGATAAAGTTATTAACATAGAAGAAATTGAATTCATCTCGTCCTTACCTTCATCTGATATTGTTCTAAAGATAGAATAAATCCCTCCTCTCGGCATCTTTTACAGTCCCAAACATCGGGTCGTAATGAGAAGACATATAAAGAGAAGGAGAGTTGATAAATCACAACCATTAGTCCATGGTGATATACCCATGGAAGTATTGTGGAAAGATCTACAAATTGATCCATCTGAAGATCTAACAAGGTCGACACAGTTTGCAGGTGCTTATGCATCTTCCACAATTGACAAGGCATCAGAGGTCCAACAACTAGTCAAGGAGAAGGCTGAAAGAATCCTACAATTGGAACAAGAGTTTTTATCAATTGCCACAGCTCCAGCAAAGCTTTAATCAATTAAAATTACAGCATCAATCTGACATCAATACCAAAGGCACTCAAATTCAAAAACTCCAATTCACATTGGAGCAATTGAAGGATAATCCAAAGATAGAGGACTTCAAAAAGGAAGCTCTGGAATTTAACACCATGTTGGCTCAAAAATAAGTTGTATTTTGTCAAAATTTTACAATCATCAATTACTTGTGTGAATGTAATTCACTGATGAATCAATCGGTTGACCTAAGGACGAACTTTGATGATATTGATGAAAAGATCACATAATTTATTACTTGGCAGGACAATGCAGAGGGCAGGAAAGAAAATCTTCCATAATAGAGGATTCCAAAAAGGAAATCCTATTTACAGATTGGGACATATAACTGAAGCAAGAAGAAAGAGAAATATTTAGAGCAAAATATGTGGCTAACAATATTGTTGAAACTGTCAACAATAATATATTTGGTGCCAAACTAATCCATGAATGTCCACCTAGTTCCCTTCCTAATGTCAAATATTTAATGAAATGGTGGCTGGAAATGTCAAAGACCAAAGAAGAAAGCATTAGGAAACTAGTGAAACTTGACTAGGAGAAGTACTAGCAATATCTGGTTAAACCACACAGTCAGTGGTTGATGTTGTGTTGTCCTACTGACACGTCCTCCAATATGTTGCCTGCACTATCAGATGCGGTTTATACTGGACAACTGCACATCAGGCTAGCTCAGCCCCCTGAAGTACAGCCAATGTGGGATATTCATTAGCTCAAGCAGCAAATGGGAAAGGACACATCAACGCACTCCTGAGCTAGTGATACAACAAATTCTATTTTTGTCCTATTTTCACTTATTTTAAGGAGAGTTGTTTAAACATCCTCAGTGCTTTGTGTATTTTATATTTTTATATTTTTAGTGTTCACTATATAAACTCTTTCATGTCTACAAAGAAAGGGTCCTGAAATTTTGTAAAGAAGGCTTTGGGAAGTTGCAATGTTGTACTCTTGAAATCATCTTAATAGAAATACTAGACAAAGGACTATTTATTCCATGAGCAGAGTTAAGTTATACATGGTATTTCTATCTTTATATTTTTGTTTTTCTTTTATGTGATTGATAGTCATACTTATTTTATATTGTTTTTTTATATGTATATTTTTAATAAAACTGAGCATTAATTCACTATTGAACTTGCAAAGATTGTCACATTTTAATATATATACAAGACATGCAGTTATTTGATGTGATATGAGCTTAATCAATTAATTTGATTAACTATTTAATCAAATTAATTAACTTTAATTGTTTTCACTTATGTAAGTGTTTGATAATTTTCATTCTCATACACTTAAGATAATCTTTCAAGTTTACATATAAAGAAACATAATTAATCCCAGGATATAGATAGGTATGTATATAATTTGTTAGCTCATTATCACTCCCATTATCAAGTTAAATTCAGTTATAAATACCCACATCCATTCAATTATACCTTATTTGGAAACCGGTCCCATCATCCCCAGTGGGAGCTGCTATTCCAAACAGAAAAGGAACGGTTTTCAAGTTCTCAACCGGGTGGTTATCCGCTGATGTTGTTGCAGCAATTTTTGAGGCATCAACACAACCCTACAAGTCAGCCCAAAAAAACTTCTGCACCCATTCGAAGGCCTATACAAGAAAGAGGATTTGACCTCTTTTGAAGATATGGAGTTCGATATATATAGAAGTATATATGAGGATGCAGAAATTATAAAACACGCATGTATATCTTGGATTCACCTGATCTAACAATGTAGTAAATTTGAATAATGAATCGCTTCTACAAATCTTTTTCGGAATTAAAAACACAATCGCTAATCACATGAACATGAAGAAAGATCAATCACACACAACACAGATAATTTCTAGGGGAAAGCTTACAACTAAAAACCCCACTATCTTCTATTGTATATTCATCATGGATCATGAAACAATTACATACAAAACTCTTCTCACAAGAGCCCTTCAATACTTAGCTAATTGTCTCACACTGTCATCAACATATAGCCAATTCTTAGCCTCCAGACATCCTGCCTTGCTTATGCAATCCCTGATGGAATAGATCCCTAAAAGATGGGAATTTTTGCCTTCCTTGACTGTGCAAGTATCATGGGCACTGCAATGGGTATTTGGTTGCATGTGTGAAACCCAATAATCCTACAATTGATATTCAAGTTCCCTTTCACCTGGAACTCAACTAGGTCTCCACTGGATCTGACATGCATGAAGCTAATAATAGTAAATCATCAGTTGCATGTAAGATCATTGATTGTGAATTAATTAATATTTAATTCACCAGATATCTCACTAGTGTATCTTAAGTTACAACTAGCACAAATGAGTTTAACTCACTTAACTGAGTTAAACTATTTACAACTTGCATTAACTAATGCACCATTGCACTTCGGACTCTGTTACAACTAGAATTACTCTGAATGCCTCACTGATTAGGAGCTCAAGACTGAGCTTGGGAAAAAGCTCAAAATTTTATTTGCTCAAAATTGGTTGGAACCTGAGCGACTGGATAAGCCTCGGCGATACGATCCCAACGCCGTGAACGACACTCAAATCCGTTACCGTATGAAAAATTTATTGCACTTTGAAATCGTCCAATGTTCTTCAATATTGAGTATGGGTTCATAATTTTAATGTGGAAAAATATTTTATTTTAATTAAGGTTTAATTAATAAATTTAATTATATATATTAATGTTTTGTATGGTTTTATAAATCATATAATATATTATTATATATATTTATTTATTAATATTTAAAATATTATTAAAATAAAATCTTTTAATTCCCCACATTAAAATAAATACAAATTATTTAACCCAAATGTCAAAGTTTAAATGAAAGGGCAACGTTTAATTCAAAATTTCAAAGGTTAAATATGAAATATCATATGGCAAAAATGTCAAAGTGTAATATACGTGGGCAAATGTCACATTTCAAAGGTTATGCAATACGTTACAATTGATGGAGCGGAGGTTTGGGCTAGCTCGTGGAGCGGAGGTTTGGGCTAGCCCCCATTCAACAGAACTACACCACTAAGACCATGGCCTTAAGGCCTTCCAAGCCGCCGGAGAAAACGGCATTATGATTGACCGTTGGATGTAATATGTGACCACTCCATGTTATTTAATGTCACGGTTAATTGAATCGGAGTTTGTTAACGTCGATTCCGCCGACATATCCTCCACATGTGACCAGCCACGTTCCACATTAAATTTAACTCCTAGTTGCCGGAGGTTAAGGTTGGTGATTCCGGCAATTTTGGCAGCGCGCCACCAAATCAGGAGATGCTTCCACATTTGACTCCAGTTAACTAAAGTTGGCCCACCTTTTGTGGGATTTTTGCCTAACATTGGGAAAAAGACTGTTTGGGCCATATATTTCACATGGGACATCCTTTCTGAGCGAATTTTTTTTTTTTTTCATAGGTTATTCAGCCTTTTTAGATTCAGAAAAGCTTTTTGAGCCACTAGGGCCATTTTTGGGGATGTTGTGCTGAGCTATGGTTAACCATTTGAGGTGAACCAAGAGTCTACTTTGGGTAATTTGGGAATTCCAGAGCCAATGGAGCAGGTCTAAAATCTAACAAAGGTCATCTTCAGAGGTTTAAGCATCGAAGAAGTTGATGTGAAGTCGTGGGCAGCCCTGGGCAAATCGTGGAGGAGAGCCATTTTTGGGAATGTTGTGCTTAATGTAAGCAATTTATCAGTTGGTATTGGATGTCTGATAATTATTGGATGTATCAGTAGTGGTTTTAGGAGCAGAAACAGAAATCTGAGGGAGTTTGTGCCATTTAGAAGCTCAGAAAAGCTTAGTGCACCGATAGAAGGATGTGTGTTCATGGAAGCCTAAAGCTGTTTGCAGGAATTGGACAGCCATTAAAGGGATTTAAAATGGTATTATCAGCCCTTTGAATCATTTTTTATTCATTGTGGTTAAGTGTGGAGCTTGTAAAAGAATTTAATTATCTTAATCCCAAAGAGTCTAGTCATGTTGACGAAGCTCAAAGGAGACGTAGCCCAAGAGTTGGGGTGAACTCCTATATTATATTGCTGTTGTGTTTTGTTATTCTATGGATGAATTATGTTGCTGATATACATGTTAAGTTTCAGCAAAAACAAATAAACTTAAAACACATAAACAGAAGAAAATACATACACCTCTTTCAAGCAAAAATTCCGCATGATGTCAAGTTTGAGTAAGGTCATTTTAATTAAGTCTGAGTGTTTACTTCTATTATTTATTTAGGTAGATTCTGTAAGAGGGCCAGGTAGCTTTTGGATTCATCCTTTCTTTGAAAGGTGACATATCCGGTAAATGCCCCTTCATTCTATCTCTGTATTAGAAATAAGAAGTTCTCACATTTTCAGATTTAAAATTTGGAGTATTTGCACTCATTTACATAAATGAAAATGGATACCTTGCACCCTTTTCAAGTAAATTCCATTTTCAGATCACTCACCAACTACCTCTAACTTGAAATCCACTAGCTAACTAAATTTATCACTTTCAATTAATTGATTCAAGTCCACATTGAGAATAGATTACAGTTTAATGTCCATCTTAATTAAGGGATAACCAAAATATACATGCACCCAAAAATAGAATTATGGGCCCCACCCTAGTTTGGGTGCTTAATGTAACCTGGTGCTTAATGCACTAGGCGTGGGTGCTGAATTTTATTGTTGAATCTCAACACTCCCTCTCAACAATAAAGGGATTATCCTTCACCCTGATCCTGTCTCTATGGTATTCGAATTTGCTCCTGGTGAGAGCCTTCGTCAGAATATCTGTATCCTGATCTTCTGTGGGAATGTACTGAAGCAACGTTGTCCTTCTCTGCACACAATCTCTAAAATGATGGTACCAGATATCTATATGCTTGGACCTATCATGAAACACAGGATTAGTCGAGAGTTTAATGCAACTCTGATTATCACAATGAATCACTATCATATCCATCTGAGAACCAAACAAACCAACCAAGATCTTTCTCATCTAGATAGCCTCACATGTAGCTTGACTTGCTTCCATATATTCCTCTTCCACTGAACTGAGTACCACAGATCGTTTCAACCTGTTGTACTAGGAAACTGCTTTCGATCCAATGATAAAGATCCCTCCTGATGTGCTCTTTCTGTTTGATGGACTACCAGCCCAATCTGCATCTGTGAAGCCATGCAGCTTCATTCCCTCTATCCTTTTGTACCATAGACCATACTCTGATGTGCCCCTCAGGTATCTCAGGACATGCTTCCCCGCCTTCCAAAAGAGCTTGGTAGGCTTAACCATAGCTTGACTCAGTTGGTTAGTTGCATGGCAAATGTCTAGTCTCGTGTTCACTAGATACATTAGCGAACCCACTAACTGTCGGTAGATAGTAGCATCCACTACCTCTCCAGAAGTAGCATCCTATTTCCTCCAATTTCCTGGAAGAGGAGTATCCATGGGTTTGCAACTCTCCATGTTAAACTTACCCAGTATCTTCTTTGCATACTTTCCTTAAGACACAAAAATTTCACTATCCCGCTGCCATATTTCCAATCCAAGGAAATAATGAAGGAGGTCCATGTCCTTCATTTCTAACTCCCTTGCAAGATCCTCCTTGAATGAGTGTATTAGCTTCTCATCACCAATCAAAATTAGATCATCAACATAAATAAAAATGGTCAATAGCTTACCCTCAACCACAATATGGTCCAAATTTTCATCTGCTTCACTTTTGGTGAAGCCCAGTTCGGTGAAATAGATGTCTATCCAAGTGTACCAAGCACGGGATGCTTGCTTCAGCCCATATAGTGCTCTTTTGAGTCAGCACACATGTGACTCACTGTTGAAGATTTCGAAACCTTTAGGCTGCTCTATGTACACCTCTTCCTCAATGATCCCATTGAGAAACGCAGTTCTCACATCCATCTGATGAATGCGCCAGCCCATCTGTGCTGAGAGTGCAAGGATGGATCTTATGGAAGAGTACCTTGTAACATATGCAAAATGTCTCATCATAATCTATCCCCTCGATCTGTGAGAATCCCTGGGCCACAAATCTATCCTTGTATTTCTCCACACTCCCATCAGTATCTTGCTTTACCTTGTAGATCCATCTCGATCCAACCACTGATTTGTCGACCGATCATGGGACTATCTCCCATGCATTGTTCTTGACAATGGATTCATAATCCTCCACCATTGCATCAACCCAAGTTGGTTGTTGCACTACTTCCTAAAAGGAAGATGGTTCAGTCACAATACATTTGCTCATAAGAGCATGTATTTAGTAAATCAGTTAGGAGACTGTCTCTGTATGTGCTGTGAAGTAGGGGCTCCTACATTCTCCGCAACATCAAGTCTCAATCTATCAACTTCCATGGTGCACCTTTTGCCATTTCTGATGGATGGTGTTGAGCCCTTTGTCTTCTCTTTTGCCAAACTTCACTTCATTTCATCATTCCTTTATCATTTCATAAACCTAAAAATCAATGAGAATGATTAATATTGCTTAAAGGTTGCATACAATGATTAGATTATTGTACTTTTGTGATTTTTGCTACCTTAATGATTTTTGAACAGTTTAGCTATAGAATACAGTCATTCTGTAGCCACTCAAGCGTTCCGTAGTTGTTTTAGTGTTTAAGTATGTTACAGGTGTCATCTGGAGAAAAGGCACACATGGGTGGATTCCAAATCTTCCCTACATCATTCATTCCCATCCACAAGGACTGAACCGATGGTTGGAGGTGTCTAAGCACATGGTCAAAGAAAAGGTCAAAGAAGTTGTTTTCTACAAGAATCAGGACTCCTGATTTTCTTTATAGCAAATCATGAGTCCCAAAAGAGTTTTAATTTGATTTTAACTTAAAATATACACCTGTACCTATTTTTTTTCAATGTTAGTTATGAATTTGCATATAAATTAAGCTCTGTAATACCGAGAAAGACAGTTGATACATATTTTATCATTACGGTGATACTCTGTTTTCAAGTCTTGTGTTAATAAAAAGGAGTTTTAACCTTGATGTTGTTCTGAATACAAACTTGAGGAGTTAAAGGATTAATTCAGAATTGATAGCAGAGGGCCCCTGCTATTCGAGGAGGTTTTACATGTTTTCTAGATAAGTCATTTTCAATTCTGTTTTGTCATATTTCCTTACTTAGACTGCTTTCTGAAATCATAGCTTTTAGCATTATGTTTCATGTCATTTGCTTAGATAAAGGATCCTCATGATATTGCAGTTAGTCTCTTTCTCAAGCTCTTTCAATATATCTCTATTAAATGAATGGGATTCAATTGTAATATTCTGAGTTATTAGCATTTCACTTTCTGTCATTTAGTTAAAAAGAAGATCCTCATTATACTACAATTAGTCTCTTTCAAAAGCTTTTCCAATAAATCTCTAATTCACGAATGAGATTTAGTTGTAATACTGTGAGTTATTGATTGCTTTGTTTCATAGAATATCCTTATCACATTATGATTAATCTCTTTCAAAAATCTCTTCCAATAAACCTCTATCAAATGATTGAGATTTCACTTTAATGTTTTAAGTTACTGTTTGTTTCAGTAATTCCTTTTATGTTTTAGGAGATCCTCATTGCATTAGAATTAATCTTTTTCACAAGCTCTTCCAACAAATCTCTAACTAAATGAATCAGATTAAGTTGTAGTGTTTTGAGTTACTTTTCATTTCATGAATGTTCATTTAGAAGCTGTAATATCCATGGATTAGGATTCTATGTTTTCATCATTTTCTAGTTAGGAACAAAATTTGCAAATAAACTCTGTTTTAAATCATTTATTAACATTTCTTTTTCTCCCTCTTGACATAGATTTAACTTCATATTTTTAGCATAAAGTAGCATACTAAGAATCAAACATAAAAACCCCAAAACATCAATAAAACACTAAAAGCAACGAAGTAAGAAAAATGGATACTTAGGCACATATAGTGCATTATACTTCATCAGTTTACTAGCCCTAGTTGATAATTTATGCTATCAATTTAGGACACTAAATTGACTAAACATTTTGGCGCCATTGTCGGGGAAGTATAACTAGGTAGCCTTATTTCTTGCATCTCAAAAACAATGACATGTGTAGAGAAAGAGATTCTAGAGGTAGATTTATAAGAGGCAGAAGCTTAATTCCCACAATTCCACTCACTCCACCAAGACCAAGAAGTAGCACACCTCCAACACAAACCCATATTCCATACTATACTGGTCGTAGGCTTCCAAAAGTTTCAAGATCAGATATCTAATCAAGAAGATCTCCCACTTCATCCACTAAAGCAATTCTAGAGGAAGAAGATCTAAGGACTCCTACAGAAGGAATAACCTTTTTCACTTCCACGGGAGAATATATTCTGGAAAAAGAATTACAAATCCTTAGTGAAGAATAAGAAGAGGACTATTTCTTCAATATACCCTTGATAGAAGAACCAGTAGAACAACTAGTTCTCCAAACTGAACCCTATATCAGTTCGGAAGAATCTATCATGGCAGGAAGAGGTATAGAAGGAGGAGAAGGGGAAGGAGAAGTCTTTAATGGAGAAAACACACTCTTTGGAGGAGGTAGAGGTAGAGGAGGAGAAAGAGGAAGAGGTAGAGGTACATAAGAAGGTAGAGGAAGAGGAAATGTAGAAGGAGGAAGAGGTAGAAGGGAAATTGAAAACTCTTTTGGATTCCCTATAGTAGATGAAGAGACCAATGCAACTATGAAAAATATCTCACCCTCTGTTCTTCCAAACTTTCATGGACTGAAAAGTGAAGACCCTAAGACATTCTTATTTGAATTTGAAGTTCTATGTAGAACCTATGATTATCTACAAGATGCTCAAAAACTTAAATTGTTCCCTTCAACATTGAAAGGAGCAGCATTAAAATGGTTTATGAGTTTAATCACTAGGTCTATTAGGACATGGGATGATATGAGAAGGGAATTTCTAGAAAGATATTTGGATTACTGTATACCAGTCAACCATAAGGAATAAGTGTTCAAGATGATGCAAAAATAGGATGAAAATCTGGAAGATTTACTTGAGAGATTTAATTATAACATTAAAAGGGTAAAAATGCAAAATTTAGATCAAGACACCTTGAAAGCTCTTTTGTTGAAAACAATTAGGAATGAATGGATAGATATCCTGAACATGATGGGAAAGGAGATATATCGCAACTTTCATTACCTGATATAGCAGAACTATGTATTAATCTTTCAAGAGGAAAATCTAAAATTCTAAAAGGACCAAGAGATCTTGCACTTGCAAGGGCAAACAAATCTACAACTGGAGCAGTAAGTAGGGTAGAAATAGGGAATATGCTTGATGAATTCAAAACTAACATTCTAGGGAGTCTTAGTGAGAAAATAGACACTCTTAAGTTACAAAACAAGTAGAAAGCCGAAACTGATGTCTTAGCAATATTTTCTCCCAAATGTAGAAAGAAGCATGCCTTCAGAGAGTGTCCTTTGGATGCAAAAGTAATAGAGACTTGTGCAATTTGTTCAAAAAAACATGAGACCAAGAATTGTCCCTCAATCCCTGGCCTTAAAGTTTTCTTTCAAGAAGAAACAACCACAAATTCCACAGAATCTCTTAATTTTGTCTCTATAAGACCTTGGCATGGATCTTAAACACAAGGGTTTAGTAATCAAATGTATAATCAACCCCCACCTAATTGGAACTCTTGGCAGCAACCTTGGCCCCAATTTCAAAATCAATCTCAAACTTGGGCTGAAGGAACACAAAATCCTTATGGAAGGTTCTCTCAGTATTATCAATATCCACCATCTTATCCATCATATCCATCATATCCAAACTTTCCTCCTCAACAAAATCCTCAGCAGAATCCACAACATCAAAATCAAAATCAAAATCCACCACCTCCATTACCATTCCCTCAAAAATCAAATCAGTTACCTGCCCAGCCAATACCAAACCCCAACAATAAAAACCCTCAGAATACATATATGATAGAAGGTCAACAATTTCCAACCTATTTGATTACTCCTTTAGACCTTAATGATGTTCAAATTAGGTCTGGAATAATACTTGACAGAAAGAAACCTTCTGTAGTTATACAAGAACAAAATAATTCTGAGGAAGATTCTCTAAGGGTAAATAAAAGTTTTGAAGAAAATACATCTCTTCAAGACCAAAACATTGAAAAATAAAAACAGAAAGAACCAATAATTTCAACTCCTATGTTAGAACAACCATCAACATCTACTACTACACCTCCTTTTCCTGAAAGATTACAAATTGATAGAGGTGTAGAAAAACAAATTATGATGCCTAATTATGATTTCCTAGATGAGTTAAGAAATGTTTGTATTAAGATTCCATTATTACAGGCCATCAAGGAAATCCCAATTTTAGCAAATACAATAAAAGAGTTGAGTATGAAAAAAACAAGAAGAAAAATAAAAGAGATAAAGAAAATACAAACGGTAGGAAAAATAGCAGACATAATGATGGGAAATATTTCCATTCCAAAATATCTAGATCCCGTAAATCCAGTTGTTAAGATACATATCAATGGAATTGAAATTCCAAACACACTTATTGATCTAGGAGCAGCAATCAATATCATGAGTAGGCAAATCATGGAAAAACTAAAACTTCCTAATCTTCTTTTTACACCTACACTACTAAAATTAGTAGATAGATCTATAATCAAACTAGATGGGGTATTAGAATACATTCCAGTGTCCTTATATTCTTGGGAGTATCCTGTGGATTTCATGATCCTAACTCCTAAAAATGATCTAGGAGGACATCCTATTATATTAGGAAGACCTTGGTTAGCTACAGCTGATGCTTTCATTAGCTGTAGATCCGGTGATATGTACATCTCTGATGGTAGTTCAACCAAGAAATTCACCCTGTATCCTCCAACAAGAACAATCACAGAATTATATGATACTCAATGGATTGATGATGAATAAGATATACAACCTCTCTTCACTATTTCAAAAATTAGTGAAGATAGTCAGATTCTGAATGCCTTAGAAAATCATGAATCTTCTTCAGAATAAAAACATGAACAATTCCAAGAAGAATCCAATATTGAGTTTTTGTCATCAAGACAAATGTCTCTCTACTCCATGGAAGAATTTGGCAGCTCTACAATTGAGATATTTTCAGGAAAAACCTTAAACATAAACAAAAACCTAGAAAAATTTCAACAAGAAAAGCTAGTCAAAATATTACAGAGACATTCTTCTGCATATGCATGGGAGTACACTGATATGAAAGGGATCAACCCTAAGACTTGCACTCATCATATCTATATAGAGGAAATTTGTAAACCAATCAGACAGCCTCAGAGAAGGATGAATCCAAACCTTAGGGAGATTGTTAAAGAAGAGTTGCAGAAATTGTTAAATGTCAACTTTATTTATCCCATTTCAGACAGTCGGTGGGTTTCTCCTTTGGTGATTGTACCCAAGAAAAATGGTAAATGGAGGGTATGCATTGACTACCGAGAATTAAACAAAGCTACTCTTAAAGATCATTTTCCTTTACCCTTCATAGATCAGGTGTTAGATACATTAGCAGGCAAAAAGTGCTTTTCATTTTTGGATGGTTTCAGTGGTTACAATCAAATTCAAGTTGCACTTGAGGATCAAGATAAAACCACATTTACCTGTCCTTGGGGTACCTATGCCTACTGATTATTGCCTTTTGGATTGTGCAGTGCACCTGCAACATTCCAAAGGGCAGTATTGGGAATATTTTCAGATCTAATACATGACTGTGTGGAAGTATACATGGATGACTTCACAGTCTATGGAAACACATTTGAAGAAGCCTTAGCAAACTTGGAAAAATTTCTAAAAAGATGTAAGGAAGCAAACCTTTCATTAAGTCATGAAAAATGTTTCATGATGTTCACTGAAGGGATTGTCTTAGGACATCATATTTTAGGAGATGGGATTAGAGTTGATGAGTCAAAAGTTGAAGTCATCTCTAGATTATTAGTTCCAAGTTGTCAGAAAGATGTTAGGAGTTTTCTAGGATTTACAGGATATTACAGAAGATTTATAGAAAACTTCACCAATATAGCATCTCCACTTTTCAAACTACTCACCAAGGACTGTGAATTCAATTGGAATCCTAACTGTCAGTTAGCATTTGAAACCCTGAAAACAAAAATCTCTGAAGCACCTATTTTAAGGGGACCTAACTGGAAAATACCTTTTCACATCTCGACAGATGCCTCAGATACAGCTTTGGGAGCTGTGCTGGGACAAAAAGACCTGATTCCTTATGTCATCTACTATACAAGTAAAAATTTGACTCCTTCAAAGTTGAATTATACTATAACTGAAAAAAGAATTCTTAGTTTTTGTTCATGCCATAAATAAATTCAGAAACTATATAACAGGCTATGAAACCTTTGTTCACACATATCACTCTGCAATTAGGTATTTAATGAATAAATCAATTACTAATGGCAAAGTCACAAGATGGTTATTGCTTTTACAAGAATTTAACATCACCATTCTAGATAGGCCTGGAAAACAAAATACAATGGTTGATTTCCTATCTAGACTCCAAAACATTAAAGACAATACTCCAGTTGAAGATAAATTCCCTGATGAATATCTCTTTGCAATTACTACTCAAACTCCCTGGTTTGCTGATATTGCCAATTATCTAGTTTCAGGAAAATTTCCTTCAATTATGAATGCAAGAGACAAAAGAAAAATCAGTTTTTACAGTGCAAAATATTCATGGGTTGCTAATGAGTTATACAAAACAGGTCCAGACTTTATTATCAAAAGATGTGTTCGAGAAGACGAGATGTCTGAGATTCTCAAGGCATGTCATGATGAACCTTGTGGTGGAAATTTTGTTGATAAGAGGACAGCTTATAAGATCCTTCACCTAGGATATTATTGGCCATCCCTCTTTAGAGATGCCAAAGAGTATGTCAAAAGGTGTGACAGTTGCCAAAGGGTAGGGAAACCTTCCCCTTCAGGTGAAATGCCATTGCAACCTCAGGTACATATTGAACCTTTTGAGAAATGGGCTGTGGATTTTGTAGGACCTATTAATCCTCCATCAAAACAAAACAAATATATATTAGTTTTCACTGATTATGTTACCAAATGGGTAGAGGCCAAGCCATTACTTTCTGCTACTGAAGCATCTATAGTTAGTTTTCTTTTTTAGGATATATTTACTCGTTTTGGTGTCCCAAGAGAAATTGTTATAGATCAAGGAGCTCAATTCACATCAAAAATGGTAGAGAAGTATAAAATCAGACACAGGAAATCCACTCCCTACCATCCACAAGCAAATGGCCAAGTGGAATCTACCAATAAGGTGATTGAAGGAATCCTGACAAAGACTGTTCATTTACATAGAAGAGATTGGGCAGAAAGGCTTCCTGAAGCCTTATGGGCCTACAGAACTACATGGAGAAACACAACAGGACACACCCCTTATGAACTTGTTTATGGAAAACAAGTCTTGTTTCCCATAGAATTCCATATCCAAACTTTCAAAATGGCAGTCCAGTTAGGACTTGATTTGATAGAAGCACAGACTAGAGCATATTAATGAATTAGATGAGATCATACAAGATGTAGTCCAGAGAACAAGCATAGTCCAACAGCAAAGGACTAGATGGCATGACAAGTATATCAAAGAAAAGAAATTTAAAGAAGGTGACTAGGCACTCTTGTTTGATTCAAAGTTCAAGGATTTTCAAGGTAAATTTCAAACTCATTGGCTTGGGCCATATGAAATTGTGAAGGTCTTTGAAAATGGAGCAATAAAAATCAGGACAATAGATGAAGGAAAGGTAGCATTTCTTGTAAATGGACACAGACTGAAATTGTATCATAAGCCACTTTCAAGAGAAGAATTTGTCAAGAAATTCCAAGATAACATTGATATGAAGTTAGTGAAGAAGAAATCTTCTTCTCCACTAACTTAGTTGTATTTTTCTTCAATAATTTAAAAATAAATAAATAAATATAAGTATAAATATGAAAACCAATCATTGATTGGCATGTTTATACAAAAAGTATATGGTGAAAATCAGAATTCTTCTGACACTTTATACTTTCAAATTGTTCTTGTTCTGCAACTAAATATCATAAAATCACAAATTGCATATTCATTTTTATTCCATACTTCATTTCATTCATATTTCATTCCATCTCATGTTTCACTACATTCATATTCCATCCCATTTCACACTCATAATCCATCTCATTCCATTCCATATTCATGATCCATTTCATTCCATATCCATATTTCATAATTTTTAATAGGTACATTCTGCAGCTGTCTGTTCTGTAGCCAATCCTGTTCTGCAGCCAATTTGACCCTGCAAGCCTACTTCAATACAAAAAGGATGGTAGTCAAAGAAGATTATGGAGCTTAGAAGATCAACATTTTACAAAATGAAGGACAAATACATCAAGCAGCAAAATCAAAAGGGCTGAGGTAAACTGTGTGAAATTATTTTGATAGCAAAACATGAAAGATATAATATGGTTAAATCATATGTTTCCTAAAGTTAATCTATCACTTGAATTGATCCTTGCCTATCATAAAAACACTTCAACCATATCCCTTACCATCCGCTCCATAACGGTTTATCATTAATTATTAAACGGTCAAAAACATAGATGTGACCTATTAGGTCATGTCCTTAGATCGTATCATTTATTGATGATTTTTTAAAATCATCATAAAATCCCTTTGCGGTACTTCATTCTATATCAAACTCTTAACCCAATCATTTTCATCATTTACCATTACTTTCATCCGTATCCACTCACTGCCATTACATTCTGTAGCCAGTTTCATCTGCAGATAAGTCATTTTAAGGGCAAAACAACCTTCCACAACTACTCTTTCTTCAGGCACAGGATTAGAGACAAAGCAGTAGACCTAAGCCAAGGTACCAAAGAGAAATGGGGCTAATTGTGAGAACAGAGCCAATTGGGAGCAAATATTTAGAAGGATACCCTCAGGTTAAGGGGCTATTACAGCAGGTTGGGTGGCTGAACTTTGTAGAGAAGTTCAATGGATTCCACAAGGAAATCACGAAATCATTTTCTAGGTCATTCGATGGAACAGAGGTAGAAATTGGGGATATTAAGTTCACCATCACAGAATCATTCATAGCTGAAGCCACAGAATTTCCAAGACAGGGAGAACACTGGTTTAAAAACAAGGAGTACCATAATGAAACTTGGAAACAAATGCTAAAGAACCCAGGTATGGACATTTCAGTGTTTAAAAAGGGTATTCCCAGTACAGATCTGAAAAATAAATGGAGGAATATGTTGTTAATTTTACAAAAATTCATAACATGTGAGGGTAGATTCGACACCTTGTATGTCTATCATATCAGACTGATGATGAATTTCTTAGATGATGAAATAAATCTACCTTTCTTCCTGCTTAATAGTTTGAAAAGGATGGCCTCTAATGTTCAGAAAAGACTCCAATTCCTAGAAACTACTCTACACCATCATGGCCTAATTAAAATACTGATTGAGTTCCATTTGAAGAAAGTAGGAGATATCTGGGAAGAATTTCTTCAAAGAAACCATTTTGAAGAACCAGAGGAAACACTATATAGAAAAGAGACTGTAAGAAGAAGTAGGAGGGGAAAATTTGATAAATTTGTTGAAATCAAACCTGATACATCAACACAGGAAGATAGTGAAGAGTGATCTCTGAAAATTTGACAAAGATCAAGAGACAAATCAGGGTTAAAAGAAAAGAGAAATTAACAAGTGAATGTGCTGAGGAGAAAAATGAAAATATGACTAAGTTAAGAAGAAGCTCTAGGCTTAAAGGCATCATGAAAAAGACATGGATTAAGGAAACAAGAGTAATAAACATTGAAGAGGAAGAAACTCCAATCCAAACACCAGTTGATGGATCTCCTTTACACCAGTATGAAGAAGACCCTAACAGAAGAACCCCAGATATAGATCCAGCCCAACAACAGATTTATGACTATGTGGAATCACTAGAAAAAAGGGCCTCAGAAAATCAAGAAAGATCTCTCAGTCCACAAGAACCTCCAATAGAAATTTTGAGAAAAGACAATTATGAATTAGAGATACTGAATAAACATATCAAGAATGAAAATGAAATCTTAAGAGAGTAGGTCAAATTGAAGAATGGCATGAATAACACTCTCTCTCAGCAAATGAAAACATTGTATAAAGCAAACAGGAAGTTAAAGAAGAGAAATAAGAAATTGAACAGGGCACTCATTGATCTTAGGTTCAAATTATTCATGAGGAAACCCAGAATGGTATTGACTACCAAAAGAAGCAGGAAAAGGAGGCTGGATGTTCTTGCAGAAGTTTCAGTGCACATGGAATAAAGCTTTGATGAAATTGCATGAGAACATGCAAGAGTTTTGCAGTGGGGGTATGTTGAGCCCTAAAATTGTCTTCTCTTTTGCCAAACTTCACTTCATTTCATCATTCCTTTATCATTTCATAAACCTAAAAATCAATGAGAATGATTAATATTGCTTAAAGGTTGCATACAATGATTAACTTATTGTACTTTTGTGATTTTTTTTGTCTTAATGATTTTTGAACAGTTTAGCTACAGAATACAGTCATTCTGTAGCCAGTCAAGTGTTCCATAGTTGTTTTAGTGTTTAAGTATGTTACAGGTGTCATCTTGAGAAAAGGCACACATGGGTGGATTCCAAATCTTCCCTACATCATTCCTTCCCATCCACAAGGACTGAATCAATAGCTGGAGGTGTCTAAGCACGTGGTCAAAGCAAAGGTCAAAGAAGCTATTTTCTACAAGAATCAGGACTCCTGATTTGCTTTATAGCAAATCACGAGTCCCAAAAGAGTTTTAATTTGATTTTAACTTCAAATCTACACCTGTACCTATTTTTGTTCAATGTTAGTTATGAATTTGCATATAAATTAAGCTCTATAATATCGATAAAGAGAGTTGATACATATTTTATCATTAAGATGATACTCTGTTTTCAAGTCTTATGTTAATAAAAAGGAGTTTTAACCTTGATGTTGTTCTGAATACAAACTTGAGGAGTTAAAGGATTAATGCTGAATTGATAGCAGAGGGCCCCTACTATTCGAGGAGGTTTTACATGTTTTCTAGATAAGTCATTTTCAATTCTGTTTTGTCATATTTCCTTACTTAGACTGCTTTCTGAAATCATAGATTTTAGCATTATGTTTCATGTCATTTGCTTAGATAAAGGATCCTCATGATATTGCAGTTAGTATCTTTCTCAAGCTCTTTCAATATATCTCTATTAAATGAATGGGATTCAATTGTAATATTCTGAGTTATTAGCATTTCACTTTCTGTCATTTAGTTAGAAAGAAGATCCTCATTATACTACAGTTAGTCTCTTTCAAAAGCTTTTCCAATAAATCTCTAATTCACGAATAAGACTTAGTTGTAATACTGTGAGTTATTGATTGTTTTGTTTCATAGAAGAACCTTATCACATTATGATTAATCTCTTTCAAAAAGCTCTTCCAATAAACCTCTATCAAATGAATGAGATTTCATTGTAATGTTTTAAGTTACTGTTTGTTTCAGTATTTCCTTTTATGTTTTAGGAGATCCTCATTGCATTAGAATTAATCTTTTTCACAAGCTCTTCCAACAAATCTCTAACTAAATGACTCAGATTAAGTTGTAGTGTTTTGAGTTACTTTTCATTTCATGAATGTTAATTTAGAAGTTGTAATATCCATGGATTAGGACTCTTTGTTTTCATCATTTTCTAGTTAGGAACAGAACTTGCAAATAAACTCTGTTTTAAATCATTTCTTAACATTTCCTTTCCTCCCTCTTGACATAGATTTAACTTCAGCTTTTTAGCATAAATTAGCATACTAAGAATCAAACATAAAAACCCCAAAACATTAATAAAACACTAAAAGCAACGAAGTAAGAAAAATGGATACTTAGGCACATATAGTGCATTATACTTCATCAGTTTACTAGCCCTGGTCGATAATTTATGCTATCAATTTAGGACACTAAATTGACTAAACAGATGGCTCTGCATGATTTTTTTCCTCCACTCCATGAACCTCCTCATGTGGTTGATCCACATCTTGAGACTCATCCTTGAGAACCAACATTTCCTCCTCTACATGCAATTCCATCTCCCTCTCAAGGGACAACCACATGGATTTCTCCTCATCAAATTTGATATCCCGTTGCACAACAGTCATTCTGTTGTTTGGAAAATACACACGATAATTATGGGGTGTTTCAATGTACCCCACAAAAATCCCAACCTCAACTGTTGGTTCCAGCTTCTTCCTGGCATCTTTGGTCACATGCACATAAACAGATGAGCCAAAAATCTTAAGGTGTGAAAAATCAGGTATCTTACCAGTGAAAGCCTCTTTAGGTGTTCTCATGCCAAGTACTCTATGAGGACAACATTTTTGCACATGTATCATTGTGTTGCATGCTTCTGCCCAGATATGCATCGGTAGGCCTTAATCATGCAACATCGCTTGTGCTGCACCGACAATAGTTCTCTTCTTCCTCTTCGCGACCCCATTCTACTATGGGTTATGAGACGTTATGAGTTCTCTTCGAATTTCTTCTTTGTTGCAGAAGTTCTTGAATTCGTTAGAGATGTATTCTCCACCATTATCAATCCTAAGAGCCTTCACTTTCTTCCCCGAATCTTTCTCCACTAGTGCCTTAAACTCACAGAAATTAGAGAATGTTTGATCTTTCTTCTTCATGAAGAAGGTCCAGCACTTACAAGAAAATTCATCAACAAATATTACATAGTACTTATGTTTTGATTTTGAAGAAACAAAGAAAGGACCACACACGTCTATGTGAACTCTCTCAAGGATCCCCAAAGCTCAGTTTTCTTTCTCATGAAAGGTGGCCTTTACATATTTTCCCATAGTACATACCTTGCATGTGTCTGATTGTGCAAGTGTACCCCTGGGAATACCAGTAGAAATATGTTGCATGAATTTCAAGGCTCCATAGTGAAGATGGCTCAATCGCCTGTGCCATAATTCGCCCTCATCCCGGCGCACCACTTGATCTGCCTTGCCCATCATTGATGCGCAGCCATCTACCTCCAACTTGTAGAGATTCTTAACTCGAATCCCTATCCTCTTTGATTTTCCCATTGTTTTATGTCGCAGGAAATCTTTTCTATCACTAAAAACAACATCATAGCCTCTATCCTCGAACATTGCAATTGAGACTAATTTTTTCTTCAGACCTGGTATATGCATTACATATTTTAATTGAAATGGTTTACCTGACTCCCTCTGAAAGGTAATGGTACCAATACCAGTAGCATTGTATCATCCATCGTCGCCCATTTCAATATGCATCTAGAGATCATTCTCCTCCAAGTCACTGAAATGTTCCTTATCTCCCATCATGTGAAAGGAAGTGCCACTGTCCAAATACCAAACAGATCCCAATGCACTGGACACCATGCATGCGATCACTGAGAAGTCAAGCTCAAATTGCAAGGCAATGGCATCACCAGCTGCAGATCCTCCAACCTTCTTGTTCTTCGTCTTTTGTGGATATTTAGTAGCAAAAAGCCCATGCTCGTGACAATGAAAACACTTCACCTTGGACATGTCCTCCTTCTTTCCATTCTTGAACTCGGATTTAGAATGGAATTTATTCCCCTTCCCTTTCCTCACCTTGGCATCCAAAGCACAATCCTCTTCATCCTCATTCTTAGATGAAGATCTATCTCTAGTGTTCCACCTGAACTCCTCTTGCACCAAATCCGACCACAGTCGTTCCCAATCTGGCAATTTTTCTCTTCCATTGACAGAGCCTTGATAATTGTGCCAACCCTTTGGAAGTCCTAGGAGAGCCAAGCTTACCAAATCATCATCAGCAACTATTATTCCAACGCTCCCAAGTTCATCCTGACATTGAACAAACTTTGTTAGCTATTTTGGAATGGTGTCGCCCTTTTCCATCTTGATCATCCTAAGTTTATCTTTGAGTGCCAATTTCCTACGGTCACTGTTGCTTTCGAATAGATTCATCAAAGCCTTCCACATTGCATATGGTTTGGCTTTCCCATGGAGGCCTAAGAAAATGTGGTCTCATACTCCCTCCAACAGGATCCTCCTCACCTTTGCCACTTTCTTTTGCCATGCATCAAGATTTGCAGCATCTGTCACAGTGGGTTTAGGAACATCATTGTCAATGAATTCCTTCAAGCCATTGTCTTTGAGTATTTCCTCCATCATGTCCTTCCAAGCAATATAGTTTGAGCTTCCCTCGAGTGCATAATCTCACCTCATGCCATTGAAAGCCATTTCGATCTTGAATCAGTTGTAGCACCAAGAAAGTCTTTTTGCAAATTCAAATTATATCCAGTCACAAAATCAGCTCCTGCTTCACTTCTGCAATTTCCTATGATCCGATACAATGTAGAAATTATACAACATGCATGTATATCTTGGGTTCACCAAATATGACAATGTACTAAAGTTAAATACTGAATTGCTTCTACAAATATTTTGTGGAATTAAAAACACAATCGTTAATCACATGAACATGAAGAAAGATCATTCACACACAACACATATAATTCTCGGGGAAAGCTTATAGCTAAAAACCCCAATATATTCTATTGTATATTCAGAATGGATCATGAAACAATGAAATACAAAACTCTTCTCACAAGAGCCCTCCATTACTCAGCTAATTGTCTCACACTGTCATATGCAAAAATGACCAACACATAGCCAATTCTCAGCCTCCAAACAGCCTGCCTGCCTTGCACAATCCCTGATGGAATAAATCCCTAAAAGATAGGAATTCTTGCCTTCCTTGACTACGCAAGTATCATGGGCACTCCAATGGGTATTTGGTTGCATGTGTGCAACCCAATAATCCTACAACTGATAGTCAACTTCCATTTCACTTGGAATTCAAGTAGGTCTCCACTGGATCTGACATGCATGCAGCTAATAATAGTAAATCCTCAGTTGCATGTGAGATCATTGATTGTGAATTAATTAATATTTAATTCACTATATCTCTCACTAGTGTATCTTCAGTTACAACTAGCACAATTAAGTTTAACTCACTTAACTGAGTTAAACTATTTACAACTTGCATTAACTAATGCACCATTGCACTTTGAACTCTGTTACAACTAGAATTACTCTGCATGCCTCACGAACTACCTCTAACTCTAAATCCACTAGCTAACTAAATTTATCACTTTCAGTTAACTAATTCAATTCCACATTGAGAATAGATTACAGTTTAATTTCCAACTTAATTAAGGGATAACCAAAATAGACATGCACCCAAAAATAACACTGTGGGCCCCACCCTAGTCTGGGTGCTTAATGCACTAGGCGTGGGTGTTTAATTTTCTTGTCGAATCTCAATAAAGGAAGAGAACGATGGTAGTGAAGTAGCAATGTCTTAATTTATGGAGTAGATAAAGCTGGATTTTATAAGGTCTGAATTTATGAAGGAAGGAGTAGCAAAAGCCATATTTTTCTGTGGAAGACTAGGGTTTCCACGAGTCTGAATTTGTGAAGAAAGGAGCAGCAGATTTTGTCTTGTTGTGGTAGCTGGTAGGGTATTTTGGTGAGCATTCTTATGTCTTGGTCTTGGAAGTCTTCATTAAAGGAAATTCTATAAGAAGAGGAAGTTCTATGGGTTTTTCCCTAGATTGGAGCCTATCTCTCGTGTCTCTATTGTTTGCATCATGGTCTTATTATTTGTCATTTATCTCAATGATGAAAAGCATAATAATTAAATAAGAAGAACTAAAAAGGTATCACAAGAACCAGTCAAAGAAAAGAGAAATCTATTAATAATAATAATAAAACTATTCAAGTTTATTGTAGATTTTTCAACAACTTGGAGTTTGGATCAAGACTCTTTCATGAATGTAATACTTGACATGATCAACATCGAATATGGTTTTCTAAGAAATAAAGAGATTTGAAAAATGAAAACTCCAAAAGGAACAAATTTCATCTTGTTGGTCAAGTTTGTTCCATGTGAACTTTGATGAATACAAGTGATTAACATGGAGAAGGATATTTGGTAAATGTTGAAGATGGACCATGTGAAAAAATGTTGATCTAAGAAGTAAGCCAAAAGTATGAAGAGGCCATCATATTGAGCTAATTTTTATATTGATGTCTTGGTTTTGGTTATCTGGTCAATATATGTTTTGCTGCCTGGAAATAAATTGTAGAAAATCACAATGGCAGTTGAAGCAAGCATATCTACAATTGTTGGTTTTAAACTCAATTCAATAAATACATGAATTGTGTGAAATATTGGATGGTCAAGATGTTTACATCATCTTGGGATAAAAAGGTATATGTACAAAGAGATAACTTGATGGTCATATGAATGATGAAGATCACTTTCATGTCTAAGGGAGTTATGACTAAGCTCTACTTTGGTAGGATAAATATGATGCCTTTGTTGATGATGACTAGAGGAAAGTGATATGAAAATTTTATGGCACAAATCCTATCACAATTTGGCTCCAGTGCATTCAGAAAGATGAAAGCTCATTTTCACGAAGATACGAAGAATAGGAGTCATGTAGCTACTTAAAGATATCCATGAAGGAATGGTAGTTGATGTATTGATGAAGACACACTAGAAAGCTTCTAGATTGAAAGGAAGTAAAATAATATCTTCTATGCTTTAGAGGGAGTAATAAGTCTCCTTAAATGTGTGAGGAGCAAGGATCTATTCCCCAATCAAGAGGGAATGAGGATCTCCTCTCTAGGTTGAGAGGGAGTGATGCTAAAGACATCATATTTTCCATGTGTCATGAACTAGACTAGGACTAATAAGCATAAGTATTAATGAAGGCACTAAAAAGGAGAATGGAGGATTGGATAAACATCTAAAGTTAATACTCCTTGAGGATATAGAATACCAGAAAGGAAGTATTCTTGTTGTTTGACACTCTTTGAGGATTGGACAAGTATCCAAGACAAGAGTGGTTAAAGAGGACCAATATTCTTTGAGGATTGGATAAGTATCCAGGACAAGAGTGGTCAAAGAGGTCCAATATTCTTTTAGTAATGGAATCCAAGATAAGAATAGTCCTAAAAGGACATACATAGTGAAAATTTGGATGGGATATATACCTTAAGAGGTAGTGCCGTGTCTCAAGTAAATCCTTCCAACATTATGTTCTAATATAAATAGAGCTTGTCAAGTTAAGACATTACTATGTTGAAAATGCTAGTTATGATAATAATTCTTAAATATGGCTTACCAATCTGACTCTTATTATGATAACTCTTCAGTTTGAGAGAATCCTTGCACCATTGGTACAATTATGAATATCTCCCTAGTTAAGAGGGAGTGTTGGAAAATGTAACTTGTTTCGGTCTTCATAATTGTCGTTGTACTCGTGTTATTATGTATATCTTATGTTGAAAGAAAAAAATTAGTTTCAAGCATGGGTTGCATGCTTCTTTTGATTGGTAAACTAGGTTAAAGCATGTTCTTCATGTTTCTAGGGTTTTTCATGTCATAAGAATAATTATCATTAGTCAAGAGAGTTATTATCAATTGTATAAAACCATATTGGGTAAGTTGTAATGTGTAAAAGAGTTTATTTTTATGTCTAGAAAGTTAAGAAGACCTGCAGGATCAAGTCGGCCCTCACTGTGAGAATTCGCCCTAGAATAGGTTATTCGACCTCATGAAAGGCATATGTATAACAACAACTTCAACGTCATTTGACACACATTCAATCTACATTCACAACAAGTTTGATTTGCAAGAGAAGAAGAATAAAAATAAGAGCGAAGGACAAGAAGATAAGGATAAATACCTAGTGAAGGAAGAAGGCTGAAAATCTGACCTATTTTTTTCCACACGTGTGAAAGTTAAGGGTTTATGGGCTAATTGCAAGGCCAAGAATTGCAAGTCGAACTTGCAAATATGAAGTGGATTTCAAAACTTGTTTGGAGCAAACATTAGAGAGGTTTGATCTTTGTTGGCCTTGATAGACTTAATCTTGTTTTAAGAATGCCTTTTTGGAGGGATGACTTGGTGCTTTGAGGAGGTTTTGACTTTTGTCTTGGGGCCTTAGATTTCTCATTTGAACTAAGTCTAGAAGAAGAGAATATATTATTTCTCGGGTCCCCCCCTTGGAGGGGTTTTTCCCTAGATTAGATCCTACTTCTTGTGTCTATTGTCTTTATTGTTTATGATATTGCTAATTTTTTATGAAAAGATCTAACAAAGAACAATAAGAAGATTACTAAACTTCACTAGATTTTATCACGGTTAAGGAGAATTGTTTTTAATAGTTTCCCTACTCGATTCTCCAACAAAAAGGCCCAGAGAACTAATGAGAGATTAATAGAATGGAATAACTAAGGAGTGAAAGGAGGGAAATTAAGGCGAAATTTGTTGGATGATGGGTTTCTAAGACTCGCTCAGTTTAAACACATCTTCTCCATTAAAATTATTGGTATGATTTTCAATTTTGAGGGCTTCTCTTATGATACATGAGTTGTAAAAAGGAATGTGTCCACGGATTTTAAATTTATCAAAAGAAATAAGGTGTTTTTAATTAAAATAATATTCTACAATGGAAAACTTTGGTTACTAGAGGTGGTTGGTATCATATATGTGCTCCTTTAGGTAGGTTTTGAAAGGACGGTCATTCTACCAAATATAATACTTCCCACATGAGAAGGGTATCTGGTAAACTCATGAATTTAACATGGTGTCAAACTTATCTTTGGTTGACCGAAACATTTGCTTCAAAGTTTTGTGATGTTTAAAAATGGGTTTAATGTTCCTTTTTTATAAGATTTTAGAAATGAGGTCAATGGTTACTTTAATATAGGAGAGAGAGACTTGGCCCAAAGATTGAGGAGGAGGAGAGGAGGTGGATTTTGGCTTAGAGATGAAATGAAAATAATTTCGGATTTCAGATGAGGTATAACCATTGGTTCTGAAAGCTTGAACAAGGTGGGATTTTCCGAGGAAAGGAATTGAGGATCAAAGATTTTAATGGCTTGAGAGATGAGAGTTTGGATAACACACGATTTTTGGGATGGGTGGTGGTGAGAATGGGCGTGGATATAGTACCAATTAGTGTGGGTTTCTTTCAATAGACTTGATGGGAAATGGAACCATCAGGTTTTCAAGTGATGAATACATCAAGGAAAGGGAGGGATTTATCAACTTCAACTGCCATAGTGAATTGAATATGAGGAGAAATATTGTCGAGATGGGAGAGAAACGTGGTAAGCGATGTTAGGCCATGTTTCCAAATGACAAAGGTGCTCGTGAATGCATTATCATCTTTCTAGCACTCATCTTTCCAACAGGGCCTACGCAATTAAAGTTCATACGAAATAGATTACATTCAAGGAATGTTCTACAAATTTGCATTTAGTTTTTAATTCTTGTTGGAAGTTTTAAAAATTCATTTCCATGTTTTTAAATCCTTAACAACGCTAGAAAATAAGGGATATTTTTCCTTCCAAATTAAATTTTGTAGAACTCCCACCTTACCTTACCCTTCACTCCACCTAAACCTATTATGGTTGAAAGCCCCCCACTTACATCACTAGAAAAAAAAAATCAGCGCTAAACTCATAATAAGATGAGAGTATTTTAAAACAATATATGGTTTAGGAAGTTCAAAATCAATTGGATTTAGAGCTAAATTGAAATCAAGATTTTAATTCTCTTTCACATTATAATTTAGGGAGTTTAAAACAAATAAAATGGAATCATTACAGTCACTATGTATAATGCATTTAGTGTGACAATGGATATAATGAAGTAATTATTTGCTAGCATGTGTTCTTGAATGAACATTAGGATCCATTATATCATATTGAAAAGTACATGCATTAAAATCAATTCAATATTTCATGTGACGTTCATATTGTATGTGACTTATTTTTCATTAAAAACAATTTACGTTTTCATGTGACATTCTTTTTTGGTTAAAATTTATTTTATTGCTAATTTGAATTACAATTGTAATTTGAACTAAAGCTTCCAGTAACTCTTAATTTACCAATTGTGCATTGACATCATAAGAAACATTCACAATAGAATATTAAGAACAATTGGGTACCTACTTCATATGCACTAAAAATTGTTTTTACTACTAAATGTGAATTATAAGTGTAATCTTAGTTGGATCTCCAAGATATCTTAAACCATATTTTTATTTTATTTTTTAGTACCATTAGATGTTATTATATCCTAACTCATTTTATGGTTAGGATTACGCATTGTTCTATGGAATTAATACTAGCATGTAATATTGAATTTTTTTTCCAGAACGCTACAGGTAATGATCACGAAGATGATTATCCAAACTATATTGAGCATACATCAAATATAGGAGACAATGATGATGCAAATAATGATAACGTTGGTGATGATGATGTGGGTGAAACTAATTAGGATGTTCAGGATGATGATCATGCCAATGATCATGAGGATGATCTTTACTATGATCTTGGTGGTGCTAGCTAGTGATATCTTGATAATCTTGGAAATTCCTATTTTTAGATGGATGTCGTGAATTTAACTTAGAATAATGATATCTATGAAACATTTTGATTTGGTAATCATACATTGACTTTTAGTTTATTTGATTGAAGATGATGAAGATATTATCATTATTATCTTGTTACTTTATTTATATATTGAAAATTATGAGCATTATTTTGATGGAAATTATTATCCATGGTGATATTACTATCTTTGGATGGATGTTGTGAACGTACCATAGAATAATAATATTCATGAAATATTTTGAACAAACCTGAATTTTAGTTGATTTTATTAAAGATGATGGTGATATTATTAGTATTATATTGTTACTTTATATGAAAATTGGCAATGTTTTTTGATAGAAAAACATTATATACAATGATATTACTAATTTTGGATGGATGTTGTGAATTTATCTTGGAATAGCGACATCAGTGATAGGTGTTGATTTGGTAGTCATATATGTATATTGAAAAATTTCAATGATTTTTTGATGGAGAATTATTATATATGATAATATTGTTATTTATTGGATGGATGTTGTCAATTTCCCTTAAATTTCTTTACAAACATTGTTTTATCAATTTGAATTGTGATATATTATTTAATGATATTTAGAAATTACAATACATTCACTATGTATTTGAAATTAGTAAAATGAACCCATAAATTGGCTCATTAAAAAAAAAGTACAAGTCTAAAGAAGAATCCAAATGTGGATGTAACCATAGATGAAAAACTCAGAGTGGAATTGGATGTTAAACTAAGCATCAAAACAAGATGCAGATAAGGACACAAAAATGGTTTTAAACTAGAAGTAAAAAAGGTACAACACTAGACACAAATAAAGGAACAAAATAAGGCATACAAAAGGATACCAAACCGGGCACAAACAAGGATGCAAAAATGGACACCAAACTAGATGCAGAAAAGAATAGACAACTAGATATAAAATTGGATTCAAAAGTGGATGCCAAGTTGGGTGCTAAAAAGAAGAAAAAAAAGATGCAAATTTAGATGTGAAATGAGGATGCAAAGCATGGTGTAAAATTGGGATGCAAAATTGGGCGTAAAAAAGGAAGAAAAAAAGGATGTAAGAAAATACATAAATCGAAATGAAAAATGGGTCTAAAAAAAGGGTAAAAACAAGGATGTCGTATTGGATGCCAAAAATGATGCATAACTAGATGCAAATTCAAACTCAAACCTCGGTCCAAAATGAGATGCAAATGTGGACATAAAATGAGGTAGAAAAAAGGATGCAAAATTAGACACCAAACAAGATGCGAAATTGGTGCGAAATTGGACACATAAGTAGACACAAAAATGGGCATAAAAATGGCTAAAATTGGACTCAAATTGAGATGCAATCTTGGATGCAAAATGAGGTTCAAAAAGTGATGCAAAACTTGTTGCAAAAAGAAATGCAAAAGTGAATGTATGAAATTACTCAAAATTCCCCCACGGAAAGTGCTTGAGCCTAATGCCTATCACCACCATGATGAGACCATAGGGAATGAAAGGCCACCTGACCCATCATTTATACTCCTTTGCGAACTGACACACTTTTTTAAATTCCCATGCGATGGTAGCATTAACTTGGTCTTGGTTGTCTTACGTCATCCCTTGCTCGTTTCATTGGTTCATTGTTGCATGGAGAGGCTTAGTTCGACCATGGTTGGAGGTGGCACCATGGATCATTGGATTCCTTCTTCAAGATCATCTCCACTCTTATCGAGCAGCCCTACAAAATACTCATCGGTGTCAGCAATGCCTTACGCTTTCATCTCGTATGGACATGGTCGCCATGCCTGCAATTCTAATAATATCTACCCATTCTCTGGTTGGCTCGTATCTTGGTATATTCTGGTTTTATTAGCGGTGGAGGGTCAACATAAAAATTCACCTATTGACTGGAAATATTCATCCTCCCATGTTTTCATGGTGGCTTTGGGGTCTCATATAGCCTCCAAGGTTTACCTTCATGTTTCAGCTTACACGAAGGGTCATATATTCTCACAGTTTGTCAATTGCTTTTCTCAAGTTTCAAGCTCACTTTAAATCTCTAGTTAGTATTCATTGGCCCCATCCTCATAATTTAGACCTCGATTGCATCTCATTGGTTATGATCATTGTAGGGACCAAAGGATAGTGGGTTGTTAATGCTCAAGGCTCTCCCACGATGTTCCTACTTCTTTTTCGATAGACCCTTATCTTCTCCATGTTGGTTGTGGGCATTACGGTGGTTGTCAGCTCTGGATGGTGGTCAAAGTCTTCAATGGGGGGTCGTGGTCTTATGTGCTCGGGTTGGAAGGAAATTGTGGCTCATGGTTCATGGGCTATGGGTGCTCGTCTTCGTCAATGTGACTCCTTGGCATGGTTAATCCTCCATTTCCCTATGCGTGCAAATTCTAAGTTTCACAAAAGTCTTATTTCATGTCTTAGTTCATTATGGGCGATCTCTTTTTGTTTTGGTTTTGTATGGATAACTCTGTAAAATAGAGCGATTGTGCTTGTAAACTCTTGGAGTTTCAGATGGACTCATGTAAATTATTCTTTTTGTTTGTTGAATTGATTAAGTGAGACATATGTAATCTTAATCTTCTCAATTTCTGCTACTGGGTTGGTTTCCCTGTGGGTAGGCCAATAGTACAGAGAACAATCTTTTGTAATGATCTTCTTAGATAATAAAATGATGAACCTTAAACAAAAAAAGGCTTGAAATTTACATAAAATTAGACACAAATTGGGATGCAAAGGTGGACGCAATACATGGATTGACATAGAATGAAAATCTGGACGCTCAAAACGATGTGAAATTAGATGCAAGAAATGGTGTTAAAAACTATGCAAAATTAGATGCAACAAATGATGCAAAATATGGTGAAAAATGGGATGCAAAGAAGGGAGACAAATCAAACGCAAAAGTGGATGCAAAAAATGGTGCAAAACAATATGCAAAAATGGGCACAATAATGGATGCAAAATATGGCGCTAAATCAGATTCAACATATCGTGCAAAATTGGATGCAAAAAATGGTGCAAAAATAGGCACAAAATTTGGCGTAATATCATATGCAAAAATAGGTACAAAATTAGAAGCAAAAACTACCACAAATTGAATGAAAAAATAAGGTGCTAAATCATATGCAAAAGATGGTGAAAAACTCAATGCAAATGATGTCGCAAAACTAGAAGCAAATAATGTAACCAAATTGGAAGTAAAAAATGACACAAAAAAATATGCAAAAAATGGGGCAAAACTAGAAGCAAAACCTATCATAAAACTAGATGCAAAATCTAATGCAAAAAAGGATGCAAAATCTCGTGCAAAAAAGGATGCAAAATCCCATGCAAAAAAGGATGCAAAAATTTGGCACAAAAAATGATGCTTTAAAAAATGTACAATAGCACCAGATTTAGTGCCACGCTGCTCATCCTTATTGGGAAAAAAAATGCACTAAAATCTAGTGCTAAATCTTTCGCAAATTGCTTGTTTTGTTGTAGTGATGACAAAGGCGAACTTTGTATGATTTCGAAAGACATTGGGAATGTAAGAAGTTGTTTATGCTTCTTCAGAAGTGTTGCTTTTTTACTAGTGAAAATGTTCGACTAATATCTTCACCACATCCATGACATAGGCAAAGTTTGTATGCTTTTAAACTATTGGGAATGTGGGAAATTGTCATCAAGGGGGAGTGTTGATGTAACGCCATCTCCATCCCTAAATGTTCCATCTCCCTAGTCATCATTAATGGGGAGTGTGGGAATGTGTCCTTTGGAAGGTAATAATTTACAGGTTATGTTGAAATAAACTCTAATTTTATGTAAAAGAGGTATGTCCCATATTCATTATGGAGTAAAACAACGTTGTAATAATATATTGTATAAAGAGGTAAAATTGCATTATCCCACATGTATTATTGAGATGTTTTTTCCTTTATATCCCTTGGTATATAATAGAGGTTAGGGAGTCCCACGAGATATACACGAAAAATATATGATAGTCTTATCATTATAAAATGTCGAAGCATTTGTGGTGGTGCTATATGTGAGATTGAAAATTTCTTAAGATAGTAAAGACATTATTACTTTCCCGTTGATTTTCCCCAATTAGTGTTTTTCTACATAAAACTAGTGTATATTTCCTTTTATCCCCTTTATTTTATTATATGTTTCTATTATGCAACATAAGTTAGATGAGTAAAGTTTTGTTTTACTTATATTGTTATATGTTTATGCATACTTTCAATATTATAATAGGAGAGAGAGATCCTGATGTTTGAAGAAAAATCCCAATAATTAGTTAAGGTGAAAAAACTTCTTTGCCAACTAATAATATTCCCACTTGATCTACTAATAGCATCAAAAAAGAAACAATCCCATCCATTTAGAAATTTAGAAATTCCCTAAGTTTTTTTCTCTCCTTCATCCATAATTTAATAAATTATGATAATAGAGGCTTTTAAGGATTCTATTAACCTCTCTATGGCCAATCATCAACAATTTAATTTTAGATAGATCATTTTAAACCCTCACCAGGGGCATTTGCTTTATGGGCTCCCATTACTCACATTGGATCTTGGGGAATGTTTGTTTTTTTGCCAAGGAAAATGAGACTTTATCTCTCTTTGATTAGGTTTTTAACCCTTCTCATTAAGAAGCCCCAACCTCCTTACCACTTTCATAGGGAAGTTGAGGTTTCCCTTTCCCCTAGCTTTGAGGTTGTATTTGGAGGATTCCTCGGGAATGAAATTTCTAAAAGGAACGACTGCCTCTATTACTTTCCAAGGGGATGCATATGTTCCTTCATGGGCATTAAACTATACTATAGCACTTTCAATCACATTCAGAGGACTGAGAGTCATGGCGACGGGTTTTTTATGCTTGATAGGCTAGGAAAAATTCACTGATGGATTCCAACCCTTTAGATTCTATCTCAAGTCACCAAGATCTAAAAATATTTTTTTCTTGCATTTATATTGCAAGGGGAATGAATTTAAGGTTACTTACCCATAATTAGCTTGTCAATTTTGTTGCCACTAACTACATCCAAAATTTGATCCTTTTGAGATACTGATGCCAACTACTTCTCAAGTTATAGTGGGATAAATGGAGGCTTTTCACTAATCCTTGTATTCACAAGTATCTCCAGTTTACTATGAATGATGAGGGTTTTTACCAACTCCACTATGAGCACTTTTGACTATGTTTTTTGCATCCATACCTTCTTCTAGTAAGTGTATGAGTATTCCATTGCTAATCCTTATAACTTTGGCATTGTCCACTATGAGAATTTCCACTTCCATCTATTGCGAAAGGATTTTTTTTCCTTCACCACTAATTTGAAAACCCATACAATGCATCCTTTATCCAAACACTAAATAATTTTACCCTTATTGATGATATGATCACTATTTGTCAAAGGGCTAGTTGATACACAGTTCATCAACATCAACAACATCTGGTTTATTTTGGCTATTTATGCATATTTTTTATTACTAACTGTTATGTACATATATATTACTGCCTTGCTTAGTGCTACCAACTATCATGGACTATATTTCAGATGTATTTATTTTTTTGTTTATCTCATTACAGCTACCTGGCTGATATGAATATGCTAAATTACATATACAACATGTAACTTTTATTACACATATAATAGAAGTTATGATTTTTTCTGTGGAAAAAAAGATATGATCACTATTTGTTGCAAACTCTTGATGCATGACACACATGATCAATTTTTTAATCAGTCTTTAATCCATATAACTATGGCATTATCCACACTTGAAGGTAGTGCCTTCATAGTTTAGGGTGAGTTGGAATGAGTTTGAGTTATTCTTAATTATAATTTCATTTACTAACCCCTCGTTTATGACTAGGCCCATTATTATTCTTGTCATTCCATAGTGCCCTATTTCATGAAAGGTATAGTTTGATTCACATTATGAGCAAAAAAACATTTCATGTTACTGCAAATACTTTCTCTGACCACAAAACAAGAGAAATACCAAAAATACAAACTCAAATTGGTAGGAAGTAAATCCATGTAGTTATTGCATTGAAGTCCAAATGTTATTTTTTCAAAAGTAAATTACAACAACCAAAACTTCTATCTATTGTGCAATACTTGATTTTATTTCACTAGTACTTTGAAACCCCACACAAACCATCATTCATCCAAACTCTAAATGAGTTGACCCTTATTACAAAAATATAATTGATATGAACTCAAAATGTCATTTAAGAATTGAATCTAAGTAGGGAGAATAACAATCATTCCTCCTAACCACCCAAGATTAACCCAATTGAAATTTTTTTACCATATAATTATTGTTAATTACCTAAATTTTATTTGCATCAATTCATCTAAACTCTACCTGTATTCATCAATCCATATAATTTATGACTATAAAGTGGATGAGAATTTAATTTTAACAAAGATCTTTCTCAAAGAGTAATCAATGGAATCGAAATTTAAGTTGGATCTGATGGGAGGTTACTTTTAAGGAGATTTTTTGGATGAACCATTTAATGGATATTATGTTGGCTCCTCTTATTCCTACTTGGAGGAAAGGTTGAACTAGTCTCGATGGGATTGCAAAAATATTGGATAGATTCTTGGTACATGAAACTTGATGGAGCGGCTTGGTTTGATGCGCTCATGGGTCATCCCATTGATGTTGTCTAATAATTGTTGGGTATGTGTTATATTATTTCCACGATTAGTCGCATGCGTGGGGGGGTCGCAGGGGGGGAAATAGCCCCCCCTGTACATTGTGTCCAGCGCAGCAAGGGGGCCACCGAAAAAATAAAAAAATAAATAAAATAAAAATAAATAAAAATAAAAATAAAAATAAAAAAATAAAAACAAAAATAAAAACAAAAAAAACAAAAAAATAAAAAATGGACCCTATTTTTCGGTGGGCGGACCCGGCCATGGTTTTGTGCATGGATTTGCACATGGTTTTGGGGCATGATGGTTTTCGGCCCCTGGTATTTTGTAGATCCGGTCAAGGGAACTACGGTTATGTTCTAATCCAAGGTTAATGGATAGGGGTTTATGAATGCTTCAACATGTATATATGTGTTGTAGCACTAAAAGGAATATAATGAAAAATCAAGTTGGTAGTCCCGATTTTGGATCTAGTGGAAAATCTCTGTGTATGTTTGTTTTATGTTGTATTCTCTCGCTATTGTTTGTTTTCTGCTTTTAAGATTCGTTTGCAGATAATTTATGTACAGGGTTAAATCCTACAATCATGCTCCAATTTTCCTCTAATGGTGTGACGATTGCGACTGAAAAGGTCTCCCTTTTAAATTTGATCATACATGGTTAAAAGACAACGACTTTGAGAATTTGATTATGGAATCTTGGTCAAAGAGGGAATATCAAAAGGAGATTGCTTGGATGGAAGTCATTAGCCAAAAACTAAGTGAGCTAAATAAGGTGGTTAAGAGAAGGGAAAGAGAAAAAAAGAGGAGTAATATGAAAGAATTAAATTAAAGGAGATCGACTGGAATCTTGTGGTGATATCTGACCCATCAACACCTGGTTTCTTCTTAGATTCTCATAAACAAATGGCAATGGAACTAGGATTGTGAAGGTGAATGATTTTAAAACAATAAGAAGAGGAATGGAGGCTCAAAATTTGTGCCATTTGGATTGCAGGGGGTGATAAAAACACAAAATTCTTTCACAACTTTTCCTCTCAAAGGAGGAGAGAAAATATTATTTGGGAATTGGAGGATGAAGCGGGTAGGAGCATTTTATCGAGCCAGTGATGGGTTGGACATCAATAATTAATTGGAGCTCATACAATCATATCCAAAAATGTTTAATGAGGGGGATAATGCAGTTATAAGGCACCCGATCACATATGATGAAATAATATATGTTCTTAAGTCATTTTCTAGGGACAAAATCCTAGGTCTAAATGGGTGGATTATGGAATTATTTCTACATTTCAAGCATATCATATGGTCAGATCTACTTCTCTTAGCTGAGGAGTCGAGGACTTCCTGTAATATCTCAGGTGCTTTAAATTTTACCTTTATTACTTTGATTTCAAAAGTTTCAAAAGCAACAGTTTTCATGTATTGTAGACCTATTTAAACTTGTAATACCTTATATAAAATGATATCAAATATTATTGCTACAAGGTTGAAAGACACTCTATCAAAATATATTGCACTAGAAAAATTTGGTTCCTTAAAACATTGGCAAATCCAAGATGCATTGGAAATTGCACAGGAATGCATGTACTCCATACATGTAAACAAGAAGGATGCATTGTTATTGAAATTATACCTTATCAAAGCATATGAATATGTATATTGGTGTTTTCTGAAGATTTTTTTACACAAATTTGGTTTTTCGATGGAGGTCGTTGATTGGATTATGGCTTATATCACCTCAATAAACTTTGTTGTCTTGATAAATGAAGTGCCTTCTAGTTTCTTCAAGGCCTCGAGGGGGTTTAGGCAGGGTTGTTCTCTATCCCCTCTTTTAATTATGTTGGTTATTTATGGGATGAGAAGAATGAATTATGAGGCACATAACAAGGGTTCTTTTATGGGATTTAAGATCACAAAAAACATTTCCATAACACACCTTATTTTTGTGGATGACGTACTAATTTATGGGAAAGTTTCAGTTGTGGAATGGAGATATTTATATGAGATTATCTTCTCATTTGGTGATGCTTTTGGTCTATATATGAGCAAATAAAAATCTTTGCTAATTGAAGCATCTCTTATTAATTCATTGTTTCCAATATTGCTAATATAGTTGTTGTTGAGGTTGTCTCGATGAATAGGGGTTTCTAATATCTTGGTTTCCACCTAAAACCAAATAAATATGGTATTAGATATTGGTGTTGGTTGGTTGAAAAATTGGAGTGTAGACTAACAATCTGGTCTCTAAAATGGTTGACTCTTGGGGGCAAGTTGATATTGGTTCAGTCGTTCTTGCATATTATTGTTGGATATTGGATGCATCTTTATTTGATTCCCAAAAATATCATCAGGAAAATGAATTATGTCATCTCTAAATTTATTTGGGTGGGTTCCAAAGATGTAAATAAGATTCATCTTGTTTGCTTGGAGGACATTTCTATGACGAAAGAGAACAGAGGATGGGGTATAAAGAATATTCAGAATTTTGGATGTGATTTGGTGGTGAAGAGCCTGTGGTGTGATTTATATGGTATTGGAATTTGGAAAAGTGTTATAAAGGAAAAATACCTAAGAAAGTAGTCCATTATGGAGTGGATAAATTCTGGGGCACAAGTTCCTTGTTCAGTCTCATATATATGGAATAATTTAATGAAAATAAAATAGTGGTTCATTGGGAACTTGATATGGGAGTTTGGACCAGGAACTTTGGTTGAGATAGGTTTTTATCCTATTAGAGGTTATTCTGGTAATCATACACTAATTATCCCTCTCATCAGGTACATTCATAATCTGGGTATTATTTTTAAATCATATATAGGTTGCATATGATCCCATTTTTCTATATCCTACTCGGATATGCTCTAGGGATTTGGGTTTATATGGAGATTTGCATGAGACTTGGGATAGGTATGTAAAAAACTTATACCTGGGCGGTATCACATTAATGGAAAAGGAAGACATCTACACGTGGGATGGAAAAAATTTTCAGGGTCAGATCATTGTTAAGGAGGTATACATGTACATTACACTTGCTCATCAATGATATGAGGAAAGATGATGATTTAGTAAAATTTGGAATTGGAAACTTCCCATTAAGATCAAATGCTTTGAGTGGATGCTATGGCAGAATAAGATATTAACATGGGATAATTTATGTCAGAGAGGTTTCATTGGACTAGTTAGATGTGTATTATGTAATTAGAAACTCGAGGATGTGGATCGCATTTTTATCAAGTGTCCATTTTGCAGTATCCATTTGGATTGGAGTATTGAAAATCTTATTCATAATTTCCAATTGGAATTATATATATGTGGAAGCATGCTTGAAGGATTGGATGTCGAGTTACAAGGGATATCAAACTCTTCCACTTTGTATATTCAGGGGAATTTGGAGGAGCATAAATGCAAATATATTTGAAGATATTCCACCAGACATCAATAACATTTGCATAAAGGTATGTGCATACTTCAATAAAATTACGACTGTGGTCAATAAGGGATCATTTAGATACATTCATATTGCGCACATCTGGAGCATATATCCCGTGGGGTTTTTTGATGGGGCTGCAAATAAAAATATATGTGGCAGTGGGGCTTACGTTGTCATAAAGCCTGGACATTTTTACCATTTATGTTGGAAAAGTGAGTTGGGTTCCGACACTCATGCAGAGATCATTAATTTTTGGAGGGTCTTATATTGTGCAAAATGGTTATCTATAGAGACAATGGATGTTTTCAAAGATTCAAAATTTGTTATTGAATGGGCTATGGAGATGTCAACCATTGATCCTCCCATGCTCTCAAGCTCGATGAAAAGAATTAGGATGTTGATTGGTCCTTTCTATGGGTGACATTCTTCGATATTTATAGGGAACATAATGGATTTATTTATGCACTATCTAAGGTGGGGCACATATATCAACTAGGTGAGATCATTTACTCTGCATTCTCCAATGAAAAATTTCAAAGGATGGGGAAAACCCATTTCACATAAGTTCTACTTTCTTGATGCATATATTTTGTTTTCCATATTTTGAAAAAATGTCACAATCTTTTTGAGATGTAGTAAATCATATATATGTATTATCTTCTTATACTTTCTTCTAAGAAATATTTCAATTTCTAGGATATATGATATCAATTTTTTGTCTATAGTCAGTTCACTAGAAATAGTGACTTACTGAAAAATCATCCATATGTAAATAACCTATTATTAATATAAAAGTCTATTGGTTTTTTCATATATATGGATGCCCTGTCTACTACGAGATCAGAGGAAGGCTCCATTGCTTATTCAGATATTCTCAGACCCTCGCTCACTTTTGCAAGTACCCCGGTCATAGATGTTTGGCCCTATATATGCAGGAGGCTCTCAGGTTCCGTGCACATATTATTGAGCCTCCCATTATACCAGACCCCACAGAGAGGATCACGAGATTTTTCAAGGTACTACCTTCAAACAGGGGCGCCAAGAGACTGATTGATATCATTTCATATCAAGGCTCTATATTAGTGAGGATCTGTGGGACCTCACCTCACCACACATGATTTCAGTGCAACTCCATCTTAGATCCGTTCCTGGGAGACATACTAGGTCCTTTAGACCTTAGTAGTGCACGAACTCCCCCATGCAACAATTTAGTGGATAGTTCACACTTTCCATTGACCCTTCATCGGGCCAATAGCATTTGTGGAATTTTCTTTAATGTTCTTCATTCAACCTCAGATGTTAGGAGAGATGGGTCTAATCCTCAAACCCATTAGCTCCTGGATCTTCTCTGTCAGGGAATTCCATACATTGTATCTTTTGTGTTCCTACATTCTACCTTTTATATTCATGCATTGTAATTTTTTTATAGGAGCTCGTTTGGTTCTCTCAAATTGTATAAACATCATTGTACTCAACAATCCCTTTGACCTACTTTGTGGTCAACAGTTGGACATAAATATAATTATTGTATCTTACCTTATCTTATTTATAAGATTTGAAATCAAATCAACTTGTGTTTATATGCAATATTTTTCTATCCCGCCTTGTGTTTGATACATACATATATGTATAGAGAGAGATGTGTGTGATTTTGTCATCCATGAAATTGCAAAGTATTCTTCAACTATTCTAGTGTAAAAGGGAGTTTATGGTAATTTTGAAACAAAAATAACCACCAAAATAAACTATGATGCAAAAAAGTTGAATTAAATAAAAAATTGTTTCTAAAGTTCATTATTTTATTCCTAAATAATTGTGTCAATCCCACCACGGGAGATGTATAATGTGTTGTGAACATTTTGAATAAAATAAAATAAAATATTAATAATTATAATTATCAATAAAAAAAATTGACTCGGTCAAATTACATAAAACTAAAACTAAAATAAAAAAAATAAAAACATAAAATTACAAGTGTTTGTAACATTTTTTTTGTATCCTAGAGGAACCAGTAGCTATGCAGCTTTGTATCCCAGAGGAACCCAGTAGCCCCACATAGCTACCAGTAAACCTCTAGGGGTCTACAAATTTTCCTCCTCTTTGTAAACCAAACCAGATCACAATCAGGGGGATTTGAACCTTGGATCTCTCAGTATTCTCAAAGCACACATTATTTTGATCACCAAATAAGCTACCCCTATAGGAATAATGTTTGTAACATTTTTTTTTAACACCAAAAAATATTATTTGTATTAAATCTGCACCCAGTTGCGGCACGTACTCGGGAAGTTTATAATTCCATTACATCACTGGGCTTCGTGTTCTGCATATGCAGGCTATCAAACCAGGCCCAATTATGAATCAAAACTTCAAAACTAAACGACACTCCTATTATTCTACTAGTCTATACTCGACAGAACTGTGATAAGAGAGAGATACATAGGAAACCATACATGAATAACACATACTAGTCGTCAGGAACAATAGGGTGGTTAAGGTCGAGGCCCGTGTTTTCCTTCACTGGCAGAGAATTCTAATTAGCAAATTGAATTTGCAGATCTTCGAGCATGCTTTGAGAGCCTCGACCTCGTCTCCCATGCGTACAATTTGGTTTCTCTTTTCCACAATTGTTTCCTGATTCTCAATGGTTGAATCCCTCTATTATTCAATAAGTACCTGCAAAAAAAAAATATATGCCCGCAATTCTGCATGCTCGCTGATACACCTTTCACGTTTTGGCAGAGAGAAGGTTGCTAAGGGTGGGAACATACCGACTTTGACCCAATCATGGGAGCACTCCCTTGCCACCCTTCCTGAGCGAGGGCAACGACAGCCCCAAGAACCTGATGCCATTGTAGAAGACCTATGAACCTCTGTTAACCAGCTTCCAACCACGTCACCAATTTCCTGACAAGCTAATACCGATCGGACAAGCTTCACCGAAAGCAGTGACCCCATTCCAATTCTGGTGCAGAGCCTGGAGAAATAGCCAAAACAAGCTAGGGACTATCCAGGCCTCCCAAAAGGAGCCAAACTTTGACAAATCTCCTGCCCAACCTGTTGTACTCCAACAGTATGAAGAAATTCAATATGCACCCCCCATGTTATATAAAATGAGCCATCGAGGAGCTTCGTGTGATGCAGAGGATTGGGTTGCGTGCCCCTAGGATGCCATGGTGGCTACATGATTACTTTGTAACCCAAATTGACCCTCACTTCATGCATCCTTTCCTTCGAGTGGTCAAGTTGTCCAATATAAACCAGGAGCATTAAATGCGACTCTCTCGCAGATGAAATTCGTATGGGGGACGCTTGAAAATTCCAGTGAAAAACCACAATCTGAGAGACAGAAAAGAGAACTCCCACATTTATCGAGTCCTTCATCACAAGAGAAGTCACCTGGCGCGTATTCATAATGCCTCACATCAAGGGAAATGGAATATGAGCCCTCAAATAATGCCAAGTGTCGGAGGGGAGAGCCCACATGAGTCGAGAGGGGAGGATGGTGTATAGAGGGGCCATGGAGCGGGCGAAAGATATGGAGGAGAGGTTATTTTCTTTGTGCACGAAATAGTAAAAGAATTAAGGGGGCAGGGGGATAAGAGAAACTTGCATAATGAAACTAAGGGATGGGTAGAATACCATGGGTTCCGTTGACAACCATTTTCCCTTCATTTAATTGACAACCCTTATTAGCTTGTAAATCTGCCTGGGAGTTTAATGCTCTTAGAATATGGAAAAATCGGAATTTGGCAAAGAAATAGAGCACATGTGCTTTATGACTAGGAAGGAATCTCCCAAAATTGTGACATTCATAACTCCCTTTTGGTGGGCCAAAAGGAGCCCTAGGTAGAGGCCATAAGCTTCAACTTAGTTGTTGGACTTCTTTCCCAAGCCCCAAGCATACTGGTCGTCAAGTATTCCTTCGGGATTAGTGAGAATCCCTCCCCCTCCTGCCACCCTTGATGTTTAACATTTATGTTAATAAACATATATATTTTCGAATATAGTTTCAAAAATTTTATTGCTCTAATTGGTGTGTCTATCTTAAAATAGAATTTTAATTTAACTATTAATAATTATTAGATAGATGGTGGGGATTTAACCTCCATAAATTGTTCTATAATATTTTTACTAGTAATCATAAATCATTTTTTTTTAATTGTAACAAATTATATTACTTCAAAAAAAAATTACATAGCCATTACATCCATAGTCAACCTAATCTAAAAATAAAAATAAAAAAATCAATAACACAAAGCCTAGGCATTCTCTAGATATAAAAAGTACTTATACTTTTTTATATTTTTAATTAAATTCATTAATTAAAAATAAGCTTGTCTTATGATTTTTAGAACATATAATATTAATGAAATAAAATGAATTTTATTATTAAACCAACAATTGCACCATATGTTGCAAAGGAAATGTTGTAAGGCATAAATTCGAGAAGCATTATGACATATAAAAAGTCATTGAAGATAAAAATTAGTAAACAAAATATCATTCAAGATATAAGAAATCACTTGCAATATGCCAAATTGATAGATTATATAACCTTTCCAACATAGATTGCCCATTAATCTTCAAAGATGGTCTTTCAAGTTCCGATATAAAATATTTGATAGATTTTGAAAAAATACAGATAGTAGATGACATCATATAGGCTAAATAAAATAATATTAATTCATGGATGGTTATCTTTCCAAATCTAAATTTGCATCACAACCTCACAAAGTTCAGACATCATCACATATTAGATGAAAATGAGCCAGACATCAGCTCCCAATTATTCATAACTTTTGTTGTAAATTTTTCATCTTCAACAGGAAACTCTAGTGTAGTGCAGTTGATGATGTTCAATATCTCCAATGTTTCTCAGAGAACATTATCTTTGAAATTGCAAAGAAACATTTTGAATTTCACTCACACTAGCAGCAACATACTATTTTATTATTTTGCATTTCCCCCTCAACAGTATAGGGTTTACATCTCGTGGTGGCCATAATTCTAATATGTATTAGAACTTCTTGTATATATCATTGTTTTTTATTGACAAATGCAACAGACCATTGTAACAATTTACATGGTGATGAACCCTCTACATGGTTGAAAACATTGACTATTCACATAATCCAATAAACCACCAACCACCTATAACTTGACCAACTCAAAACTATGCAACAAAAATTAATTAAAAAAAAAAACAATAAAAATGAACTACCGCCAAGGCCCAGTGAAGTAATACAATGTGTAGAATGTGCATTTGAAACAAGACCGAGGGTGGTCAACTTGCAATCCTAATGTACCGTCTCTACAATGATGCTTGCTACAATTTCCAAAAGCACATCAATACCTATCCAAGAACTACTATTGAGTAAAACTAGACCATTTTAACCAAAGTGGATGATGCAATCTAGTGCCTCAATTGTACTTTATGTGAGAGGGATGTGAATGTGGGGAGAATATGACAAGCAAACTATTAATGTAATTCATTATCAACTCAGTATTATTAATAAGATGTAAGAGGTTGTTTTCCCCCTTGCAATTGCTCTAGTGAATAGCACAGTATGCCTTGTTTTGATTGTCTAGATGAGAGTTCATATTGTTTATTTTTCTTGCTTTAATTATGAATATCTATGTGCTCTTGGACATATTTACAAAGGACTAACTAGAAGGCCACCATGCAGCAACCAAAGGTGCCAACAAACTTTGGCATCTAATAATAGATACTCATCAATTATCATTTGTCGTTCCTTGCTAATTGCAGAGTACATAGCAAGTGAATCGTTCTGGTCTTACACAAATGCTTCTTATCCCATAACCTTGTCCTAATAACTACACCATCACCTGGAAATTGCCAAAAAATAGAGAACAAATAGAAAATCAAATCAGAGGGCTCTTCGAGAAGAGAGAATCATATTATGGATAAAAATGTATACAAACTTATTAAATACGCAGAGTACTTTTGAACTTCTCTAAAGATGGGGTACAAATTATGAAGCGTATAACTATACATGGGTGGTAAAAGTCTTAGCTTACAACCTTTTAAGAGTTTCTTCCTTTGGATTGATGCTTTTCCAGTCTCATGGGTGTCCCTAAATTGAGTGTTCGTTGATTTCTAACAGAAAAAATTGTGTATAAACTCTCCCTTGAGGTGCTTGTATGCACTAAAGAACGAGGTTAAATCCTCAATAAAATTTATGATGGTTGAGATTGGATTCCTTGATCCAATTGCAACATTTAAACGAATGAAGTGAATTGAATGTGTTCTTTAAGTGAATAAGAAATTCAAGTAACTGCACAGAAATCAAACCAAACTATGTAATGAGAAACATGTGACACACTGCAATAAATTTGATGGCACGCAGTGGTGGAAGATATTAATTGGATCCTAGGATAAAAGGAAGATAACTATCGGTATAAGTCTCTGCACGACATATACATTCCTATTTGTATGTGGTTTCTTGTTTTTCTACCTCTAAATCCTGTAGAAATTATACCAATGGATTCAATTTGATCATGTAATGTACTAAAACAAGATATTGAATCCTTCTACTATATTTGTGGAATATAAAACATGATCACTCAATCACATGCAAGTAAGAGAAAGAAGTAAATCAATCGCACAACACAAGATTTTCCTGGGGAAAGCAACTACTCAAAACCCCTCTATCTCTATTGTATAATAATTCAAGGAATCATGAAACAATACGATGCATTCTTGCTCACAAGAATCTGTTGCACTCTACCAATCATCTCACACTGATGTAGGAAAATTTGGACAAACACTTAGCCAATTCCTTTCCTTCCTCCAGCCTGCCTTGCTCACGCAATTCCTAGGCAAATAAATCCCTAGTAAATAGGAATTCCAACCTTCCTTGATTGTGCAATCCATCATGGGCTTCTTATGGCTTTATAATTGCACCCGGGCACTTTGCTAATAGTACAATTGATAGTTATCATCCCTTTAACCTTTGTCTCAACTAGGTCTTCATAAGAACTGACATGCATGCAGATAATAATAGCGAATCATCAATTATCTGATTTATCACTACTTGTGAATAAATCTAATTTAATTCACTGGACCTCTCACTAGCTCATCATTGAGTTAGAACTAGTTACACTGATTTTAACTCAATTAATTTGAGTTAACTGATTACACTCACACAACACTAGTGCATTAACTACAACTAGGCCCCCAAAATAATAGAATCACTCTACATGCCTCACCTTTGACCCTCAACTTGAAATTCTTGAGCTAACTAAGTCTTTCTGACTTAGATAACTAATGCAAGTTGTTATGAGATAAGATTACAATTTGTTGTCCAATTTATTTAAGGGAAAAAAAATTAGACACACATTTTCTTTGCAAGTCTCTGGATTATCCAAGGTATCGAAAAACATTGGTCGACGTTTTGAATCCCAACGGGGATCCATCTTCAGGACAAGATGAGAATGAAGAGTGAAAGAAGGATGCGCAAGTTAAGGTTATAAATAGTGAAAGATGAAAAATGACAAGGGCCGACAAGAACTAAAATTATTAATCTATTTGATCTAAATTTAATAAATTAATTTTATAAATTTAATTTAATAGTACATAATATTATTATTAATTTTTAATGTCACCTATTAATAATACTACTAAATTATTATTATTATTATTATTATTATTAATTTTTTTTTTAATAGTTTAAATAAATTGTTAATCTATTTAATCTTGTTGATTTTCAACACTCCCTCTCAACAATAAAGGGATTATTAGCTACCCCAATCCTGCCTCTGCGGTATTCAATTTTTCTCTTTTGCATCACCTTCGTCAAGATGTTTGCATCCTGATCCTCCATGGGAATGTACTGCAACAACATAATGCGCCTTTGAACACAATCTCTAAGATGGTGGTACTGGATATCAATATGCTTGGACCTATTACGGAATACCAAATTAACCGATATTTTTATGAAAATCTAGTTATCACAATGTATCATCATCGGATCCATCTAATGACCAAACAAACCAACAAGTATCTTCCTCATCTAGATGGCCTCGTATGCAGCCTGACTAGCTGCCATGTACTCTGCCTCAGCTGAACTGAATGCAACTGATCTCTGCTTCCTGCTATACCAAGAAACTGTTGTTGATCATATGCTGAAGATGCCCCCTGATGTGCTCTTCCTGTCTGATGGATTGCCTGCCCAATCTGCATCAGTGAAGCCTTGAAGCTTCACTCCCTTTTTCTATTTGTACCATAATCCATACTCTGTAGTGCCCCTGAGATATCTCAAAACATGCTTCCCTGCCTTCCAAAAGACCTTGGTAGGATTAACCATAACCTGAATAAGATGGTTAACTACGTAACATATGTCTGGTCATGTGTTCACCAAATACATAAGTGAACCCACAAGCTTCCTGTAAATAGTAGCATCCACTACCTCACCTGAAGGAGCATCTTCCTTCCTCCAGTTTTCTACAATAAGAGTCTCCATGGGTTTGTTGCCCTCCATGTGGAACTTCCTCATAATCTCCTTGGCAGACTTGCCTAAGATACAAATATCTCCCCATCTCTTTGCCATATTTCCAAACCAATGAAATATTACAAGAGCCCCATGTCCTTCATCTCAAACTCTCTTGCAAGATCCTCTTTGCAAGAAGTTATGAGATGCTCATCACCTATCAGAACCAGATCATCAACATAAAGTAAAATAATCAAAATATTACCATCAACCACAATATGATATAGGTTCGCATTCGCTTCACTCTTTGTGAAGCCCAACCTGGTGAAATAACTGACAATCTTGGTGTACCAAGCACAAGGTGCTTGTTTCAGCCCATACAGTGCTCTCTTGAGTCTGCACACATGCGACTCCCTGTCAAAGGTCTCAAAACCTTATGGCTACTCAATGTACACTTCTTCCTCAATAACTCCATTGATAAAGGTTGTCTTTACATACATCTGATGTATCTTCCACCCCATCTACACTGAGAGTGCAAGGATGGATCTAATCGATGAGTACCTTGCAACCAGTGCAAAATTCTCCTCATAGTCAATCCCCTCAACCTGTGAGAATCCTCTGGACACAAATATAGCCTTGTATTTCTCCACACGCCCATATGTTGCTTGCTTCACCTTGTAGATCCACCTGGATCCAACCATTGACTTCCCCACTAGTCTTGGGACCACTTCCCATGTGTTGTTTCTGATAATGGAGTCATACTCCTCAACCATGGCATCGAACCATATCGAATATTACACTTCTTCCTCAAAATAGGATGGTTCTGTCACAATACACCCACTCATAAGAGCCATGTATCTAGTATACTTGTTTGTGTTGTAGGTGCACCTACATTCTCTGTCACATCTAGCATCAATCTTTTAACCTCTCTCGTGCGCTACCTACCATTTCTGGTGGATGGCTCTGCATGAGTTCTATCTGCCACTCTTTGTTCCTCTGCTTGTGGTTGCTCCACATACTGAGGTTCATTCTTTAGAACTAAGAGTTCCTCTTATGCATGCAATTCAAGCTCCCTCTCAAGGGAAAATAAAATGGCTTTCTCCTTATCAAATTTCACATCTCTCTTGACAATTGTCATCCTATGTGCCAGAAAATACACCTGATAGTTTTGGGGAGTATCAGTGTACCCCAAAAATATCCCAACCTCTGATTTTGGTTCTAGATTCTTCCTAGCATATTTGGTCACATGGAAATAGACAGATGAGCCAAAAAATTTAATATATGAAACATATGATTTCTTACCTAAAAAAGCCTCCTCTGGTGTACTCATGCCAAGTATTCGATGAGGACTACGCTTCTGCACAAATACTGCTCAGTTGCATGCCTCTGCCCATAGATGCAACAGTAGGCCCTGATCATGTAACATAGCTCATGCTGCTCCCACAAATGTTATGTTGTTTCTTTCTGCAACCCCATTCTATTGTGGGTTATGAGGTGCAATCAATTCTCTCTGAATTCATTCTTTGGCGCAAAAGTACTTGAATTCATTAAAGATATACTCACCACCATTGTCGCTCCTTAGATCCTTCACCTTCTTCCCTATATCTTTCTCTACTAGTGCTTTGAACTCACAAAACTTGGAGAACGTGTGATCTTTCTTCTGCATGAATAAGATCCAACACTTTCTAGAAAAATAATCAACAAAAATCACATAATACCTATGCTTTGTTGTGGAAGCTGTTGATAATGGTCCACACATGTCTGAGTGAACTCTCTCAAGGATTTTTGCTGATCAATTCTCCTTCTCGTAAAAGGTGGCCTATGTATACTTCCCCATATTACAACCCTTGCATGTGTCTCTCTGCGCAAGTGTGCCCTTTGGAAGCCATGTAGAAATATGTTGCCTGGTCCTCAAAGCACTATGGTGTAGATAATCCAATCTCTTGTGCCATAACTCACTGGTATCCCGGCTCACCACCTCATCTGCTTTACTGCTCAATGTTTCGCATCCATCTACATCAAGTTTGTAGAGGTTTTCACATGAACCCCAATCTGCTTTACCTGTCATGTGGCTTTGTGACGAAGGAACACATTTCCTTCACTGAAATCCACATCATATCCAAGATCCTCTACATAGAAAATGAAACTAAATTATTTTTCAAACCTGGTACATGCATGACATCTTTTAATATGAAAGGTTTACCTGACTCTCTCTGGAAAGTAACTGCACCAATCCCGGTAGCACTATGCCTCCATTCATCACCCATCTCGATGTGCATTTGAAGATCCTTCTCCTCCAAGCTACCAAAGAGTTATTTGTTGCCAGTCATGTGGAAATATGCTCCACTATCCAAGTACCACATAGATCCCAACATAGTTGACACCCTGCATGCAATGAGAGATAAGTCCAACTCTAACTATGAGGCTAAAGCTTCACTCGTTGCAGCTCCTAGAGCCTTCTTGTTGTTCTTCTTCTTTTGTGGACAATTTGTGGCATAATGTCCTTGATCATGACAGTTGAAACATTTCACCTTTTACATGTCTCGCTTCTTGCATTATTTTCCAGTGTCGGATTTGGAATAGAAATTATTCCCTTTCCCCTTCTTTGCCTTGCTAGCTAAGGCACAATTTTACTCATCATCAGTCTTGGAAGAGAATCCATCCCTGGTATTTTGCCGAAACTCTTTTTGTACCAAATCTGACCATAGTTACTCCCACTTTGGTAACTACTCCCTCCCGTTCACAGAGTCCTGGTAACTATGCCAGCTCCTGGGAAGGCCTAGAAGTGCTAGGCTCACCAAGTCATCATCAGCCACAGTAATCCCAACACTTCCAAGCTCATCTCGACATTGAGTGAACTTGGTCAAGTATTTCTGGATTGTGTCGCCCTTATCCATTTTGATTTTCCTAAGCTTGTCCTTGAGTGCCAATTTCCTATGGTCACTGCTAGTTTGAAACAAATATGTCAAGGCCTTCCACATATCATATGGAGTTTCCTTTCCATGGAGACTCGAGACAATATGATCTCAAACTCCCTCTAATAAATTCCTTCTTGCCTTTGCAACATTCTTCCTCCATGCTTCATGTTGTGCAACATCTGCCTGATTGGGTTCAGGAATATCAGTGTCAATGAACTCCTTCAACCCGTTATCCTTCAATACTACCTCCATCCTATCCTTCCATGCAATATAGTTCAAATTTCCCTCGAGTGCATATTCGAGACTCAAATCAGTGAAATACATTCTGGTCAGTTGTTGGGTCCAAAGAATGAATATGCAAATTTGATTATTGTTCAACACAAACTCAATTTCTTCTCTTCTATTGTGATTCCTGACGCTCTGATACCACGTAGAAATTATACCAATGGATTCAATCCGATCATGTAATGTACTAAAATAATATATTGAATCCTTCTACTATATTTGCGGAATATAAAACACGATCGCTCAATCACATGCAAGAGAAATAAGTAAATCAATCGCACAACACAAGATTTTCCTGGGGAAAGCAACTGCTCAAAACCCCTCTATCTTATTGTAAAATAAGTCAAGGACTCATGAAACAATACAATGCATTCTTGCTCACAAGAATCTGTTGCACTCTACCAATCATCTCACACTAATCTAGGAGAAATTGGACAAACACTTAGCCAATTCCTCGCCTTCCTCCAACCTGCCTTTCTCACGCAATTCTTAGGAAAATAAATCCCTATTAAATAGGAATTCCAACCTTGCTTGATTGCGCAATCCATCATGGGAGTCTTTTGGCTTTATAATCGCACCCACGAAATTTGCTAATAATACAACTATAGTTATCTTCCCTTTAAGCTTTGTCTCAACTGGGTCTTCATTAGAACTTACATGCATGCAACTAATAATAGTGAATCATCAATTATCTGATTGATCACCACTTGTGAATAAATCTAATTTAATTCACTAGACCTCTCACTAGCTCGTCACTCAGTTATAACTAGTTAAACTTATTTTAACTCAATTAACTTGAATTAACTGATTACACTCACACCAAACTAGTGCATTAACTGCAATTGGACCCCCAAAATAATATAATCACTCTACATGCCTCACCTTTGACCCTCAACTCGAAATTCTTGAGCTAACTCAGTCTTTCTGACTTAGTTAGCTAATTCAAGTTGTCCTGAGATAATATTACAATTTATTTAAGGGGAAAATAATTTAGACACATATTTTCTTGTTGATTTTCAATAAATCCACTCACCAACAACATTAAAAAAAACTTCAAAACTCTTATATCACTGACAAAAAGATATGTCATTGATCAACTTAGCACACAAAACTTTATTGGACCAATTTGTCTAAGGAAGAACATACAATGTTCGTAAATCATGATAAAGTGGACTCTAATTTTAAAATAAAATAATATTATTTCACTTTTCTTCTTTGTTGTAGCCACACTTTTCATACATAATCTAGGTGACCAACACTCTTCTTTGTTCAACCCACATATTTCAGCTTTCAACCACATAGCCCAACTGAACTAAAAATTAACCCTAGACATTTGTCCTTGCTTTAAGCGCATCAACAACACTCCCGTGGCATCATCTAAACCTGGTGAATGTAATCCACCATCAAGCATATGAAAACTGGAAAATGGAGAAGGTCGAGAAGGCTGAGTAGTAGCTGGTGATGATAACCCCAAAGACAAATAATGATGCCTTCCCACCTCATATCTCGCAACCAATGCAATATGAGTCATTACCTTCTTAAGTTCCACTCTTTTTTCCTGGAATGGAATGTAGTCCCTCCTCACGTCTTCATTTGTATCAGTTTTCTTTCCAAATACAACAAAACCAAAACCCCTCATCTTCATCATTCCCATAAATCATAGTAGAATCATTAACTTTCTCATATTCTCCTTCCATGACTTGCAACAGTTGTGTGAACAGGAGTTGGTCCTGTATTTTTTCCAGATGTTACAAAGTTTTTCCACAACTGAGCAATTTACACTGCATCCATTGAGAGGAGTGTCATGTTTCAAAGCCTAATGCAGAGATTTATTTCCATCTTGATATGTTTCATTGACTAGAGCAACATATGCTAACAAAACATCTAGAAGTGCATCATCATTTTCCTAGACAGATCGAACCTTCCATCTCTGGACAAACTGGAGAATACATTCTATGTGACTTGTGATTGATACAAAATTACATTACATGTAACAATGAGCCTGAGAAATACGTCGAGCCTGAGAAATAATACTACTTAAGACATCCACCATCTTGCAAGAATGGAAACGACTTAAGACATCCACAATCTTGCAAGAATGGAATATTTTGGAAACTATCTACAATAGTACTGTAAGTGAAAAGGAAAAATATCACATTTATATTTCACAAAAAACACTAACAAACCATTTTGAGGCTCGCACAACCTCATGCATTAATTCGAATACTCTCCATAGTTCCACATGGTCACTCACTCAGTCTAAATTTTCTCATCCTTACGCTACACACAGCAGAGTACAAAGTTGGAATTTATGTCAAACACTATAGTTGTTATCTAACCATTCCACCCTTGTCATTTTCTCCATTCATTTCACCTCTGCACTCCACTCCATCGATTTTAATTCCACCGAGCCCAACCATGTGCTATATTAGCCTCCACATTTTCCTCTACAATATGCCACTCATTTATTCTTAACTTATCAATGAAGCCAGTTGTTAGGGTTATATTTAATGTTGAGTTACTAAATTAACACATTTAATTGTTAACACAAAAGGTTTCGATCTATATTTTAGATTCACATAACAACAAAATCTCTTGAAAATCTTGATATGCGTTATTTCCAGTAAGGCAAGATTCGAATACTTTAATTAACATCTACATTGAGAGTGATTTATTTATAGCAAATGAGCATAGCTCACAACGTCCACAAAATTTATATATAATGCAATTTTTTGTGGCAGCGACTCTGAAACTGACACTACAAAAAGGAACACTCAACTCAAGTAGCACACGACTCAGGCCTAAGACCCCGAGTACCACACTTCTGTTTAACTCGCTTGCAAGATGCTTTCGATATGCACAAGCCAATATAAAGAAAATGGATACGAGGGGATGAAATCAAATTATGAATCAGCCTTGCTTCAACTGTACTGTAGTTTCTCATTCTATCTCTTATGGAATTCAGCCAACTCGGGGACTTGGCTTAGCCACAACTGTTGGGGCCCCCATTCTTATACTCATGGGCCTGGTATGACTTTTCCACTCTTTCTCAACTGGCTCCCAGTGAAAAGAAAGCCCAGTAGAATGATATTGGGTTGAGTAACTATTCAAGTATTCAAGCGCCTGAACAACAAGCATAAGTCTGACATATGGTTTTGCACAACCTCCAAGACCACCATTGTTTTGTTGCACAAGATATTTTATGAATTTGCATCAATAACTAAGACTGAACATTGATTGCAGCATGCTCATCCAATGCTCTAAATTAAATTATAGTGAGGCAAATATAAATTAGTGTCACTGGTCTAAAGTCATGAAGGTATAATAAGAAATACAAATAGAATGTCTGTAATATTATATATATTTATAGGTATGGAAAGAACAGTTTAGTGATGGAAATGTAATGACGACATGTCATCATAGCTGTTTTTTGTATCAGTAATCTATATTCAAATAAAAATAAAATTAAAATTAAAACTATGAATTTACAAAACAATTGTTCCTCCCAAGCCGAGAGATTACATTTGTATTTATAACTACAAAACTACATAGAGGAACCATAAATGGAACTCTGGCACCTAAGAATTTCGGGTAGGATATATGTCTAGGTTGTTCGCTTGACCATCTTACCATTTAACTGTATATCGTTCTCCACCTGCATGCGAACAGAGAAGGGCTCAACAACAATTTTTTCAAGAAGCCTTATAAAACTCCAGGGTTTAAGAAGAGGCAACTTGCAAAATGTCAAGTGGTTTACCTTGTTCCCCGGAAGACCAATGTTAAAACATTCACCAACAAATTCCTCAAAATACTCAGTAACTGCCATATATTTTTTTTCTGTAACCTGCCAAAGCTTGCAATATTTGTGTGAATGACAATCCAAAAATTACATGAGAACTAATGACAGTGTCAAAAATTAATTGACTAGAGTAACAATCTACATACCTGGGTTGATTATGAAAGGAAAGAGGATATATACGTCAGAATTTCAATGTGTAGCATTCAAATAAAACCATAGCAGCTACACCAGATTCTACCGAGAGGAAAATGAGAGTAAGGTATAATACCCAGTGTGAATTATGTTTTGAGAGCAGAACATATAATATTACCTTGAACAAATAAACACCTTTAATCATTGTATGCATTGTCATTGATTGGTAGTGGCCTCAGAATTAGTATCACCTGAGTGGTCGTTGCTATTGCTAGCACCACTTGAAACCTGCCTGCACCGTCTTAGTTGCAGAGCTAAAATCCAAGGAATCTTTGGTGCAAATGACTGGGCTTGCAAGGAGGATCACACAGCTTTTGGCTATGGCTCAGTCTCACTCTCAGGATCACAATAAGAACTGCAACAACTGAAGGGATGAATCCATGGCTTTCTATTGCTATTATGGTATTAGAGGTTGTATATCATATCCAGGGGGAAGAGAGATTCACAGGGGTTAGATAATTAGTTAGGTAGTTAGGTTAAATGAAGGAGGTTGTAGATGAATGGCCTAAAACATTTCAATCATCTAACATTTGATCTGATGGTGCAGATAGATACACCGTAGTCGCTAGAGGAGTTGTTTTCAAAAAATAATGCCTTACAACATAAAAACTGATAATTTAGTAACATGATTAAAATTAAACTCGATATCAAACCTACTAACCGCCACAATACCCAAACTCCATAAAACACAAAGCCAACCACCGCTATAAACCAAACCCTAGAAAACATAAAGCTAATTCTTAGTTAAGTGGAAAGAAGAAAGTTAAAAATATCAAAATGACCCAAAGACAATATTTGGAAATTAAATACCCCTTTTTCACACAAAAAAAAAAATTGTCGACCAATGAAGTTGGTGTGGCATTCGAAAGTATCCAAGCTCGAAACCATACAAGAAAGAAAGAAAGTATTTTTAATGTCCACAAGGCTAAAAATATCCTATGGGACAGATTGCTTCTCCATCTGGTTCTTGCATTCGGCCCTTTTCCCGTGGAGTCTTACAATAAACACTCCAAGCTTCTCGACAAACTATTTGTTGAATAGATTATCCCAAGAGCTAGCTGCCAGAATATTTGCATAATTTTCCCTGTTCTCTTTGAAGGCCTCGCATTCTAAAATGAAATGCTTTTCTGTTTCCACTTTTCCAGAAGAGCAAAAAATACATACTCTTTCCTCCCACATTTATTTTCTCCTTTTCTAGTGCCCTGTTTCACAATGGAGTTGATGAGAATTAGTCCTTAATTGAGCAATAAGAATTTTGGATCTCCAAGAAATATTGGCCCCTATGTATGCTTTTTGTCGATTATTATGAGTGGGGTTAAACTCTTCAATGTAATACTTCTTCTTTCTCCCTAGCTCTTTGTCCCAAGTACGTTTGTGGAACTTATCCATAACAAAAGTTTTATCTCTTTACTGTTTGTGGGACACATGCTCAAGAAAATACCCCATGTTCTAAACCATTTGTTATTTTTCCGCATCCAAGTCTTCTTTATTTTGCACAATCTGTCTTTAAACACAACCTTAGGCCATCTACCCTCTTCCATTTGCTCAAGTTTTTTAAATACCTTATGACTCGCACCATAGCAATTGCTTCAATAGGAGCAACCCCTGTGTTGGAGCGAGGTCCCCTTGGGTGAATTTTTGGGTAATTTTGTATAAGTTTTGTTGAACGCATTGTGCACAAAGAGTCAAAGGGAATTTGGGGCCGGTAAAAGTCCCTTAATCATTGTAATGGATTTAAAGGGAAAACCATGAGTCTCAAACAATGGTATGAGCGCGTCTAAATAGTATAAATATCTAAGCATCAAGTCGAGTATAATCAATGAAATGATCGGATATGAATGTGTGTTAATGTTTTCATATAAGTCTGGGTTTTTGGGTAGAAAGGCTCCTGTTGGCCATGTGCACAGAGACCTAAGTTTTGGCTGTGTGCGGACTTTGTTGGTTGTGTGCACAGAAGGATTGAATGTACTGAAGTTGATATATCTCTTAATAAAGAAGACAGTTTTTGGCAAACTTGGACTCTCATGTGATTTGTCGTATTGATTATCTGTTACTTGCTTTAAGATCTAAATATGTTCTGTGTTGCGCATTTACTTCTGTTATTGGTTAATTTCTTTTGTGTATGAATATCAGTTGATGTTAGATGAATAAATATGGATAAAATATATTAATTATTGTGCGCAAATATATTGAAGTATTCTCTGATAATCTATGGAAGGGTTCAATTTTTTAACTGTGCATGCGTGCATTTGTTATATTATTTGCACTAAGTCTGTTTAGGGCCACTACATCAAAAAATTCCTCAGGGTGCAGAAACCCGGTTCCAACACCCCCCCATTCTACTTCGGGTGAGACTTTGATCTACTCAAATAGATCACTGCCAAAAGGGCTAGTAGTTGGAGGGTTTTGTTGGTTGTGCGATAATTCCGAACTTGTGTCAAGACCCCTCAAGCCAACAAATGGTTCCGTTGCTAGGAACATGATCATTTTGAGGGAGATTTGATGTTTTGGCATCCAACGCCAAACGAATTACAAGATTGGCTTGATAAGAAGATACTTGATTTTACGATCCAAGAAAATAGAAGCTCTAAATTGTCTGCCAAAGATTGGACACAAAAGTATATCTATACAGAGGTCCACGAGATTTATTTTCTTCCTTTGCGACTAAGTTTCATGAGTGGTTGTCACGACTCACTGAATTTCAGACCTGTGCAAAGGACGACGCAATCACTCAGGGGACCTTGGAGTTGGTACAACAATTAGAGAAGAGTAGCAACAAGATCACCCGCGTGGTAGATCATTGGATTGATCATGTTTTGGGAGGATTTGTGACTGAATTTTCCATTGATCAATTTGTATCTTATTCTGAAGTTGAATGAAGAATTTTCAAGGGTCCTAGAGGTAAGTTCCTACACTCTCTGAAGTTGTGGATTAAAATGCTATTGTGTGAATAGGGTACTATGTGTTGTCATATTAAGTGAATGTCCCAAAGAGGCCCAACTACGCGCAGTGGAAAAACTTACCTAGTAGATCTAAAAGAAGGTTTTATTTGCAATCCTCTCAAAGGTAAATCTGACATTAACGAAGAATCATAAACCAATAGCTCTAGTGAATCTGCGCACTCTAAAGAAGAAGAATTGAAAGATCAGAAAAGTTTTGGGTCGTTGGATATTGTTCAGATCCCTTCCACTCCACTTCCGAACTCGTCTCACTCTAAGCTATCCACTCCACCTCCACCTCTGCCTCCACCACCAAGTGTAGAGCTGGATGCCTCCATGAAGTTACCTACTTTCCATGGTATCGGGAATGAAGATACATACCAATTATGGTTTGTCATTAACATTGTATGGAAAACGCAACAGGTGAAGAATGATGATGTCAAGAAAGCGCAACTAGCCACTGATTTTCAAGACCACGCGCTAGAGCGACGAATCGTAATGAAACTATTGATAATCTGAAGGCCACATTAAAAGACCAATTCAAGAGGTCGAAACCGTTTGCGCAATGTGTCACTGAGTTGAAGGAGATTCACCAAGAATTGAATGAATTGTATGGGATGCAGACCAAAGGTTGAAGCGCACTATCAGATATGGTGGATTTACTATTGATGATACCCAAAACAAAGAGTGGTTTATTGCTATGTTGCTACTGCATCTGTGTCATCCCTTGAGTCAGAAAAATATTGCCACACGAGGCGAAGCAGTAGAGATTGCAATGAAGCTGGAAGCTTCACCGGTACCCGTTGCGCAGATCGGGACTCGACAGATCCAAAGCCAGTTGGAGGGGATGCACTTAGAAATACAGAGTCTGTGCAAGGATAAGGGAAACGAGGCATGCACAGATGTATGGTGTATACTTTGCAAAGTTGTCAGACATCACAAGGATCATTGCCTTGTATTCAATGATTATCTGCAAGCTAGAGGGACAAGCCCGCTGAAGAGCGTGGCTGGACCAAGTGGAACTCTTACATTATGGTGCACATTTTTTCAAGCTATGGGTATGCATATGATAGAATATTGTTCGAGGATTGGTAAATATATGCCTGAGCTAAAGCAACCTTTTTGTAAATTTTTCTCATCATTGGGACACGACGAACAACATTGTCGCAACTTCGATCCAATGATTGACCGAGCTGACCTATATAGAATGCATGTTAAACCTACCTCACCAACATCTCTATCTGGACGTGGTGGATTCCAAACTAGAGGAAGAGGAAGAGGAGGAGGAGTTGGTCGAGGAAGGGGACAACTCATCTGCTACAATTATGGAGACGCTAGCCATTATGCGCGTGATTGTCCAAATCCAGCACAACAATCTTGCAGGTACTGTAGAGAATTTGATCATGTTATTGAAGATTGTCTTGTTTTGATTGAAAACATGTAGGAAAAGAAAATGTAGACTCCTACTCAAAATATTCAGATGGTAAGAGTAGAGTTGCGCGAAGAAGAGCCAAGTGTGAATGTTGTCAATAGGAGTGGTGCAGCCACTAGTGAAGACAAAGGGAAGAAGCCTAAGACCGATCTTTTGATCCGAAAAGCATATGAAAAGAAGGAAGGATTCAACTTACAATGTGAAAAAGAAACCTTTTTAGAAGAGAAAAAGGGTTTCGCAAAAGCAAGCGCCTCAATGTCAAGCAACCTATGGATGTGGTCGGAGTAGATGAAGAAATAAATCCCTTCCTACAAGCTTGCATCAAATTGTTGCGCAATAAGAAGGAAGTTGAGAATCTCCAAGCATTGATAGAAAAATGTGCCAAGAAAGAATAGCCCCAGATGGAACAAAAGGCTGTTAATAATATCCATAAGAATAAAAGAATAACTAGAAGAGAGATCTACTTGGTTGCTCAAATTGGTGCATATGAGATGGATCAGGTTATTCTGGATCTAGGATCTTATGCAAATGTTTTAACAAAGAAGACTTGGAAACGGATGGGAGAACCTAAGTTGGAATGGTATACTATCCAGTTGCGCATGGAAAATCAACAAAATATTATTCCTTTAGGAAGGCTCTCGCAAGTCATAGTAGATAATGAAGGAGTAAAAGTGCTCGCAAACTTTGAAGTCATACAGATTGTGGATGATACTGATCCCTATCCTGCGTTGTTGGGTCTAGATTGGGCTATTGATATGGATGGCATCATCAATCTTAAGCGAAGACGTATGGTATTTGAGAACAATGGAACCAGGGTCGTGGTTCCCCTAGATCCTGCAGAAGGTGAAAGATATACAGAGCCAGTGCGCGCATATGATGACATCGATCATATCTATAGGATGACAATGCAAGACGAAGATTGGATCAACCTGAAAGCCAATGGAAGACTCAACTGGGAAAATGATAGTTCCTGCTTTTCATATTCAAATGAAGAACTAGAGAACTAGTAGAACCGACTTCATGATGTATCAGTGCTACGCTACAATTGAGTGACAAGAGTTCTTCGGTGCATATCCTCAGAGGTACGAGAATTTCCTTATTATGATGGTCTGACTAATGTTAACATGTTTTTAGGAGAACTTCAACAAGTTGTTCTAGAAGCATAAAGATTCCATGCACTTGATATAGCATTATGCTCAACCCCAGCATGCTGGTCAGAGACACACAAGGGAAACTTGGGTAACTGGGAAGAATGCACCCATATGATGAGACTACGATTTGAGCATCCAAATACCAGAATAGAAGAGACCTATTCTGGAAAATATGACCCGCGCAAACATTTGGCAAAATGGACTGAAGCATGGGGCGCAAAGCTAAGACTAGAATGGGTGCATATATTCGTCCACACTTTGGGGAAGGTGCCTAAGGATTGGTACCTAGAAACTGAGCTGCGACGATGAACCAATAAATGGACTACGCTGGCAGAAAGTTTTATCTTGACCTTTAGTTTTGAAAGTGGGTTCGATTGCTTGGGAAAAGCACTACAAGATATTTGGGAGGTCATCTTTGACACCAAAAAGCCGAAGTTAGAGCGTGCCTTGCCAGCATGGGATGCGCAAATGAAGGACATTGTGAATTGCCGAAATCTGTCAGTTGAAGATAATGAGGAAGATCCAAGAAATATTATGATCCCTGAATCTGAAGTACAACGCGCAATTGTTGGGCTTACGATTGAGTTTCTAGATGTCACTAAGCCTCTAAAGATTCAGCAAGTTAACATTGTCTCAAAGGAACAACCAAAATTAGCAAATTTCGTGGATTATTGGGATAATGATACAGTGGGAAAGGTCGCCGAGCTATCGACTGAATATCAAGACATGTTTCCTACAAAATTTTCTGAGCTGAAGGGGATAATAGGAGATCTCTGGGTGATGAAGATTACCTTGAAATCGGATGCGCGATCTGTGAAGCAACTCTTGTATAAGCTGAACCCCAAATATAGGAATCAAGTCAAAGAAGAATTGGAAAAAATGCTTGTTGCAGGAATCATAGAGCTAGTGGAAGAATAATATTGGGTGATTCCTATGGTGGTGCAGGATAAGAAAACTAAAGGAGAAATAAGGATTTGCGTGGATCTGCGTAAATTGAATGATGCTTGCATACATGACCCGTTCCCGACTCCATTCTTTGATGAGATCCTGGACAATGTAGGGGGATAGGAGGCCTATTCATTTACAGATGGTTTCCCAGGATACCACCAGATTAGAATCGTGAATGTGGATCCTTTCAGTATACATTCATGCCATTCGGTCTGAAGAATACGCCAGCTATATTCTCGCGCATGGTGGTAGTTGCATTCAAGGAATACATCCATAAGTTCTTAGAAGTATACTTTGATGACTAGGATTTATTTGGATTGTTGAAGAAGCATGTATCAAGTCTACCCCTGATGCTGGATACTTGTCGGAAGTATCATATTGAAAAAGTGTGTATTCTGTGTGCCATTCGAGATCTTGCTCTGTCATATTGTTTGTCAGCAAGGATTGATGGTGGATCCAACAAAGATTGCTATTATTGTTAACCTAGAAGTTCCTACAAATGTGAAATAGTCGCGCTCAATTTTGGGGCATACAAGGTATTACCGGGAGTTCATCCAAGGATATGTGTTGATCATTGCGCCCATGGAAAAGCTACTAAATAAATATGCCTCATTCTGTTGGGACGAAGAATGCCAAAAGAGCTTTGAATTACTTAAGGAGAAGATGATCACTTCGTCCATATTGGTATTTCCAGACTAGGTGAAGGTATTTCATGTGCACGTCGATGCCTCTTGCATTGTGCTGGGAGCTATTTTAGCGCAACCGGGAGGTGGGGAGATTCACCGCCCTATTGAATTTGTGAGTAGGAAGTTATCAAGCGCGGAACATAATTACTCGACCACAGAGTGGGAAGGATTAGCTATGGTCTACGCGTTGTAGAAATTCTGCCATTATCTATTGGGAGGCCACTTTAAGATGTTTACTGACCATTCTGCGCTGAAGTACCTAGTCAATAAGCATGTGTTGGGGGGGAAGATCTACAGATGGTTGTTGCTATTTTAGGAGTATGAACTTGAAGTAACTGTGAAACCTGGGAGACTGAATATTGGGCCAGATCATCTGTCGTGCATTAAAAATGGAGAAGAGCCAACTAGCTTGGAAGACGTTTTACCAAATGCGCAACTATTTTCTATAAAGGTAGTTGATGATCATTTTGTAGATATTATTTATTTCCTAACCACTTTAAGTGCGCCCACATAATATACATTGCAACAGAAGAAAGAGATGGTCGCGCGCGTAGCTGAATTTACTCTAATTGTCGGTCAGATGTACAAGATGGGTGCAAATGAAGTTTTGTGAAGATGTGTGTTGGAATTTGAGATACGAGATATCTTAGCTGAGGCTGATGGAGGGGTTGCAGGAGGTCACTATGCAGGGAAAGCCACTACGCAGAATATTCTACAAGCTAGTTTATGGTAGCCCACGGTGCATAGTGACGCACATGCGTATTGCTGCGCTTGTGATGTATGCCAAAGGACAAGGAAACCGTCGCGCAGAAATGAGATGTTGTTGCACCCTCAAATGGTGTTGCAAGCTTTTGACAAATGGGCCATTTATTTTTTCAGACCTATTGACCCTCCAGGAAAGAAGACATGTGCACACTACATAATCACTGCGAAGGATTATCTGACCAAATGGGCTGAGGCTAAGCCTGTGAAGGATTTTAGTGTAGACACAACTGTGCACTTCATTTTTTAGAACATCTTGACTTGGTTTGGGTGCCCTAAGATTTTGATGCGCGACCGGGGTACACACTTTGTCAATGAAACTATTGAAGCTCTGAAAAAAGAATTCCAGATTCATCATCAGAAGATTACTCCATATCACTCACAGGCGAATGGTGCAGTAGAAACTTTTAATAAGATTTTGGAGACTACGCTCACTAAGGTCAGCAATGCTAATCGAAATGATTGGGATGTGCACATACCTGCGATTCTTTGGGCATATAGAACCACATGCAAGACGCTGACAACAAAGACACCGTTCAGGATGGTGTATGGGCAGGAAGCTGTTATGCCAATGGAGTACATTGTTCCAAGTTTCCGCACTATAGCGTTCACTAATATAGCAAAGCACGATATTATGGAAGAAAAATTTTCGCAGTTGGTCGCGTTGGAAGAGGATCGATTCATTGCAAATTTTTATCAACAGGAGCAAAAGGCGTGCGAAAAGGCTTGGAATGACAAGCATATTAGACAAAAGGTCTTTAAGGAAGAGGATTTGGTTTTGTTGTATGACAACAAGTTTGCACGTCACCCAGGGAATTTAAAAATGCATTGGCTCAGACCATATGTTGTCCAGGAAATTACAAACATAGGTGTAGTACGCCTGACCACGTTAAGCAGAGAAAATTTTCAAGGGTATGTCAATGGAAGTCGATTGAAACCATACAGGGATGACCCTCTCCCTGCATGCACCAAATGACTATATGGCCAGAAATATGGATCTGTGTAGCAAGGATGACAGATGCGCAGACAGGTGCGACAAGCACGCACAGTAGCTGCGCTCAGAGGTTGACTAGGTTGCAGAGGCGCTAGAATATAACCGTTGGAACAATAATTCTGGACAAGACAACATTCTTACCTTTTGGAGGAGCGGCTAAATTTCATTTAATGAGGAGATTATGCCAGATTTGGAGCCGTTTTAGCATTTATGGGGCTACATTAATGCACATAAGACCGTTTAAGGCGCGCTTATGCTATAAATATGACCGAAGGGGTCGCATTATTTCCATATGCTTTCTATGATATTTTTGCGAGTTGTGCTCTCTGAGTTCTCAAGATTGTCCGAAGCTTATGTCTGGCCTTGATCTGCTCTTTGAGGAGGCGTTGTGTCGCCAAGGTTTGATTCCACCAAGCCTACCCCTTCTGCGACGCTAGGTGAAGAAACCGCTGCACAGGATGCTGAGACCCTTACATCAGTGCAAACTAAGAAGGGGTAGTCCTCAGGGTCCTGAACATTGCCCTGACTGAAGATCCCAAAGCCGTGCTCAACTGTTGTAGAGCGCGTGCCAGAAGAAGCCCATGGCGGACCTACCAGAAACTATAATGGAGGAGGATGTTGTAGAAATTGCTGACCCCATCTCGCGGTTGCCTGTGTATGTCACATCGCGCAGAGCATCTGTGAAGGTCCCAAAGGATCTTGATAAGGTGTGATCATATATCAATATGTTGCTGCTCCCAGAGAATGTACCTGTTGAAGGCGATATGTTTGCCAAAATTCCGTTGTTGAAGATGGAGGACTGGGACCTGGCGGACTAGGAGAAATTCCCAGAGCTTGCACCTAGTATGTACTTAGAACTAGTCACATATGATGGTGGGACGATCAAGGTTGATCCAAAGCCTTGGGCGCTCGGCCTGCAAAAATCCGGCTTGCTAAACCTATTGCATATTCCACACTTCGGGTGTAGCCCAATTAATGACATTTGTGTGCGACAGCTGCTCGCTCTCATTCATGATGATTGTTTGTGGCTCGGAGAGCATATTCCCATATATGCCGTGTTGATCCATCGGATCACTGGCTTGCCCGACCAAGGAGTGAACCCTGTGGCGACCTTTGGAGGAAAAGGCCAGGAGAAGAAATTTGCTGGCAAAGTCAAGAAAGACTACAAGGTATCGCGCAACACTCGGGGATTCCTTGTCAGTGAAATCAGTGACCCCACAGTGCAATTTGGCACGATCATCCTTGCTTGCAAGATGATGAGGAAGTGTCGACCAAAGGAAGTCCCAACCCATGTAATTTCTTTAGTTGGGCAGTGTGAGAAGGGCGTACAATATACCTGGGCTCAGTACCTGTGCACATAATTCCTAGAGAATGTACGCGAGGTGCAGGAGGAGGGGAAACATTTTTACTATGCTTGGTTATTACTCCTTATAGCGTTCATTTGATGGAAGACGCCCCAATATATGCAATTCCCGGATATTGAACCAGATATATGCGAAGCCACACGCTACACAACACTATGGAACACAAAGATCCTGGCCAGAGTAGCAGAGAATAATATTTTCTGGGTGTTGTTCGACTCTGCGTTGTTCCAAGCCATTCAATGCAAGCCAAGGCTATCACCCACATTGTATGAGTAGTATAAGTTGATTGCGGACTTCAAGGCTACATTTCACAACCTACACATATGCGCGAAGGGCGTTGTCAAAGGAGTTTGGTACAACTTACCGTACTTGGTCACAGAGGGTGACTTGGTGCTCGTCACAACAGAATGGGCGCTTACTTGGTTAGAGCCGCACACCACTGGGAGTGCCTCTTCATCAGTATTGATGGCTCCAACTAAGCCAAGAACCACCAAAGATACACAACAGAAAGGGAGGGATGCTGAAGCAGAGCCCGAGCCTACTACAATAGGAGAAACAATCGACTTGGAGAAGGAAGCCGAAAATGATGGTTAAGGCACTGAGGGTCCTGAGACCCAGACAACTAAGGGCACTAAGCACGGTTCTCAGGCCACGGGAGGTCCGCGCAAGAAGAGAAAGGGGTCCAAATTGGCAAGCACAAAGGACCTCACGCTCACAGAGGATGATTTCACTAAGATAGAAAACACAGTCAAGTCGGCCACAAAAGATATCTAGACATACATGGAAGTGCAATATAAATCTGTGCTTGAGGGAGTACAATCGGGTATCCAAGAGCTCAAAATGAAAGCGAGCGTGACACCTTCCAGCCTGGGGCAAACAAGTGCGCAACCCATTAGCATGGTGCTGCCATCTCCCGGGGATAGTCGCCTGCTTCAGATCCCCGCACTAGCCATCATAGTGGAGCCACCTACTTTGTGCGCGTCCCTTAGAGCCTGCAGAGAGATCAACGTCAGCTTGGCAGTGCTGCTAGGTGGAAAGCTCCACGCAATCCACATTATGATAGTGGATGAATTATAGTATCGGGAGGCCCATGCCTTCCACGCTACAAATGAGTCTCAACAACAAGCAGTAGTGCTACAACAGAAGTAGAAGACAACAGAAGAGGCATGCCACGCAGTTGAGGATTGCGCATTGCATTAGAGGCCATGATCGATCAAGTGTGTGGTGACCTGCCAGAGGTCACTGTTCCTGCATCAGTTGCACCAACAACAAAGTTAGAGGGCCTAGCCATTGCGCTAAAGGCGTCGTGCATAGAAATTTAGATCGTCTGAGCAGAGTTCAAGCAACAGATTGCCGAGCTCCAGATGAAGCTCCAGCCCAAGACACTGTTGCAGGTCAGAGCGCAACAGAGGTCAAGGTTGCCACAAATAATGTAGCAGCGACAGTCACAAAATTTGGGATATTATAGGATAAAGCCATGGGCGTTTGGACAATTGTTAAAAACGACCCGATGGTACAACAGTTGCGAAATGAGCTTGGTATCAAGGAACAACAATTTACAGAGATTAGGATGGCAGTGCAGTCTTTGGTAACAACGCAGAGACTTTCTAGATTACATGAAGGCAAGGCAATTTAGACCGAGATTAACGACCTGCGCCGCCGAGAGCAGCTATTGGAAAATAGGATGCAACCTTAGGCTGAGGAAGCCCTGCAACTCTCTCAGAATCTTGATGACATCCTCCAAAGCCTCCAACAGACACAACGAAGCATCAATTTGGCAACTGAGGTGCCGACGACAACAAAATTGGTTGATGAAGCGCAAAGTGCTGCCGCACAGAGCGTTGAAGTTAACTTACCACTCCGGAGCTCTGTCGAAGCACTGAAGATGAAGATGAAGTCGACCACCCCTCAGTGACTTGAGACGAGTCACAAGATTGTGTTGGGGGCCTGTTGGAGCGGGGTCCCCTGGGGTGCATTTTTGGGTAATTTTGTATAAATTTTGTTGAACGTGTTGTGCGTGTCTAGATATTATAAATATGTAAGGATAGAGTCGAGTAGAATCAATGAAATGATCAAATATGAATGTGTGTTAATGTTTTGATCTAAGTTTGGGTTTTTGGGTAGAAAGGCTCCTGCTGGCTGTGCACAGAAGGATTGAATGTACTGAAGTTGATAGATCTCTTAATGAAGAAGACATTTTTTGGCGAGCCTAAACTCTCACGCGATTTGCTGTATTGATTATCTGTTACTTGCTTTAAGATCTGAATCTATTATGTGTTACGCATTTACTTCTGTTATTGGTTAATTGCTTATGTGCGCGAATATTAGTTGATGTTAGATGAATAGATCTAGATAAAGTATATTAATAACTGTGCACAAATGTATTGAAGTATTCTCTGATAATCTGCAGAAGAGTTCAATCTGTTGATTGTGCATGCACACATATTTTATATTATCTGCACTAAGTTTGTTTAGGGCCACTACATCAAAAACTTCCTCAGGGTGCAGAAACCTAGTTCCAACACCCCCCTCACACTGCTTCGGGTGAGACTTTGATCTGCACAAACATATCACTGCCGAAAGGGCTAGTAGTTGGAGAGTTTTGCTGGTTGTGCGATAACTCTGAACCTGCGTCAGGACCCCTCAAGCCAACACCCTGTTTGACTTAACAAGATAGCATAAGGAACTACACTTTTAATTTTGAATTTGTTTGTAATCAAATGCTTTTGAATCACTGGGATCACTAGAAGCCCAAAAAGAGTTAGAGTGGCTTTCCAGTCCCATAGCTCTGCCTTTCTACACCTGTTTTGAAGAGCATAAAATGCTTTCCAACCCCCCAAAGTTTTTTCTTTCTACAACCATCCCAACTTAATTCCGAGGTATTTGTAATCTGCAACTTAACTTTTTCCAGAATGTTGCCTTCAAAGTAGAACTTATGCTGGTTATGCTTTCTTTTGTTAGAGAAAACCACTACTTTCATTTTTCCAGTATTGACTTGCATCCCCACCCTTATACAAAAATGCTTAAGAGAAAGTAAGTGCTGTTGCAAACCAAAAATCGATTTAACAATCAATATAAGATTATCTGCATACAAAAGAAGCCCTATAACGAACTTGCCCAAATAGATACCATCACCCCCCTTGAGAATTTAGCTACTCTTCAAGCTTGTCAATATATAAACAAAAAACGCTAAAAGACAATGGGCAACTTGCTTGACCCTATATCACTTCTAAAAATTTCAAAAATGAATGCTGAAATTCTAATTTTGACTTTTACTTACTAAATCCGTTATCCATTTTAAAATTAATATAAAATATATTGTTGTGGATAGACAAATGGAAAGTGACAACACAATGATGATTTTAGTAGGCCCACTAGCGATTTGTAAAGTACCTAAGACAAGACCACAAATTTGGGGAGCTATAATATCAAAAAAGAAAAGAAAGAAAGAAAGTAATTATAACGTCCACAAGGATACAAATAGCCTATGGGACAGATTGCTTCTCTATCTCCCTCATGTAATCTGCCCTTTTAAGAAAATAATAGTTAATACCGTCCTCATTAGAAAATAATATTAAATTAGTGATGTTATACAGTCCTCATAAGAAAATAATATTAAATTAGTGATGTTAATACACTAATTCAATTTTTTTAACATGCAAATGACAGCTGGAATCTGTATTTATTACCACACATTTAATGAGTCGCTCCATTAAACACCTTCCACAGATCGGGCGACTTCTAACCGCCACTTTGCATCACTGCAGGGACCCAGGTACCGTCTCTTACGGTCATACTGATAATCAGGCGCAAATTTTACTACAGTGTAACGTTTTTCACTTGCGGGCGGACTGAAAGGATGAATAGCTTGAAATAGCTGAACCGAGGGTTTTTTGAGTGTACCGTGGAGCAGTCTGGAGCTGTCGACGCTGATGTCGAACCGTCGGTGCTCTCTACAGTGAACGAAGCGTCTTGTTTTCGTTTTTATTTATTTATTTTTGGACAGAAAACACTTAAGATAATTTCACTCCTCTCCCATTCGACAAAATGAGAATTCTAATTGATTTATGATTTAATGTTCTGCCAGTGGAGAAATCTAGAGAGAAATTATCTGAAACTAGATTATCTGGTGTTTATGAATTTTTTTGACTTACGATTTACAACGGAGTGACTTTGATAGTCCGAAGGTACATGAAATTGAAAGCCCTGGAAAATAATATTTTAGTTTGTGGATGTTTCGACTCTCTCTTGTTGAAATAAAGTTGTAAGAGATCTGCAATATTTGTTAATACAAAGATGTTTCGTCGCATTGGTTAAATCTTATGTTAATGTAACGTAGATCATGAAATGCCCAGCTCCAGCTCCAACAGTTGTAGGACGGTTTTTTTGCCATGAAAACTGCCAAGCTTAAGTGTTTGCGGTTTAGGTTTAAATTTTATGTTCGCAAGGAAAAATCCTGAGGTTTATTGCTTGTTCTGGATTTTTTGCATTCAACAGCGTCGGCCTTGAGCAAAGGTCGGAAGACTAAGCGATTCTTGTATTTTTTTCACAAATTTACCTTGGAGGTCGGAAGAACGTTCCGACATTGGCGAGGATCTTGTTGACCATTAACGAACTGCTGCATTTCCGTCTAAGCTGAACTTTTGAGTTGTCCTGATTCTGAAGCATTGCAGAAGGGAGCTCTAACATTTTTGTTTTTTATTTTTATTTTATTTTACAACATACTAAGAGTTTATTTTCTATTCGAGTGATAATTTTATTTGTTAGTTCGGTGATTTTCTATTTTTGATTCTGGAAATATTGCCTTTTATGGTTTTCTGTTCATCTTATTTACGCATAAGATTTAGTTTTGTCTGAGAATCCATATGCAGTGTTTTATGTAAACCCTCTAGAGCAGTAACCAGACTTTCGAGAGCATTCTAGAAGTTATGTTATTAATGTTTTAGACATAGAATACTGTTGATGAGCTTTTCTTTTCCTTGCAGGAAGGATTGACTGCATTTTCAATTAGGTATAGTGATTGCATCGTTGAACTCAAATATATGTAGCCCAAAGATATGGAGCCCCCAGAGGAGGAAGTACACCTAGGCGTCGACTGCCTCCATGCGAGTTCTGACATTGATAGAGAACTGGAATGTCTCGGCAGTCGAGAACCTGTTGGCAGCAATGATGACAGAAATGAGTCACAGCCAGCGAATAATCAAGGAGTGGCGTTTAGAACCAGGAGAGCCAAAGATTCAGTGGATGGTTCCAGTAGAAAGAGCTCTAGGCACCGGTGTGTTTGTTGTGACCAAAATAGTCCCAAAGAGAAGACGAAGAAAAAACACAACAAAGTAGTCCGAAAGAGAAGAGGAAGAAACAAACAAACAAGGCGTCAAAAGATCCAGCGGAGGCTCAAGCCTTTCCTGTGGTAGATGAAAGAAAAGATGGAGAAAATGTGGCTTTCTAGGACCTTGAAAGGGACCTAACCTCTTCTCCTTCATGTAAGAGAGCGGCGTGGAATCCAAGCGATGAAATAGAACTTGCTTCTGCCGTTCTCCATGGTATAAATTCAGGTCTCGGTGGTGTGAAATGTGGAACTGATGTTCTGGATGTAAAGTCATAAGCAATTTTGGGAGGATGTTAGTGGAAATATTCAGAGTAAGATTGGGCATGATCGGTCGAAGAATAAGATCATCGAGAAATTCAGGAAATTGATGACTAGGTTTTTCACTACTGCAGAACAAAAACAATCTGCAATTCGGTCAAGTGAGGGCCACAAAGGGCAGCTTTTTAGTATTCCGCAGCAAGTTTTTGAAACTGAAGAGGAACAGAGTGAATCTCCAGTATTCCGCTGCAAGTTTTTGGAACTGAAGAGGAACATAGTGAATCTCCAGTATTCCGCAGTAACAGTCATTGGTAATGAAGATCAAGTTTCATTGAAAAGACACAGGGACAACAAAGGGTCATCAGATTTGAAGAATTTAGTTCAAGATTAGGTCACTGAAGCTGCGATGGAGTTGAGGAAGCAGGTGTTGAACCTCTCAGTCCAGGAGAAGAGAGAGATCTGTCAAAAGCCAAACATAGAGAAGAACTAGCTTTTGCTATCCTAGATGGTATCAAGTTTGGCCTGGATGCAGTCGAAGTTGGAGTTGAACTTGTGTCGAACCTTCCAATCAATTTTGGGAGAACATAACTGGAATCCTTCAGAAGAAACTTGGTCAGGTTTAGTCAAAGTATCAAATCATCCAGGAGTTCAGGAAGATGCAATAGAGTCATGTAATAGAGTGTCACTTTAGTGGTCGTTGCTACTGCTAGCACCACCTCCACCTGAAACCCGCCTGCTCCATCTTAGTTGCAGAGCTCAAATCTAAGGAATCTTTGGTGCAAATGATTGGGCTTGCAAGGTGGCTCAATCTCAGTCTCAGGATCGCAATAGAGACCTGCAACAACTCAAGGGATGAATCCATAGCTTTTTATTGCTATTATGGTATTAGAGGTTGTATATCATATCTAGGGGAAGAGAGATTCGTAGAGGTGAGAGAGTTAGTTAGGTAGTTAGCTTAAATGAAGGAGGTTGTAGACCTGAAACATTTCAATCGTCTAACCTTTGATAGGATGGTGCAAAAAGGTACATCATGGCAGCTGGGGGAGTTGTTTTCAAAGAGGAATGCCTTACGACGTAACTAGTAAAAAGGAAAGGGGTCTTAAAACCCTTAACACCTTGACTCAAGAAAAAACAGAGATATTCCAATCCAAATCAATGATGAGAAAAATGATCTTATATCTCTCTTATTTATAGACTCTTCATGGGGTTTCTCCTCCATCTAATGTGACTTCAATCCTCAATTCGGACTTTCATCTCCAACTACTCTAAAATTTACCCAATGTTTCCCCGAAACATTGGATAATGGGTAGGCTACGGGGTTGGATAGGCTACTTCGTCCTCCCTTGAATCTAGAATCATTAATCCATAGGGGACATTACATAATTCCTTCTTCTTTGACAAATAATCCAAACACAAGAGACACACCCCTCATTGAACCATAGTCTATGACCTGACAATATTATAAAAAGTATTGTGATTATAGCCTTAAGGAGAAAAATAATAATTACAATACAGGGGGAGCCATCGAAACCTTTTGAAGCCAACATATTTGTGTTTTGGATAAGGACAAGAAAAAAATCTATAAAAAACTGGATGAACTTCAGCACAAAGCAAGTCATCCTTTACCAAAAAGAAACTGTGTGCCTCTATAGTACTTCATCCTCACTTTCCTTAGCTTCCACTTTTGAAACAATGGCCTTGTAGTTCCAATGGCCTAGAGCCTGTTCCCTGTTCTCAATTAGTTAGCTTCAACTTTCAAGTCATTCTTCAAAATTTTGGTATAACTACGAAACCATGATTTAATTTTGACTTTCACATTTTATGTTAAAGTAAACTCAAAATTCTACGAGTTCTTCTAAAAGGGCTCTTTCATGTTAGTCTTAAATTAAAAAAAACTACATTTCAAGAGTTCCATATCTTCATAAAGCAACCACCATATCTTTGGAAAAATGTCACATGGTTCGAGTTCAAGTTCGAGTTCGACAATTATTAGGTTCGGTTTGAGTTTGAATTTTGTGATGAGGTTCGGATGAGGTTCGCCATTAAGTTTGTATATATATATATATATATATATATATATATATATATATATGATAAAATAGTAAGAAATCAACATTAATAAACATAAAAAATGCTATCATGGACTTGGAAACTGCAAGGATAAATTACAAGCTTGAGTTGTGACATGAAGTTATGAGTTTTTGATTTATGGACTTGGTCAATGGTTATGAGGTTCGATAAGGTTCGCTGAACCTCAACATTTTTTTAAGGTTCGCCAAAATTCAAACTTCAAGGTTAAAGTTCGACGAACCTTATGACGTAGCTTTGGAATATCCACAGTTGAGAAACTGCAACCTCTAAAAAAGATCTACAGTTTTAAAATTCGAACCAGAAAAAGTTTGACAACCTGTGGTATCTTCACTAAAATTTTAACAATATAGATATAGTCAAATATTTTGTTACCAATGCGCCATTAGCTAGAACTTTGAACAATGTTGTATGTTTGAATATTATTGGAAGAATTTGTTTTCTTTGGGGATACTCAATCCCGATTTCATGATGTTTGCTTTCTTGTGCTTGTTGTCACTCTGTAACTTGTAAGATTGGCAAGAACAAACAACAGAGTACAGCATCAAACCACTTTGGAATTCAGGACCTAGCCTTCCTAGACTCAGAGAGGGCTTTCTCTGTTTTTATGATTTAGATTTTTGATAATTATAATTGCTGATATTAGGCTAGTTATAGAAATGAGGGTTGTTTGTTTGATTGATGGTGTGGTTGGACAGATAGGGTTGCAAGGACTAATCCATTGGGCTATGGAGTCAAAAGGCTGGAATGGCACATCAACATTCAAGAGCATCATAGGGCAAGTTAACTGTGCTAAATGGATCTTAAGAGCTGTATGAATTACGAGGTAAAAGAAAGAGTGAGATTCAGTAGTGTCTAAAGAGCAGTTAAGAATTCTTTAATCAGACTTCAGCAAAAAACATTCAGATTGTAAATGCAAACAGAATTAAGGTGCTCCGACAATAAATCTTAATCTAAAATTTCTGATTTACAATTAGATGAACAGATGCACAACAGAGAAAACAACGGAAACATTTAAACAGAGAAGTAGCACATCACCATTTCGACACAACTCAAGAATCCTGTAAATAGTCTTTGATTATTGATGTCCAACTACAAAATTACAGTGCTCCAATATAGTAGTTTACAAATCAGGGGATAACAATATCCAACCCTTCAAAATGGAAGTTCAAGCAATATTTAACTAACAACTTAAGTCGATTGCCCTAATCTACTTTGGCAATCTTCATTTATTACAAACAACTGAAAATTTAACAGGTATGGCCATGCAAGGTCCGAACAAAGAAAATCTCTGACAAACATCGCCTGTAAAATTAATTTTGAGCAACTCTTCATGTGTCTAAAAGCTTCAATGGCTCTTCGTAGGATCAAAGGTAGTCTTGGAAGTGGTATGTGATGATCCCGAAGAGGCAACGAATGATGGTCCTGACATTTGGCTCTGTTTTCAGCAAACTGACGTTGGGTAGTCAAATCTGTGTAGTGCTGGCCACTTTTCATTATTTGGGTGATTATGCTGATGTGTTCTGTGTGAACGCCTTTTGGCCGACTTAACCCTTTTAAACAAAACATCGTGAAAAACCCGTATATCTGGACTTCAAATTCTGTAGAATTTGGTTCTAAGACTTCATCGCATCCATAGCAATGTCGCACATCGCATTATTTAGAGTTTATGATATAAGGATAAGGACTGGAATGTGCGATGCGATGAGAAGTATGGAGTCGATGTGGAGGAGAGGTGGGACCCGACTACTGCGCGTAGATCACAAGTCTTAACTTTTAGCAGCAAAGGTAAACCATAAGGGATGCGAAGTGCGAAGCGCGTGGAGAAAGGAGGTGACGTGGAGGAGAGGTGAGACCCGACTGCCGCCCGCAGATCGCAAGTCTTAACTTTTAGCAGCAAAGGTAAACTATAAGGGATGCAAAGTGCGAAGCGCGGAAAGAAAGGCGGTGACGTGGAGGAGAGGTGGGACTCGACCGCCGCCTGTAGATCGCAAACTTTTAGTTTTTGTTATAAGCGCCGGAGGTTAACTACTAAAACATGCAATATGCAATTTGCACTATTAGAGGATGATGTGGCAAGGAGGATGGAGCCCACTGCATTGGCGGGATTATGAAGCGGCGAATGATTTCAGAAATAAGGTAAAGTTTATGATGTTTTATATGATATGTCAATGTCTTTCAAATGGCTGTGGAGTGTGGGGGGGGAGCTGTTGTGGTGGGGCCAACTGCCGCATCGCAAGTTAAAAAGAAATACTTTGCAGGTGCTTAAGCGGTAAGTTGTAATGCTTGCGAAATGCGATGGATGGCGGGGGGAAGGGTTGACGTGTCACGGGGACTGGCCTACTTTAATCGCAATCGGAGAGATGGGAAGGGCGGAGGAGAAACAATGATATAGTGGTGAAAAAAGTTTAAGTAGAGAAATGAAGCGGAAAATGTAAGGTTTTAGTGATTTTCAAGGGAAATGGAATGAATGGAAGTGTGGCAGGTGAAAGTGTGATTTAATCTTAGCCGTTGATCAATTAGATCCAACAGTCCTTGCTGCTCCCTTACTTGGATTGCCGACTTGTTTCTTTGGTCGTGCCCATTTGCTTTTTTCTATTTGTTTGTAGAATACATGACTCGCCCCCGAATTGACCTGCTTTAGCGTTCACGACTTGCCCGTGTTCACGATTTGACCTGCTTAGGGTGCACGACACGACCCATATGTGCACAGCTCTGCCCTTGCTATTTTTTCTGCCTTAACTGCTTCTCTGCTGCCTTTGTCTTTGCCAATGGTCTAATGCTGCTTCTTGCCTCCTTGCTGCCTTTGCTTCCTTCGATTCTTACTTTGGAAAAGATTTTGAATATTGAAATCTATGTACAATATGAAAGATTCACAAAGAAGAAGTACACAGTCACCTTGTGATATTGTAAATTACAGGGTTCTAACAGTGGTTCTAGCTGGGGATGGCAGCTCCTTCAGGAGGTGTCAAGGACACCGCAGACTAGTGGCCTGATCCATTGGGTGTTTCCACAACTTGTATCTTGATCTGTCAGGCAACTTAGTGACTAGAAACTAGCTGATTGTCTCTCCTGACTTTGACTGATAGAAATAGACCACATGCTTGGCCAACTAGCTTATTAGCGTACTGAGATCTAAACTGAAACTACAATTGAACTTATCCACTGCAATCCATCAAGCTGAACATACTACTGCACCTTGAAACTTGAATGGTGAGACCAGAACCGTGCTGGAACTAAAGTCTGAAACATACTAATTTGGAAACGAAAAGCAATCTAACTAAGATTTGAAAGATGCTCAAAGTGCTGAGCTTATTTGCACCCCTACCTACCCTAATCTACTGGAATGGCTGGCCTTCTAAATAATACAATAATGCCAGTGCAGCCAGTTAAGCAATTGTTATAATGTCTTTGTTCTTTCATTGCTTTTCATCATGGTCAGAGACAAACCTGACAATGGTGTTTGATAGAAATTCCCGGCCTGATCTTGTTTACATGGATCTTCGTACCTTTGAAAGACAACTGACATGCCAAGCATGTGCCGGCTTCAGAAAGAACAATTCCTCCATATAGATCAAGCGACCGGATCAAGATATTCTTGATTTATTTCGGGTATTCCGACTCAACCAACTCAACTTCATATCCCGGTACCGCGTATGCTCTCTTGGTCTTCAATCAACTCGGAACATGTTTGCATGCTACCCGATGATGCCAGACACTATTTCTACCGAATCGACAATGGGGAAGACCGTCTGAATCATATCCATATCATAACAAACTCTTTGAGAGCATTATGAACACAGGAAGATTGACTTTGAAAGTAGAAACCATCCAACACGTCTGCTAATTGGGTCATGTGGTGCTTTAGATGGTAGTGTTGGTTCTTCTGAGACGTCATGTTTTCTCCTATAACTATCAGCCCGAATGTGATCCCAATTCCCTTTTACAATCTGAAATGCATTAAAGCACAAAGGTAGAGAATCAAACTGGATCAATCCACCATCTGTTTCAGAATCTGTGATTTCATTTGCTACTTGACATTCAAAAGAACTCAAGGGTTGAACCCCTGGATCTAAAACATATATTTTATCATCCCCGATTTCCTCATCTGATTGGTGAGAGAGTTCTCTTCTTCTGTGATTATCAACTAGAATGTGATCTAGATTCCCTTTCACAATCTGAAATGCATCAAAGCATAAGGGCAAAGAATCAATCTGGATCAATTCATCATCTGTTTCAGATTCTATGATCTCAAGATGACTCAGGGGGAGAACTTCTGGACCTGAAAAAGGTTTTGTATCATCCCTCTTTTCCTCAACTGACTCATTAGAGCATTCCTCCTTCTTCGGGGGGGGGGGGGGAGGCAGAGCTGTTGTGGTGGGGCCAACTGCCGCATCGCAAGTTAAAAAGAAATACTTTGCATGTGCTTAAACGGTAAGTTGTAATGCTTGCGAAATGCGATGGATGGCTGGGGGAAGGGTTGACGTGTCACTGGGACTGGCCTACTTTAATCGCAATCGGAGAGATGGGAAGGGCGGAGGAGAAACAATGATATAGTGGTGAAAAAAGTTTAAGTAGAGAAATGAAGCAGAAAGGCGGAAAATGTAAGGTTTTAGTGATTTTCAAGGGAAATGGAATGAATGGAAGTGTGGCGGGTGAAAGTGTGATTTAATCTCAGCCGTTGATCAATTAGATCCAACAGTTCTTGCTGCTCCCTTCCTTGGATTGCCGACTTGTTTCTTTGGTCGTGCCCATTCGCTTTTTTCTATTTGTTTGTAGAATACATGACTCGCCCCCGAATTGACCTGCTTTAGCGTTCACGACTTGCCCGTGTTCACGATTTGACCTACTTAGGGTGCACGACACAACCCATATGTGCACAACTCTGCCCTTGCTATTTTTTCTGCCTTAATTGCTTCTCTGCTGCCTTTGTCTTTGCCAATGGTCTAATGCTGCTTCTTGCCTCCTTGCTGCCTTTGCTTTCTTCGATTCTTACTTTGGAAAAGATTTTGAATATTGAAATCTATGTACAATATGAAAGATTCACAAAGAAGAAGTACACAGTCACCTTGTGATATTGTAAATTACAGGGTTCTAACAGTGGTTCTAGCTGGGGATGGCAGCTCCTTCAGGAGGTGTCAAGGACACCGCAGACTAGTGGCCTGATCCATTGGGTGTTTCCACAACTTGTATCTTGATCTGTCAGGCAACTTAGTGACTGGAAACTAGCTGATTGTCCCTCCTGACTTTGACTGATAGAAATAGACCACATGCTTGGCCAACTAGCTTATTAGCGTACTGAGATCTAAACTGAAACTACAATTGAACTTATCCACTGCAATCCATCAAGCTGAACATACTACTGCACCTTGAAATTTGAATGGTGAGACCAGAACCGTGCTGGAACTAAAGTCTGAAACATACTAATTTGGAAACGAAAAGCAATCTAACTAAGATTTGAAAGATGCTCAAAGTGCTGAGCTTATTTGCACCCCTACCTACCCTAATCTACTGAAATGGCTGGCCTTCTAAACAATACAATAATGCCAGTGCAGCCAGTTAAGCAATTGTTTTAATATTTTTGTTCTTTCATTGCTTTTCATCATGGTCAGAGACAAACCTGACAATGGTGTTTGATAGAAATTCCCGGCCTGATCTTGTTTACATGGATCTTCGTACCTTTGAAAGACCACTGACATGCCAGAAGTATGTGCTGGCTTTGTAAAGAACAATTCCTCCATATAGACATCCACTGGATCAAGATACTCTTGATTTATTTCTGGGTATTCTGACTCAACCAACTCAACTTCATATCCCGGTACTGCAGATGTGCTCTCTTGGTCTTCAATCAACTCGGAACATGTTTGCATGCTACCTGATAAGTGTTGTGACACTACTTTTACTGAATCAGACAATGGGGAAGATTGTCTGATCATATCCATATCATAACAACTTTTGAGAGCATTATGAACACAGGAAGATTGACTTTGAAAGTAGAAACCATCCAACACGTCTGCTAATTGGGTCATGTGGTGCTTTAGATGGTAGTGTTGGTTCTTCTGAGACGTCATGTTTTCTCCTATAACTATCAGCCCGAATGTGATCCCAATTCCCTTTTATAATCTGAAATGCATTAAAGCACAAAGGTAGAGAATCAAACTGGATCAATCCACCATCTATTTCAGACTCTGTGATTTCATTTGCTACCTGACATTCAAAAGAACTCAAGGGTTGAACCCCTGGATCTAAAACATATATTTTATCATCCCCAATTTGCTCATCTGATTGGTGAGAGAGTTCTCTTCTTCTGTGATTATCAACTAGAATGTGATCTAGATTCCCTTTCACAATCTGAAATGCATCAAAGCATAAGGGCAAAGAATCAATCTGGATCAATTCATCATCTGTTTCAGATTCTATGATCTCAAGATGACTCAGGGGGAGAACTTCTGGACCTGAAAAAGGTTTTGTATCATCCCTCTTTTCCTCAACTGACTCATTAGAGCATTCCTCCTTCTTCGGGGGGGGGGGGGGAGGCAGAGCTGTTGTGGTGGGGCCAACTGCCGCATCGCAAGTTAAAAAGAAATACTTTGCATGTGCTTAAACGGTAAATTGTAATGCTTGCGAAATGCGATGGATGGCGGGGGGAAGGGTTGACGTGTCACTGGGACTGGCCTACTTTAATCGTAATCGGAGAGATGGGAAGGGCGGAGGAGAAACAATGATATAGTGGTGAAAAAAGTTTAAGTAGAGAAATGAAGCGGAAAGGCGGAAAATGTAAGGTTTTAGTGATTTTCAAGGGAAATGGAATGAATGGAAGTGTGGCGGGTGAAAGTGTGATTTAATCTCAGCCGTTGATCAATTAGATCCAACAGTCCTTGCTGCTCTCCTTCCTTGGATTGCCAACTTGTTTCTTTGGTCGTGCCCATGACTTGCCCTCGAATTGACCTGCTTTAGCGTTCACGACTTGCCCGTGTTCACGATTTGACCTGCTTAGGGTGCACGACACGACCCATATGTGCACAGCTCTGCCCTTGCTATTTTTTCTGCCTTAACTGCTTCTCTGCTGCCTTTGTCTTTGCCAATGGTCTAATGCTGCTTCTTGCCTCCTTGCTGCCTTTGCTTCCTTCGATTCTTACTTTGGAAAAGATTTTGAATATTGAAATCTATGTACAATATGAAAGATTCACAAAGAAGAAGTACACAGTCACCTTGTGATATTGTAAATTACAGGGTTCTAACAGTGGTTCTAGCTGGGGATGGCAGCTCCTTCAGGAGGTGTCAAGGACACTGCAGACTAGTGGCCTGATCCATTGGGTGTTTCCACAACTTGTATCTTGATCTGTCAGGCAACTTAGTGACTGGAAACTAGCTGATTGTCCCTCCTGACTTTGACTGATAGAAATAGACCACATGCTTGGCCAACTAGCTTATTAGCGTACTGAGATCTAAACTGAAACTACAATTGAACTTATCCACCTAACCATCAAGCCGAACATACTACCGCACCTTGAAACTTGAATGGTGAGACCAGAACCGTGCCGGAACTAAAGTCTCAAACATACTGATTTGAAACGAAAAGCAATCTAACTAAGATTTGAAAGATGCTTAGAGTGTTGAGCTTATTTTCACCCCTACCTACCCTAATCTATTGAAATGGCTACCCTTCTAAACAATACAATAATGCCAGTACAACCAGTCAAGAAATTGTTCTAATATCTTTGTTCTTTCATTGCTCTTCACCCTGTTCAAAGGAAAACCTGACCGTGGTGTTTGAAAGAAATTCCCGACCTGATCTTGTTTACATGGATCCTGGTACTTTTGAAAAACAACTGACATGCCGAAAATATGTGTTGCCTGTGTAAAGAACCATTCCTCCATATAGATAGCCACTGGATCAATATACTCTTGGTTTATTTCTGGGTACTCGGACTCAGCCAACTCAGCTTCATACCCTGGTACTACATATGTTCTCTCTTGGTCTTCCATCAACTCGGAACATGTTTTCATGCTACCTGATGAATGTTGTGTCAGTACTTCTACTGGGCTATGTAATGGGGAAGAATGTCTGATCATATCCATATCATAGCAGATTTTGAGAGCATCATGAACACAGAGAGATTGAATTTGAAAGCAGAAACCATCCAACGTGTCTACTATTGGGTCAGGTGGTGCTTTGGATGGTAGTGTTGGTTCTTCTAAGACCTCATGTTTTCTCTTATAACTATCAGCCAAAATGTGATCCCAATTCCCTTTTATAATTTGAAATGCATTAAAGCACAAAGTTAGAGAATCAAACTGGATCACTCCATCATATGTTTCAGGCCCTGTGATTTCATCTGCTACTTGACATTCAAAAGAACTCAAGGGTTGAACCCCTAGATCTAAAACAGATATTTCATCATCCCTTATTTTCTCATCTGATTGGTGAGAGAGTTTTATTATCCTGTGATTATCAGATATAATGTGATCCAAATTCCATTTCACAATCTAAAATTAATTGAAACATAAGGTTAATGACTCAATATGGATTGGTTCCTCCTCTATTTCAGATTCTTTGATTTCAAGATGACTCGTGGGAGAACTTCCGGACTCGAAAAGGTTTTGTATCATCCCTCTTTCTCAACCGACTCATTAGAGCATTCCTCCTTCTGGGGGGGAGCCGTTGTGGTAAGGCTAAATCGCCGCATCACAAATTAAAAGAAATACATTGAGCGCGCCTAAATGGTAAGTTGTAATGTTTTCGAAGTGCGATGGATGGCGGGGGAGAAAGGAGTGACGTGTTAGGGGGACTGGCCCACTTTAATCGCAATCGGGGAGAAGGGAAAATTGGAGGAGAAACAATGATATCGTGGTGAAAAAGGTAAATTCGGGAAATGAAGCAGAAAGGTGGAAAAGGTAAGGTTTTAGTGATTTTCAAGGGAAATGGAATGAAAGGAAGTGTGGCGGGTGAAAGTGTGATTTAATCTCAGCCGTTGATCAATTAGATCCAACAGTCCTTGCTGCTCCCTTCCTTGGATTGCCGACTTGTTTCTTTGGTCGTGCCCATGACTCGCCCCCGAATTGACCTGCTTTAGCGTTCACGACTTGCTCGTGTTCACGATTTGACCTGCTTAGGGTGCACGACACGACCCATATGTGCACAGCTCTGCCCTTGCTATTTTTTCTGCCTTAACTGCTTCTCTGCTGCCTTTGTCTTTGCCAATGGTCTAATGCTGCTTCTTGCCTCCTTGCTGCCTTTGCTTCCTTTGATTCTTACTTTGGAAAAGATTCTGAATATTGAAATCTATGTACAATATGAAAGATTCACAAAGAAGAAGTACACAGTTACCTTGTGATATTGTAAATTACAGGGTTCTAACAGTGGTTCTAGCTGGGGATGGCAGCTCCTTCAGGAGGTGTCAAGGACACCGCAGACTAGTGGCCTGATCCATCGGGTGTTTCCACAACTTGTATCTTGGTCTGTCAGGCACTTTGTGACTGGAGACTAAATGATTGTTCCTCCTAACTTTGACTGATAGAAATAGACTAGATGCTTGGCCAACTAGATTATTATCATACTGAGATCTGAACTAAAACTACAGTTGCACTTATCCACTACAATCCATGAAGCTGAACATACTACTGCACCTTGAAAACTTGAATGGTGAGACCGTAACCGTGGCCGGAACTAAAGTCTCGAAACATACTAATTTGGAAACGAAAAAGCAATCTAACTAAGATTTGAAAGATGCTCAAAGTGCCGAGCTTATTTGCACCCCTACCTACCCTAATCTATTGAAATTTAGCCGGCCTTCTGAAACAATACAATAATGCCTTGAAGCAAATGGCTAAGCAATTGTTAGTGCGTGAAGTGTTCTTTCATTTCTCTTTACCATGTTCAGAGACAAACCTGACAATGGTGTTTGATATAAATTCCCAGTCTGATATTGTTTACATGGATCTTGGTACCTTTAAAAAACCACTAACATGTCGGAAATATGTGATGGCTTTGTAAAGAACAATTCCTCCATATAGATAGCCATTGGATCAAGATACTCTTCATTTATTTCTAGGTATTCTGACTCAGTCAACTCAGCTTCATATCCTGGTTCTACAGATGTGCTCTCCTGGTATTCAATTAACTCAGAACATGTTTGCATGCTACCTGATGAGTGTTGTGACACTACTTTTACTGAATCAGACAATGGGGAAGATTGTCTGATCATATCCATATCATAACAGCTTTTGAGAGCATTATGAACACAGGAAGATTGACTTTGAAAGTAGAAACCATCCAACACATCTGCTAGTTGGGTCATGTGGTGCTTTAGATGGTAGTGTTGGTTCTTCTGAGACGTCATGTTTTCTCCTATAACTATCAGCGCAAATGTGATCCCAATTCCCTTTTATAATCTGAAATGCATTAAAGCACAAAGGTAGAGAATCAAACTGGATCAATCCACCATCTGTTTCAGACTCTGTGATTTCATTTACTACTTGACATTCAAAAGAACTCAAGGGTTGAACCCCTGGATCTAAAACATATATTTTATTATCCCCGATTTCCTCATCTGATTGGTGAGAGAGTTCTCTTCTTCTGTGATTATCAACTAGAATGTGATCTAGATTCCCTTTCACAATCTGAAACGCATCAAAGCATAAGGGCAAAGAATCAATCTAGATCAATTCATCATCTGTTTCAGATTCTATGATCTCAAGATGACTCAGGGGGAGAACTTCTGGACCTGAAAAAGGTTTTGTATCATCCCTCTTTTCCTCAAATGACTCATTAGAGCATTCCTCCTCCTTCGGGGGGGGGGGGCGGAGTTGTTGTGGTGGGGCCAATTGCCGCATCGCAAGTTAAAAAGAAATACTTTGCAGGTGCTTAAACGGTAAGTTGTAATGCTTGCGAAATGCGATGGATGGCGGGGGGAAGGGTTGACGTATCACGGGGACTGGCCTACTTTAATCGCAATCGGAGAGATGGGAAGGGCGGAGGAGAAACAATGATATAGTGGTGAAAAAAGTTTAAGTAGAGAAATGAAGCGGAAAGGCGGAAAATGTAAGGTTTTAGTGATTTTCAAGGGAAATGGAATGAATGGAAGTGTGGCGGGTGAAAGTGTGATTTAATCTCAGCCGTTGATCAATTAGATCCAACAGTCCTTGCTGCTCCCTTCCTTGGATTGCCGACTTGTTTCTTTGGTCGTGCCCATTCGCTTTTTTCTATTTGTTTGTAGAATACATGACTCGCCCTCGAATTGACCTGCTTTAGCATTCACGACTTGCCCGTGTTCACGATTTGACCTACACGACCCATATGTGCACAGCTCTGCCCTTGCTATTTTTTCTGCCTTAACTGCTTCTCTGCTGCCTTTGTCTTTGCCAATGGTCTAATGCTGCTTCTTGCCTCCTTGCTGCCTTTGCTTCCTTCGATTCTTACTTTGGAAAAGATTTTGAATATTGAAATCTATGTACAATATGAAAGATTCACAAAGAAGAAGTACATAGTCACCTTGTGATATTGTAAATTACAGGGTTCTAACAGTGGTTCTAGCTGGGGATGGCAGCTCCTTCAGGAGGTGTCAAGGACACCGCAGACTAGTGGCCTGATCCATTTGGTGTTTCCACAACTTGTATCTTGATCTGTCAGGCAACTTAGTGACTGGAAACTAGCTGATTGTCCCTCCTGACTTTGACTGATAGAAATAGACCACATGCTTGGCCAACTAGCTTATTAGCGTATCGAGATCTAAACTGAAACTACAATTGAACTTATCCACTGCAATCCATCACGCTGAACATACTACTGCACCTTGAAACTTGAATGGTGAGACCCAAACCATGCTGGAACTAAAGTCTGAAACATACTAATTTGGAAACGAAAAGCAATCTAACTAAGATTTGAAAGATGCTCAAAGTGCTAAGCTTATTTGCACCCCTACCTACCCTAATCTATTGAAATGGCTGGCCTTCTAAACAATACAATAATGCCAGTGCAGCCAGTTAAGCAATTGTTCTAATATCTTTGTTCTTTCATTGCTTTTCATCATGGTCAGAGACAAACCTGACAATGGTGTTTGATAGAAATTCCCGGCCTGATCTTGTTTACATGGATCTTCGTACCTTTGAAAGACCACTGACATGCCAGAAGTATGTGCTGGCTTTGTAAAGAACAATTCCTCCATATAGACATCCACTGGATCAAGATACTCTTGATTTATTTCTGGGTATTCTGACTCAACCAACTCAACTTCATATCCCGGTACTGCAGATGTGCTCTCTTGGTCTTCAATCAACTCGGAACATGTTTGCATGCTACCTGATAAGTGTTGTGACACTACTTTTACTGAATCAGACAATGGGGAAGATTGTCTGATCATATCCATATCATAACAACTTTTGAGAGCATTATGAACACAGGAAGATTGACTTTGAAAGTAGAAACCATCCAACACGTCTGCTAATTGGGTCATGTGGTGCTTTAGATGGTAGTGTTGGTTCTTCTGAGACGTCATGTTTTCTCCTATAACTATCAGCCCGAATGTAATCCCAATTCCCTTTTATAATCTGAAATGCATTAAAGCACAAAGGTAGAGAATCAAACTGGATCAATCCACCATCTGTTTCAGACTCTGTGATTTCATTTGCTACTTGACATTCAAAAGAACTCAAGGGTTGAACCCCTGGATCTAAAACATATATTTTATCATCCCCGATTTCCTCATCTGATTGGTGAGAGAGTTCTCTTCTTCTGTGATTATCAACTAGAATGTGATCTAGATTCCCTTTCACAATCTGAAATGCATCAAAGCATAAGGGCAAAGAATCAATCTGGATCAATTCATCATCTGTTTCAGATTCTATGATCTCAAGATGACTCAGGGGGAGAACTTCTGGACTTGAAAAAGGTTTTGTATCATCCCTCTTTTCCTCAACTGACTCATTAGAGCATTCCTCCTTCTTCCTATTTGCAACCTGCTTTTAATACTCTCTTAAGAGTGAGGCAAAAAATAGAGGAAGACATTTTGTACTTACTTGACAACTTCTTGCCTTTTCCTCTTTACAACCTTGCTCAACAGGCAGAGTTTGATTGTCATCTTTGCATTGTGATAGCTGAGTTTGTTCTTCCCAAGAAAATAGTGCTGGCTGCTTCGAATAATCGGCCTCAACCTCAACCTTATAGTCTTCCTCTTTATAATCATATTCGAGATGGCTTCCACTGTATGCAAGGTCATCTATCATGTACATTGTTGCTGAGGATTTCCCTGCCTCCTTCTGATTTTGGACTTCCTCTTTGGCTGTGTTGTGGATAGAGTACATGAAACAATCATTTACTGTTTTAGGGCGTCCAGGATGGGCTGCAAACTGCTTGGGTACATTGATGTTTGTCTTTTCCGGAACTAATGGAACATGAGGTATCTGAACAACAAGTTCCTCTTTCCTGCTAATCATATGCATCATCTCGTTGACTGTGTTTGTCAACATATCTAATTTTATCCTTGAAGATATCAATTTCTCTTTTTCTATTTTGTCCTTCTTCATTGCTTTTAACTTCGCTTCCCTATTCAGCAGGTTGGCTTCCACATCAACTGACACATTTTGCATTTCTTCTAGGGTTGCAGGGTCCCTTTCTCTTAATCGAAATGCTATCTCTGGGTCAAATGCATCTGGGTAGTGCAAGTGAGCCCATCCTGGGGGTGGCTTTATCTTAGCGGGTATTGAATGGTATACCTTATTGAACCTAGCTGAAAAGTGTTGTACTATCTCCCTTGGCTGCCTTTTTAAATGGTTATACTCTTCCATGATGAGAAAAACATTTCTCAGGACCACCCATCTTTCCAGGAAAACTTGAGTGAATTGATGAAAGTTGCTAATGCTTGCAGTTGGAAGATCTTTAAACCAACTTTTAACTTTTCCTTGCAATGATAAGGCAAACATTCTGATATGCACATCATCTTCTCCTACTTCAAACAGATCAAGGAAATCCTCAAGATTTTGAATGTGTTTTTCAGCAGTGATCTTTGCTTTTTCTCCATCAAATTTGGTTAGATTATTGATAAAATTTGCAGGGAGGTCATGTAGGATAGGAGGCAAAACCAGAGGCTTGTTTTTGTTTGGGACTTTTGCAGGTATAGGCAGTAAAGCAGGAGGCTTATAACCATTTGGAGCTTTTGCAAGAGCAGGAGATGAAGTACAAGGCTCATGTGCCACTGGGTTTTCTACAAGTGCATCAGGGATATGCACAGGTGTAAAAGTATGTACATGGTCTACAATTTGGGGCTTAGCTTCTTGAGGCTCATCAAATTGCCAATGATCATTGTAAACCTTAGCAATGTACTTTTGATCAGGCTTAAAGTAGGATAGAATAGAGTTACAGATAAAAACAACAATTTCTTGAATCCAATTTGGGCTTGAATACTTTCTCCTTCTAGGCTGACCTTGTTGTGTTTCAGGTCCTTCCTCCACTGGAGTCTTTGAATGGAACTGGTTTGAATTGGCGTCGCCAGGTGGATGGTTTAAACTTTCTTGTGGCTGGCTGTTGTCCGCCATCAACAACCAGATACCAATCTTGGCAAATACTTGAATCATCTAATTTTGACTGGGGTTTTTGAGTTCTGAAGAAACACTAAGCGTTTTCAATAACTCAGTCCCCAGTATGGTCGCCATTATGTTGTCACTCCGTAATTTGTAAGATTGGAAAGAACAAACGATAAATGACAACATCAAACCACTTTGGAGTCCAAGACCTAGCCTTCCTAGACTCAGAGTGGGCTCTCTCTGTTTTTATGATTTAGCTTGATAATTATAAATGCTGATATTAGGCTAGTTATAGAAATGAGGTTGTTTGTTTGATTGATGGTGTGGTTGGACAGATAGGGTTGCAGGGACTAATCCATTGGGCCATGGAGTCAAAAGGCTGGAATGGCACATCAACATTCAAGAGCATCACATGGCAAGCTAACTGTGCTAAATGGATCTTAAAAGCTGTATGAATTATGAGGTGAAAGAAAGAGTGAGGTTCAATATTGACTAAAGAGCAGTTAAGAATTCTTTAATCAGACTTCACTAGAAAACATTTAGATTGTAAATGCAGATACCGCTAGATTGTAAAGGTTGGCTGTTGTCCACCATCAACAACTAGATACCAATCTTGGCAAATACTTGAATCATCTAATTTTGACTGTGGTTTTTGAGTTCTGAAGAAACACTAAGCGTTTTCAATAACTCAGTCCCCAGTATGGTTGCCATTATGTTGTCACTCCGTAATTTGTAATATTGGCAAGAACAAAGGGCAGAGGAGAGCATCAAACCACTTTGGAGTCCAGGACCTAGCCTTCCTAGACTCGGAGAGGGCTCTCTCTGTTTTTATGATTTAGCTTGATAATTATAAATGCTGATATTAGGCTAGTTATAGAAATGAGGGTTGTTTGTTTGATTGATTGATGGTGTGGTTGGACAAATAGGGCTGCAGGGACTAATCCATTAGGCTATGGAGTCAAAAGGCTGGAATGGCGCATCAACATTCAAGAGCATCACAGAGCAAGCTAACCGTGCTAAATGGATCTTAAGAGCTGTATGAATTATGAGGTGAAAGAAAGAGTGAGGTCTAGTAGTGACTAAAGAGCAATTAAGAATTCTTTAAGACTTTAGTAGAAAACATTCAAATTGTAAATGCAAACAGAATTAAGGTGCTTCGACAACAAATCTTAATCTAAAATTTCTGATTTACAATTAGATGAATAGATGCACAACAGAGAAAACAACGGAAATATTTAAACAAAGAAGTAGCACATCACCATTTCGACACAACTCAAGAATCCTGTAAACGGTCTTTGATTATTGATGTCCAGCTCCAAAATTACAGTGCTCATATATATTAGTTTACAATGCAGGGGCTAACAATATCCAACCCTTCAAAATGGAAGTTCAAGCAGTATTTAACTAACAACTTAAGTCGGTTGCCTACTTTGGCAATCTTCATTTATTACAAACAACTGAAAATTAAACAGGTATGGCCATGCAAGGCCTGAACAAAGAAAATCTCTGACAAACATTGCCTATAAAATTAATTTTGAGCAGCTCTTCATGTTTCTAAAAGCTTCAATGGCTCTTCGTAGGATCAAAGGTAGTCTTGGAAGTGTTATGTGATGATCCCGAAGAGGCAACGAATGATGGTCTTGACATCTGGCTCTGTTTTCAACAAACCGTCATTGGTTAGTCAAATCTGTGTAGTGCTGGCCACTTTTCATTATTTGGGTGATTATGCTGATGTGTTCTGTGTGAACGCCTTTTGGCTGACTTAACCCTTTTAAACAAACCATCGTGAAAAACTCGTATATCTGGACTTGAAATTCTGTAGAATTTGGTTCTAAGACTTCATCGCATCCATAGCAATATCGCACATTGAATTATTTAGAGTTTATGATACAAGGATAAGGAATGGAATGTGCGATGCGATGAGAAGTACAGAGGTGACGTGGAGGAGAGGTGGGACCTGACTGCCGCCCGCAGATCATAAGTCTTAACTTTTAGCAGCAAAGGTAAACCATAAGGGATGCGAAGCGCGTGGAGAAAGGAGGTGATGTTGAGGAGAGGTGGGGCCCGACTGCCACCCGCAGATCGCAAGTCTTAACTTTTAGCAGCAAAGGTAAACTATAAGGGATGCGAAGTGCAAAGTGCGGGGAGAAAGGCAGTGACGTGGAGGAGAGGTGGGACCCGATGCTGCCCGCAGATCGCTAACTTTAAGTTTTTGTTATAAGCGTCGGAGGTTAACTACTAAAACATGCGAAATGCGATTTGCGTTGTCGGAGGATGATGTCGCAAGGAGGATGGAGCCCACTGCATTGGCGGGGTTATGAAGTGGCGAATGATTTCAACGATAAGGTAAAGTTTATGATGTTTTATATGATATGTCAATGTATTTCAATGTATTTCAAACGACTGCGGAGTGGGGGGACGGAGCGGCTGTGGTGGGGCCAACCGCCGCATCGCAAGTTAAAAGAAATACCTTGTGGGCGCTTAAACGGTAAGTTGTAATGTTTGCGAAATGCGATGGATGGCGGGGGGAAGGGGTGACGTGTCAGGGGGACTGGCCTACTTTAATCGCAATTGGGGAGATGGGAAGGGCGGAGGAGAAACAATGATATAGTGGTGAAAAAAGGTAAAGTAGAGAAATGAAGCGAAAAGTCGGAAAAGGTAAGGTTTTAGTGATTTTCAAAGGAAATAGAATGAACGGAAGTGTGGCGGGTGAAAGTGTGATTTAATCTCAGCCGTTGATTGATTAGATCCAACGGTCCTCACTGCTCCCTTCCTTGGATTGCCGACTTGTTTCTTCGGCTGTGCCCATTCGCATTTTTCTATTTGTTTGTAGAATACATGAGTCGCCCCCGACTTGACCTGCTTTAATGTTCACGACTTGCCCGCGTTCACGATTTGACCCGCTTAGGGTGCACAACTCCACCCATACGTGCACGACTCTTCCCTTGCTGTTTTTTTTGCCTTAACTGCTTCTCTGCTGCCTTTGTCTTTGCCAATGGTCTAATGCTGCTCCTTGCCTCCCTGCTACCTTTGCTTCCTTTGATTCTTGCTTTGGAAAAGATTTTGAATATTTAAATCTATGTACAATATGAAAAATTCGCAAAGAGGAAGTACATAGTCACCTTGTGATACTGTAAATTACAGGGTTCTAACAGTGCTGATCCCATTTCTATTAATGCATTTCCATTTTTTGTTTCATAAATGCTATCGCTCATCCAATGTCATTATTTGTGGATCCAGTGGAAATATTCTAGACTATTTCAGGTTTTCTTCAAAATAGTGAGGTTTTCTAGATACATTTGGAAAGCTATATTGTGTTGGGAAGTTTCAGTTCTTTCCTGGATAACCAGACTGAAGTTTGGCAATCCAAATAGAATTTGCTTTCTTGCTAACTGCCTTCTGATGATGATATTTTCTGTGCTAGTGCTCATTGTAGACATGTACCATGACCCAGACACAAGATTGCCATATGCAGCAAGGGAGACTTTCAAAATCATTCAAAAAAGGTAAAGTTTTTCCAAATATCAAATATTTCCTTTACGGATTTATATATTTGTTAGTTTTAAGGATTCCCTATATATTGTTCAACTCCAAACTGGAAACAATTATCTTTCTTTGGAATGGATGAACAAACAAGGCTAAAACTTCTTTATGGAAATAAATACCCGTCTGAATTCTCCTCGCTTGTAGTTCATGTTGGTACCCAAGAAAAGTTGATCCATTGTAGAGAATGATTTGTGCTTGGCATCATGTGTCTCCTTGTTCTTGTCTGGGATTAGTTGGCCTCATTGTAAACATGCTTGTGTTACATTGGTTGCTGGGATTTATCTCTCTGCCCTTAATGGAACTATCAGTCTAAGTTAACGGTTAGTGTTTAAGTCAAATAATACTGAATCTCGTGTTACCTGGTAAGATGAACCCTTTGATGGTCAATAGTGAATACCTTGGTCCTGTAAGGTCTGAGGCATGCAACTCTTTTGATTAAGCCTTTTTGTTAAATAGTTTTTGAACTTCAATATGACGAAAGCAAAAGATGGATATTTATACTAGATTTTGATAAAAATGTCTCAAGTTGCTCAAGACAGAGCTAAGAGAGAAGATGATGGGACAAATTGTTGATTTGGCTAATACGGAAAGATGTTAATGCCATTGGAATTTTAGTTGGATATTTAGGGAAGCTTGGATATCTTATGACCACCGAAATACTTATCGTGAAGAGTCACTAAGATATGCTTACTGTTTTCAACGTGAGTGAATGAAGGGAGTTAGTTTTCAAAAACATGCAGGGTTTCCACCACTAGCTAAGTACTAAATTATACGCATACAAAGTGGGCTTTCTCATATGGGTTGCTCTAGGTACAAGCAAGTGGATTTCACTATGACTAGCTCGGGTTTGATTCTTAGCACATTCATGCCCATAAATCTCAAAGTTGCACGCCCCATGAGTTTAAAACCCAATCCGTCCAAAAATAAGGTGTCTCGGGGTTGGAAAAAACAATTAAAATTTAAAAGCATACAAATGATTGCCTGTCGCTAGACAAGCCACAATTCAAACAAGGAAAATGTGGATAGATAGAGCATACCTAGATTTTATTTTTTGGAAATAAGGGCTCGAATATTTATATTCGTCCTTCTCCACAAACTCTGAAATGACCGTCCTTGCGCCTGAAATACAAAATTCCCCTTTCACTGAATTCAAGTCCCCAATAGAGAGCGCCCGTTTGTTGCAATGTCGTTTGTTTTATATTTGTAAATATTTGTAGAAGGGGAAAAAGCATGGCTGTCGGGAATTCAATGCACAGGGTACTAGCCTGCTATGCGAATGAACTTGTTGTGGATCACCTCGCCCACATGTACATAATTGCTCTAATATTTTCCACATTTTCAAGTAAGGCAAATATATAATAGATGATAAACATCACTTCAAATTAAAATACTTATTATAATATATTATTATTTAAAAAATAATAATAAAATAATAATTTTATGTTATGTTATTATTATTTTAGATCTAAGGCTTTTGTGATTGATATTGCAAATGAGAATGAATTTTGTGATCCATATTGCAAATGAGAATGGATTGAAAATGATGCACAAACTCATATTGGCTCTTTACGCACTGATAGTGGAAAAGAATACACTTCAAATGAATTTGAAAACTATCTTTGCCAACATGGGATCAAACATCAAACAACCGTGCCTTATAATCCCCAACATAACTATGTAGCTGAAAGAATGAATATGACAATTTTAAATATGGTAAGTTCCATGATGTTTTTCAAGAATGTAAAATTGATGTTTTGGGCTTGATGCAGTTCTATGTGCTGTGTACATAAAGAATAGGTGTCCTTCTAAAGCAATTAGAAATAATACTCCTTATGAAATGTGGCCATTGGCATGGCCACATTCCTTCGGTAAAGCATCTTAGGGTCTTTGGTTCCACTTGTTATGCTTTGATACCTAAGGAACAAAAAAATAAACTTGGTGCAAGGAGTCGAAAATGTATCTTCTTGGGGTATTCCAATACCTCCAAAGCATATCGTCTCTATGATGAAGTTAATAAGAAGTTTGTAGTATCTAGAGATGTCATATTTCTTGAATCTTCCAAGGCCGACAATGTTGTTGAGCGACAACTTGATTGCTTGGATAGATTCGCACATGCAAAGTCATTTCAAGAATTTGATAATCAGATTCCACATCTTGAAGGGGGGATTCCTATACTGAATCAATCTGTGGAATCATCTTTCGAAGCACTCTCTCCCCCACATGGAGATCTAGCCACACTTTGAGTGATGTGATTAACATAATTGGGAGACTGAATCTTGATTCAACCTTAACTCAGTCAAATGAGTAGCTTGGGCCATCTTATAAAGGTCCTCCAAAATGGTTGACAAAGACACTTGAAAATGTTCGTCCTGATGAGGTTGGAAGGACAGGAACAAGAAGTTCCACCAGGAAAAATGGAGGTGATATAGATGATTCTGATTCACTTGTTGATATGGATGTTTCTTATAATTGAATTTGTCTACAGATCTTGAACCAACTTCCTTCAAAGAAGCCGCTTTTCATGATGAATGGAATGAAGCGATGCAAAAGGAATATGATGCCTTGATAAAGAATGGCACTTGGAAGCTGGTTGATTCTCCATTGAGAACCAAACCAATTGGCTGCAAGTGGGTCTACAAGAACAAGCACAAAGTCAAATTTGTGGCAAAAGGTTTTGCACAGAAAAAAGGGGTTGATTATGAGGAGACATTTGCACCCACAGCAAAATGGGCTACCATCTGAACAGTCTTTGCCTTGGCAGCTAAGAACGGTTGGAAAGTCCATCAGATGGATGTAAAAACGGATTTCTTGAATGGAGATCTAAAGGAGAATGTTTTTATGTCCCATCCAGAAGGATTTTTTGTGAAGGGCCAAGAACACAAAGTATGCAAGCTTGTAAAATCCTTGTATGGCCTCAAGCAAGCACCACGAGCTTGGTATGAGAAGTTAACTGAGCATCTTCTGAAACTTAACTTCAAACATTATGATCTTGATGATGCAACTTTGTTTGTAAAGAAAGTGTGCAAAAAAATTGTATATCTTGTGGTGTATGTAGATTATCTTTTGATGACAGGGAACAATGTTAGCTATATTGCATCCATAAAGAAGGAATTGAGGAAAGGTTTTGAAATGACTGATTTGGGCTATGTTCACTACTATCTTGGTATTGAAGTGACTCAACATCCTAAGTTTATATTTCTCTCTTAGAAGAAGTACATTGGAGATCTGTTGAACAGGTTTGGCATGGTTGAGTGCAATCCTTTGACCACTCCAATGGAACAAAACTCAAAGCTCACATCCATTGCAGGGAAAGAATTTGAGGATGCAACAAAGTATAGACAACTTGTAGGAAGTCTCATCTACCTGATTACTACCAGACCAAACATCTTGTTTGCTGTTGGAATCCTCTCCAGGTTTATGCAAAAGCCTTGTGAGGAACATTGGTCTGCTGCAAAAAGAGTTCTAAAGTACTCGAAAGGGACTCAAGACTTTGGACTCAAGTATACATAGGTGGGCGACTTTAGCTTGATTTGATACTTTGATTCATACTTTGATAGAGACAAAGAAACTTGGGTATCTACTTTAGGTTATACTATGAGTCTTGGATCAGGAGCTGTCTCCTGGAGATCTCGCAAACAATCAGTTCTAGCAGATTCCACAACTGAGGCAGAATATGTGGCAGCAGCTGAAGCGACAAAGGAAATTGTGTGGCTCAGGAAAATCTTGAAAGATTTGCAGATGAAATAAATGCATTCAACTACACTCATGATCAACAACACTTATGCAATAAAGTTGGCCAAGAACCCAAAGTTCCATGATCGAATGAAACACATTAATACAAAATACCATCTGATTTGACATCATGTTGAGGCCAAGACAATCCATCTACACCGTTGTTCCACAAATGAGCAGATTGCAGACATCTTCACCAAAGCGCTTGGAAGAGAAAAGTTGAAAGAATTAGAACGATGCTTGGACTCACCAACATCCCTTCAGATTAAGGGGGGGAATGTTGACACATAATCCTAGGGATTGGGCAAAATTGTAATATAATGTAAATACAAAATAGGGAAGTTGAAGAGACATTGGAAGATGAATCCCAAGAGTCTCACTTCCATGTATATATTCGTATGCATCCTTAATGAATATTAAGTCAGTTTTTGGTGGAGTTACCTCCTGGCCTGACATAAATTTATAACATTGCCTTTAATTGTTTTAGGATGTTTGATAGTGGTTCCAACCTCATTCAATTTCATAAGGAGAAAGTAGAATTTTAGAACCCACTTAAAATTGAACAGAGTTAACGATTTTCAAGATATTAGTATTGGAGGGATTACAAGGCTTCCATTGGATTCTAACATGTGTGAGGGTTTGGAGCTAGAAACTAATCAAGATCACCAACCCTCTTTGTACCTCGATGTTGGTGGCATTGATTGTTGAACTCCTCTATCACGACCCTAGTAGAAATGTACCATCACTCTGAAAAAATTCTGATTTGACATGTTAAGCTTTTTCTATCTTATTTTAATGCATAGAGGGTGATATTGATGATGAAAATTTCAATATAGGCAATGATTTTGATGATATGTGGCTATTTGTTGTGGCATGATTTTTTTGGGGCTCTAGATGGTTTCTAGAGCTTTTTGGTTTAGCGATGGATTGCACTTGGTGCTATTTTGGTTATAAGAACCGACTTTTCATATTTGTGTATAATGGTTTGGATTCATGTTGATGCAGATGAACACACACACACACACACACACACGTATCTATATATATATATATATATATATTATTTTTAAACGAAAATTTGTTTGGCTATCCAATTTATTCCAGTTCTTCTCTAGTTTTCGGATTTGGGGTCAATTGCTTAGTTGACTTGTGTGGTTCTAACTTCTGATAACATTACATAGAATAGAGCTTTTATAAAATGTTCTTAAAGAAGGTCATGTTCCTTTGCTGGAATTGATTGAAATATGTGATAGAGGATATACACTTCCTCATTGGTTCAATTTGATTTAATTGAAACTTGAAAAAAGAGAGTCAAATAAGAGAGTTTGCTTCACATTCCCAAGTTTCTAATATCCAAAATAGGTGAATGCCCATACTGAAACAATGGAAAGAAGTCACTGATATGATTCACACAAAGGAAAAAAACACAGTTAAAAATATCTGCATAGTATAATACTATTAAAATATCTACATAGTGAAAAAGTTCTAATGGTTTTGTAAGTCATCTAAACGTACAATATTTGAAATCTGGGTACTTTCCAATTTTATAAAAAATTCTCTAATAACAGCGAATGCTTGATCCCAATATTCCCAAAATTGTTATTCAAAACCAACCAAATCATTAGCTAACAGGGATGAATTGGTTGGAAATCTAGGTTAAAGTTCTTGGTGGGCCAGGGTTTTCTATAAACTGGCCGGTTTATGATGGAACTGACCAGTTCCATCATAAACCGCCTGGTTCATTCCAGCGTGGCCGCAAACCCCTTGTAACTTCTTTTTTGGCATTTGTGAGCAGTTTTGAGGGAAACTAGTGGTTGTTTACCTCCAAAAACAACCCCTCCAAGCCTTTAAAAGCTTGCATCCCCTCTCATTTGCCTGAAACACATCTCAACCCAAGCAATGCTGGCAATCAATGGTAATGTAAAAATGACATTTCCTTTATCTTTCATTTTCATCCTTTTACTTAAATTTTGAACGTTATCATGAAATGACGCTAGATGTTTGAAAGTGGTTTCAGCTTCATTGGATTTTATATGGAGAAACTAGAGTTTTAGATCTCACTCAAAATCCAACGGACTTAATAGTTTTGAAGATTTGGGGGATAACAATGTTTCCATTTGATTCTGTCATGTGCGAGGGTATGAGATTGCCATTTGATCAAAAGAATGAAGCCCTTTAAGTACTTTGATGTTGGTGGCATTGATTGTTGAACTTCATTGATATTGGTGGTATTGATTGGTGAACTCCTCTACCATGGTCTTAACAAAAATGCACCCTTCACTAGAAGGAAAATAATTTGTGAGGCATGCTAAGCTTTTTCTACCATGTAATAAGGTTGAGGAGATGAACCCTTCACTCAAACCAAAATTATTGGTTAGGCATGTTAAACATTTTCAATTTCTACCATATTATAAGATTGAGCAATCCAAGTTTGAAGACTTTGATCTAGATGATGTTTATGTCGGTCTTGTTGATGATCCTATTTCTAATGGTGCTGAATCAATGATGAGTTTTATGAGTGATCATGTTGACCAATGATTTGTAGTTTTGATGTCTAGTTTTGCTGCTACTACTACTGTTAAGGTTGTAGAGGAGTCCTCAGACTTTGAGCCAGATGATTGTTTATATAGCTCATGTTGATGATCCCATGTCTAGTAGTGGTGGTGAGTTTGATCATTATGAGCAATGATCATGTTGATCACTGATATGTAGAATTGTAGTAGGAAAGTGGCCCCATAGCTTGTAACATTTTTTTGGACTCTAGAAGCCATTTAGAGCCTCATTGATTCTGTATTTTGTTGCTGATATGTATTGCACTCGGTGCCATTTTGATATATTTAGTTTTACATGATATATATGGGAACAAACTTTTCATATTTTGTCTCTATTGGTTTGGAATCATGGTTTTAAAATTTTAAAATAATTCTTTTTTTTTTCACTAAAAATTAATTATTTTATGTATTTTTTTAAACATTGGTTCATTGAGATCTAACCTGTCCGGTTTTTCCGGTTTGGTTCAAAAACCGGTTTGATAGATGTTAAATTTAGATAACCATGGTATGTTCTATGCTTAATGCAGTTTTACTTCAATCTTTCATATAGGCCCGATACAATTTAGCAATCACATAAACATGAAAGTAAAACGCTGATAAAACATAATAATAGATCAACAGATGACAAGCCAATAATATAAATCAGAATTTACAATTCTTCTTGTCTAACAAAGATAGAGAGTAATGTTCGTTACGATAGTCAACAGGATGCACCAGCCAACAAAGTCTTCTCCAACATCAAATCAGCCAATCCTCCCAGTGTCACACACACCCCTCAAAGATAGCTCTAAAAAGGTAAACGTTGGTCAACATAAAAAGTCAATGCTGCAGTCTAGGGCTGCTGTCAAAGGTCAACATTTTCCTCGATCTTTGTGCCCTCTAATGTGGCCTAAAGAGATCGGATTTTCTGCACAAGATGGAGGTCAAACTCCAAGATTTGACCCACAGTCAACGCTGGTCAACATACCAGCAAAAGAGCCCTAAAACAGTTCGCACTCCTTCAGCTTTAGATCTGCACGTGTGAGAGAGAGAGAGGACTCCAAAGGCTGAATGAACCAATTAGATCACAAGAGGAAATGTGTGATGAGTTGGTGAGCAAATGAGCTTCAAGTCTCTCCAATTTATATCCATTAGTGAGATTGTGTGACACATCTATTGGGCTTGCAAGCCTACATTACAAATCTCGTCGACCTTGAACATGTGTGGAAAATAAAATCAAAATATATGTTCTGATCATCCAAACAAGATGATCTTTAGATCAATCTTGCACCTCTCCGAAAGAGGAATCCAACAAAAATATAATCATCATCATATGAGCAATGCAACATGGAGTTTGGACCTAGTTGCCCAAAATTAACACTCCCTCTCAACTAGGGAGAATTCCATCTGTCCACCTATGCCATCCAGTGATCAGTACCATCGTGTGCTATCATATATCATCCTACACTCCTGCGTCATCTTGCCGTAACTTGCTTTGCTGGCTCTTCTTCTCAAATAGAACAAAGAGGGTGTGTCACAAAGACATCACGCTCTGCTGACCCAAAGTCAGCTAGAGGTTAAAACCTCACTCGAACTCAAAAAGTCTCATACTAACCTGAAGTCAGTTTAGAGGTAAGAACCTCATCAGACTTGATCCCAGATCAAGGTGTTGGACACGTGTCATCCTAGACATAAAGAGTACGACAATCTTTGATGCATCCATCGGTCTTGCTATTGGTCTCTATCCACATTTCCCACCTCATTGGCCAAATGAGAGGTATTTCCCATGAGTCCAAAACTCCATGGGTAGGATGCGTGCGGGGCATAGATCAAAGAGAGGTGAACCAACTCAATATCTTAACGGTGGGGCAAAAGCACAACAAGGTTCGACAAGCCTAGCCCCGTGTGTGCTTATAGCTCCAAGAAGCTATCCCCAAGCCCCTTGGAGCTCCTAGAGCTCATTGTCCAACTTAGGCAGGACCCTTAGAATAGGGGGTTGTCCACGATTCTAAGCTTCTCACGAAAGGTTAAGAATTTGACCTTCCCCAGGGGCTTCGTGAGAATATCCGTGACTTGCTCATCAGTCCCACTGTGATCGAGCCTTACGACGCCTCGTTGTACCATATATCGTATGAAGTGGTACCTAATATCAATATGCTTGGATTGATCGTGGAACACGAGATTCCTAGAAAGATGAATCTCACTCTAGTCATCACAAAGGATAACAGTGGTATTTAGCACATGTCCAAACAATTCACTGAAGAGCTTTCTCAACCAAACAAATTCACAACAGGCCATACTTGCTGCAATGTATTCGGTCTCAGCGTTGCTCAAAGCCACCGACTTCTACTTCTTGCTCATCCAAGATATCGAAGTAGAACCCAAGGTGAAGTAACATCCAGATGTGCTCTTGCAATCCACCACACTGCCAGCCCAATCGGCATCAGTATATCCATGGAGTCTCAAACTCCCGACAGTGTATCTCAGGCCATGGTTGATTGTGCCCCGAAGATATCTCAATAGATTCTTGGCACCAATCCAGTGAATGTGATGAGGCTCAACCATATGTTGACTCAAAGTGTTCATTGCAAAACATACGTTCGGACGAGAGTTCACTAAGAACATCAGGGCCCCCATGAGTTGTCGATACTCGGTGGGATTTCCCAGCTTGGGCCCAACAACTCTTCCACACAACTTCTTAAAATTGAGTTCCATCCGTGTCGACACAAACTTACAGTCCATTATACCAAATCTCTCCAGTAGCTTCACGACATATTTTCCTTGAGAAAGGAAAATCTCTCCTGGCCCTTGCAAGACCTCCAAGCCTAGAAAGTAATGCATCAGTCCTAGGTCTTTCATCTCAAACTCAGAAGCTAGCTCCCTCTTACATTGATGAGTGAGAGGGTCAGCACTTGTTAGGAAGAGATCGTCCACATAGAGAACAAAAATGAGAGGCCTTTCTTTATCAACCTTAAAATAGAGGTTTGGATGAGCATTACTTCGAGTGAAGCCCAACTTCATCAAGTGGCTATCTATCCTCTCATACCAAGCCCTGGGGGATTGCTTCAACCCATAGATGGCTTTCTTCAACCTGCATACATAGGTGTCTCTATCTTGGACTTCGAACCCCAGAGGTTGCTCCACATAAACCTCTTCCTTTATTGAATCTTGCAGAAAGGAAATCTTCACATCCATTTGATGGAGACTCCATCCTTGTGTTGCAGCAAGGGCAATGATAGATTGGATGGTGGTATAGTGGGCGACAGGTGCAAATATATCATCATAATCTATGCCTTCTTTTTGAGAGAAGCCTTGGGCAACAAATCTTGCCTTGTACTTTTCAACACTTACATTGGCTCCATGCTTGATCTTGAAGAGCCATTTCGAGGTGACAATAGATTTGTCCTCCGCTCTCGGGACCACTTCCCAGACATCATTCTTCATAATGGACACATATTCTTCGTGCATAACATCCTTCCAAACTTGATGCTTTACGGTTTCTTCAAATGATCCAGGCTCAGATTGTACAATTGTACTCATGGTTGCTAGATACCCTTGGTAATTATTCGACTTCTTGCTTTCACAGAATGTCCCCCTTGGGGCAATATGTCTCTCGGAATCTTCGAGAGTATCCCTAAGCCATGAGGGTCTCTTCTTATTTGAAGGAGGTGGATCAATAAGATCCATTGGTTCTTCAACATTGGGCATCGGTTCATCCTTCGATTCTTCCTGCCTTCCAACTTCTTCTTCTTCTTTGTCTTCCTTTGAGCTAGGAAGATTTCTTACTTCTTTCTTGAGGGCAGCATCTTCATTGAAGGTGACATCGTGGCATATCTCCACTTCTCTTTGACGAGGCACATAGATTCTATATGCCACAATGGTCCTGTTCTTTCTTTCAGCAACACCATTCTGCTCAGGAGTATACACAGTTGTGGTCTCCCTCTTAATGCCAACTTCTCTGCAAAAGTCATTGAACTCATTTGACTCATACTCGTTTCCATTGTCAGTCCTCAAAATTTTGATTTTCTTCCCGGTTTGATTTTCCACCAAGGCCTTGAAGGTACAAAACCATTTGAATGCTTCGTCCTTCTTCTTTAAGAAATATATCCAGGTCTTGCGAGAGAAGTCATCTATAAAATTCATGTAATAGGAACATCCTCCCAAGGATGTTACGGGCAGCATACCAGATAAATCAGAATGTATCAATTGCAAGATATCAGATGTCTTTGTGACACTTGAGGGGAATGGTCCCCGTGTATGATTCCCTTCGGCACAACCCTAACATACACCTTCATGATCATCTTTAAACTCTGACATCCTTGTCACCACCTTCCTTTCTTCGGGAAGGGCTTTGTAATGAAGGTGTGCAAACCTCCGGTGCCATAATTAAGCTTGAAGAGTTGTATCACATGACATAGCCCCCAACAGACTTCCTCCAACTTGGTAGAGTGTATCAACTTTAAAACCAATAGTAAGAGCTTCTTTGAAGTTCTTCTTCCAGATGTGTACCTTTCCATCAACGAATGCCACCTTGAATTCTTTGTCTTCCATTGCCGACTTGACCTTGAGATAGATGAAGGTTCACAGTTCTTGTCCCTTTCACTGAATAGGTGGCATTGTCTCCAAGGATAATTTCTAAATTAGTATCCTTCTCAATCAAATCAGAGAGGACTTCTTTATAACCAGTGAGGTGCCTTGAAGCACCACGATCAATCAACCAGACATCCAGGGTATCGGGAGGAGATGCAACAGAGAGGTCAGATACAAGAATTTATTCATTTTTCTTATTATCAACAACATTAGATTCATCGTACCTGGAATTTCTTAACCTTTTGAAAGGTTGCCCACTTCCACTACGTTTAGAGGGAGCCTTCCTCATTCCTTTGAACCTATTGTTCCTTTGATTGCCATTCCCCCTGAAGATGTTGTTGTCATCATCCCTGGGAGAGTCCGTTCTATTGGGGCACTCTCTTGCATAGTGACCAAACTTGTTACAAGTGTAACATCTTCCTTTCCTTCCCTTGGGCCCCGCTGTTCCATGGTTTTGATTTCTCGGGCCACCATAGTTCTTCTTCTTTGCATGAGCGACGAAGGCAGTAGGGTCACCTCCATTTCCATTAGAGGGATGATCTCTCTCCATCATTCTTGTCTCCTCTTGAGTGCATCTCGTCAATATTTCATCGAAATCTGGAATCACATTATTACTAAGAATAATAGTATTGAATACATACCAATCATGGGGGAGACCTCCAAGCGCAATGAGAACCATCTCTCGATCAGCTATTTCTTCTCCCTTAGCTAAGAGATTATTCCTGATTTCAGTGAGCCTCATAAAATATGATTGAATGGATTCTTCTTTGCCCTTCTTGCTATTCTTCAATTGATTCTTGAAGAAAAGCACTTGTTTAGCATTGCTAGCCCTGAACATGCTAACCAGCTTATCATACATCTCTTTAGATGTGCACAACTCGGAGATGTAAGCAACCAAGTGCTTATGAATTGAATCCCTGATAATCATCTTTGCTTTGATTTCCCCTTTTCTATACTTTGACTTTGTGGCAGCAGGTGCATTTGATGGAGGCTCATGAATCTTCCCCTGCACATAATCCATGACATCTTGTTCTTCTAATGCCAAATCCAAGGACATCTTCCCTGTGTGATAATCAGACTTGTCAGTCAACTTATCATCAGATTTGAAACCCTTATAGGTTGAGGAGGCCATTGGTCCTTGATAGGATTTCTTCTTTGGTGATTGCTTTTCACACTAGCTTGGGCTTTGTCTTCACCTTAGCTCTGATTCCATGTTAAATTTAGATAACCATGGTATGTTCTATGCTTAATGCAGTTTTACTTCAATCTTTCTTATAGGCCCGATACAATTTAGCAATCACATAAGCATGAAAGTGAAATGCTGATAGAACATAATAATAGATCAACAGAAGGCAAGCCAATAATATACATCAGAATTTACAATTCTTCTTGTCTAGCAAAGATAGAGAGTAATGTTCATTACGGCAGTCAACAGGATGCACCAGCTAGCAAAGTCTTCTCCAACATCAGATCAGCCAATCCTCCAAGTGTCACACACACCCCTCAAAGACAGCTGCAAAAAAATCAACACTGGTCAACAGAAAAAGTCAACGCAAAAAGTCAACGCTTCGGTCAAAGGTCAACCTCTTTCCTCGATTTTTGTGCCCTCTAATGCGGCCTCAAGAGATTGGATTTTCTGCACAAGATGGAGGTCAAACTCCAAGCTTTGACCCATGGTCAACGCACCAGCAAAAGAGCCCTAAAACAGTCCGCACTCCTTCAGCTTCAGATCCACATGTGTGAGAGAGAGAGGCCTCCAAAGGCTGAACGAACCAATCAGATCACAAGAGGAAATGTGTGATGAGTTGATGAGCAAATGAGCTTCAAGTCTCTCCAATTTATATCCATCAGTGAGGGTGTGTGACACATCTATTGGGCTTGCAAGCCTACATTACAAATCTGGCTGACCTTCCACATGTGTGGAAAATAAAACCAAAATATATGTTCTGCTCATTCAAACAAGATGATCTTTAGATCAATCTTGCACCTCTCCGAAAGAGGAATCCAACAAAAATATAATCATCATCATATGAGCAGTGCAACATGGAGTTTGGACCTAGTTGCCCAAAATTAACAATAGGTGAACTGGTCTGGTCACCGGTTCCTGTTTTGTATACTATGGAACTTGTTACAATGCCCTTTTAGTTGGACATTCTCTGATTGCACCAAGAGGAAGGAGGTGCATTCTACAACCCAGTAGTGAAGAAACTAACATCTGACATATTTGTCTGTTCCATGTAACGTTGGCCCAATTTTAAATTTTATACACAACTAATAATAAAGAGTATATATAAGGACACCAGTGTAGATCCTTGTTAACTCAGGATCTTTTAAGGACCGAGAAATTTGCATCTCCACTGTTTTTTGATTCCTTTTGGTGCTTAATAGATCATATATTAAGATGGATCTATGTTGGTTTAAAAAAGGCTTGTTACTTGAGTCCATTGGAGACATAATTCTAGCATTCAGTAGCTTGCAATTACAGGAAAAGGAAAAGGAAAAGGAATATACATGAAGAGAATTCTGAAGAATAGTGGAAATTTGGTAAGAATAATGAGGGAAATAATGAAACAGAAGTATAGGATGGTTCTCACGTCTTTCTAGCATTCTGCAAAGAGGTCCTTTTCCAATAAGGACCCGGAACGTAAAGATGCCAAATTGTAGGAACTCAGAAGTGTCATAGACAGATTAATTTTTTTTGCATGATCCCTCTTAAAAGTTCTTTGAACTCCACCAGGCCCTCTTATTCCAAAAATCTGTAGCTTAGCCGCAGAATTCATCATGGTAGATGAGTTTTATTAGGATCTCTATTTTGAATGTCTACTCCAAAGTGGTTGTTAGTCCAATTGAACCTAAACAAATATTTCCATGAAACAAAATATATTCATGAGTTAATCTCGATTTGCATCAGTCATAGTTGTCTATGGCACATGCTTGATTGAGTTTTTAAGAAACATTCTGTGCAATGGCAAACATAACTATAATTTTATTTATCATAATTTTTCTGCTAGTGCAGCAACTTAGACTTTTGATAATGTACAACATTCTGTGCAATGGCAAACATAACTATAATTTTATTTATCATAATTTTTCTGCTAGTGCAGCAACTTAGACTTTTGATAATGTACATATCTGATATTAACCTTAGTTTTCTGTTGATGAAAACCTTGAATGTCTCTCCTGAAGTGTGCTTCCCTCCCCTGATGGGACCTCCATTTATATATTATTTGGTGAATTCAAAGTGCTTTAATTTGAATATAATCGTAGGATTTATTGTGTTTAGACTGAGTTTTAGAATACACAGAAGCATCTTGTCTATGTGAATTTGATGGTACCAAACATGTATGGCTAGTGGTACTGATTTATGCCCTTTTTTAAGGAAACTTATTATTTTACTTAATTGTTTCTTTTCTTGCTTTTTTTTTTGTTTTATAATTTTAGAGAAGGATGGTCAGATATGTCTATTGAACCATCCTTCATGTTTTGCAGCACTTCGAGGAGGGATCAGGATGAAGGTGAAAGTTCTCCGTATCCTTTGAATGAAAAAATATGGATGGGTTCTAGTTATGACCAAATACAAAAAAAAACCGTCATTTTCACGTACTTTTTCAAGTATCAGAAAAATTTGTAGTACTTTCTTAACTCATCAAGTCCTGGAAATTATGGATTCAACACTGATAATCAGAGTAATCTCTCTCTCACTCTCTCCCTCTCTTTTACATTTGCACACACACATTTACATGCATATACAAATGCACAAATGCTAAGAATCATGTGTACTTGGGACTGTGCAGCAGAACATGTGATCTATGTTGTTATGTTGTACTTGTGCACATGTTTATATATTCAAAGATCTAACGTAGTTTTAATATGCTCAAACATGTTTTTTCGAAATTGTCAATTCTCCTTTCATTGATTTAGAACTCTTAATATTAAAAAAGGGGTTGGCATGGTTGTTCACCCTCCATGCTAGGTTGAATCCCATATAAGAGGATATGAAAAATTATACCAATAAAAATAAAATTAGAAGTTGTTTTAGATCCAGATGGCAAAGATAATATTTAGCAATCAAGATGTTTTGAAGTTAAAGCTTCCTTTGACTATTGATATTTATTATTAATATATAGAGGTCTTAAATACAGAAAAAGGCAGGCTGTACATGCAGCCTTCACAAGGATCAATCAAAGCCAGAGATTACGTGGGCTGATTTAGCGCCGAAAGTAAAAATAAGGGCTAGCAATCACCAAAACACCCAATCTCATAGAGTCCTATAAAAACAAATAATTATATTATGAGCAATACATGGCACAAGCCCAAGCATAATGTAGTAAGTAGCAACCAGACTGTTGGAAAATCAGAAAGGCAGAAATATTTTCTTATGTTGATAATTTCTTGTGATATTCTTATGTTCTTATTAACTTTCTTGTGTTCTTTTATCTTAGTTCGTCAAACAATTACCAAAACCATACCATGAAGATCAAAGACACCAGACATAGGCAGACAACCAGGCCAAAATCCCTATCTAGGGGAAAATCCAATCAACAACTCTTCCTTTAGTAGTTTCACAAGACAAGACGAGATAATCCAAGACTCTTTAGCCTAGACACAGACTTCCTTCAATCACCAAGTCAACTCTCCCTTTTTCTTCAACAACTTGGACCTAGAACTTCAACCTTGCAGCAACAGAACTTCAACCTAGTAGCAGCAACAAAACTTCGACTTAGTAGCAACGACAAAACTTCGACTTAGTAGCAGCAGCACTTCGACCCCAGCAGTAGCCTAGTAACTTCGCACGAGTGAGAGAGAGAGATAGCCCAAAACTTCGATCTTGTCCTTCTCCTGCGATTCTCTTTCTCTTGGAACTTCACACTTTTTCTGCTTCTCCTTCATGTGTATCAAACTTGTTGAGTGAGTGAGCGAATGGAGCCCAGTAACTTGGCACGAGTAAGAGAGAGAGATAGCCCAAAACTTCGATCTTGTCTTTCTCCTACAATTCTCCTTCTCTTGGAACTTCACACTTTTTCTGCTTCTCCTTTTTGTGTATCGAACTTGTTGAATGAGTGAGCGAATGGATCGAACTACACTTCTATATATACCCTTTTATGTGGGTCGAATTGTCCTAATGTAGGCCGACTTCATCAGTGGAGGGCCGACTTGGTGTGGAGGTGACAAATGACTTATTTTATTCTATAAAAATTCTTTTTACATGATACAAAAGCCCAAGAAGGGTCTGATAAAATGGACAATGACTCTAATGACTCTAGATAAAGCCTAGAAGTCCTCAATGGGGACTTTGACCTAGAAAATGACGACCCAAGCATGAAACCCATGCTTTAACAAGTCATTTTAATAATAATAATAATTTTTTTTCTTTCTTTCTTTTGATAAATACATTTCATTATGAATCAAATACAATTATGAAGACCAAACCTAGTTACATTTTTCAACAGTCCTTAACTAGGGAGGTATTCATAATCACATATATATACAAGTACATGGAAGATCTCAAAACACATGAACTACGAAGAGTTTAGGCACACACGATGCCACAGACTAGATTGCTGACCAGGGAAATCTATCTAGGTGGAACCAAGATGGACTAAAGTTTTCAACCTCTCTAGGTACCATTAGGCTTACTTATTAACCATTAACCCAGGGAACTAGGTGCGTAATGCAAGGTCAGAGCTCTATGACCTACTTCGGGGTCTAGACATCAACACACCGGCAGACGAAATGTCCTCCCAGGCATTTTGTATTGCACACGATGCCTCAGCACTCCTGATTATTCAAATTGGTAACATCATAAACTTGCATGTTGTAGGGCCCTCCAAGAGGCCTGCTGACGTCCATAAGTGCCATAATGATGAATAGGACTCTCAAAAGTGATGGACAAGGGGGTGGCCGCTTGTTCTCCAAATAATAAACCTGTGGTGCTCCCAGTGGGTGTGGGGGCACACCAATAACCTCATTTGTCTCCAAGTAAGTCGAATATGCCTGTAGACCATCTGTAAGGGCTCAGATGATGGAATGAATGATGCCACATCAGCGTACAAGTCCTGGGTCACCTGCCAAATGTATGGTGAAATTGTGGGGATGACTAGGCATGGTGTACCAGGTGCATCTTCCTCATCCAATATATGGATCTCAAGCAATTTTTGAACACCTCTGGGGTTCCATGGAGTGCTGTCTACTGCTGTGGAGGCCCATGGCTCTCTACACACACCCTACATGTGGCAATGTAGCCCTCTAGAGAGTTAGGACCTCGTATAGGTAGACCAAACTCAGGATGGGCATTATCTGCAATCCTGCATAAGATCCAATGCATCCCCTAGCCTTCCAACACAACAAGTCATTAAAGTAATCGGGTAAAAGAGCTTACGAGGCATGGACAACAAGTGGACACGTCATAATGGCATGCCCTTCCAGAATGGGCTTTGGCATGTGCTAATGTCTCCAAGCTCCAAAGGGGGTTAGCCAAGTACCTTATTAGGTGGTTTCTACCTTTATAGGGGATGGTATGTCCAAGGTACATCCCTCAAGTGGTGGTGGCATGTGATAAAGAGTTGAATGGAATAGGGAATGCGGGGGGCGATCCTGGGCCACATATCGGGGATAAGGGTAGCTAGAAGAAGGGAAGTCCACACCTGGGTATATAATGTATAGGAGGGAGAAATCGTGGTAAATGAGGTGCCCCGATTTTTATTTTTCTACCCTTTTTGATATGCCTTTTTCCTTTTATGATTTTTCTTTGGTTAACTGCTCGGGGCTCAAAGGATAAGAGCATGATGTGTAAGATATAACAATGGATACCTCCTTTTAGGTAGGGCGGTTCATTGCCCTCCAGGGGTTGGGACAATCATGGGTTGTTGAATGATAAAAGGGGCTCATCTAAGGCCTATGGAACGAGGATGATGGCCATGGGGATGGGGTAGAGCTCATGCATTGGCTTTTTTCCACGTGCTAAACGTGTTTGTCCTGACCATCTTTTGCATCTTGTGGTACATTTTCCTGTAAAAAGGTGGCCATTTATGCTTTTACTTCTTTTTTTTTTTCAGTTGCTTCAACCTCCGGGGCATTGTTCCAAGCCCGACACAAGGTGGGGGCTTGGGAATGGGGAGGCTAGCCCTGTGTGGACCCAGAGAGTAAATGTGGACCCAGGTGGGAGAGATGATGAATGGGGCTATAGTGAGTGGAAGGGTAGTGATTTATGTGGATAAGGGAGCGGGGCCATGCAACCGAAGATGAGGTTTCCTAAGTAGTACCAATCTAAAACCAAATGGTCAGTAAAGGAGATCACACGGGACTAAAATCCATAGGTAGCATCCAAAAGAGGTCAAGGGGACAAAAGCACAAATTAAGCCCACTCTTTCCACCGAATCCCCCCATTAATCCATGCCCATAACTATCCATGATAGGTAAACCCAATACTTAATTACCAAATGACAAGACATACCTTTGGGTTCGGGAGGCCCACCTTCAAATATACGATCAATATAGATGGGTGAGGGACCACATGGCTGGCTCAGGTGGCAGAGAAATGGCACAACTAGCTAGTTGATGGCTGCAAGGGGCTGTTGGGTGCCGACCGATGACCATCATGGAGAAACAAATTTCTCCTAGGGATGTCACCTACGAAGTGGTGGGTAACATGCCCCACAGAGGGTCTTTTATGTAAACTGTACATAATGAAAGGGTCTCTTAACCCATTATTTGCAGAGATCAATTCAAGCTCTCAAGGCCTTGGCTATGGCCCGTAACTTATCATGCAGTTCTTTTACAGTTATTCATGAATTATTCTTTACACAGTTAAGCATTTCATTCAGATTCAAATTCAACTCAACTCTCTAACTTAGGCATTGTTATTATGTGGTTTTATTGCACTTCCTTTGCACCAAGTACTCTGTGGTTACCACCAATAAGTGATTAAACACATTTACTTTCAGATTCAACACACACACACACACACACACACACACACACACATATTTAGATATTTATTGTGCATATCAGGGGAATATCCCCTGAGGCTGCACCACATACACTTACACTAACATCACAAATGTAGTCCTTGATTTCCAACACCATTATTTACAACAAAACAACATGATGCATCCAAGCAATAAACAAGCTTACACAAGTACTTATCTTTGAGTTTTGCAGGGAAACTGAGTCTGGCACAAGGACTCTCCACCCAACCAAAACTACAACCACTTTCACTTGCAGCTCTCACCCCCGAGCCAAGTTCTAGAGTCTGGGGGGGAGAATGCTTGCTTCTGGTACTGCACACCAACTTTCGACCAAACCAGGGACTCCAGAGGACCTCTTCCTCAAACACTCCAACTGATGGCTTCTTTCTTTGTTAGCACAGGGAGACCAGAGGTGCCCCACCTCACCCCCAAATGCACACACAATGATTCACCCCCTTCTAGGGAGTCCAAAATCCATTGTACCAACAGGGCAATGTCCAAAAGTCTTTAATCGAGTCTTCCTCTGCTTCTGCTTCAGGATGGTCTCTTCCCAAGCTGTTACAAGGCTCCAAAGTAGTTACCTCAACCCACAGCCTCCAGGGGACCCAAGCTGTTATTGAGCTCCAGAGATTTCATCCCAACCCACAACCTCTAGGGACCCAAGCTGTTACAGGGCTCCAAATGTTGAAATATGTAACTAGGTTCGGTCTTCATAATGACATATGTAATCATGATTTTATGTTATTAATAAAAAAAAAAAAATAAAAATTATTTATGCTTGAATCAGGGGTTTCTTGATTAAGGGTTTTTAAAGATGAGGCTCCCATTGTGAGCTATTAGGTTTGGTCATTAAGTCATAAGGTCAATTGAGATAATGTCATGTATTAAAGACCCATTTGGGCATGTTACACATGTATTTGAGTCATTGTAAAGAGTGTAAAGAACCTCCAGGACCAAGTCCAAGCACTTTCAACAAGTCGGCCTTTAATAAAGCAATCAACCATCACTAAGATCAAGTCGGCCTAGAAGCAATGTCATGTTGGCCTCAAGTCATGGACAAGAAGCCTATATAAGGATGCACCCAGCCTCTCTCAAGAACACACTTGACACTTGACACTTGAACACAAGTAAGGGAAAAATGTGTGAGAAAAAGGAGGACGAAATAGGACGAGAAGATTGAAATTTATGGGATCAGGTTTTGGGCTACTTCTCTCCACACGTGTGAAGAGATCTAGGGTTTCAATCTGCTGCAGAATGGCCGAGTTGCAGTCACATCAAATTGTCAAAGATTGGTGTCAACACTGTCTAGTTTGAATGCCGAATTCACTAGGAAAGGAAGGGAGGCATAGCGAAGGAAAAGGAAGATAGATCTCTCCATTATCTTCTCTCTCATGTAACCTAGGGTTTCTGAAGCTAGGGCCGAAAAGTTGCAGAAGTTGCACGTAAGCCGTTGTTGTAGTAAGGAATGATGAAGCTTTAGTAAGAGTGTTGCTGAGGTCGAAGTTGAAGCCAAGGAAGAAGCTGCTTTGACTTAAGGACAAGATTGACTTGGTCTTGGAAGATTCTTGGTCAAGGGTCTAGGTTTTGGAATTCATCAATTGAAGATTCTATAAGAAGAAGAATTCTTTTGGGTTTTCCTCTCAAGATTGGAGAGGTTTTGGCCCTGGCTGATAGCCTACATCTTGTGTTCCTTGTCTCATTGTTTCTTATGATTTGGTAGTTGTTTGATGAAGAACACATAATACTAATCAATTCAAGAAGAACCTAATTAAGAAAAGTAAAAATACTTCACAAGAAGTTATCATTACTAGAGAAATAACCTCTTGTTTCTACCCTATATTTCTCAACACTAGAGACCTATGTCTCAACCCACAGCCTCTAGGCACCCAAGTTGTTACAGGGCTCCAGGGATCCTATCTCAACCCACAACGTCCAAGGACCCCAAGCTATTACAGGGCTCCAAAGACTAACACTCAACCCACAACCTCCAAGGATAGAGAATTGATCCCCTTCTCTTCTTTTCTCTTCAGCACTGCCTGCTAAAAGCCTCTTCCGGAGGCTGACTCCAGTTCCCTTCTTGGTCTGCCTCCCAAAAACAAGGTCTCTCCTCTCCTCTTCCGAGGAGTTCGAAAGTTCCCCTTTTTTTCGAATGCCCTTTCTTGCTGTTTGGACCACCCTTCTTCAAATGCCCTCTCCCCTCTTTTTTGCTGCGTCCTTGTTGTTTCTGTAGCCATTCATAAATTCTTCCCTCTTTGCTTTTTGTGCTCTCTCAAGCAAGCATGGGTTTGAGTATTTTTCCTCAGCCCATTTAATTTTCAAGCATCAGTCATTTACTTCATGCCCCAGCTAGCCTTCAATGGCTGTCTTGAAGTTCAGGTTCCTTCTTTGCACAAGAAACCATAACATCCCAAGCAGCAATTCTCCTCCCGCATCTCTGGAATCCGTGTCCCCTGACCCACTCCCCTTTTTTCCTTTTTTCTTTCTTTCTTTTATTCCAAACATTGCCAAATGTTCACATCATATTTACAATGTGGCTCATACAAGAACCTTGGGTGGGGCTGTCACATCTAGGTGTATCATCCCATAAAAGTCATCAATGTAGGGCAAAGTGTGTGAAAATTCCGTAAAGCATTGGAATCCTATTGCAGCCACTGGAATATATTCACCTAATTGTTAATTTTCTAACTTAACAATATATTTGCAGTTTACTATGGAAAACACTGAATACATCACACTGCAACCTACACAAATAAAGCGCGGAAGAAGTACAAGTGCGGAAACAAATCTGAACAAGCATAGATCACACAACCATTTGACACAGTTATTTTTGGACTATTGTCCTCGGAAAAACCCAATGCGGGAAAACCGATGCAGCAAATCTAAGGGTTTATATATTATGCAGTAAATATTTATGAGTAGAAATCTGTGATTGACGCATCTGTCAAATCATGCAGAGAAACTGACATAAGAGATCTTGTGAGACAAACCTCACTCCTCCATGGGAACCCGACACTTGTCTGCACCAAGACTAGACTGCCCTGTGCTGCGTCACTTTGCGCAGTCTTTGTGTCACAACGATGGCTGCCCTTTGCCTCTGCACTGGTCTCTCTGCTGGCTGGAAACTGAGGCCTTTTGGCCTCCGAAAAATATCTCCGGTATCTGGCACTGGTCCAATACTGTCTCCTCAGCAGGAAAACGACTTCCCTTCAGCCTCTGCAAAGTGACTGCGTAGGCACTGCGTCGCTGGCTCTGCGTTGCTACTGTGGCTCTCTCTGTCTCTGCTGCCATGCACTCTTCGACTCGGGAATGCTTCCAACCAGAATTACTACCCCTCTCTGCAAAAGATCTCTCGATCAAATTTTCTCTCTGAGCACTGCTCCTTCAAGAAATCGATCTCTGATCTCCGCCAAATGTGTTTTCCAAATGACCCTTCAAGCCATTCTTATAGTCTTCTCGTTGAGACTTCAACGACCCAGATTAGATCTCTAATCAACGACTAAGATTAAATTTTGACTTGATCCGTTTGTTCTAGATCATTCTCACTCATATTCTATTAAATCACTTTAATTATTTTATTTTCCTATGTTTAGACTTAGGGTCCCTTAAATAATTAATTATTTCTATAGAATACAATGCGAGTGGAATTTCACCAAACGATTTCTGGGTTATCTGGAATACATGTGTCTAAGTCTCTCCACAAAATTTGAGACTTAGAGCACATCCGATGCTACCCAAAATCAACACTCCCTCTTAGCGAGTAATGTGCTCTCACAATATGCCCTGCTGCATACTGCTCTGACCCTGAAGCATCTCCCTTTGTGCTGCTGTTGTCAGACTTTCTGTCCATCAACTCTGCACAAACTCTGCATCTGTACTGATGCTGACACTGCCATTGTCAACACTGCATCTGTATTGCAACTTCCTCTGAATTTTGCATTCGTGCTGCTGCAGACTCTACCACTGCAAACTGCTACTGCACTGCAACACAATTGCTTTCTGCAACTGAAAAACATCCAAAATTGGACTAGTATAATGCATCTTGGTGATGAATTTGTGACTGCTGCTAGCCTGTGCACTGCCTCTCTGAAGCTGCTGCTGCTGCTGCTCTGCACTGTGTCCCTCTGCGCTGCTGCTGCTCTGCTCTGTGTCCCTCTGCGCTGCTGCTGCTCTGCTCTGTGTCCCTCTGCGCTGCTGCTGCTCTGCTCTGTGTCCCTCTGCGCTGCTTAGATTGTGGCACTGCTAACTACTGCTCTATCACTTCTGCACCCCTCTGCACCAATTGGCACTCGTTCATCCTGCTACTTCTGATTTGGGCTCTCGTAGCAAGGTGATGATCCGAGAGGTGGACTCCTCAAGGATCCTGCAAATCTTGTAGATCTATGGGTCTACAACCCCAAATCAACCCACCTCCCTGCTGGAGGTATATGGGAAATCATAGCAAATTCCTCCTCTATCTTTGCTGCTTCGGTTTGAGGATCATGCTTTTCATCCTTGACCTTTTTTCTGAGAGGACACTGTGTGGTGTAATGTCCCATCTCGCCACACCGGAAGCATTTGATCTTTGACAAATCCTTCTTCCTCCTGCGCTGCTCTTGCTGTCCCTTTGATGCAAGGGCAACATTCTCTTCCACCTCCTTCTTGATCTTCGAATTGCTGCTGCTGCAGCCCTCAAGTTGACACTTGAGTATGTCTCTGCTCATTTGTTCTTGCTGAAGAGATACCCACATCGACTCCCAGTCCGGTAAGTTCTCTCTGCCCAGGATGCTCTGGACAAAGACTTGGTAATCCTCGGACACTAAGTTGAGTACCAATATGACCATCTCTGTGGCCTTAGGAGCTGCTCCTATGACTGCCAATTGATCTCGGTTTTCTTGAAGTCTAAACAAGAATGGATCAATACGCTCTCCCTTCTGCATCTAGGTGGCCCGCTTTTTCTCTTCCAAAAACATCTTTCGCTATAGATATAGCGTCTCCAACCCATCCCACACCTCTTTGGCTGTCACTTTGCTAGAGATGTGTGAAACGATATGATCCCTCACTCCATCGAGGATCAACTGCTTGGCTTTAGCCATATTCTTCTTGAAGGCCCGTAATGGTGCTGCATCCACCGGTTCAGCTAGAGCACTGTCGATAAAGTGCTTGCAGTCATGCTCATCTAGAAGGAAGGAGATCCTTTCCTTCCAGATTACATAGTTGGAGGCACCCTCCAGCCAGTCCTGGTCACGCAATCTGCTAGTGGCCATCTCACCCAACTGCTGTCGATCTGCTGCCTCTCACCCCCTGCGTAGTTGGCTTTACGCACTCCTTGTGGAGCAAGCCACAAAATATGCTGCTTCTGCACTAGGAATCTGAGTTTCTTGGGCAAGAAAATCACTGAGGTTAGAAATCCCCCAAAACTATGTTTTAGCTACACTTATTGACGCTTTGCACCAGCAATCACTGCTGCGCAATCAACTGCGTCCCTCCAGTCGCTGATCTGCCTAGATCTGCTGCTGCAACCTACACAAATAAATTGCAGAATAAATACAAGTGCGGAAACAAATCTGAACAAGCATAGATCACACAACCATTTGAAACAGTTATTTTTGGACTAATGTCCCCGGAAAAACCCAATGAGGGAAAACCGGTGCAGCAGATTTGAGGTTTTATATATTATGCAGTAAATATTTTTGAGTACAAATCTATGATTGGCACATCCATCAAATCATATAGAGAAACTGATAGAAGAGATATTGTGAGACAAACCTCACTCCTCCACGGGAACCCGACACTTATCTGCACCAAGACTAGACTACCCTGTGTTGCCTCTGTGTAGTGACTGTGTCACTCTGCGCAATCTCTGCATCACAACGTTGGCTGCCCTCTGCCTCTGCGTTGGTCTCTTTGCTGGCTGGAAACTGAGGCCTTCTGGCCTTTGAAAAATCTCTCCGGGATCTGGCACTGGCCCAATGCTATCTCCTTAGCAGGAAAACAACTTTTCTTCAGCCTCTGTGTAGTGACTGTGTAGGAATTGTTGATTTTTGGTAGCATCAGAAGTGCTCTAATTCTCAAAATTTGTGAACAGGCTTAGGCACATGTATTCCAAAGAACCCTGAAATTGTTTGTGAAATTCCACTCAGAATGTGTTTTATTAAAATAATTAAAGGGTATTAATAAAACAGAGTGTGAATCTTCTAGAACATGGATCAAATCAAGTTATACTCTTAGCCGTTGATTGGAGATCTAATCTCGGCTGTTGAAGTCTCAATGAGAAGGTTATAAAGGAGGCTTTAGGGTCATTTGGAAAGACACATTGAGAGAGTCCAGAGATAGAATTTTTTTGATGGAGCAGTGCTTGCAGTGAGGGGCAGTAATTTTAGTTGGAGATTTTTCCTGAGACGGAGAATACAAAATAGAGAAGGCATAGAGTAGATAGTAGAGGCAACGTGTTGAGATTTTGGGGTAGCATCGGATGTGCTCTAGCTTCGAAATTTTGTGGAGGAGCTGGAGTACATGAGATCTCCAAGACCCAGAAAGTGTTTGGGGAAATTCCATCAGGTTTAAGAGTTATTCAAATAATTAATCTTTTTAATTAAGGACCCTAAGTCTAACTTAGGAAAATTAAAAGATTAAAGTGAATTAAATTAAACATGTGATGAGAGTGACTTAAGTGACACAGATCAAGCAACTTCTAATCTTCGTTGTTGATTAGAGATTAGATCACGACCAATGAGAAAAGTATAAGAGAAGGGCTTGTCGTCTGTTGGAGAACACACATTCGTAGAGCACTGAAGCTGAGATGAAATTCTAGGGTGTGGTTTGCTAAGAGTTTGCAGTGTAGTGAGGGGCAGTATTGGCGAGGGCTTCTGAATCCAAGGCCAAGAATACAACAACGATAGAGAGGCAAAATATCCAGCAGCGCAGAGGACAGCCGGTGCTACGCAGTCCAGCTAGAGCCCAGTCAGGGGCAGCGCAAAGGCAGCAGGAGCCACGCAGGCCCAGTCAGGGCAGTGCAGGCGCAGCGTAAGCCTAGAGAAGGTGACGCAGGCCCTTCTAGAGCAGTGTAGAGGCTGACGCAGAAGGCTGAGGAACAACGCTGGGGTTTCTGGTGGGCCAGAAAGGGCTTGAGTTCCGTAAATCACGTTTGAGGGTGTGAATCAACCATATTTTCTGTCTCCGAGTGAAACGGGTATTGTTGCCGTGATTTTCTCTGTAGGGCCAACCATGTCTGGTGCCCATAATTTGTTGTATTCAGATTCTACATAATAATAAAACCCTCCAGCGCTAGCTGCATCGGTTTTCCCACATTGGGTTTTTCCGGGGACATTTGTCCGAAAAATCTGTCACTTTGTCATATGAGCGTTATATTCACTATATGATCTGTATGTGTAGGCTGCTGTTTGTGTTTACTTCATTGTTTTTCTGAATTTTTCAGATTAATAACTTGTATAAATAATCAAGTAGAAGTAAATCAATGGTTAGCAATAGGTTTTCTTAGATTACGAAATTTTCACATGGTATAAGAGCATTGTATATCAAGCTGAATCTCCAGCAAATCGGCTGAAGAAGTTTTTGTTGCAGAGTGGCAGTTGAAGCAGCAGAGAATCTAGAGAGGGCAGCGCAACACCGGGAGGACGCAGTCCCAATAGAGGCCATGCAGGGGCTGATGCAGTCCCATCTGGGTGACGCAGAGGCAACACAGAGCCTTCCAGAGTGACGTAGGAGCAGCCTGCGCTGCGCTGAGCCAGTCTACTAACGTAGAGGCCAACCAGAGGGATGCAGTCTAGTTTCGAGTTGTTGTGCTGAGTTGCCGTGGTCCGGAAGCAGAGCTTTAGATTTTCAACAATTGATGGTGTGGTGGAGATTCTGTTGGTTCATAATTGTGCCTAGCTAAGTTGACAAAGAGTGGGAGGAGAACAACCGCTCAGCAGATTTTTGCCAAAGAAATCTGAGGATTGATCAGGAGGGTGATCGAAGAGTGCTGATTCAAAGGTTTTGGCAAATTTCAAAGGGAGGAAATCAGATGTCAGAGGGCGCAGAGGGTGCCTTTCTCGCCAAGGACCCTAGATCCGAGTTCTTGTTGAGGGTAGCAACAAAAGCAGGGAGAGGAGTATCTGCTTCAACAAATTATCTCCGAGCAGATGGCGCCATACGGATTGCGTGATCAGGTTAGGTTGGATGGCTTGTCCAACTTTGCTATCTGGAAGGCCAGAATCCTGACATTCCTGGAGGCATACGATTTACGGGGGCATGCAGAGAGCGTCTTGGCTACACCAACCGACGCTGCTCTTCTCGCGAAGCATAATGAAGCAGAGGCGCATGCCGAGCGCTTCATCATGGACAGGGTCAAGGATTATGTGGTCCCACACATAGCTAAGAATACAAGGTTGAGAATACAACAGCGACAGAGAGGCAACATATCCAGTAGCGCAGAGGGCAACCAGTGCTACGTAGTCCAACCAAAGCTCAGTCAGGGGCAACGCAGAGGCAGTAGGAGCCACGCAGGCCCAATTAGGGCAGTGCAGGGGCAGTGTAAGCCTAGAGAGGGTGACGCAGGCCCTTCCAAAGCAATGCAGAGGCTCACATAGGCCAGTAAGGCTGACACAGAGGGCTGAGGAGCAGTGTTGGGGTTTCCGGTGGGCCAGAAAGGGCTCGAGTTTTGTAAATCCCGTTTGAGGGTGTGAATCAACCACATTTTCTGTCTCCGATTGAAAGAGGTTTTGCTGCCGTGATTTTCTCTATAGGGCCAACCATGTCTGGTGCCCATAAATTGTTGTATTCAGATTCTGCATAATTATAAAACCCTTCAGAGCTAGCTGCACCGGTTTTCCCACATTGGGTTTTTTTTGTAGACATTTGTCCATAAAATCTGTCACTTTGTCATATGAGCGTTATATTCAGTAAATGATTTGTATATGTAGGCTGCTATTTGTGTTTACTTCGCTGTTTTTCTGAATTTTTCAGATTAATAACTTATATAAATAATAAAGTAGGAGAATAAATCAATGGTTATCAGTAGGGTTTCTTAGATTAAGAAATTTTCACACAACGTAGTAGCTATGCAGAGCCAGCGCAGTCGCTGCATCCTCAAGGGAATTTGAGATTCAATTGAGTGTCAGCGAGATCTAGTGCCGAAGAGCCGGGGTGTGAGACCGGAAGAGGCCAGAAGGGCAGATCCAGCTAGCAGAAGACCAGTGGCGCAGAAGCCGAGCAGTCACCACGCAGAGTGACGTAGAGACTGTGCAACGCAGTGGAGGGCTTGCAAATCTGGGGTTGTTGGTCAGTTGGGCTTCTAGATCAGTGTGAGATTTCTCTCACGGACTTTTTGTCAGTCATATTCTCTGCAGGGATTGCCAAAAAGGCATCCTAGATTTGTATTCAGAAATTTACTACATAATATATAAAACCTTAGATTTGCTGCACTGATTTTCCCTCATTGGGTTTTTCCGAGGACGTTTGTCCAAAAATAACGGTGTCTTATGTGTATATTTTTCTTTGCTCAGTTTCCTTGTTTCAGAATCATAAGTAATTAAGTGTAGGCTGCTTCAGTAATTTGCTTCAATATTTCATGGAGAAACTTGAAATAATTATGTATTGTAATTTACAAATAGGAGAAGTAAATTCAGCTGGTTGCAGTAGGATTTTGGAGATCATTTAGATCTAGGAATTTTCACATGGTATCACAGGGAGGTTTGATGTGAAACAGGAAGAGCAGATCTAGCACTAAAGCGAAGGCCGAATTGCTGCAGCAGCAACAGATTGAATCCTTAGAGGCATTGCGTAGTTCTAGCTAGAAGGGCTGAATTTTTGAGGTGGTCTCTCTTTGAGTGATTCCACAGAGAGGTAAGACTTCCGGATCGAGATCTTGCCAAGGCAGAGGGAGCAACGCAGAGCTAGAGGGATGCTGGTTTTCTACAAGCAGTTGCTGGGCAGAGAAGCGTCAGGCGAAGAAAAAGAGCACATGGTGAGGGAATTATTCCTCAGTGAGTTCCTTGACGAGGAATTAAGTTTTTCTCGTTTGCTGGGTAGCAGAGGAGAAGCAAACTTACCAGCTCCATCAGGGAGTGCGTAAGCCAGCCTAGAAGGTAGGCAGTAGAGAGAAAGAGGCAGCAGTTCGATAATTTTCGGCTGAGATGGCAGCTTGCGAACTTAGAGATCAGGATCAGTTGGAGGGATCCTCCAACTACATGATCTAGAAGGAAAGAATTAGATTCCTTCTGGATGAGTATGATCGCAAGGCGTTCGTAGAAAACGTGGTTGTTGTGCCTACAGATCCGAATCAAAATAAAAAGTACAAGGCCGATATGGAAAAATGCTAAGAAACTTATTGTTGATGTTGTCAAGGATCATATAGTCTCTCATATAACTGGAAAGAACATAACCAGTGAGATATAGGAGGCCTTGTCCATGCTATACGAAGGAACTACCGAGGAATGGAAGATGTACTTGGAACAGAAGCTCCAGATGATCTAGATGCAGAAGGGGGAGTGCATTGTTCTATTCCTAACAAGACTTTAGGAAATCCGTGATTAGTTGGCGACCGTGGGATCTACCCCATCTGCTACAACTATGGTGAGACTGGCCCTTAACGCAGCCACTGAGGAGTGGCAAGTTTTTGTCCATAGTATCTTGGGCAGGGCGACACTACTGAGTTGGGAGGCAATGTGGGCAACTCTTCCGGAGGAGGAGTTGAGAAGAGATCTGGTCAAGTGTAAACTTGATGGTAGTAGCGAGAGCAGATCGAAGAAGCCGAAGGAGGAGAATGCAACCTTCACATCGAAGGGGCAGCAAGGGCAATCGAGACGCAAGAAGGACTTCTCCAAGGTGAAGTGTTTCAGATGTGGCAAGATGGGCCACTATGCATCATAGTATCCTTTGAAGAAAAAGGACAAGGATGAGAAGCAATATCCAAAGGTTGCAGCTGCGAAGATCGAGGAGGATGAGTATGCCATGAGTGCCCACTCATCGCCAGGAGGGAGATGGGGTGACATGGAACTGTAGTTCACCTTGAACTTCAGTTGGGCAGGATCCTTGACAAACCCACCTCATGGATCATCATCTTGCTATGGGAGTCCATGATCAGTAGTAGAGGGATGGAGGAGTTTTCAGTGGGACCAAGGAGTGATGGAGCGACAGATGCAGTGGTTAGCAGTGCCAAAATCTAAGCAGTGCAAAGCAGAGAGGCAGCAGTGCGTAGAGGCATGGTGTAGTAGCTTCAACAACGTAGTGGCTTTAGAGGGCAGCATGGGACTAGCAGCAGTAAGATCTTCAGCACCGAGGTGCATCCACTGAATGCTTGTTCAGTTTTTGGGTGGTTTTAGTTGCTTCTCTCAGCAACTGAGTTGCAGTGCAGTGTAGTGTTAGCAGTGGAAGTGCTAACAACATAGTAGATGCAACACTTAAGAGAGAGTTGTAGTACGGATGTAGCATTGGCAGTGTCAAAGGCAGCAGTACAGTTACAACAACAACACAGTGGTTGATGGAAAACTTGTCAGATATCAGCAGTGTAGAGGATGCTTCAAGGTTGGAGCAATGTGTAGCAGGCATGTTGTTAGAATACTTTCCTCGCTAAGAGGGAGTGTTGATTTTTGGTAGCATCAGAAGTGCTCTAAGTCTCAAAATTTGTAGAGAGGCTTAGGCACATGTATTCCAAAGAACCCATAAATTGTTTGTGAAAATTCCACTCAGAATATGTTTTATTAAAATAATTAATTAGTTTAATGTGACCCTAAGTTTAAACTTAAGGAAATTAAATAATTAAAGGGTATTAATAAAATAGAGTGTGAATCTTCTAGAGAACATGGATCAAGTCAAGTTATAATCTTAACTGTCGATTGGAGATCTAATCTCGTTCATTGAAGTCTCAACGAGAAGGCTATAAAGGAAGGCTTGAGGGTCATTTGGAAAGACACACCGAGAGGGTCTAGATATCGATTTTTTTTTACGGAGCAGTGCTCGGAAGAAAATAAGATCTAAGTGATTCTTGATTGCAGTGAGGGGCAGTAATTCTGGTTGGAGCTTTTTCCTGAGCTGGAGAATACAAAGCAGAGAAGGCAAAGAGCAGATCATTAGAGGTAGCGTAGCAGCTACGTAAAGCCAATGCAGTCCCACGCAGAGGCAACACTGCAGCCTCAAGGGAATTCGAGATTCAGTTGAGGGTCAGCCATATCTAGTGCTTGAGAGCCGGGGTGTGAGACCGAAAGAGGCCATAAGGCAAATCCAGCCAACAGAAGATTAGTGACGTAGAAGCCACACAGTCCCCACGTAGAGTGACCAGAGGCTGCGCAACGCAATGGAGGGCTTGCAGATCCGGATTGTTGGTCAGTCGGGCTTCCAGATCAGTGTGAGATTTCTCTCACGAACTTTTTGTCAGTCATATTCCAAGGATTGCCAGAAAGGCATCCCAGATTTGTATTCAGAAATTTATTGCATAATATATAAATCCTCAGATGTGCTACATTGGTTTTCCCACATTGGGTTTTTCTGTGGACGTTTGTCCAAAAATAACGGTGTCCTATGTTTGTATTTTTCTTTGCTCAGTTTCCTTGTTTCAGAATCATAAGTAATTAAGTCTAGGCTACTTCAGTAATTTGCTTCAATATTTCATGAAGAAATCTGAAATCATTCTATAATGTAATTTACAAATAGGAGAAGTAAATTCAGCTGGTTGCAGTAGGTTTCTAGAGATCATTTAGATCTAGGAATTTTTACAGGAACTGCGTCAGTGGCTTTGTGTTGCTACTGTGGCTCTCTTTGTCTCTGCTGCTATGCACTCTCAAGCTCAAGAATGCTTCCAACCGGAATTATTGCCCCTCTTTGCAAAATATCTCTCGATCAAATTTTCTCTCTGAGCACTGCTCCAAGGAATCGATTTCTGATCTCTGCCAAATGTGTTTTCCAAATGACCCTTCAAGCCATTCTTATAGTCTTCTCGTTGAGACTTCAACGACCCAGATTAGATTTCTAATCAACGGCTAAGATTAACTTTTGACTTGATTTGTTTGTTCTAGATCATTCTCATTCATATTCTAGTAATTCACTTTAATTATTTTATTTCCCTAAGTTTAGACTTAGGGTCCTTTTAAAAATAATTAATTATTTCTATAGAATACAATCTGAGTGGAATTTCACCAAACTATTTCTAGTTTATCTGGAATACATGTGTCTAAGTCTCTCCACAAAACTAGAGCACATCCGATGCTACCCAAAATCAACAAAGTTTTGGAACACTGTGGGTGTTGGAGGTCCCATGGCTATGTGTGATGCTCTATTGTTGCTCGGAGACTCATGGCTCTCCACACCTCACTTGTGGGTGCCAATATGCTCCTCTGAAGGACTTGGGTCCTAGGTAAGGTTCCCAAGCCGTGATGAAACTTCTTGACAATCACACACAATATCCAATGCTAACATCTACATCATTAGGTACATTTAATCATTTTTGCATCTAAGTGAACCAAGCTTTCAATTAATGGGAAATTTTACACTTAAAATATGGCTTCCCATCCAAAACTAAGGGTTCAAACTCGTTACAGTGTTACCTCCCTAGGTAGGAGTGGCTAATAGACCACCCGATTTGGTGTTTCCAACCCCTAAGGGGAAATGACATGTCCTTGGTCCACTCTTCAATTGATAGGTGTCATGTGAATAATAATGGAACGAAGAGGGGCATAATTCATGGCTAAGTGCCATGGTCGAAGTGACCAGCTATGATGGGATCTTCATCTTGAGTGTATAGATGTGTGGGGAGGGAGCAATCATGGAGGCATGAGTTACCAACTCAGCCTTTATTTTTTCCACCCATCTTGTGCGCCTTTTACTTTTTCTTGATTTTTTTTGTATTAATGCTCGTAGCTCAAGGGTTAGAGCTTGCTTTCTATGATGTATAACAGTGATTACCCCCTTAAGGGCGAGGCGGCTCATTGCCCACTAGGGGTTGGAACATGCAATTGTTCCTTCTCATAATGCGAGAGCATGTGCGTGGGAACTAGGTGACGACCATAATGAGTAAGGTAGAGCTCATACTAGGCTCTTGTCCACGTGCTAATGTGTATGCCCCAACCATTTTTTGCATATTGAGCTTCTTTTGTTTCTACTTGTGGCCATTATTTGCTTTTCCCTTTTCTTTTAGCTGCATCAACCTCCTAGGACCAAGTTCCGGGCCCTACCCAAGTATGAGGATGTATGGTGCCAATCCCAATGAACCAGTGGTCAGTTGAACCCGAAGAAGGGAGGTTGAATATGGGGCTCGTAATTGAAGATGAAAAATGGTAAGTATGAAATAGGGAGAGATGGGACTACACTATCTCAATTGGGTTTCCCAGGTAGTGCCCCTCCTATACCTGTTGGTCCATTAGGGGAGTTCTTAGTGGACTAGGATGAAAGATTAACCCTCCATTTAAGGTGAGGGAATAAAATGATGATCAAAACCCTATTCCTTCTAGGTTACCCAATAATTCCATGCCAAATGCCCAAATACAAGCACGCATAAGCACCAAATTGAAAAATGAATAAAGTACCTTTTGATCTGAGGCCCACCTTCCAACATGCGCTATTGGAAAATGGGCGAGGAAACATATGACTGATGCAGGTGGTGGAGAAATGAATGGCACAACATCATCAACTACTAGTGGTTGTCAAGGGTTGTTGGCTGTTGGCTTGAAGAGATGGTAGGAGAAAAATTTCCCCTATGGGTTACCCTCTTTTGGTGGGTAACATCTAGCTCGAACTAGGACATGAGCTCACTGTAGAGTGCATGATCCATTTACTCGAATGGGGTGTTCATGAGAACTCTAACAATCTCCTAGGGCCACAAACTTGTAACATGCACATTACCACAAATTGTTTGGGAGCATCTGCATTGGGCGTAGGATATCACCCATATTTTTCATCAAAATAATAATCCATACAAAAAGCAAAGTCTAATCTAATTGCAAGGTCTATTATTGGCTGGAAGAGATGGTAGGAGAAAAATTTCCCCTATGGGTTACCCAATTTTGGTGGGTAACATCTAGCTCCAACTGGGACATGAGCTCATTGTAGAGTGCATTATCCATTTACTCGAACGAGGTGTTCATGAGAATTCTAACAATCTCCTAGGATTACATACTTGTAACATGCACATTACAACAAACTGTTTGGGAGCATCTGCATTGGGCGTAGGATATCACCCATATTTTTCATCAAAATAATAAATCCATACAAGAAGTAAAGTCTAATCTAATTGCAAGTCTATTCTAAATGCGTCATAATCTATATGAAAACATGACATGAGTGATGTTAGCATGCGAAAAGGAAATGCAATACTCCTACACTACCATGCATAACACGTGAATGTCAGGTCACATGAATGGGGGAGGGGGTTCCCTTTCACTGGAGAAGGAAAAATTTTGCCATCAAGCTTGGCAATATAAAAGTATCCCATTCCCATTTTCTCATGGATCTTGACGAGGACGAGGTCTTTGTCAACCAAGACAAGATCTCTTATTTTGAAATCATTCTTTGGTTTTTGGACTTGTTGTCACCCAAAGTGTACACCTAAGGTGCAATGCTCAGAGTAGGGGTTGTCACTCTGATCCTTACTCACTCTATTTAAACTCTCTTCTGGGCCCTGGCTAAATCAAGCGGGGTATCCATAAAGGTGATGATGATAGGGAAAACCTGTTGGAACAACAAGTTCTAGGAGATTAAGGGCAGGATCACTACCTCTCTAGACAATTTGAGATGAGATTAATTAGCAAGTGTATTTATTAGATGAGCAAAATTTTAAGATGGATTCTATTGAGATCAAAATAGCATGACTAGACTATCAAATGTAGACCAGTGCCTTATGAACAATATGCTAAATATAGATTATATCACTTGTGAAATACGAAAATTTCAAGTTACCAGATAAGCAGTGCTGCAAGGAAAGTTAGTAAGATAGATCAAGACAACTAGAAATATGAGTAGTAAACAATTTAAGAACAACATGCAAGTAATTATGATTTACAAAGTACAACAAGCTTGCAATTACAAAGTAAGCCCACAATTCCAGTTGTAATGATCAAATGCAAGGTGAGGTGCAAGATCTAATCTAATGTGAGATGCATGACCTTAATTAGATGCCTATTCTAAGTGAAAATCCTTCTCCTCAATTGTTTTAAAGTAGGTCTGTTATTTATAAAATATATAAAAATATAAATGATAATGGTAATTGTAATAAGGATTAGTTAATGAGTAATTAGTTTTGAAGAGGCATGTCTAAATGGGACATGACCATCCATGAAGAGGCACCCGCCTAGGGTATATAAGCAGAGCCTCACTCTCATTTGTAACATCATTCTCATTCATACATTTTAATATATATTGATGTATCTTCAATGGAGATCTTTATATTCCAAGTCTTTTGGAGTGTTTAACTTGTTATAATGAACCTTGTTCGTAACAAAGTCTCACCCAAGGTTGTAGAAAGAAGGTCCGAGGAAAGAGGCTAAGGCCTTATTAATGATACCTCCTCTTGCTACAAATGACCCAAGTGCCTCCGTTCCTACAAGGGATTGCCTGCAAGAGAACTGCAAGGTCACTTGTTTTAGCCATTTAGCAAGGGTCAAACATCGCAAATTGGGTGGAGAAGGGGTTCCTAACTTTCTTTCAACCAAAATTATCCTTGGAGGTAAGTTTTAGTGATGCAATCACTATTCTACAATGAGGATGCAAATGATGAAGTCAACTTGCTCCAATGAGATGACAACGATATCAATATGCTTCCAAGAAATAAATGTCAACAAGCTTATAACCAGGCTATGAGATAAGTGCTTGAAAACAAGACTATTAGCTTATGACAAAAGATTGATGAAGCAATGAGAGATACTCAAATGAAATAATTGATTAGGTGTTGGAGAAAATTACAATGCCTTTAGATATTTGTAATATCCCCAAAGGGAAATAACCAGTAATACACAGAAATATGCCAGACAGATATAGAAAATACAATGCTGGAACCAGATCATGGAACAAGTACACATAGAATGCCAGAAAACTAAGCCATTTTATTAATCTGAGAGTACAAGATAATCAGAATGAGTGCACCTATCCTTGCCCTAGGCAAGTGGAGACCCTTTCAGAACAAATGATGGCTGCAAATATGGACAGCGTCCTAGCTGGCTGAAGGGCTGCTATGAAGAGCTGCTGCTGGAATGCAATGGAACTGTGAACTGAAGACTAGAAGATGGCTGATATCAGTCCTCCAAACCCTCACCAATAAAAACGCTATCTCTGCTAGTGACAGCGCAGAAACAGATGGAGTGCTGGTCACAAAACCTCCAGATGACTTGATCAACTCCTCAAGGCTAGGAATGCTGGAAAACGCTGTCAAGCCCCACTCACATGACCCTGCTCATCAGATCAGCGTCCTCCCTGATGGATCTGCGTCCTATATGCTCAGATCTGCTGGATCTGAAGCCTCCAATCCAGATCTGCGTCCTATCCCTTCAGATCTACGTCCTCCTAGATCAGATCTACTGTTATCTCTTCAGATCTATGCTGGATCTGACAATATCTCCTCAGATCTGCAACCTCCAAGGCTGGATCTGATGTTATCTCTTCAGATCTAGGCTGGATCTGCCAATATCTCCTCATATCTGCAATCTCTCAAGCTGGATCTAATGCTATCTTTCCAGATCTGCACCCTACAGAACTAGATCTGCAAATATCTCCTCAGATCTGCAATCTCCAAGGCTGGATCTGCCAATGTGTCTTCAGATCTGCGTCCTTCTCTTCCCTGGAACAGCGTCCTCTCTCTAAGTCTGATCTGCGTCCTTTCTTCTCCTGGAACAGCGTCCTTCCTCTCAGATCTGAACTGCGTCCTTCCTCCCCCCCTGAAACAGCGTTCTGCCTTCTAGATCTGCGCAGCCACAAGAAGGGCTTCTTCCTCTCCAAATCTCCACCTGAAACTGCTGAAACTGAAGGATGTTACTCAGAAAATAACCTTACTAGGGCGGGCACTCGAAGTCCCCCGAAGCTAAGGGTGAAACCAGAAATAACCTTACCAGGGCAGGCACTCGAAGTCCCCCGAGGCTAAGGGTGAGATCTCCAACCGGAGACACTCGGTTGCACTAAACAGTGCTGCAGACCGACTAAACAACCGGCGTGCTGAAGCAGACAGAAGTCTAGCTCTCCAAATCCTCTCAATATCAATATCAAATCATGCATGTTCAAATGAGGTGAGAACCCCACCTTTTATAATGCTAAACTCCCTCCAAAACCTTAACTGCGTCCTTCACTCTCCTTGGCCTGCGCAGTTAACCTTGGGTCAGCCTGATGCCTCCCCATCATACTCATGTGGACCCCCAAGGCCCCCTCTCTAAGTTATAACATCAATCAACTAGGAAAAGAACACTTTATTTATAAAGTGAGGTGACTAAAGTGAGGTGACCCCTCTTATTTCTCACTTTATTTATTATTTCTAACTAAAGCAGCAAAATTAAACAAAAATGAAATATTCCAATTAGCAAAGCTAATTGGGAATATTACAGTCTCCCCCGGCAAAACGTTGCTTGTCCTCAAGCAACTGAAGTGATGGATGTTGTAAGATCCTCTCATCCTCCCAAGTGGCATCCTCATCCGGTAAATTCCTCCATCTCACCAGGAATTCTCTGATCTTCCTGCTCTGCAGTTGTCTCTCCCTAGTGTCAATAATAGCCTCCGGCTGTAACACCAGATGCCCCTCATCATCTGTAGGCGGTAGCTCCTCGGTGACCCTCACATGCTGGCCCAGTGCCTTCTTCAGGCATGACACATGAAAGATGTTATGAATCCGGCTGCCTTGGGGCAGCTCCAACTCATACGCAACCTGCCCGATCCTGCGTATCACCCTGTATGGTCCATAAAAACGAGGCTTTAGCTTCTCCGCCCCCTTCTGCTTGAGCGAAGACTGTCGGTATGGCTGTAGCCGTAGGTAGACCAGGTCCCCTACCTCAAAGTGTCTCTCCATCCAACCCTTATCAGCATACAACTTCTGCTGATTCTGTGCTGTGGCTATGTTGTCCTTGAGAGCTCGGAGGATGTCTTGGCTCTCTTGGATCCATAACTTGGCTCGCGGAGCCCTGCTAACACCAAACATCATATCCACAAAAGATAGGGAATGATATCCATACAAAGCATAGAAAGGTGTCATACCGATGGACATATGGTGGGTTGTGTTGTAGCAGTGCTCGCCCAAATGTAGCCATTTCAGCCATGCTCTCTGCTGCCCACTGACGTAGTTACGCAAGTAGCCCTCCAGCCACTTGTTAACTATCTCCGTCTGCCCGTCCGTCTGTGGATGATAACTAGTGCTCGGTGTCAATTCTGTCCCCACTAGTCGGAAGAGCTCCTGCCAAAATCCGCCCATAAAACGGCTGTCCCTGTCGCTGACAATGGTCTTGGGTAGACCATGCAATCTGAAAACCTCCCTGAAAAACAACTCTGCCACCTGTGCCGCTGTGTGATGTGCCGAAATGGCGAAAAAGTGAGCATACTTCGTCAGCCTATCAACCACCACGAAGATGCAATCTTTGCCCTGCACTGTGGGCAACCCTGTGATGAAGTCCATCGAAATGCTCTCCCACTTCCCCTCCGGAATGGGAAGAGGTTGCAACAACCCCGCGGGATGACTCATCTCCCCCTTGTTCCGCTGGCAAACCTCGCACTCCCTGACATGCTGGAGTACGTCCTCCTTGAGGCCCTTCCATGCAAATCTCTCCCGGATGGCCCTGTACGTCTTGGTGAACCCCTGATGGCCCGCCAAGGGTGAATCATGTGAAGCCTGGAGTATGTTCTCCTTGAGCTGAGATCCCTCAGTCAAGAAGATCCTGTCCCTGTAATAGATGACCTCATCGGCCACCCTGTATCTGCTATCCGCTACCTGCCCATCCAGAACCTCGCATGCAAATCTATCTTTGGAGTACTCAACCAGTAGTCGAGCCTTCCAGTCAGCGTCCAGGCTCATGAGTGATAACATGGCCGGTCTACGGGAAAGGGCATCAGCTACCACGTTATTCTTCCCCTTGACATACTCTATGTCAAAGTCGTAAGCCTGGATCTTGCTGATCCACTTCTGCTGCCTCTCCTGCAACTGCTTCTGCTCCAGAAAGTACCTCAGACTGTTATGATCTGTCCTCACCCTGAATCTGCCACCTACCAGGTACTGTCGGAATTTGGCCAATGCATGCATGATGGCCAGCATCTCCTTGTCATATATGGGATATAACCTCTCGTGTGGAAGGAGCTTCCGGCTCTCGAATGCAATCGGATGACCCTCCTGCATCAAAACTGCTCCAATCCCCTCTCCCGATGCATCGCACTCTAGGACAAAGGGCTGCGTAAAATCTGGCAATGCTAACACGGGACAACTGCTCATCACCTCCTTGAGCTTATCAAAAGCTCGCTGTGCTGTATCCGACCAACTGAATGCCCCCTTCCTCGTCAGCTCCGTGAGGGGTGCAGCAAGCTGAGAGAAGCCCTTGACGAACTTCCTGTAGTAGGTGTAGATACCAATAAACCCTCGAAGTTCTGTTACATTCCGTGGCTCTGGCCAGTCCCTGATAGCCCTGATCTTCTCCTCGTGGACTCTCACCCCGTCCACTCCTATGATGTGTCCCAGATACAGCATCTCCGTCAATCCAAACTCACACTTGGAGAGCTTGGCAAAGAACTACTGCTCCTCCAAAATGTGCAAGACCGTCTCAATGTGCTGGAGATGCTCCTCCCAAGTCCTGCTGTAGATAAGGATATCATCAAAGAAAAACAGCACAAACTTCCTCAGATGATCCCTGAAAATGTGGTTCATACAAGACTGGAAAGTAGCTGGGGCATTGGTCAACCCGAATGGCATGACCAGGAACTCAAAGTGCCCATAGTGACACCTGAAAGCAGCCTTGGGAATGTCCTGTTCCCTCATGCGTATCTGATGGTACCCAGATCTCAAATCAATCTTTGAGAAGAACCGTGCTCCTCTCAGCTCATCCATCAGCTCGTCGATCCTGGGAATGGGGTACCTGTTCTTCAGGGTCTTCTTGTTCAGAGCTCGGTAATCAATGCACATGCGTAATGTGCCGTCCTTCTTCTTCACCAGCACTACTGAAGAAGCGAAAGGACTGATGCTGGGTCGAATGTGCCCAAGGGCCAGCAACTCCTGAATGGCCCGTTCTATCTCATCCCGATAGGCCTTAGGATGCCTATACGGTGTGGTGATCACTGCCTGTATCCCCTGCTCCAACTCGATCGTGTGCTCAAACCCCCGATCTGGTGGCTGTCCTGGTGGAATGTCTCCAAAAACTACTGCATATCTGTCGAGAAGAGTCTGTAGATCAGGGTGCACTGTCCGTCCCGTATCTACTACCTCTGAAGCCCGCAACTCTACTGCCCACTCTATATCTCCCTTGCGGAATGTCGCCTCCATGCTGTGTGCCGATACTGTCTGGGGTGGATATGTGTTCTGCCCTCGTATCTTCTCATGCTTCCTCGTCTTGGGATCATCCCACTCCATCTCTAAGGCCTTCCAATCCGTTGTGACCTTCCCCAGAGTAATAAGCCACTGAACCCCCAATATCACATTGGTGTCCGGGATGTCCACCACAAAGAAGTGATCGGTCAATGTATAGGTGCCCATCGTCACTGATAATTCTGGTACATATTGAGCACATGCCATGGTCTGATCTCCTGGTACCAAAACAGAAAATCCATCAAAGCCCTCCGTCGGTATGCCTCTCCGCTCAATCATCTGGGCATCAATGAAGTTGTGGGTGGCCCCACTATCGACTAAGACCGAAACCCGCTGTCCGCGCACTGTCCCCCGTACGCGCAATGTCAGATACTTGGGGACTCCTCGCAATGCTGCTAGAGCTCCCCCAGTAGGTGCGAATGATGCCCCACCTGCATCGGGTGGTGGAGGTGGTAAGGTACTCTGCGCTGCGTAACATCCTCCTGCCTTCTCATCATCCTCCTCATCCTCTTCCCCGCTGCTCTCGGAGAAGACCTCTATGAAATGTGCCTTCCCTGCCGCACATTTGTGTCCCGGTGCCCACGACTCCTGGCAAGTGAAGCATAATTGCTTCCGCCTCAGCTCTCTCCTGGCTTCATCATCCATCTGCCCTCGTCCCGGATTCGCCTTGGGAGGTGGAGCCCTCGTGTCCTTCCCCTTAGGCTGGAAAGCCTGTCTCTGGGGATAAGGTGGCCGAGTCCTGGGCAAGACATCCTGTAAGTCTCGAGTCCTACTGATAGCATCCTGCAGTGTAGCCGGTTTGTTTGACCGGACTAGGCCACGAAGTGGCTCGGACAGCCCCTCCACAAACATATAGACCATCCGAGCTGTCGATAAGTCAGGTACCATCACTGAAACCCTCAAGAAATCCGAGATGTATGCTTCTGCGCTCCCAGTCTGTTTGAGCTTGGTCAGCTCAACAAAATGCTGCTCCGGATCCCTCCTGTCAAAACGCTCTACCACCCTCCTGGTAAACTCGGCATACGTCGTCATTGTGGAATGCCCGAGCGTCGCCATCCCATGAAACCACCAATCCTGAGCCTCACCCTCTAAATGCAATGTAGCCATCTTAATGGCATCCGTCTCCGACATCTGATTAAGCTGGAAATAGATGTCCAGCTTCTCCACCCAAGATTTTGCCGTAGTCTTTGATGAACCATCAAACATAGGCAAATGGAATCTACTGGCCGCACGGTGGTCATCACGGTGGTATCCATGCCCCTTGTGCTGGTGCTGATCATGGGGTTTGATGCCGTACTGGAACTGGAGATAGCGCTTGAAGGGGAGAGTATCCATGAACTCCTGTCCTAAGGCCCGCCATTCTGCAAAAGCGGCTGCCCATCGAGCTGGACTCAACTCTCTCGGTGCTGTCGACCCCTCGTCCTCTACCAAGAAGGTAGGCATGGTAGGACGTGTGGGTGCTGGACCATCCCTCTGTGCACCTCCCTGCACTCCTGTCCCTGTGTCTCCTGGCAAGAATGTGGGCATAGTGGATCGCTGAGCCGTTACAATGGGAATAGCATCGTGCACTGGTATATGGCGAGACACACTCGATCCCTCACCGATCTGAAGAACTCTAGGGAGCTCTCTCTGACTGATCTCTATGGCTCGGAGCCTCTGTGACTGCTCCTGCACCATCTGTGATGTCTCCTGCATCCTCTGTGACGTCTCCTGTATGTGACGGAGGACCGCCTCTTTAAACCTCACATCATCCTCTGCCATTGGATTACGCTGTTGTTGCTCTGCCTCTGAATCTGTCTCAGGTGGCTCCTGATCAGAATCGCTTCCCCCGAAAGGAAACTTCCACCTATCCTCTGCTTCTCTACGTTCCTTCCGATAGATGTAGGGGTTATCCCCGGGCGTCATAGACTGCTAGCACCACAGGCTGAGCCAGATCTATGCTCTGATACCACTGTAATATCCCCAAAGGGAAATAACCAGTAATACACAGAAATATGCCAGACAGAGATAGAAAATACAATGCTGGAACCAGATCATGGAACAAGTACACATAGAATGCCATAAAACTAAGCCATTTTATTAATCTGAGAGTACAAGATAATCAGAATGAGTGCACCTATCCTTGCCCTAGGCAAGTGGAGACCCTTCGGACTGAAATGATGGTACGCAAACAGCGTCCTAGCTGGCTGAAGATCTGCTATGAAGAGCTGCTGCTGGAATGCAATGGAACTGTGAACCGAAGACTAGAAGATGGCTGATCTCAATCCTCCAAACCCTCACCAATAAAAACGCTGTCTCTCGAAGTAAGGATACCAGAAACAACATGAGGCCGGGTCACAAAACCTCCGATGACCTCGATCAATCCTCAAGACTAGTAATGCTGGAAAACGCTGTCAAGCCCCACTCACATGATCCTGCTCACCAGATCAGCGTCCCCCCTGATGGATCTGCGTCCTATATGCTCAGATCTACTGGATCTGAAGCCTCCAATCCAGATTTGCGTCCTAGGCCTCCAGATCTGCGTCCTCCTAGGTCAGATCTACTGTTATCTCTTCAGATCTATGCTGGATCTGCCAATATCTCCTCAGATCTGCAACCTCCAAGGCTGGATCTGATGTTATCTCTTCAGATCTAGGCTGGATCTGCCAATATCTCCTCAGATCTGCAATCTCTCAAGCTGGATCTAATGCTATCTCTCCAGATCTGCACCCTACAGAACTAGATCTGCAAATATCTCCTCAGATCTGCAATCTCCAAGGCTGGATCTGCCAATGTGTCTTCAGATCTGCGTCCTTCTCTTCCCCGGAACAGCGTCCTCTCTCTAAGTCTGATCTGCGTCCTTTCTTCCCCTGGAACAGCGTCCTTCCTCTCAGATCTGAACTGCGTCCTTCCTCCCCCTGAAACAGCGTTCTGCCTTCTAGATCTGCGCAGCCACAAGAAGGGCTTCTTCCTCTCCAAATCTCCACCTGAAACTGCTACCAATTCCCACCGAAACTGAAGGATGTTACTCAGAAAATAACCTTACTAGGGCAGGCACTCGAAGTCCCTCGAAGCTAAGGGTGAAACCAGAAATAACCTTACCAGGGCAGGCACTCGAAGTCCCCCGAGGCTAAGGGTGAGATCTCCGACCGAAGACACTCGGTTGCACTAAACAGTGCTGCAGACCGACTAAACAACCGGCGTGCTGAAGCAGACAGAAGTCTAGCTCTCAATATCAATATCAAATCATGCATGTCCAAATGAGGTGAGAACCCCGCCTTTTATAATGCTAAACTCCCTCCAAAACCTTAACTGCGTCCTTCACTCTCCTTGGCCTGCGCAGTTAACCTTGGGTTAGCCTGATGCCTCCCCATCATACTCATGTGGACCCCCATGGCCCCCTATCTAAGTTACAACGTCAATCAACTAGGAAAAGAACACTTTATTTATAAAGTGAGGTGACTAAAGTGAGGTGACCCCTCTTATTTCTCACTTTATTTATTATTTCTAACTAAAGCAGCAAAATTAAACAAAAATGAAATATTCCAATTAGCAAAGCTAATTGGGAATATTACAATATTAGTGCGCTTATTAGATGATCTCGTTGTTAATTTTGGGCAACTAGGTCCAAACTCCATGTTGCACTGCTCATATGATGATGATCATATTTTTGTTGGATTCCTCTTTCGGAGAGGTGCAAGATTGATCTAAGGATCATCTTGTTTGGATGAGTAGAACATATATTTTGATTTTATTTTCCACACATGTGCAAGATCAGCCAGATTTGTAATGTAGGCTCACAAGCCTAATAGATGTGTCACACACCCTCACTGATGAATATAAATTGGAGAGACTTGGAGATCATTTGCTCATCAACTCATCACACATTCTCTCTTGTGATCTGATTCGTTCGATCCGCCTTTGGGGGCTTCTTTCCTTCACACGTGCGGAGCTGAAGCTGCGAAAATCTGCGGACTTGTTTTAGGGCTGTTTGCTGTGCGTTGACCAGCGTTGACCCTGGTCAACCCTTGATGTTTTGACCTCCAAACTTTTCAGAAAATCTGATTTTTGAAGGCAGTATCACTGGGCACAAAAATCGAGGAAAAAGGAGCAAGTTGTCTGAAGCCCTAAATCTGCAGCGTTGTCTTTCTGCATTGACTTTTCTGCACTGACTTTCTGTTGACCAGTGTTGACTTTTGATTAGCTGTCTTTGAGGGCTGTGTGAGACATTTGGAGGGTTGGCTGATTTGATGTTGAGAAAAACTTTGCTGGCTGGTGCATCTTGTTGACTGCCATAACGCACACTATTCTATATCTTTTGCTGGGACAAGAAGAATTGTAAATCTGATCTATATTATTGGTTTGTCTTCTGTTGATCTATTATTGTGTTCTATCAGCATTTTAATTTCATGTTTATGTGATTGCTAAATTGAATCGGGCCTAAGAAAGATTGAAGTAAATTTGCATTATGCATAGAACATTCCATGTCTATCTAAATTTAACACTCACTTATTTAGACAGTTGAACAAGTAAAAGACTTTTAGAAATATCATGCTTATAAGATTGCAAGTGAAATTGGCAACAGTGATTTGCTGCAAAATGCAACAAAAATTAAACTATGCAAATGCAAACTGAAAGGGAGAAACAACAATGCAGTCATGAAATGCAACTAGATTTTAATCATGCAACTATGCAATGCAACAATGATAAGAAAAGAGAGGTACGAGGGATGGTTAGTGAATGTGAATCACAAGAGAGAAACCAAGACAATGCCTTCTATCCCATAGTTGTCCTATGCCAATAGTCCAACTTCACAGAATGCTCCAAACTTCAAATATACTACTGTCAACAAGGGGTCAAACCACGCTGCAATGCCACTGATATACCAGACCTCTGCAAATTAGGATCAGTCACTTCTAAAAAGATTTATTCACCAAAAAACACTTATGGTTATTATGTGTTTAGAGTGTTTTTTAGGCCCTTTTATTATTATTCTTCTTATGAATAGGGTCCACCACTACTACTTCAGATCTGAAGTATGTGACAGTGAGTAAATAGACCACAAATGGAAAGGATTCGAGTCCTTTAAAGCTTGCAGCCTAGCCTCAAGGATATTGTGTGAAGCTGAGGCTTAAAGTTGCAATGTTTGAGCCACAGAGAGGTGTCAACGCCCTTAAAATCCTCACACTGTACCTGCAATCACAACAGAGATTAGCCCTAGACTGAAAACAATGTAACTAGACCTCAAGATATTGCTGACAACAAGTGATCACTCTGTTGTAGCTACTGCTGAAGTATATCAGTCCACTGCAATAAAAGAAAATTCAGACCCATGTAGCTCAGGATCAGTCAGCCAATACCCACGTCCAAGGAAGATGAAGGCTAGAAAAAATTATTTAAAATGTTATGAATTATATATGAATAATTTCAGGCCTTTAATTGTGATGATTTGTTGTGACAACCCTTCAAATATATGATTGCTTCAGATCTGAAAAATGTGATATGTCAAGACAGAATTTTAAAGGGAAATCCATAAAAAGCAGTGAGAAACTCCTTCAAATTGATGGTGCAATGCTCTTGCAAATAGATAAGGGTCAGTCTATAAATAATAAGCAACAAATATCAGCCCTTACAGGACTGCAAGCAAAGGAAATGGGCCTGCAAAACTCCAAATAGTCAGTCTACAAAAAATTTCAAACCCAGCTAATGACCAAGCCCTTACAGACAACAATTTTAGGGCTGCAAAATTTGGAGTTACAACTTTGATAAACTGATGAATGATTATGATGACTTTCGGATATCTGACTGCTCGAACATGATGGAATTCCTTGCAAAAATGTGTACTGCTATAGGGTAGTTGACATGGAGTGGTCAACAAGACCCATTGCTTCTTATGAATAGTTGGCTTTGGATTTGACTTCTTGACATTGCAGACTTCTTGAGAAGCAGGAGGATTGGCCAATTTAGATGATTTGCTTGAATTGTTTTGGTTCATGGTCTTGTGTTGATGGCCAGGAAATTGGAAGGGATGGATGTCCTCCACATGATTTGGAAGTTGGGGCTCCCTGCAGAGAATAAAGGGGGTCCCATCAGGCTTGATATTAGTGGCATATGATAGGTCATTTTGTAATTGGCCACCCACTGAGGCGCTCGATTTTCTTGCTAGTAACATTCCCCATACAACTACATCCATTAGCACCAAAATGTCCTTATTAGCAGTCAGGGAGACCTTAAGATCTTTAATAAGACAATATACGAGAATTGACCTAGAATCAAAACCACACATTTTTATATGGCCCAGTGATTTCCAATTCTGATTGATGCACGACTTTTAATGGTATGACATTAGTAGAAGCTCCCAAGTCAAGCATACAATTATGAATTATAAGTCTATTGATCACAAGGGACAACACGAATGGTTCATGACCCTCGTTTTCTTTGTCAAAGCTCATATTTTGTAATATAATGAGAGGATCATCAGGCTCATCATTGAGACCTAAAGCCTTTTTGATTTGCCTCCTATGAGGAGGGAGTTTAACCATCTCCTTTATGGGGACTTGCATAGTACGTTCTGTGTCACTGTGTTCGGCGAACTTTATTGATGAAGTTCAAAGTTTGTCGAACATCAACCCATGCCGAATTTGTTCCATTAAGTTCGGCAAAAAATTCATATGGATTCTTAACTTTGTGAACTTCGGAAGATGTTTGGAGAATATACTGTGATTTTCTGTTAGAATGCTTTTAGTGCTAGAGATACCTATTACTTTTAGCCTCAAGGTTCTAATTCTTAGTAAATATAAGTGTGAAAGTGTTCCGAGCAGCATTAGAAGAGGGTTCAACTTAGGATATCGAATGTTATTGACAATAAATATGGGAATAGATGACAATATTGAATTATATATATAAGTTTTTAGTATGTCGAATTTAATGCCGAATTTTATCGCTAAAATTTTAATTGTTGAACTTTATTCGAATTTCAAAGTAGTCGAACTCGTACACGAACACAAATGCGGTGACTATGAGTACGTTTAGCCATCGCACTACCCGCATCCACATTCAGTTGGATTTCATCATTTCTAGGCTTAGGCTTTGTCTTACTTTGAGACGACATGTCCTTATTCCACCTTTCAATTGTTAGGTGTCATGTGAATAGTAATGGAGTGGAGGGGGGGAAGACGTCATGGCCAAGTGCCATGGTCGAAGGGACCAACTATGATGAGATACTCATCTTGAATGTATAGATGAGGGGAGGGGGCAATCATGGATGCGTGAGTTACCAACTCGGCCTTTGTTTTTCCCACCCTCTTGTGTGCCTTTTACTTTTTCTTTATTTTTATTTTTTGTATTACTGTTCGTATTTCAAGTGTTAGAGCTTGCTTTGTATGATGTATAACAATGATTACCCCCTCAAGGGTGAGGTAGCTCATTTCCTACTAGGGGTTTGGACATGGAAGGGTGCCTTCTCATAATGTGAAGGGCATAATGTGAAGGGCAATATGTGCTCAGGAATTGGGTGACGTTCACGCCATATGCCCGAAATACAAGCAAGCATAAGCACCCGGTTACAAAATGAATAAAGTACCTTTTGATCGGATGCCCACCTTCCAACGTGCACTCTTTCCAAATGTGCAAGGAAACATAAGACTGCGAAAGGTGGTGGAGAAATGAATGGCACATCATCATAGGCCACTAGTGTCTGTCAGGGGCTGCTGGTTGCCGACTGGAAGAGATGTAGGAGAAAAATTTCCCCTATGGGGTTACCCACTTTTGGTGGGTAGTAGGGCCACTGGCCTACTATGAACCACTGATCAACATGATCACTCATCAAACTCATCAGCGGTATTAGAAATGGTATCATCAATAGGAGCTACATAAACATCGTCTTGTTCAAAGTCTTCAGACTCATCAGATTCATCAACCTTATATGGTAGAAAAAGTTTAACATGCCTAACCAATGATTTTGGTTTGAGTGAAGGGTTCACGTCCTCAACTTTATAATTATTATTATGGTAGAAAAAACTTAACACGTGTAACCAATTATTTTGCTTTGAGTGAAGGGTACGTTTTTCTTAAGGCCATGGCAGAGGAGTTCAACAATCAATACCACCAACATTAGGGGAGTTCAACAATCAATGCCACCGACATCAAGGTACATAAAGGGCTTCGTGCTCTTGATTAAATGGCATTTGCATAATCTCATACATGATAGAATTCAATGAAAATGTTGCAATACTACCAATCCTAAAATCTCAAAAACTGTTATGTTTGCTGAATTTTTAGTGTATTATGAAACTTTCTGCATATGAAGTCTCATAAGGTTGGAACCACTCTCAAACATCCTGAAATAATTAATGATGTAAAAATTTAATTAAATGGATAAAAAAAAATATAAAGGAAATGTCAAGTTAGTCAACTGATTGATTGTTAGCATTGCTAGGGTTGAGTTAGGTTTTTGTCAGGTTTAGGGTTTAGGAGGGGGAGGGTTGGTTTTATAGCCAAAGGGGGCTGTTCCTCCAAAAACACCTCAAAAACTGCTACTGTGAGTCCTGGACTCCCCCCACACGTGTGAGATGTAATGAGTCAGTTAGGGCTGGTTTGTACCAGCAAGGTACCAAACTGGCCATAGCCCTAGTTTCCTCCAAAACAACCTCAAAAACCACCACTGTGGATCCTGGATTCCTCCTGCAACTGTGAGATCTGACCAGCCAGTTAGGGCCAGTTTGTATTGGTTAGGTACCATACCTAACTGGTACAAACCGGCCCTAACTAGCTGGTCAGCTTGTTGGTTCAATACGATGCCCAGTCCAACTGGTTGGTTTGACTGGTTCCAGTTCGGACTGGGCTGATTTTGAACACTATGGTTGTAACCTTTCACAAAATAAGTAACTGGATATTTAGTTTGATTATCGCATGTGTTTTCATAAGCAATGATGTCAAATTTTCATTTTATTTTTAATTTATATTTATTAAATTTTATGAGCTATAAAGTCTAAATTGTAAATTTTATGACTTAGTGGGGTAAATGAAAGAAATCTTTTAGGACAATCTTCTCAGTAGCGCATGGTAAAGTAAATGAGAGTCTAAGATTGATTCCCTTTCAATCACAGGTGGCATGCCGTAGCTTCATGGACATGGGATGCAAAAGATGAGTTATGTGCAATCTGTAAATTGCCCTTTGATGGTTGCTGTACTGAATGCAAATATCCTGGTGATGACTGTCCTTTGGGTAAGTTGATTTTTCATGTTCACATCACCTTTCTTGCAGAACATTCTAATTTCAAATTTCTGTTCAATGGTTGTATCTTTGAATTTATATTGCTTGGTGATAACTGCCTTCCAGGTAAAATGATTCTCTTACATTTAGATATATTATCTTTTAGCACATATCACTTGTACAACGTCCTTTGATATAGCCATTCTCTTGAATGCGTCTTTCTGAGCATTGACTACTCTCCAAGTAAATTTATTATTTGCCTTTTCATTGAGAACAATCAAATATAAAATGCATTTGGAATTTGTTTTCCTGAATGTAAATTTTCTGATAATGATTGCTTTTTGACGAAGTGGATTCTTTACGTTTTTATATTTCTCCTTTTGAATAATTCCAATCGGATTTGATCATGATCTTATGGTTCACATTCCTATGTCAAATTATAAAGTCAGTTGTTATTATCTGTCCTAAATTTTTTCTTTTTCTCCACCTTTTAATTGATATATTGAGTTTGGATATTTCATTTTTACCTTTCCCTCCATGTCAGTACGCATTGGAAATCCTTGGAGACTTCATGGCCATCAACGGGTGGTAACTGGGGTAAACCGTTGGTGTAGACTATGAGTTATCGTCTAAAATTTATTGTGCAAGGAGGTAATCTTGGCTTATATGTAATCATGAGGTGTAACATGCTAGTGTTGTTAATTCCATCATATTTAGTATTAACTAACAAGATTGATGCTAGAGATAAGTATAAGGAAGCCCTTGAAAGTAGTCTAGGTGGCAAAGTTTTCTGGTTGAATGAAAAACTAACCTTATGACATCATTCTCACTTTCTTTACAATAACATTAAACCCAACATCAGTATTTCTGAGACGTTGAACTCCATGTGGATGACTCTAGATGATGAGCAGCACTGGACGAGGATGATTCAATTTCATACTATATGATCTACAGCTTTATTTTAAGCTTAAAGAGTTTTGGATGACTAGTGTTGGGTAAAGGTCTTGCAAGCAAACACAAATTAGGTAACACAGATTCAATGGTTGTCTGCCTACATTGTGGAAAACAAGAGTATATCTTTTAGAATTGCATGTTTGCTAGGCATGTCTGGTGAGTATGAGTTTATGGTTCTGGGATGTCTTTTGTAGACTGCCTTGTTTGGTGATCCCTGTTTTTTTAAAATAGTCTGCATGGGTCTGATGGTATGTTCTTTGGTTAACTGGTTCATATGTTCTTTGGAAGAGGAGATTTAATGTTACCTTCAAAGTATCCATAAGAGCATTTTGTAGCATGGATTTTCATAAGTTTTTGGATGACTTGGATACTCAGATTTGTGCTAAGCTCTTCTTGCTTAGGAATTTACTGTGAATTATGATTTTGGGGATCAAACATATATGTTTTCCCTTTTGGCTCGGGTAAGAAAAGTCAGTCCTAAGATAGCCTGTTCTTTTGATGTACTATGTTTTCTTTTGGTTACAAAAAAGAGGTTTTCTTGTTGAAGCTAGTGACAATTATGTAGGGATTAATAAAAGTTCTAAGAACAAGGAAAATCTGAAGATTAGGGCTTTTCGAGGTAACCTAACCAAAACTATGAGCTTAGGATTGTAAAGGTCATTTAAGAAGATTCCCGTGGCAAATATATTGGTTAACACACACACACACACACACACATATATAGACTATTTTTGTTCAATGAATTGCATATTTTATGATTTATGTATTCTGATTTTTTTTTTTTAAATTATGTTAAATCTACATTTTGGACGATAGCAGTTCGTTTTGTGAAAGAGCTTTTAGGAGAAGATATGTTTATTTCCTGGTTCTTGTTTTTGGTACTAATTAAGGTTCGAATAATTGTGAGCCTTCAATTAAATTTGAATAAGTTTGACCTGTTACACATAATATTTTATGAGGTATCACGTGATTTTCATCACATTTGATAGAGATCTGCTGCTGTTTTCTTGGATGTTTTTGGCTCAGAGGAGTCCCACTTCTCCTTTGTTGGATGATCATGCTTGCTGCTTCGTGGTTTTCTCACACGTGCTTGCCTTATTGATCACCCCTCAGTTGTGTATTCAATGGTCAAGGATCATGCTGTTTCATTGTGGTATGGTCCAACGTTGCACGAAGCGGAGACGTTTTTTGGAAGCGGGGATGCGGAAGCGTCATTTTCCAAAAATTTAGGAAGCGAAGCGTTTTGGAAGTGTCTAGTATATATATATTATTATTATTTTTTTATTTTTATTTTTATTTATTTTTAATTCTTTTGCATTTATATTCAAAACAACAATCCCAAATACCATATTAGTTGTAAAAGACATGAAAGCATGCATATTTTTACATAAATCAAGATAGATATGACATCCATGATTCCATTGTATATCAATAATTAATTATTCGAGCATCAGGAATCTAGAATCTAGATTCTAGATCCTAGCAATTACAAACATACATCAAATAATTAAGCATGATAAAACATTTAAGCATACTATAAAACATAACACATTTAAGCATACTATAAAACATAAATGATAAACATAAAACATTTAAGCATACTATAAATTTTAAAACATAAAACATTTAAAAATTAAGCATACTATAAAACATAAATGATAAACATAAAACATTTAACCATATTATAAAACATAAAGCATATTATAAGTGAGCAACTGTCAACATTAGTGATGTCCAAAATTCAAATATAATGTTTACAAAATAGGCCACTTGGCCACCACCAAGACAAAAAAGTTCAAATTCACAACAAGCCTACAAGTCTAATGATAATCTATGACAAAAGCAATAAAGTGTGAACACTGAAAATATCTACTCATCTCTCCTCCTTCCACCATGAAGAGTACGTGACAATGCGCCTCCACATGGTGGCAATGAAGAAGATGGTGGTTGTGGAAGCTGTGGCAGTGGCACTGTAACTGATGAAGACGAAGCCCCTGCTGTTGGTGTTGAACCATGGAACCTAGGAAGCAAGGGACCAGTGGGGGGTGGCATGTCAAGTCGATCATCATCATCATGGGTAAGAGCATCCTCTAATTGCTCTAATCACAACACTCCATCCTCCAAATTGGTCTCCTCTGGATACCTGTCCCAAACCTTAAGGTCTCTGTTACTCTTTGCATCTTCACACTAATGGGACCAGTGTTTTAAAAAACGGAATCGGTCAGCTACTAGGCCGAGGTAATGACTCGGTCGACTTGGTTTCGATGACTCGGTTTTTGTAAAAAATACATTAAATATTAATTTTTTTGTACAAAAACATAAATTTAAAGATTTTTATTCATGTTTCCAAACACAAAGCATTACAATATAGATAAGTCACAAAAGACAACATATGATCAAAGTACGCTCATGAATATATCCATTATATCAAAATTGCACCTAGTGCACTGTCCAATACAGGATGATGATATAGAGATCAAAACAAAAAACATAACCAATGTCACTAACATCATGTCATCAAGGCACATAGAGGGATTGGTGCTCTTGATTAAATATGAGTTCCATACCCTAATACATGACAAAATTCGATGGAAACATTGCAATAACCCAATCCTGGAATCCTGAAAAACTGATAAGTCTGCTGGATTTTGAATGAGATCTAAAATTCTACTTTCTCCATATGAAATCCAATGAGGTTGGAACCACTCTCAAACATCCTGAGTCATTTCATGGTAATGTTAAAAATATAAGTAAAAGGATGAAAATGAAGACTTTTACTTTAAGAATTTAACATTACCATGAAGCTACTCCAAAAACCAACTCCACAACTCTTCAGAAAACCTCAAACAAACCTAACAGCAGAATTAAATTCGGTTTCAAGTCCATAAAAATCAATTTTTTGGGCCCACCGGCCGGCGGAATTGACTCGGCCGAGTTAACTCGGACCAGGCCTGGTCGGCCGGTTTGTTACCGAGCCGGTACAAAAACCGGCCGGCTCGGTAACAAACCGGCCAATTGGCTGTTTCTTGTGCCTGGTCGGACCGGCAAGCCTAATGGCTCGGTCGACCAGGCCTGGTTCGATTCGAATCGACCGTTTTTTAAAACATAGAATGGGACAACAATCTCAAGTTGTAATGAACATAAACCAAGCTCTCTGCCCGGTCTAAACTCAACCTATTCCTTTTAACACTGTGGATGAAAGAATAAGAGCTCCAACACCTCTCTGCAAAAGAAGTGTTTACCACCTGTGATAGCACCTGCAATGCCAAAGTCTGTAGAAGTGGAGTAGCACCTCCATGCATGTTCCACCACTCAATAGAAGAAAAACTCTCTCGATCTCTAATAGCATGCATGCTCCCAAATGGACTAGTGGAAAGTGTATAGCTGCTCAACTGTTTCTATACCAAGTGTGCCTCCTCATCAGGGACTAATTTATCTAGTGCATCCATATATTTGATTAGGACCTCTGGATCTAGGTGTGGTTTTCTCCTGCTCGCCCCCCCTAGTGCTGTTGTAGAAAGCCATGATGGACTATAATATTTAGGTGTCTATACATACACTAATGCATGCAATGGAATATTTAGCATATCCCATCGTTTTACCACCTCTGCACAAATATATTTGTACAAGGTGGTATCTCTAGGCTCAACAATGTCTTTAATCTGCCCCAACATGTTATCCATTTGCTCATACACCTCCCCAATTATTGGTTTATCTGAATCCCCAAACTTGATCATGTAATAAACTGGTTTGGTGAATTGCAAAACATATTTAACCTGTGACCAAAATAACATGTCAAGAATAGTGTCCTTGGCTGCATTAGCACCATCTCTATCAATGTTAATCTCCTCCCATGATTCAGCGGTGACCATATTAGTTAGAGCTTGTCTCACCTTCACTAGCCGCCTAAAGGTGAGGTAATAACTTGCAAATCTAGTTTTTGCAAGTTTAAGCAACTGCAACTTGGAGTAAGTGCCATAGAAGTAGTTTACCCTTGTATGCCCTGTGATAAATTTAATGAGCTTCTTCCCTCTCTTGTAAAGCTCATTATTCCACCCACATTCTTTATGCTTCACAATATCATGCACCAAAAGGTTCAATGTGTGCACCAAGCACCCAGACCAAAATATGTGTGGATAAGTACGCTCAATAATTATACCTGCTCCCTTACAATTTGCTGCATTATCTGTGATCACTTGAACCACTTTGCTAGGACCAACATCTCTGATTGATTGCAATAGGAGATCTGCAATGTTTTGGGAAGTTGCACTGACAGAGGAGGAATTATGACATGCAATAAACACTGCACCAGTAGCAGAAACACCAAGAACATTTATCAAATGTTGGTTTCTGATATTTGTTCACCCATTTGATACAATGGATACCCCACTATGCACCCACTCATTTGTAAAACGTGTCAAAGCTGCTTGAACCTTTCCTTTTTCTCTTTCTAATAACACTGTTCTAGCTTTCTCATAGTTGGGGGACTTGTATCCTTTTGGGGCTTCATTGATGCCCTTTACCATTTCATGCCAATAGGGAGAGCGAAGCACATTGAATGGTACATCGCAAGCACAAAGAAATCAGACTATCTTTCCATCCACATCATCCCTTCCAACAACATTAAGGAAATCTGCTATTGTTTTTTTACCTCTAGAACTTGCAGAAACACCATGAGCAGATGAGCTACCAAATCTAGAGGTTGCACTTGATTCAGATTGAGTTTTTTGTTTTTTATTTTTTTGTTGTGCAACCTCCTCTATTTGGACGTATTTTCTTCTTTGTTCAGCTGGAACCTTTGGGTAAATTGCTATCCCCACAACACCCTTTCTTTCATCACTATTCATCACCCCACAAAGATGCCTCCTCACACGGGTATATGAACCGCTATATGGTTTTCCTCCATGACAACCATGAGGGCACAAAAACTTGTAGCTTCCACCACCTTTTCCCCCTTCAAGTTTGGTCACATAGTTCCACAAGGGTGTCAATGCAACTTTCCCATCTTGTGATTCAATGTTTTCATCACCTCCTCTTCAAAGCCTTCCTCCTCATCATACATTTGGTCACTCATATGGTGACCACTTTCCTCTTCTTCTTCATGTTCTCTTCTATTTCTACTCCCCCTTACCATCATCAAAACCAAGAGTGGAATGATACATAGAATCCAAAGAAACATCATCTTTGAGTATGAATATAGATGGTGGACAACCTGCAAATAAATGTACAAGAAGAAAGAATGGGAAAGTGTAGGAGAGGGAGGAGAGAAAATACAAAAAACAATGACAAAAAAAATGAGAGAGTTTGGGGTTTGCACTTACCTCTTTAGCTCTTGTAGATGGAAGCCCTTCTTTACTCCTCCAAGCTCCTCCTCCTTCACTCCTCCAAGCTCTCCTCAACTCTCTCTTCTCCAAGCTCTCTTCTCTTCTCTTCTCCAAGCTCTCTTCTCCTCTCTTCTCCAAGCTCTCCAAAAACACAAGTGAGCAAATAATAGGTGAAATAGAGCTTATAACCTTTTCATCATATCCCTAACCCAAGACTAACTAACTAACTAACCGAGATAAAACCAAAAATAAAAAAAAATAAAAATAAAAAACGTTTTTTTTTTAAGTGCGCAAGTCGGATCCGTACGACACTGTACGAAACCGCTCGCGAACCGTACGGATCCATACAGGAATCGTGGCGCTTCCATACGGCGATCTGCCGTACGGAAACGCAGATTCGATCGTACGGATCCGACTTTCCAGGAAACACAATTTTTTTTGCGAAACATGTTTCAGAAATTCCGAAACGCGTTTCGCTGTGTGGATCTCGTACGGTTCCATACGGACCGCGTTTCGAGGGTTGGACTCGGGGGGGGGGATGTTTCCTGCAACATTGGTATGGTGACGTCTATATGCTTATCTTGGATATGGATGATGGTTATAGAGTCCCCCATGGGGTTAGATAATCACGTTAGGAGGTAGATGTTTCAAGATGTTGATGTTTCCTAGTGATTTGGTGTGTTGATGTATGATAATGGTGTCACTAGGAGGGGGGTGTTCTACATGGTCCTCATGTGTTGGATGTGTGATGGAGAACACATTTTTCATTGGATGGGTTAACACTTTGTTGTCTCATTATCTTATGATGTTGCTATAATGGAATGATTCATGTTGCCTTTGTGGATTACCCTAGGTGATATAACTTTGTGATGTCACATGGCTCATTGATATATAATTTCCTATGTTTGTGTTAGAAAGGGGTACTGCATATGATTTGATGGTGTTCTAACCTTTTCGTAATGTTGGATGATGATTTTTGATGTGATAATCCCTTGGTGGTAGTACTCTTTAGGTTGGGCTTTATGTTTGGTTGTTATCATGGTGGGTTTTTTCGAAGGAGAACATCTTTTGTAACATCCCCCAACCCCTTAGTTGGGGTGATGCCAATCCCAAACATATTGATACAATAAAAATTGTGAAGACAAATACATATAATTTAACAAAAATTAACATATGAATATGCATGTGAATCATAAACCATAAACAACATAAAGGTTGTTGACCACTTGTCTAGTAAAATATGTCGATTGGTTGCAGACCTTAGACACAGCATCTAGGCGTAGACTGCACTTCTCAAGCTCTCTCGGCAGCTAGTCACCTAAAGTGAATCAATATTTCACTTCAATTAGTTAATTTTATAATTATCATTAGCATTGGATCAAAACATAAATCAACAACAACATTCAACATTGCACAACATTCAAGACAATACACAAGTGATTTTTAGGTGGAAACCCTTATGGGAGAAAAACCACCAAACACTTTTAATATAGGTCTTTATGATTACATCGACAGGAAGCTCCAATAAGGATGCTCCAACCCCCTGATTTATCATCTCCAACTGAAAGGAAACTCCAATGCCCTGATTTACCAGCTCCAACGCCCTAGCTTACCATCTCCAACGCCCTAGCTTACCATCTCCAACTGGAAGGGCGCTACACCACCCTGGTTTACTAGCTCTAACTGGAAGGACGCTCCAACGCTTTGCTTTACCAACTTCGAATGAGAGGATGCTCCAACACCTTGCACATGCTCCAACTTTCCCTAGCACCGGTGTTGTAAGGACCGAACTGGACCGGCCGGTTCAGACTAGTTCGACCATTTTGAGGCAAAAACCGGTTCAAACCAATGGCTTGAACCGTTTTTGTCCGGTTCGGTTAGTAAAGTCACATAGAACACAACAAGTGTGCCTTGGTTTGTTTTTTTTCTTTTAATGTTTGTTGTAGTTGGGCAGTAGACCATAATAGGTGCCTAATATTCAACTATATCACCCTACTATTGCTATGCATTTCATGGTAATTTTTAAGTGACATTCTCCTTTATATTTCGTTTTCATCCTTTTACTTAAATTTTTAACATTACCATGAAATGGCTCAGGATGTTTGAGAGTGGTTTTGACCTCATTGGATTTCATATGGAGAAAGTAGAATTTTAGATCTTACTCAAAGTCCAACAAACCTAACAGTTTTCCAGGGTTTCAGGATTGGGGGGATTGCAACGCTACATTATATTCTCATGTACGAGGGTATGGAACTTGTATTTAATCAAGAACACCAAACCCTCTATGTACCTTGGTGTTAGTGGCATTGGTTGTTGAGCTCCTCTATCATGTTCCTACTAAAAAAAATACCCATCACTCAAACAAAATCTTGACTTGACATGCTATGATTTTTCTATCTTATTTTAATTCTTAGAGTGTGATATTGATGACGAAGATCCCAATATAGGCAATGATTTTGATGATATGTAGGTATTTGTTTGCTGATATATTTTTGGTTTAGAGATGGATTGCACTCGGTGCTACTTTGGATACGTGCACCCTTACATGCTATATAAATGGGAATTTTTGCTTATTTGTGTATAAATGGTTTGGATTCATATGGATGCACATGAATGTGAAAATTTCTAAATCCTTATTAAAGAACCTACTGCTAACTATTGATTTACTTCTCCTACTTGATTTATTACACAAGTTATTTAACTGAATATTCAGAAAAACTTCGAAGTAAACACAAATAGCAGCCTATACAAATACAGATCATTTACTAAACATCACGCACATATGACAAATGACACAGATTTTTCGGACAAATGTCCTCGGAAAAACTCAATGCAGGAAAACCGGTGCAACAACTCTAGAGGGTTTTATTATTATGCAGAATCTGAATACAACATTCTGGGCACCAGAAACGATTTGCCCTACAAATAAAATACACGGTAGCAATACCTTATCACTCAGAGACAAAAAATATGGCCGAATCACACCCTTAATTGAGATTTATAGATAATGAGCCGTTTGTGGCCCACTGGAACCCTCAACGCAACTCTTCCTGCAGCAGCGTCAGCCCCTCTAGCCTAGCGTAGCCTCTGCGCAACACAGGCTACCCCTGCGTCACTCTGAAGGCCTTTGGGCTGCCTCTGCGTCAGCTTGGCTGGGTTGCATCCCCCCTGCTGGCCTTTGCGCCGCTTGGTACGATGTTGCCTCTCTGCTACTGTATTCTTGGCCTCGGATCAGATCATCCCTTTCCGATATCTGCCCCTCACTGCACTGCAAACTCACTTCGAAATCCTCAGCAAACCCCACCCCAGAATTTCGACTTAGCTTTAGTGCTTCTGCAATGTGTGTGTGTGTTCTCCAACTGACCCCGAGCCCTTGCTTTATACTTTTCTCGTTGGCAAATCAATGGTCGTGATCTAATCTCTAATCGACGTTTCAGATTAAAAGAATGCTTGATCCACGTTACTTAGAACATTTCATCACATGTAAATTAATTCACTTTAATTTTTTAATTTCCCTAAGTTAGACTTAGGGTCCCCATTAAAAATATAATTATTTGAATAACTATTACACTGGATGGAATTTCTCCAAACGCTCTTTGGGTCTTGGAGATCTTGTGTGTACCAGCCCCTCCACAAAGTTTTGAAGCTAGAGCACACCCGATGCTACCCTAAAATCTCAACGAGGAATACATATGTTTTTCTTTAAACTTTGAACATTTTATGTGTTTTTGGTTGTCCGGTTTTTTTACTGGTTTCCGTACGGTTCTGACCGGTTCTTGTTCCCATTCTCGTTCCGGGATGTCTACCGGTTTTGATAACTATGCTTAGCACCACCCTGCCGCCTTGAAGTGTTTTCAGGCTCCAACTTGAAGGAGACTTCAATCTCTGTCTCCCTGTTGCCCTTAAGATAGAAGATAAAGGAATAAGATCGATTATACTGTACTCACTGCTCCAACCACAACTGTTGATAACACTACTGCACTACTAATATGACACTGTACAGTTTCTTTAGGAAACACAAGATCCTATAGGTCGTCTCTTGAATCTCAAACCGTAGCTGCTCAGATCAAATATACATTCAACATTCTTTCTCCTCACTCATGCAATAGACTTGCAAAATTCTCCTTTGCTCAACATAACAGTACTACGATACAAAACTCTTTCAACCATGGAGGAATCGACACTATATTATTCTGTCTTGGCCACAAACAATTAGCTCAACTATTCTGGTCTACAATCAAGTGAACAAAATGCTAGAAATCTCCAATTGTAATATAAAACCCTTTGTCAAATCAACCAGCCCAAACACTGCTATCAATTACCTTGGAAGACTTCAACAACTCTGTCCAACAAGAATCAAAATATAGGCTTAATGTGAAAATTTCTGAATGTTACACTTATGCATAAATCTTACTGTTATATCTGGTTATGCTTCTCCTACTTAATTAAGTTATTAACTGAGAATTTCAGATTATTATCGAAGCAAAACACATAATAGACATTCACCAATTCAGATCTAGAAAAAGTATGCACACATAGACAAAGTGACACAGTGATTTTCTGGACAAATAGTCCTCAGAAAAACCCAATGTGGGAAAACCGGTTTGTTGGCTGCTGGAGGGTTTTATATTAAGAATTTTCTAAGTACAACAAATCTGGGTTCCAGATATGGAAAACCTGACAGAGATAAAATAGATTTGCAACTCACCGGCTGTTCTGAAGCCAAGTTAATGACTGTTCCACACCCTCAAATGAGATTTACAGTACTCAGCCAAAATTAAGCCCTAGAAACCCCAGCGTTGCCCCTGAAGCCTTTGCATCACCCTCTGAAGCCCTTGCGTCCCTCAGCGCTGACTTGGAAAGGGTTGCGTTACCCTAGACTGGGTGACGCAATCCTTACGCTGCCCCTTAGGGTCTTTGTGTAACTCCTGAGGGCTTCCAGTTGAATCACGCTGCCCTGGGAGGGACTGTGCAACACCTGCATAGCTGAAGTTGCCCCTACGCTGCGCAGCTACTGCCCTCTCTTCCTCTGCGTTGCCTGCTTCTCTGCATTGCCTCTCTGAGCTGATCTTTGTCTCTTGCTGATTCTAGACACTGGGATCAGATCATCCCCTTGTCTAAATTCCCCTCTCTGCAGTTGAAACACTTCTGAGAATTCTTAGCAAACCCGCCCTAGAATCTCAGCTTAGCTTCAGTGCTCTACCTCCGTGTGTCTTTACAAATGACCCCAAGCCTTTCCTTTATACTTTTCTCGTTGGGAAACCAACGACTATGATCAGATCTTGAATCAATGGCTAAGATTAAAAGAAAGCTTGATCCGTGTGACTTAAGACAATTTCATCACATGTTTAATTTAATTAACTTCAATTATTTCATTTTCCTAAGTTTAGACTTAGGAAATACATTAAAATAATTAATTAATTAAATTTCTCCTAAACCAGATGAAACTTCCCAAATCCCTTTCTGGGTTGTAGATCAAGTGTACTCTAGCCCCTCCACAAAATTTGGGAGCTAGAGCACAACTGTTAAATTTGGACAACTAGGTCCAAACTCCATGTTATGATGCTCAGATTAAGAGGCTAATATTTTTGTTGGATTCCTCTTTCAGAGAGGTGTAAAATCCATATATAATATGTCTTAATCCGATGAGCAGAACATTTATTTTGAATTTATTATTCATAATAAATTATATATGCAGGTCGGCCTTAAGGTTTCACACCCCCAGCAGATGTGTCACACACCCCAATGATGGATATAAATACAAGCAAAGTTGGAGAGCATTTCACCACAACTCAACACACATCTTCTTCTCTCATCTGATTTAGTACGAGCTCCTTGGAGGACGAGTTCAGCCCACACGTGTGAAGAAGGAGGAGGACGAATCTGTACGGCTGAGCTGAAGGACGAATTTCTGCAGCTAGGGTTTTGCAGAAAGTTTGACCAGCGTTGACTTTGGTCAACGCATGGTCCGAATGGGCTGAAATTCATTGGGAAGTTCAATTTTGGAAGGTCGTACTGTTTGGCACAGAAATCGAGGTCAAAGGGTTGACCAAACTACTGCTGCGTTGACTTTTAGCTTGCTGTCCTGCGTTGACTTTTCTGGACAGCGTTGACTTTTTGGGAGTTGACTTGGGTTGACTCATTTGCTGATTGAAGGACTGTTGTGACACATTCTGGGTTTGCTGACCAAGGAGACTTTGCTGGTTGAAGCATCCTGTTGACCGCCGTAACGCACCACCACATTTTTCCTGTTTCTGATTTGTCTTCTATAAGATCCACTTATATGTTCTATCTGCATTTTACTTAATTATTTGTGTGATTGCTGTGAGAAAAGTAAAGTTGCTGCAAGCATAGAACATCTACAAAAATTTACATGGTATCAGAGGTGAGGTGAAGACAAACTCTATCTTTAGCAATCACCATCGGAAGAAATGGGTTCCACAAGCCTTGAATTCAAAGAGAATGACAAGCTGACTGGAAGGGATGACTTCCATGCCTGGAAGATGATATTAGATCTCAAATTGGAAGACCATGATCTCTTGGATCATGTGTTGGGAAAGATTCAAGAACCTCCATCCAATGCCACTGCTGCTGCAAGAAACAAGTATAAGAAGGGAGAGATCAAAGCAAAGCTGATGATCAGGGAATCCATACATAAGAGTCTGGTTGCCTATATATCTGAACTAGGCACATCCAAGGAGATGTATGACAAATTGATCCTTATGTTCAAAGTAAACAATGTGAACCAAGTGCTATTCCTCAAGAACAAGTTGAAGAATATGAAGAAGGGCCGGGATGATTTTGTTCAAACTTACTTTCTGAAATTGACCGAAACAAGGAACAATCTGCTAGCTATTGGGGAGACAATAGCTGATCGTGAGATGGTTCTCACCGCACTTGGAGGACTCCCATATGAATGGCAAGTATTCACAACTACCATTCTCAATAATAATACCATTCCTAACTTTGATGAGCTTATGTCTAGATGTATGCAAGAAGAAACAAGGATGAAGGAATTCGATAATGACAGAAATGCTGCCTATGGTGCTCATTCTCGAAAGAAGAACTCTGGTGGTCCTAAGGACAAAGGAAGAACAAGGGCTCAAGAAAAGAAGGGCAAGTGTTTCACTTGCCATAGGCCTGGTCACTATGCTAGAGAATGCCCCTTCAAGAAGGATTCTCCCGATAGTGATGATAACAACAACAATCGAAGGAATGGGAATCGAAGAAACGACAAATCCAAAGGAAAGAGGAAGGCTCACTTTGGTGGAAACAATCAACCTTCAAAAAGGTCTAGGAACACCAGGTATGAGGAGTCTAATGTTGTTGATAAAAGAAATGAGTATATTCTTGTATCTGCTCTCTCTGCTACATCTCCGCCCGACACTATGGATGTCTGGCTAATCGATAGTGGTGCCTCAAGACACATCATTGGATTCAAGGAAGCACTCTCTGACATGGTTGAAAGGGATACTAATTTAGAAATTATCCTTGGGGATAATGCGACATATCCCGTGAAAGGGACAGGGACTGTGACCCTCCACTTGTCTCAAGGACAAGTCCTACGTTTGCAAGATGTACTCTATGTACCTAAATTGAAGAAGAACCTTGTGTCTATATCTGCCATGGAAGATAAAGGATTCAATGTAACTTTCTCTGATGGAAAGGTGCTCATGTGGAAGGAGAGCTTCAAGGAAGCTATCTCAATTGGTTTTAGAGTTGGTACACTCTACCAGGTTGGAGGGAGTCCGTTGGGAGCAATGACTTGTGATACTATCCGACAAACCGAACTATGGCACCGTAGATTTGGACACCTTCATTACAAGGCCCTTCCTGAAGCAAGGAAGGTGGTGACAGGGATGCCTGACTTTGGAAATAATCATGAAGGTGTATGTAAGGGCTGTGCTGAAGGAAAGCATACAAGGGGACCTTTCCCCTCAAGTGTCACAAAGACATCTGATATTTTGCAATTGGTCCATTCTGATCTAGCCGGTATGTTGCCCGTGACATCCCTGGGGGGATGTTCTTACTACATGACATTCACTGATGACTTCTCTCGCAAAACCTGGATATACTTCTTGAAGAAGAAGGATGAGGCTTTCATGTGGTTCCATACCTTCAAAGCCTTGGTGGAAAATATGACCGGAAAGAAGATCAAGATTTTGAGGACCGACAATGGCACTGAATATGAGTCAAATGAGTTCAAAGACTTTTGCAGAGAAGCTGGCATCAAGAGGGAGACTACTACTGCATATACTCCTGAGCAGAATGGTGTTGCTGAACACAAGAATAGGACTATTGTGGAAGCTGCCAGTGCCATGCTATGTGACCAAGGTCTACCGAAGTTTCTGTGGGGAGAAGCTGCAAATACTGCTGTGTATATTCAAAACCGATGCCCTCATTCCGCTCTGGACTCCAAAACTCCCGAAGAGGTTTTCACTGGTAAGAAACCTGATGTCTCACATTTTAGAATTTTTGGATGTCCTGTTTATTTTCATGTGCCGAAAGAAAAGAGAAGTAAGTTGGATGCTTCTAGGAAGAAAGGAATGTTTGTGGGCTACAGTGAGACTTCTAAGGCCTATAGAGTCTATGTACCTGGTCAAAGGGAAGTAGAGATATGCCATGATGTCACTTTTGACGAAGATGCTTCCCTGAAGAAAGTAGTAGATCTTCCAAGATCTGAAGACAATCATGAAGAAAGGCCTGGAAATCAAGAAGAACCGCAGGATGAGACAATGCCTGATATTGAAGGACCAATGGACCCTATTGATCCATCTCCTTCACTGGGAAAGAGACCATCATGGCTCAGGGACACCCTCGAAGATGCTGAGGGTCATGCTGCCCCAAGGGGGACATTCTGAGAAAGCAAGAAGCCGTGTAGATACCAAGGGTATCTAGCTGCCATGAGTACTATTGTACAATCTGAACCTGGATCTTTTGAGGAAGCCGTAAAGCATCAAGTCTGGAAGGATGCTATGCACGAAGAATATGAGTCCATAATGAAGAATGATGTTTGGGATGTGGTCCCGAGACCGAAAGACAAATCTGTTGTCACGCGAAATGGCTCTACAAGATCAAACATGGATCTGATGGGAGTGCTGAAAAGTTCAAGGCAAGATTTGTTGCCCGTGGCTTCTCTCAAAAGGAAGGAATAGACTATGATGACATATTTGCACCTGTGGCACGATATACCACCATTCGATCAATCATAGCCCTTGCTGCTACGCAAGGATGGAGTCTTCATCGGATGGATGTCAAGACCGCTTTTCTGCATGGTGCAATAAAAGAAGAGGTGTATGTAGAACAACCTCTGGGATTTGAAGTTCAGGATCGAGACACTCATGTCTGCAGGTTGAAGAAAGCCCTCTATGGGTTAAAGCAAGCACCCAGAGCTTGGTGCGAGAGGATGGATAGTTACTTGATGAAGTTGGGCTTCACTCGAAGTAATGCTGATCCGAACCTTTACTTCAAGGTTGTGCAGGGGAAGCCTCTCATTCTAGTGCTTTATGTGGACGACCTCTTCCTGACAGGTGCTGACCCTCTCATTCATCAATGTAAGAGGGAGCTCGCTGCTGAGTTCGAGATGAAGGACCTAGGACTGATGCACTACTTCCTAGGCCTGGAGGTCTGGCAGAGACCTGGAGAGATTTCCTTTCTCAAGGAAAATACATTGTGAAGCTTCTGGAAAGATTTGGTATGGTGGACTGTAAGTCCGTGTCGACACCGATGGAACTCAACTTTAAGAAGTTGAGTGGCAGCGCTGCTGGGCCTATCTTGGCCAATCCTACCGAGTATCGTCAACTCATAGGAGCTTTGATGTTCTTAGTGAACACACGTCCGGACATATGTTTTGCAGTGAACACTTTGAGTCAACAGATGGTTGAGCCTCATCATTTTCACTGGGTTGGTGCCAAGAATCTTTCGAGATATCTTCGGGGCACGATAAACCATGGGCTGAGATACACTGCCGGGAGTGTGATACTCCGTGGATATACTGATGCCGATTGGGCTGGCAGTGTGGTGGATCGTAAAAGCACATCTGGATGCTGCTTCAATCTTGGTTCTTCTTCGATCTCATGGATGAGAAGGAAGCAGAAGTCGGTGGCTTTGAGCACCGCGGAGGCCGAATACATTGCTGCTAGTATGGCCTGTTGTGAAGCGGTTTGGTTGCGGAAGCTCTTTAGTGAGCTGTTTGGACATGTGCTAGATACCACTGTGATACTCTGTGATAATCAGAGTGGGATTCGTATGACTGAGAATCCTGTGTTCCACGACCGATCCAAGCATATTGATGTCAGGTACCACTTTATCCGGGATATGGTACAGCGAGGCGCCGTAAGGCTCGATCATATAGGAACTGATGAGCAGGTCGCGGATATTCTCACTAAGCCCCTGGGGAAGGTCAAGTTCCTAACCTTCCGTGAGAGTCTTGGTGTCGTGGAACGACCCTATGATGTGGGTTCTGTTGGACGATGAGCTCTGGGAGCTCTGGGGGGCTTTGGGGATAGCTTCTCGGAGCTATAAGCACTCATAATGCTTCTGCCCCACCCTTGTGATTATTGAGCTGGTTCGCCTCTCATTTATCTGTGCCCCGTATGCATCCTACCCATTGAGTTCGGGGCTCATGGGAAGTACCTCTCATTTGGCCAATGAGGTGGGAAAAGCTAGAGACTATTAGCAAAGACTGATGGACGCATCAGAGATTGCCGTACTCTCTATCTAGGATGGCACGGTCCAACCACTTGATCTGGGATCAAGTTTAGTGAGATCTGGGACCTCTGCCTGACTTCGGGTCAGATGAACCAACTTTGAGTTGGTTGGATACTCTTTATGAGTTTGATAGAGGTTTCGAACCTCTGGACTGATTATGTCAGTCGGGGGATGATGTCTTTGTGACTGACCCACTTCTGTTCTGAAATAAAGAGGCCAGCAAAGCAAGTTACGGCGGGATGACGCACGATGTTTGATTGCACTGATGAATGGAGTTCTCCCTAGTTGAGAGGGAGTGTTAAATTTGGACAACTAGGTCCAAACTCCATGTTATGATGCTCAGATTAAGAGGCTAATATTTTTGTTGGATTCCTCTTTCGGAGAGTTGTAAAATCCATATATAATATGTCTTAATCCGATGAGCAGAACATTTATTTTGAATTTATTATTCATAATAAATTATATGTGCAGGTCGGCCTTAAGGTTTCACACCCCCAGTAGATGTGTCACATGCCCCAATGATGGATATAAATAAAGGCAAAGTTGGAGAGCATTTCATAACAACTCAACACACATCTTCTTCTCTCATCTGATTTAGTACGAGCTCCTTGGAGGACGAGTTCAGCCCACACGTGTGAAGAAGAAGGAGGACAAATCTGTACGGCTGAGCTGAAGGACGAATTTTTGCAGCTAGGGTTTTGCAAAAAGTTTGACCAGCGTTGACTTTGGTCAACGCATGGTCCGAATGGGCTGAAATTCATTGGGAAGTTCGATTTTGGAAGGCCGTATTGTTTGGCACAGAAATCGAGGTCAAAGGGTTGACCAAACTGCTGCTGCGTTGACTTTTAGCTTGCTGTCCTGCGTTGACTTTTCTGGACAGCGTTGACTTTTTGGGAGTTGACTTGGGTTGACTCGTTTGCTGATTGAAGGACTGTTGTGACACATTCTGGGTTGGCTGACCAAGGAGACTTTGTTGGTTGAAGCATCCTGTTGACCGCCGTAACGCACCGCCACATTTTTCCTGTTTCTGATTTGTCTTCTATAAGATCCACTTATATGTTCTATCTGCATTTTACTTAATTATTTGTGTGATTGCTGTGAGAAAAGTAAAGTTGCTACAAGCATAGAACATCTACAAAAATTTACAACAACTGATGCTATCCCAAATACACAAAATCTCAACACTTAAGACAATACAAGGAGACTATATAACTTTCTGCGATAGACTCAATGACAAACCCTGCACCATCAAGCAATTCTGCCCAAAACACCTAACTGTCAAAGGCTAGCAGCACACGTAGACTTCATTGTCAAATTTATGAGCTGCCTACAAACTTAGCCATAGCTTCAACCATATTACTCATCAAAGACAAGTCAATGAATAACCTTTTTTATATAACAATACAACAAGTGTTGAACCCTTGTAGCTCCTTTTAGGACCATGGGTTGTGCTCAGCTAAACCACAAGATCAGCAGTGACAGATAGAATCTATTAACCAACTTGACACAAGGTTTATACCTTGTAATATTCCCAATTAGCAAACGGCTAATTGGCAATATTAATTTTTGCCCAGTTTTTCTTTTCTAATGTTAATCAGTTAATAAAAGGGGTGATGGGACCCATAATCCACACTTAGGAAATAATGACTCCCTAAAGTCACTTACGCAAATATTAGTTGACAGCGTGGCGCCCATGAGAGTTTAGTGACAACGTGAAGGAAGAGGCACTGTGGACCCATGACATCGCAGTGGTAGGGACAACGTGGCCAAGGAGGGACAACGCAGTTGAGTGGGGCCCGGGTGAGAGCAAGGCTCTCGAGCATAAAAGGGAGAGGAGGCTCACCTTTCATTCATTCTATCATGCATCTTATGATTTCTGTCTTTTGACATTGAGCACGTTTTTGTTGTTGAGCGAAGTCTACAAGTGTTGTTCAGCACACGGGTGTCTCTGAGTGGAGATCCCAACCTCAACCTCGGGGGACTTCGAGTGCTCGCTCAGGTGAGGAGATCTACCATCGTTTTTCAAAGGAGAGCACATAGTACCTTCAACTGAGATCACACAGTTACTTGGACAGCGCAGTCTCTCTCAGGGATTATGCAGTTTGTAGGGGAGGCAGCACCGAGAGTGAGGGGATATCACAGATTTCAACCCGAGGGTATTGTGAAGGGATCAACCCTTCACAAATCATTATTTTGCAGTAGGAGGAGGCCATCACTTGCAGGATTATCATTCAGGGCCAACGTACTCAGTGGGAGTGCGTTATTTTCCAAGGGAGGTCAAATTCCGGGGTCAACCATTCTGGGATTCTTCCTGGGTTTTTTCGGGTTATTGGAGGAGAACTCATTTCCAAAGTTTCACAATTTTCTGCGCAGGGGAACAACTCCAAAGAGTAGCTCCATTCCAGCAGTAGCAGCGGTCCGACAGCAACAACAACAACATCTGGAGATTATGCAGTCCTTGACAGAGCAGCTATTCATTGAGGATTTATGAGAGTATTTCCTACTTGCCTTGAGCAAGCCAAGGTGCCATCATTCTAATCACCTTTCTACCTATTAATATCTTTCAGTTTATAATAAAATGGCTCAGTTCATATGGGGGATTATTTTGCAGAGTGTCAGTCCTATGGGCGAGAGTTTGGTGAAGCTCTCACTTTCCATGATTTTTGTCAGCTCAAGAAGGACATCTGAGCCCGCACCCAAAACAGAGGGGGTAGATACACACATGATGGGGACATGCAACGTACCATGGGCAGGTGTTTTTTGCCAACATTTGATGGGTCTTCAAAATGTTCAACAAAGGCTTGGGTGGAGAAGCTGAACATTTATTTCCAGCTCAATCAGATGGAAGAGGGAGAGGTCATCAAGGTGGTAGCGATGCACCTTGAGGGAGAGGCCCAAGACTGGTGGTTCCATGGGATGGCCATGCTGGGTCACTCAGAAGTGACAACATATGCAGTGTTTACATGAAGATTGGTGGAGCAGTTTGACCTGAAGGACCCAGAAGAGCATTTTGCTGAGCTGACCAAGCTCAAGCAGACCCGGAACCCGAAAACCTACATTTTTGAGGTCTTGAGGCTTTCGGTGATGGTGCCCGACTTGTCGTCAGATAGGAGGATTTACATGTTTATTGATGTGTTGGAAGGACCTTTGCTTGGGCTAGTCAGATCCATGAGGCCTGCTACACTTCAGGATGCAGTCGGGAGGACCAGGGTTTGCAGGATGCTCTGCCCAGGACCAGAGCTCCTTTTCCCCAGAGATCGACATTTCAGCCGAAGGGGAAGGACATGAGAGATCCACCTCCGAGGGGGAACCAAGGCTGAGGGCCTTTGGATGATGATACCCGAAGAGACTTGAGATGAAGGAAGCTATTCCTCACATGCTAGGAGCCATGGGCATCGGGACATCAATGTGCCGCAGGGAAGGCACACTACATAGAGGTCTTCTCCGACAGTGAAGGGGAAGAAGATGCCTATGAGGAGATAGAGGCAAGAGACAACGCTGTAGTGCAGAGAGGGGATCATCCACCACCTCGTCCCCTAGGAGCAGGAGGAGCAGCGTTTGCACCCACAAGGGGAGTCCTTGTTTCTTTGCGAGGGGTTCCTAAGTATTTGACACTGCGTGTCTAGGGCACCGTTTAGGGACAACGTGTCCTAGTTCTAGTTGACAGTGGGGCCACTCATAACTTTATTGATGCCCAGTTGGTAGCACAGTATTAAAAACCGGAACCGGTGGACCTAATGAACCCGTAACCGGATCAGAACTGGTCTAGACGGTACTGGTAAGGTCTAAACGAACCGGTTTAAAAAAAAAATACATTAAATAATTAATTTTTAATAAAAAAACTAATTTTAAAATTTGCAACCATGATTCCAAGCCAATAGAGACAAAATATGCAAAGTTTGCTCATTTATATACCATGTAAAGGTGAATATATCAAAATGGCACCGAGTGCAATGCATATCATTGAAAAATACATAAGCAATGAGGCTCCAAATGGCCCATAAAGTCCAAAAACAATGCTACAAGCTATGAGGCCATTGGCCTAATACAAGACTACATATTAGTGATCAACAACATGATCACTCCTCATCATGATCAAAATCATCACTACTACTAGACAAGGGATCATCAACATGAGCTACATAAATAATATAGCTCAAAGTTTGAGGACTCCTAAAACTCCTCTACAACTTTAGTAGTAGTTGTAGTAGCAAAAATAGACATCAAAACTACAAATCATTGAGCAACATGGTCTCTCATGAAACTCATCATTGATTCATCGCTACTAGAAATGGGATCATCAACAAGAGATACATAAACATCATCTAGCTCAAAGTCTTCAAACTTGGATTGCTCAACCTTATAACATGATAGAAATTGAAAAAGTTTAACATGCCTAACCAATGATTTTCGTTTGAGTGAAGGGTTCATCTCCTCAACCTTAAAATGCGGTAGAAAAAGATTAACATGCCTAACTAGTTGTTTTCCTTTGAGTGAAGGGTACATTCTTGTTAAGGCCATGGTAGGGGAGTTCAACAATCAATACCACCAACATCAACAAAGTTCAACAATCAATGCCACCAACATCAAGGTTCTTAAAGGACTTCATGCTCTTGATCAAATGCCAATCTCATACCCTTACACATAATAGAATCAAATGGAAACATTGCAAACCCCCAAACCATGAAACATTGAAAACCATTAAGTCTGCTGAATTTTGAGTGAAATCTAAAATTCTAGTTTCTCCATAAGAAATCTAATGAGGTCAAAACCACTCTTAAACATCCTGAGTCATTTCATGGTAATGTTAAAAATTTAAGTAAAAGGATGAATATCACTTTTACTTTAAGAATTTAACATTACCATTAATTGCCAACAGGATGTGTCAGGAAAGTGAGAGGGTAGGCATGCTTTTCTTAGAGGGGATATTTTTGGAGGAAAACAACTCTAAATTTCCCTCAAAAAAGCTCCAAAACTCAAAAAATTGCATTATGTGGGGTCAGGTCGAAACCACTCTTAAACATCCCGAGTCATTTCATGGTAATGTTAAAAATTTAACTTTTAAGTAAAAGGATGACAATGAAAAATAAAGGAAATGTCACTTTTACTTTAAGAATTTAATATTACTATTAATTGCCAACAGGATGTGTCAGGAAAATGAGAGGGTAGGCATGCTTTTCTTAAAGGGGATATTTTTGGAGGAAAACAACCCTAAATTTCCCTCAAAAATGCTCCAAAACTCAAAAAATTGCATTATGTGGGGTCCATAGTTGGCCTGGCAATGAACCGACCAGTTTAGGATGGAATCGGTCGGTTTGACCATAAACCGGCCGATTAGCACCGGTCGGACCGGTTTTTTTGGTGAAGAGGAGGGTTGAACCCGGTTTTTCTACTGGTTTGACCCGGTCGGCTAATGAACCGACCGGTATGATCGGTTTCCGGTTCAAGCCGACCAGTTTTTAATACTATGGTTGGTAGAGAGGAGGGGCATACCGACAGAGAGCTTTGATGGTTTATCAATACTGGTGTTGGGTGCCAGAACTATGCAGTGTGCTAGATATGTGCCGACATTGGTAGTGACCATGGGGACTTATACTATGACAGATCATTTCTTTGTGGTCGTGTTATGAATATAATTCATAACGAATATAACAAATATAATTATTAAATAGTCGATTAAGGATTATGTAATTAGTCATTAAGTTAATGAAAGGGCATGTCTAAAAGACATGCCCATTTATGAAAGGCCACCTGCGTGGGTATATAAGCAGGGCCTCATTGTAACATTTATCATCATCTCTTATACATTTTATATATAATATATTATTATTACAATACCTCTTGTGTATTTTATAACTTAAGTCAACAAGCCTACAACTTTGTTGCTCCATTATGAATATAACAAATATAATTATTAAATAGTCGATTAAGGATTATGTAAGTAGTCATTAAGTTAGTTAAAGGGAATGTCTAAGAGACATGCCCAGTCATGAAAGGTCACCTGTGTAGGTATATAAGCAAGGCCTCATTGTAACATTTTATCATCTATCTATCTCATTTCTTCATCCCTTTTATAATATAGTATTTGTATCCTCATGGATATCTTTGTATTCCAAGTGCTCTGGAGTATTTTAACCTGAGAAGGAACTTTGTTCGCTTCATTTGGTATCAAAGTATATTAAAAAGAAAAAGAAAGAGACATATATAAAGAAGTACATATACGTACATACCAAGACAAATTAAAATTAAAAAGGAAAAAGAAATAAGGAAGAGTAGGTAAGGTTATTTTGATTATTCTTTCAGTGGTTTACAAGCTTGTGGTTTTGGAAGCCCATGGTAATTGCCCATGGTATTTGCAAGGTAAAATAAGAAGTAAAGGAATAAAAAATCTCTTGTGAATGGTAAGTTTACTTTTACGTGGAGAAATACACATAAGTGGACATATATTTTATAGGTGAATATATGTGAATAACTGTAATATCCCCAACGGGAAATAGACAGTAATACACAGAAATACAAACATGCAACTATATAGGAAAAATGCCGGAACTAGAATATGGAGCAAGTACACATAAAATACCAGAACGCTAAGCCATTTTATTAATCTGAGAATACATATATGGGTACAAGAGATAATCAGAATAAGTGCACCTATCCTTGCACAAGGCAAGTGAGGAACCCTCTCAGAATAGGAAATGGCTGCAATAGAGACTGCGTCCTAGCTGCTGGAGAAATCTGCCGTAGAAAGCTGTTGCTACAATGTACTGGAACTAGGGGCTGATCCCCTCACCGGAATGAGCTGAAAATCGGTAAGCTGCCTGTACCCACTGCTCCGGACAAAACCCAGAATCCATGAAGCAAATGCACCACCTCCGAAAAACCCCCACTGAAGCCCTCCTCAAGAAAAACGCTGTCTCTCCCAAGCACAGCGCAGAGGCTCAAGAAGAATGCTGGAAAAGGGCCACAAATCCCCCTGCAAAACTCTCCAACAGAATTAACAATCCCTCCAAGCTGAAATACACTGAGGACTCCACGAAATCCCCCACAACAGCGCTGTACCAACACTAACTGCGTCCTCCCTCCTGAACTGCGCAGTCACTCTATGGGACCAGCTCCTCTGCAAAACGTCCACCAAAATCTCCTGCAAATCAACCGCTGAAACTGAAGGAATACCTTGCCCGAGTAGGCACTCGAAGTCCCCCGGGGCCAAGGGCGAGATCTCCGACCGGAGAAACTCAGTTCGCACTAAACAGTGCTGCAGACCGACTAAACAACCGGCGTGCTCAAGTAGACAGAAGTCTAGCTCACAATATCATCGACATATCAATAATGCCAAATGGAGTGAAACCCCCACCTTTTATAGTGCTAGCTCCCTCAAAAACCCTAACTGCGTCCTTGAGCTCCTCCTATGCCTGCGCAGTTGCCTTTGGAGCCTACGTGAGGCCTCTCTCATGTAATGTGTGGACCCCCAAGGCTTTCCCCTTTAAGTTACAACGTTCATCTACTAGGAAGCACTTTATTTTATTAAAGTGAGTTGACCCCCTTTTTCTCACTTTATTTATTAATTTAACTATAGGCGGCAAAACTATACAAAAATGAAATATTCCAATTAGCGGTGCTAATTAGGAATATTGCAGTCTCCCCCGGCAGAACGTTGCTTGTCCTCAAGCAACTGAAGTGATGGATGCTGCAATATCTTCTCATCCTCCCAAGTGGCATCCTCATCCGGCAAGTTCTTCCACCTCACCAAGAATTCCCGGATCGTCCTGCTCCGCAGCTGCCTCTCCCTAGTATCAATAATAGTCTCCGGCTGCAACACCAGATGCCCCTCATCATCCGTGGGTGGTAGCTCCTCTGTGACTGTCACCTGCTGGCCCAGTGCCTTTTTCAGGCATGATACATGAAAGATATTATGAATCTTGCTGCCTTGGGGTAGCTCCAACTCATATGCAACCTGCCCAATCCTGCGTATCACCCTGTATGGCCCATAAAAGCGGGGCTTAAGCTTCTCCGCCCCCTTCTGCTTAAGCGAAGACTGTCGGTATAGCTGTAGTCGCAGGTAGACCAAGTCTCCTACCTCAAAGTGTCTCTCCACCTGACCCCTATTAGCATACAGCTTCTGCTGATTCTGTGCTGTGGCTATGTTATCCTTGAGAGCTCGGAGGATATCTTGGCTCTCTTGGATCCATATCTTGGCTCTCGGAGCCCTGCTAGCACCAAACATCATGTCCACAAAAGATAAGGGATGATATCCATATAAAGCATAGAAAGGTGACATACCAATGGACATGTGATGCTTTGTGTTGTAGCAGTACTCGCCCAGATGCAGCCACTTCAGCCATGCCCTCTGCTGCCCACTGACATAGTTACGCAAGTAGCCCTCCAGCCACTTGTTAACTATCTCTGTTTGCCCGTCCGTCTGGGGGTGATAACTAGTGCTCGGTGTCAACTCCGTCCCCACTAGCCGGAAGAGCTCCTGCCAGAATCCGCCCATGAAGCGGCTGTCCCTGTCGCTGACAATGGTCTTGGGTAGACCATGTAACCTGAAAATCTCCCTGAAGAACAGCTCAGCCACCTGCGCTGCTGTGTGGTGTGCGGATATGGCGAAAAAATGAGCATACTTCGTCAGTTGGTCAACGACGACAAAGATGCAGTCCCTGCCCTGCACCATGGGCAACCCTGTGATGAAGTCCATCGATATGCTCTCCCATTTCCCCTCTGGAATGGGAAGAGGCTGCAACAACCCTGCAGGATGGCTCATCTCTCCCTTGTTTCTCTAGCAAACATCGCACTCCCTGACATGCTGGAGTACGTCCTCCTTGAGGCCCTTCCATGAGAACCTCTCCCGGATAGCCCTGTAAGTCTTGGTGAACCCCTGATGGCCCGCCAATGGAGAATCGTGTGAAGCCTGGAGTATCTTCTTCTTGAGCTGAGATCCCTCAGTCAAGAAGATCCTGTCCCTGTAATAGATGATCTCGTTGACCACCTTGTACCTATCATCTGCGACCTGCCCATCCAACACCTCACATGCAAACCTGTCCTTGGAGTACTCTACCAGCAGTCGAGCCCTCCAATCAGCGTCCAAGCTCATAAGAGATAACGTGGCCGGTCTACGAGAAAGGGCATCAGCTACCACGTTATTCTTGCCTTTGACGTACTCTATGTCAAAGTCATAGGCTTGGATCTTACTGATCCACTTTTGCTATCTCTCCTGCAACTGCTTCTGCTCCAGAAAGTACCTCAAGCTGTTGTGATCTGATCTCACCCTGAATCTGCTGCCCACTAGATACTGCCGGTATTTGGCCAATGCATGCATGATGGCCAACATCTCCTTGTCGTATATGGGATACAACCTCTCATGCGGAAGGAGCTTCCGGCTCTCAAAGGCTATAGGGTGTCCTCTCTACATCAATACTGCGCCGATCCCCTCTCCCGATGCATCAGACTCCAAGACAAATGGCTGCGTGAAATCCGGCAATGCAAGCACGGGGCAGCTGCTCATCACCTCCTTGAGCTTATCAAAAGCTCGCTGTGCTGTATCCGACCAACTGAATGCCCCCTTCCTCGTCAAGTCTGTGAGGGGTGCAGCAAGCTGTGAGAAGCCCTTGACGAACTTCCTGTAGTATGTGCAAATGCCAATAAATCCCTGAAGCTCAGTCACATTCCTCGGCTCTGGCCAATCTCTGATGGCCCTGATCTTCTCCTCGTGGACTCTCACCCCGTCCACTCCTATAATGTGCCCCAAGTACAACATCTCCGTCAAGCCGAACTCACACTTGGAGAGCTTGGCATAGAACTGCTGCTCCTCCAAGATGCGCAAAACTGTCTCAATGTGTTGGAGATGCTCCTCCCAAGTCCTGCTATATATAAGTATGTCATCAAAGAATACCAGCACAAACTTCCTCAGATGACCCCTGAAAATGTGGTTCATGCATGACTGAAGGTAGCGGGTGCATTGGTCAGCCCAAAAGGCATGACCAGAAACTCGAAGTGCCCATAATGACACCTGAAGGCAGTCTTGGGAATGTCCTGTTCCCTCACGCGTATCTGATGGTACCCTGATCTCAAGTCAATCTTTGAGAAGAACCGTGCTCCTCTCAACTCGTCCATCAGCTCATCGATCCTGGGGATGGGGTACCTGTTCTTCAGGGTCTTCTTATTCAGAGCCCTGTAGTCAATGCACATTCGCAATGTGTCGTCCTTCTTCTTCACCAACACCACGGAAGAAGCAAAAGGACTCGTGCTCGGCCGAATGTGACCAAGGGCCAGCAACTCCTGAATAGCACGCTCTATCTCATCCCGATAGGCTTTGGGATGCCTATACGGTGTGGTGATCACTGCCTGTATACCCTGCTCAAGCTCAATAGTATGCTCAAACCCCCGATCCAGTGGCTGCCCTGGTGGAATATCCCCGAATACTACGGCATACCCGTCGAGGATAGACTGTAGCTCAGGATGCACTGTCTGACCTGTATCTACTGCCTCCGAAGCTCGCAACTCTACGGCCCACTCTATGTCTTCCTTGCGGAAGGTTGCCTCCATCCTATGTGCCGACACTGTCTGAGGCGGGTATGTGTGCTGTCCCCGTATCTTCTCATGCCTCCCTGTCTTGGGATCATCCCACTCCATCTCTAGGGCCTTCCAATCTGTCGTGACCTTCCCCAGAGTAATGAGCCACTGAAAACCCAATATCAGGTTGGTGTCCGGAATATCTACCACAAAGAAATGATCTGTCAATGTATAAGTGCCCATCGTCACCGATAACTCTGGGACATACCGAGCACATGCCATAGTCTGATCTCCTGGGACCAAGACGGAAAATCCATCAAAACCCTCCGTCTGTATGCCTCTCCGCTCAACCATCTGAGCATCAATAAAGTTGTGGGTGGCCCCACTATCAACCAAGACTGAGACCCGCTGCCCCTATACTGTCCCCCGTACGCGCAGCGTCAAGTACTTGGGAACTCCCCGCAATGCGGCTAGAGCTCCTCCAGTAGGTGCAAATGATGCCCCACCTGCTGCGGGTGGTGGAGGTGGTAAGGTACCCTGCGCTGCATAACAATATCCTGCCTCCACGTCATCCCCCTCATCCTCTTCCCCGCTGCTCTCGGAGAAGACCTCAATGAAATGTGCTTTCCCTGCAGCACACCTATGTCCCGGTGCCCATGGCTCCTGGCAAGTGAAGCACAACCGCTTCCTCCTCAGCTCTCTCCTGGCCTCGTCATCAAATTGCCCTCGCCCAGGATTCGCCTTGGGAGGCGGAATCCTCGTGTCCTTCCCCTTAGGCTGGAAGGCCTGTCTCTGGGGATAAGGTGTCCGAGTCCTGGGTAAGACATCCTGTAAATCCCGAGTCCTGCTGATGGCATCTTGGAGGGTAGCTGGTCTAGTCGACTGGACTAGGCCATGAAGTGGCTCTGACAACCCCTCCACAAACATGTAAACCATCCGAGCCGCAGATAAATCAGGTACCATCACCGAAACCCTCGAGAAATCTGAAATGTAAGTCTCTGCACTCCCAGTCTGTTTGAGCTTTGTCAGCTCAACAAAGTGCTGCTCCGGATCCCTCTTGTCAAAACGCTCTATCACCCTCCTAGTAAACTCGACATAGGTCGTCACTGTAGAATGTCCGAGTGTCGTCATCCCATGAAGCCACCAATCCTGGGCCTCACCATCTAGATGTAATGTTGTCACCTTAATGGCCTCTGACTGCGACATCTGGTTAAGCTGGAAATAGATGTCCAACTTCTCCACCCAAGACTTTGCCGAACTGTTTGATGAGCCATCAAACGTGGGCAAATGAAACCTGCTAGCTGCGCGGTGGTCATCACGATGGTGCCTGTGCCCTCTGTGATGATCACGGGGTCTAATGTCATGCTGGACCTGGACAAAGTCTCTGAATGTGATAGAATCTCGGAACGCCGGCCCGTACGCCTGGTACTCTGCAAAAAAGTCACCCATCTGACCCGACTCCAGCTCTCGCTGTGCTGCTGCCCCTGCGTCCTCTGCTAGGAAGGTAGGCATGGTGGATCGCGTGGGTGCTGGAATATCCCTCTGTGCTCCCCTCTGTACTCCTGCCCCTGCGTCCTCTGCTAAGAATGTGGGCATAGTGGATCGCGTGGGTGCATGCGATGCCATGATGGGGATAGCATCATGCACCGGCACGTGGTGGGACATACCCGACCCCTCACCTGTCTGAAAACCCCTGGGGGGTTCCCTCTGCCTGACCTCTAATGCCGTGAGTCTCTGTGTCATATCCTGCATGTGTTGGAGGAGTGTCTCCCATCTCCTCAAACCCCCCTCGTCTGCCATAGGGCCCTGCTGCTCTGCGTCCCTCACAGGCTGCTCCTGCTCTGAATCTGTCTCAGGCGGCTCCTGATCGGAATCCGTCACAGGCTCCCCCTCTCTGTAGGGGTTCTCCCACCTACTCTCAACGTCTCTGTATCTGCTCCTCCTACAACCGATGTAGGGTTTATCCCCGAGTGTCATAGACTGCTAGCTCCACAGGCTGAGCCAGAACTATGCTCTGATACCATTGTAATATCCCCAACGGGAAATAGACAGTAATACACAGAAATACAAACATACAACTATATAGGAAAAATGCCGGAACTAGAATATAGAGCAAGTACACATAAAATCCCAGAACGCTAAGCCATTTTATTAATCTGAGAATACATATATGGGTACAAGAGATAATCAGAATAAGTGCACCTATCCTTGCACAAGGCAAGTGAAGAACCCTCTCAGAATAGGAAATGGCTACAATAGAGACTGTGTCCTCGCTGCTGGAGAAATCTGCCGTAGAAAGCTGCTGCTGCAATGTACTGGAACTAGGGGCTGATCCCCTCACCGGAATGAGCTAAAAATCGGTAGGCTGCCTGTACTCACTGCTCCCGACAAAACCCAGAAACCATGAAGCAAATGCACCACCTCCGAAAAACCACCACTGAAGCCCTCCTCAAGAAAACGCTGTCTCTCCCAAGCACAGCGCAGAGGCTCAAGAAGAATGCCGGAAAAGGGCCACAAATCCCTCTGCAAAACTCTCCAAGTGAATAGACAATCCCTCCAAGCTGAAATACGCTGAGGACTCCACGAAAATCCCCCACAACAGAGCTGCACTAACACCAACTGCATCCTCCCTCCTGGACTGCGCAGTCACTCTATGAGACCCAGCTTCTCTGCAAAACGTCCACCAAAATCTCTTGCAAATCAACTGCTGAAACTGAAGGAATACCTTGCTCGAGCAGGCACTCGAAGTCCCCTGGGGCCAAGGGCGAGATCTCCGACCGGAGACACTCAGTTCGCACTAAACAGTGCTACAGACCGACTAAACAACCGGCGTGCTCAAGTAGACAGAAGTCTAGCTCACAATATCATCAACATATCAATAATGCCAAATGGGGTGAAACCCCCACCTTTTATAGTGCTAGCTCCCTCAAAACCCTAACTGCGTCCTTGAGCTCCTCCTATGCCTGCGCAGTTGCCTTTGGAGCCTACGTGAGGCCTCTCTCATGTAACGTGTGGACCCCCAAGGCTTTCCCCTTTAAGTTACGACGTTCATCTACTAGGAAGCACTTTATTTTATTAAAGTGAGTTGACCCCCTCTTTCTCACTTTTATTTATTAATTTAACTATAGTCGGCAAAACTATACAAAAATGAAATATTCCAATTAGCGGTGCTAATTGGGAATATTAACAGCTAATGCTTTAAGTAGAGTTAACTTTCAACAAAAAAAAAAAGTATAAAAAATCATCATATATCATATATATATATATATATATATATATATATATATATATATATATATATATATATATATTAATTTAATTAATTAAAATTATTTACTTAATTAAATTATTAAAAAAAAAAAATTGAAGGAATAATAACTTCATTAAAAAGAAGAAGAGAAAGTTAGGAAGGGTTACCTTAAAAACCCTAAAAAATCAATTCAACAGACAAAATGAAATCAATCATTGATGAAAAAGAAATTAAATCCAATTCGGAAAGGAAAGAAGGAAGATTTCCTGAAAATTATAGTATTTTAACAAATACAAGATGAAAAAATTATTATCTATAAAACTTTGAGGACAAAGTTCTGAAGGAAGGGCCAATTCATAACAAATAAATAAATAAAAGTTGATATATTAAATTATGACGACAACAAATGAAGAAAACGGTGCGTGATTGAACTGGAGAAAAGTGTCAACTATAAGCTTTGAGGACAAAGCTTTTGAAGGAAGGGGCAATGTTATGAATATAATTCATAATGAATATAACAAATATAATTATTAAATAGTCGATTAAGGATTATGTAAGTAGTCATTAAGTTAGTGAAAGGGCATGTCTAAGAGACATGCCCGTCATGAAAGGTCACCTGCGTAGGTATATAAGCAGGGCCTCATTGTAACGTTTTATCATCTATCTCATTTCTTCATACCTTTTATAATATAATATTTGTATCCTCATGGATATCTTTGTATTCCAAGTGTTCTGGAGTATTTTAACTTGAGAAGGAACTTTGTTCGCTTCAGGTCGACATTCCAGACACCAATGTGGTGCTGAGAGTGCAGTGGTTGATCACGTTGGGGAAGGTCACCACAGACTGGGAGACTCTGGAGATGGAGTGGACAGACAAGAAGAGCGGTAAACATGTGATGATCTGAGGCGTGCACACTTATCCTTCGCAGACAGTTTCAACACACCGGATGGAGGCTGATTTCCGGAAGGGAGATATAGAGTGGGCAGTGGAGCTGCATATTTCAGAGGCAGGAGCTATAGGACAGGCAGTGCACCCAGATGTGTAGTCGATCATGGACATATATGCTACGATTTTTGGGGATATACCTCTAGGACAGCCACCGGATCGGGGGTTTGAGCACCACCATTAAGCTTGAGCAGGGTATTCAGGCTTGTGATCACCACACCCTATAGACACCCCAAAGTCTACATGGATGAGATTGAGAGAGCCATTTATGAGATCTTAGTGCTGGGACACATCCGGCCTAGACTAGCCCATTTGCTTCTTCTGTTGTATTGGTGAAGAAGAGGAATGGCAGACTGAGGATGTGCATCGATTACCGGGCTCTCAACAAGAAAATAATGAAGAACTGATACCCTATTCTGCGGATTGATGAGTTGATGGATGAGCTGGGGGGATTGAAATTCTTCTCCAAGATTGATCTGAGGTCAGGCTACCATCAGATCCGAGGGACTAGGATGTGCCCAAGACGACTTTCAGATGTCACTACGACCATTTTGAGTTTTTGGTGATGCCCTTTGGGCTAACCAATGCACCGACCACTTTCCAGTCATGTATGAACCACATCTTCTGTGGTCAGTTGAGGAAGTTCGTGCTATTATTTTTCGATGATATTCTTATATACAACCAGACAAGGGAGGAGCACCTACAACACATTGAGGCTGTATTGCGTATTTTGGAGGAGCAACATTTTTATGCTAAGCTCTCCAAATGCGAATTTGGGCTGACAGAAATGCTCTATTTGGGGCATATCATTGATGTGGACGAAGTGAGAGTCCACGAGGAAAAGATCCGGGCCATTCGGGAATGGCCGGAATCGAGGAACGTGACAGAGCTCCGGGGGTTTGTAGGCATTTGCACCTACTACCGGAAGTTCGTTAAGGGGTTTTCTCAACTTGCTGCACCCCTCACATATCTTACCAAAATGGGGGCATTTAGTTGGACATACATAACGTATAGGGCCTTTGATAGGCTCAAGGAGGTGATGAGAAGCTACCCAGTATTGGTTTTGCCGGATTTCACGTAGCCCTTTGTCTTGGAGTGTGATGCCTCACGAGAGGGAGTGGGCCCTGTTTTGATGCAGGGAGGCCATCCCATAGCTTTCGAGAGCAAGAAGCTATTGCCACACGAGAGGTTGTATCCTATATACGACAAGGAGATGCTGGCTATCATGCATGCATTGGCCAAGTTCCGACAGTACTTGGTGGGCAACAGGTTTCGGGTGAGGACTGACCACAACAGCCTCCGGTTTTTTCTAGAGCAGAAGCAGTTGTAGGAGAGGCAGCAGAAGTGGGTCAGCAAGATCCAGGCATATGACTTTGACATTGAGTATGTCAAAGGGAAGAACAACGTGGTGGCCGATGCTCTATCTTGCAGACCTGTTGGATATTGGGTTTAACGCTCCCCGTGTGTTTCGCGACATGGACTAACCGCCTCTCGTGGATCCTAACTCTGGTGATTGTAGTGGAGACTAATGCCTGCGGGTTTTGGTCTAACGACAATCGTGATGCCAACAATTGGTATTAGAGCGACAGGTCTCGAGTTCAAAACTCACCCGGCTCGCGTTGGGGGGTGACTGTAGGACATTGGGTTCAATGCTCCCCGTGTGTTTCACGACATGGACTAACCCCCTCTCGTGGATCCTAACTCTGGCGATTGTAGCAGAGACTAATGCCTGCGGGTTTTGGTCTAACGACAATCTTGATTCCAACAAGACCGGCATCGTTGTCTTTGATGAGCATAGACACAGACTGGAGGGCTCAGTTACTGGTGGAGTACTCCAAAGACCGTTTTGCCTATGAGGTGCTGGATGGTCAGATCACAAATGACAGGTACATGGTGATGGATGAGGTTATATACTTCAGGGACATGATCTTCTTGATTGGGAGCTCTCAGCTCAAGGAGAAGATACTGCGTGCCTCCCATGACTCACCATTATCAGGCCATCATGGGTTCAATAAGACCTACAGGGCCATCAGGGAGAGGTTCTCTTGGAGAGGCCTGAAGGAGGACGTACTTCGACATGTCAGGGAGTGCGAAGTATGTCAGAGGAACAAAGGGGAGATGAGCCACCCAGCAGGACTACTACAACCGCTTCCCATTCCGGAGGGGAAATGGGAAAGCATTTCGATGAACTTTATCATTGGGTTGCTCAAGGTACAGGGCAAGGATTGCATCTTTGTGGTTGTTGATCGACTGACAAAGTATGCTCACTTCTTTGCTATATCAGCACAGTACTCAGCGACACAGGTAGCAGAGATGTTCTTCAGGGATATTTTCAGATTGCATGGTCTTCTGAAGACCATTGTCAGTGACCGGGACAACCGTTTCATGGGCGGCTTTTGGCAAGAGCTCTTTTGTTTGGTGGGTACAGAGTTGAGTTCGAGCACCAGTTATCACCCTTAGACGGACGAGCAGACAGAGATAGTGAACAAGTGGCTGGAAGGCGACTTGCGAAACTATGTCACAGGGCAGCAGAAGGCATGGCTACGTTCGCTGCACTTGGGAGAGTACTGCTACAACACCACTTTTCACATGTCTATTGGTATGTCTCTATTTTATGCTTTGTATGGATACCACGCTCTAACTTTTGCTTATGTGATGTTTGGAGCTAGCAAGGTCCCCAGGGCCAAGGATTGGATCCAAGAGAGTTAGGATATACTCCGGGCTCTTAAGGATAACTTAGCTACAACACAGAACCAACAGAAGCTGTATGCCGACAGGGGACGGGTCAAGAGGCAGTTTGAGGTAGGGGACTTGGTCTACCTATGACTTCAGCCATATCGACAGTCCACGCAGAAGCAGAAGGGGGTCGAGAAGCTCAAGCCCTGCTTCTATGGACCTTACAGGGTGATCCGCAGGATTGGGGAGGTTGCATATGAGTTGGAGCTACCCACAGGTAGCCGGATCCACAACATCTTCCCCGTATCATGCCTGAAAAAGGCATTTGGGCAGCAGGTGACTGCAACACAGGAGCTTCCGCCTACAGATGATGAGGGGCATTTGGTATTGCAACCAGAAGCCATCATAGACACCAGGGAGAGACAACTACGGAGCAGGACAGTTAGAGAGTACTTGGTGAGGTGGAGGAACTTGTCGGATGAGGATGCCACTTGGGAGAGTGAGAAAATTTTGCAGCATCTGTCCTTGCAGTTGCTTGAGGACAAGCAACATTTTGGCGGGAAGGACTGTAATATTCCCAATTAGCAGCAACTAATTGGCAATATTAATTTTTGCCCAGTTTTGCTTTTCTAATGTTAATCAGTTAATAAAAGGGGTGATGGGACCCATAACCTACACTTAGGAAATAATGACTCCCGAAAGTCACTTAGGCAAATATTAGTTGACAGCGTGGGGCCCAGCAGAGCCTAGTGATAGCGTGAGAGAAGAGGCAGCGTGGGCCCATGACAACGCAGTGGCAGGGACAACGTGGCCAAGGAGGGACAACGCAGTTCAGTGGGGCCCGAGTGAGAGCAAGGCACTCTAGCATAAAAGGGAGAGGAGGCTCACCATTCGTTCATTCTATTATGCATCTTATGATTTCTGTCTTTTGACATTGAACACGCTTTTGCTGTTGAACGAAGTTTGCAAGTGTTGTTCAGCACATGGGTGTCTCCGAGTGGAGATCCCAACCTTAGCCTCGAGGGACTTCGAGTGCCTGCTCAAGTGAGGAGATCTACCATCGTTTTTCAGGGGAGAGCACATAGTACCTTCAGCCGGGATCACGCAGTTACTTGGACAACGCAGTCTCTCTCAAGGATTATGCAGTTTGTAGAGGAGGCAACATCGGGAGTGAGGGGATATCCGAGATTTCAGCCGAGGGTATTGTGAAGGGATCAACCCTTCACAAATCCTCATTTTGCGGTAGGAGGAGGCCATCACTTGCAGGATTATCATTCAGGGTCAGCGTACTCACTGGGAGTGCGTTATTTTCCAAGGGAGGTCAAATTCCGGGGTCAGTGATTCCGGGATTCCTTCCTGGGTTTTTCCGGGTTATTAGAGGAGAGCTCATTTCCAAAGTTTCACAATTTTCTGAGGGGAACAGCCCCAAAGAGCAACTCCATTCCAGCAGTAGCAGCAGTCCGACAACAACAACAACAACATTTGGAGATTACGCAGTCCTTGACAGAGCAACCATTCATTGAGGATTTCTGAGAGTATTTCCTGCTTGCCATGAGCAAGCGAAGGTGCCATCATTCTGATCACCTTTGTACCTATTGTTATCTTTCAGTTTATAATAAAATGGCTCAGCGTTTCTCCAAATTTGCAGTATTTTTATGCTGTCTCTCTATTTATTGTAGTTACCTGTTTATGTTGCTTTATATTACTGTCTAATTCCTATTCGGAATATTACATAGCCCTCTGAACCAATATGCCACCTGACTGCAACTACTCTATTGCCTGCTCATAAACTTTCAAGATCATGCAATAGAAATTCTAGGCTTTACAGGTCTTTGAACAATCCACAACACAGAGTTGAGAAAATCTGATCAATCACTGAAGGGAATACTGGAAACTGCATTAGAAGCAATATGAGCTTTATCTTTATGACTTGAAATACCCACAGATGTAATGTTATCAAAAAGGGCCAGATCTGCTTCAAAGTTTACAGTTAATCAACCCTTCAGAAACAAAACATGAACGGACTTTAATCAGCCCTTGATTCAATGATGACTTGTTGCAATTTTCAGGTAGGCCTAAATGTTATTTAGTTTGCCTCCATCATGAATCTGTGCTCTCACAAGATGATGTGACAATTTATATCAGCAAACCTTAACAACTTGGATGCAACCTTTTGACACACTCTAGATTTCCTCCGCCATGGATTTGTTTAGCAAGAGATGTCACAAGAAGAGCTCAGAAAATATACTTGAGAATATGGTTCTGCTTTAAAGGCGTGTCATAGCAGGTCTACAACAAATCTGAGAAATCACGCAACTGTTCTCCAAGTCAAGCTTCAGGATAAAGTGTATTGATGCAGGACCACGATAATACTTCAGAACTTATGCAAATTTAACCACAGATAATGTGAATAGAAGCCTCAAAAGGGTCTGCACAGCCACCGAAAATGTTTTTAGACAAGCTCTGATTCAGCGTTAGACTTAGTATGAATATGTCCTCTGCCCAACGAAGAAACATCCCTTTAGACTAGTGAATCTAGCCTTAGATCAAGCTATGAAATGTCCTGAAGGTTTTAGCTGAACTTACCTCCAATGGTTGCCATAAGGGAGGTGGAAGCCTCAAATGAAGGCATAAGGATGGGCAAATTTGGCCTTAGAGCCAATCTATAATGTGCCTCAGGAAAAAGTGCGAACAACCTCAGGAGAACAGGTCCGAAAACTTCAGACAGAAGAGGCTCAAGATGCCTCAGAAAAAAACTCCGCAGAGGTCAATAATTAGCCATCAAAGTAGACTTGGATAGAAGAGAATAATCCATCAAATATTTCCAATGAAGAAGATAGACGAGTTCAGCCAAAAAAAGACTCAAAGATTATGCCTCAGGTGATCCAAAAAGGCCTCAAAAAGTGATCTAGAGTAAGCTGCAGATGGCCTTCGGAAGGTTTACTGCCAATGAAACCCTTAGATAACCTTGCGTTAGAGGGGCTTGTTGACCACTCTTTGTCAACAACCCCATATCAGTACACCCCATTTTTGCAAATGGGATTCATCATGTTCGAGGTGTTCACATCATTCAGATTCCATCATCAGTCGACAGTTTTATAAATGATGTAAACCCATTCTGCATGTTTATGATGTAAATGATCTAAGTAAGACCATCATGTATGTAACTACCTAGGTAAGCTTAGTATTTTTGTGACGATTTCTATCATAGGAGGTTTTTTGTCTCACTGATTCATTTGTGTTTCTCGACACTAGTGATCATCAAAGTTTTCCCCTCTAGCCTCACCCCAAAGCTAGGGTGGATTTTGTCGTCAAGATGCTAAGTGAGTCTTAGTGTTTTCTATCGACTCTTTGTAAAAGTAGTTTGAGAATAATCCTAGCTAATTGGTTAGATTATTTTATTACAAGCCACTAGGTCTACTAGATCATGTTTTGAGTCGCAGAATTGGGTAACTATTTGAGGGTCTATCATGAATGGGTTTTCCCCTTTCATGTGTCAAATTGTAATATCTTGATGTAAAATATTTTAGTGCATGGTCCCTCACATTTAGACACCATGGCTAAAGTATTAGAGGGTTGGAAAAAATAATTAATCCCCTCATCAGTCAATTAATTAAATTTTCTGGCCAAATTAAATAAAATATCCTAAGCCAGAAATTTAATTAATTTTAGGTCCTAGGTAAAATTAAATTCTTCAAAGGCAAAATTCGTGGGTCCCTAAAGAATAAATTTTTAGAGGTCCCAGGCCAAGGGAATATTGAGAATTTTGAGAAATTTTGGACCCTGGGACCTTGGTAGTTAAGTCAAAGTCAAAATTTTGAGGTAATTAACTCAAAAAAATTATTTTTGAGTTAATTAAAAGATAATTAAATGATAAATTCAAATTTCCTCAAAAATTTATGATTTCGACGGATGAGATTAAAAGATGATTAAATCTTTTTTGACGGTCGAGATTACTTTGACAGAGATCAACCGGACTAGTCGTTGGAGATTTTATTTTATAAATTAGAGGTCTTTGTCTGTAACTTTTTGGAGATTCGAAGAAGCTCTTGTAACTTTTTGCTGATCAATAAAATATAAAGACTTTGGGGTTACAGAATTTGGTATTCCTTTTCCAGATCTATGTGGTGATATTGTTTCTAAAACTCTGCTACTTTTACTGGCATTTGATGGTTGACAACCATTGTGGATTGATCTGCATACAAGAATCTTATGCAGATTTCTGGGTTTTCTTAAATTTCATTTTGATTTGACAAAAATATCAGTTATCTATGTTTCTGAATGATCTTATGGTTATTTTTTAAATCACTATTAACCTAAAATTCAGATCTAAGTGTGCAAAGGTCATTATTCAAGATTTGGGCGTTTGGGGAAATCTTCAGCTAGAGCAACCCATTCTCAGATTCCAAAAGATCTGAGAACGTCCATTGTCTCCTAATTTTTGAAGTTATCTTATGGAATATTATTTTTTGCTGGGTCTTCTTCAGCTTGAGCCTCACTTAATTTCTCTTTTTCTAAATTGTGCAAAATGGTTTCAAATCTGGCCATGGGGTCTTTTGATTTGTAAGATAGCATTGTAAATTTGCAAATATTGTTATTTTTTAACTCACCGAGGTTTAAGGGTTTTTATTTTCTGTGCATATATTGGGTTTGGGGTTCCTTGTTTTTTGATTTTGTGTAGGTTTTATTGGGAAAATTTTCAGAATTTTTTTAGATCTGAGCCAGATCTAGGCCCTAGAGGGTAAGATCTGGTCTCAGGATCGGATTTGGTAGCAGATTTGGGCAACATCTCACCTCGAGGATTAAATAATTACAAGTGCATTTGTTTTAAATCAAATTCTGTTAAGAAAAATTCAAAATTGGTGTGTGCCTGCACATTTTTGGTGCCTGTGCAAAATTTTGCTGCTGTCATTGCTCCTTTCTCTGTTGCGTACAGTCCTCCATTTCTGCCTCTGCTCCTTGCATGCTCTCATTGCACTCACCCCTAGCCCGCTGACTTCATTTTTCTTGTCGTATCCCCTCACCACTCAACTGCCCTCTGTCTTCATGCAGCTCCAATTCGTATTCATCCTCCTTTTGCAGTTGCTCCTTCATCCATTCACTACCTTTTCCTTATGTTGTCCACATCTCCTCATCGCTGCGTCCATTCCCTTGTTCTTTCGCTCACCCTTTCATTTCTGTCCGTTGCCTTGACCTTCGTTCACGCTGTCGGCTGCTCCCTTGCTTGTAACTTCTCCACGCTGCCTCTTACTCTCGCATTTTCCATCGCTCCCCCGTCGTTGCTTTACTTTGCCGGCTCCTCACCCTGCGTTCTCCAGTTCTGCGCTGCCATTTACCGTCCGTCTGCCATCTTCCCTACGGCTTCCATCCCTCCTTAGGACTCACGCATCCTTCATTCCTCCTCCCTTCCGCTCGCCCTCGATTCCTGTCATCCGTAGCCTCCATTCTCTGCATTCATGCTGCCTATGTTCGCTGTTCACATCCCTTACGTGCTCCTTCGACGACTCTCCATTCGACCTGCAAAGAAGAAACTCAACGCATAATGCATAAAACTTTAAAACATTTCGAATCTGATTTTTATTTCAATTTTGATTGTGGGTTTAGGTTTAACCGTAATGTTTTTAATTTTTAATTTTTTAAAATTTCATTTTAATTTTTTCAACATTCCTAATAGTTTTCGATTTTGGGTTCAAATTAACTTTTAATTTTATTTTATTTTTCTGTAAATTTAAAAAATTTCAAAAAATATTCATTAACTTCTAGATTTTTTTTTTTTTTTAGAGTTTTAGATTCATTTTTAAAATTTTATATTTCATTAACTTTGGACTTTTAAAAGAAAAAAATTAAAAAATAAAAAAACTCAAAACTTTAACTTTTTAACTTGATTTTTTTTTTTAAACTTTTAACATTAGGATATTTTGTTTTAAAATTTTTGTTTCTTCTTTTTACACTTGGAAGTGGTCTTGGGTTTTAAAGAGAAGGAAAAATCTAAATTATTCCATTGTCAAAGGTGAAATTTTAATTTTAGTATCTAAAGTTTGACTATAGAATAAATTTAAATTCCTGGATTGGAATTACTAAAAAGATCATTTTAATTCGGAATTGTTTGAAATGTTTAGCATTTGAATTCGATGGTCTTTTCATGATAATATCTTTCAGAGTTTAATCTCGCATCTGGGTTCAAAATATTTTTTCATGCTTAACATATATTTGATTGATCTTCGTGTAATTGGCTCTAACTGTGGTTTTAATTGCTTGAAATTGATATTAATTGCCTAGTCAACTTTGAGAGTTTTTTCAAGTGATGATAAATTGCATGTCTTTCTTTCCTAGATCGAATATCCTTAATGCATGATATTGAAAGATTGTGAAAATGTTTTTTTCTCTTTGAGCTAGAATTGCATTGGAATTATGAGCTTATATTTAATCGAAAGTTAAATCACATTGTTGAAAAGGACTTATCTTTTAGTTTGGTAAATAGAGCATTTAATTGAAGAATTGAATACTGTGGTGGTGGAATGGTGTTTTCATAACAGGATAGTTGTCCATTTTAGCAGTAGTTATCTATCAACTACTTGATCATTAATTTCATAACGGGATAATTGACTCCATAAGGCACTGGTTTCAAACTTTTAATCTAATCGAACCTGTAAAATCTCGTTAAATCTTAACAAGTACTTGGTTGTTTAACTATGTCTCTTGAATTGGTTGGTTTCCAACCAGTTCTCTTTCTTCCATTTCATTAGGGTCTACCCCCCTTATTCTGCAAGGAGACAACTTAAATAGAGAGATTGGGGACAAAGGTGACAACCCCTGATCTGAGCCGTTGTCGCGGTGCCTAGACATTCTGTGCGACAACATTTTTTGGCGCTGTTGCCAGGGAGATAATTTTTTCTGTCCTTGGTCCTCAACGACATTTTCTAATCTTCTAATTTTTTTTCGCCATTCATTAGCTCATCACATTACTTAACTTTTTTTGGCGTCATTTCATCTCTTCATATTTTCATCACCTTATCTTTCGTCATCTCACGAATCCTTTCATCATTTGCACGTTTAGCACCTGGACATTTCGGTTGGCTTCTTGTTTGGGTGGCGACTCCACTTATTCATCTATTTCACTCTTAGACAAGAATCCCTCCCTAATATCCGTCTGCTTCTCTCGACTAATTTTTCGGTTTTTGAATCAGATTCATGTTCAAGTGGTGACTCCAATTCTTTCATTTCTTACAAGAATTTTGTGCTAAGAAGCTCGCTTCTTGTGGATCTTTTGAATTTTCTTGAACAAGGATCTCTTTCTCTAACATCCATTTGGTTTTTCGATTTAAGTAAGTCATCATGGGTGATCCTTTTCATGACATGCCAAAAGAGGCCGTTCGAAAAATGCTTGTGTTCTCGGGTGGTGATTCAACCACTGCTCGAAATCATCTCTTAACGGTTACTCATATAATAAGCAGATACTGTCTTCCTTCGCAATCTAATTGTGAAGATGTCAAGATACGTCTCTTTTCCTATTCCATGGATGGTGATGAAATGAATTGGTTGAGTAATTGGCCTGAGGATCATATTGATTCTTTGCAAAATATCATCAATGCTTTTAAAGATGAATATATAAAACAAGGTGGATCGCCTTGTGCCCATAGTACTATGCAAAGGAATGAAAGTGATCTTGTAGAGAACTCAACTATCAACAGAAAAGTTTAGGACAATTCTCAGGATGAATCCACTTGTACCATGACAACACAAATTCATGATGGCGGTGAAGCAGAAACAAGTTGTCAAATGAGTATTAACAACGATACGCATTTTGTTAACAAATTGATTCAGATGGTTAAAGATATGCAACTAAATCAAGCTCAAATAATCAAGAATACAGAGTTTAATTAGGCTCAACTTATTAAGAATATGGAACTTAACTATGCAAGATTAACAACTGATCATACCAGGGAAATTGATGCTATACAAAACAAGTTTTTAGCCTTAGAGGAAAAGATGACGATCATGGAATTCAATCACTCCAATCAAATGATTGCCATGAAAGAAAAGCATATTGAAGAAATGACTGCCATGGAAGAAAGACACGATGAAGAAATGGCCATCATGGAATTTGATCACAACAATCAGTGAGCCACCATGCAAGCAAATCATAAGAAAGAGAGAAACTATATGCAAAATTGCTTCATGGGCATGAAAGCAAAAAATGATAAAATTATAAGCAACATGGAAGTTGATCAAATATCTCTACAGAGTAGATTATTGGCCATAGAGAAGAAACAAGCACCATGTGTTATAAATATGGAAGAAATGGATACCATTGAAAACAGATTAAAGGTAATAGAAGTTAATCATTCTAATAAGATTTCCATTATTCAGAAACATATGATTGAAATGGAAGCAAAACACACTTGAGAAATGAAAACTATGGAGGCAAATTATATCACTCTGTAAGACAAATTTGTGAAAACTGAGCTCAATCAAACGAAATTAATAGTAAGGCATGCCAAAGAAATGAGTTCCATGGGTAAGAAGTTAGAAGAAAGGAAATCACATGTACAAAAGTTTCATCTTGATCCAGATGATAGATGGCAGGAAACCAAGGAGATTTCAACAGATCACAACTCTCCCAATCCCTTAAAGTAGGTCCCGTCTTGTTGTGAATGTTCTAAGAAAGTGGCTGCTCACATTAATGAAGAAATTGAAAAGGATCTAGAAAAGATGCAGAATGAAGAGAGGCATGTCACAAATATCTTAAGTGCTTCGTCCGAAAGTTCTCAAGAACATTGTTCCACATCATCAACAATACAGTCTGCTACGAAGAAAAACCTGAAGTGAAAAAGAAAAAAAAAAAGGAAGCGGTTTGATTCATCTGATGGCCGCAAGCAACTTGATTTTTGGATAAGACAAAGTCTTACTATATGCAATATTGGACATGGCACATCCGAGAAACAACCCACAGACTTTCCTGAAAGTAAGAAAATGCTCAGTATGCATTAAATTGAACACATTTGATGCCACAGGGCATCCTTTGTATTGTATCCTTAACCTTACACTTTGTCCTTTCAGCATTTCGTTTTGTAGTTAGAGTAGATTTACATTTCATGTTGGTAGAATAGTCAATAAATGAAGAGCTTCTATTTTCATGTGCTTAATGTTATATGATGATATTTGGATGGACGCTACTTATGTAATTTTGTTTGTTGCTTGGATGCAGATTCTGGATTCTCACATTCCTTCAATGAAGCAACATGTCCCCAAGTAGAGCCAGATGTTGACTACTCTTTGTCAATAACCCCATAGCAGTACACCCCATTTTTGCAAATGGAATTCATCATGTTTGAGGTGTTCACACCATTCAGATTCTATCATCAGTCGAAAATTTTATAAATGATGTAATCCCATTCTGCATGTTTATGATGTAAATGATCCAAGTAAGACCATCATGTATGTAACAACCTAGGTAAGCCTAGTATTTTGGTGACGATTTCTATCCTAGGAGGTTTTTTGTCTTACTGATTCATTTGTGTTTCTCGACACAAGTGATCGGTAGAGTTTTCCCCTCCAGCCTCACCCGAAAGCTAGGGTGGATTTTGTCGTCAAGATGCTAAGTGAGTCATAGTGTTTTCTTTCGAGTCTTTGTAAAAGTAGTTTGGGAATAATCCTAGTTAATTGGTTAGATTATTTTACTACAAGCTACTGGGTCTACTAGATCATGTTTTGAGTCGCAGAATTGGGTAACTATTTGAGGCTCTATCACGAATGGGTTTTCCCTTTTTATGTGTCAAATTGTAATATCTTGATGTAAAATATTTTAGTGCATGGTCCCTCATAGTTAGACACCATGGCTAAAGTATTAGAGAGTTGGAAAATATAATTAATCCTCTCATTAATCAATTAATTAAATTTTTTGGCCAAATTAAATTAAAAATCTTAAGCCAGAAATTTAATTAATTTTATGTCCTAGGTAAAATTAAATTCTTCAAAGGAAAAATTCGTGGGTCCCTAAAGAATAAATTTTTAAAGGTTCCAAGCCAAGAGAATATTGAGAATTTTGAGAAATTTTGGACCCTTGGGCCTTGGTAGTTAAGTCAAAGTCAAAATTTTGAGGTAATTAACTCAAAAAAATATTTTTGAGTTAATTAAAAGGGAATTAAATGATAAATTCGAATTTCCTCAAAAATTTATGATTTCGATGGACGAGATTAAAAGATGATTAAATCTTTTTCGACAGTCGAGATTACTTTGACAGAGATCAACTAAACTAGCCATTGGAGATTTCTTCTTATAAATTAGAGGTCTTTGTCTGTCATTTGCATTCGATCTTTGAATCATGCACTTGTTCTAAGAAGTTCTTGTAACTTTTTGTTGATCAATAAAATAGAAAGACTTTGGTGTTCCTTTTCCAGATCTATGTGGTGATATTGTTTCTAAAACTTTGCTACTTCTTCTGGCATTTGATGGTTGATAACCTTTGTGGATTGATCTGCATACCTATGTTTTAAAAAACGGCCGATTCGACTCCGACCAGGCCTGGTCGACTGAGCCATTAGGCTGGCCGGTCTGACCAGGTACAAGAACAGTCAGGTTGGCCTGTTTGTTACCGAGCCGGCCAGTTTTTGTACCGGCTCTGCCGACTCGGTAACAAACCGGCCGACCAGGCCTGGCCCGAGTTAACTCGGCCGAGCCAAATCTGCCGGCCGGTGGGCCCAAAAACTCGCATTTTATGGACTTGAAACCGGATTTTATTCTGCTGTTAGGTTTGTTTGAGGTTGTCTAACCCGTCCTCATGCTATTTAACTAACCCAACCCCTCTCAATACCTCACATCTTTCTCATTCAATTTGCTTGAGCATTTGTGAGAGTTTTCTGAAGATTGTGGAGTTGGTTTTGGAGCAGCTTTGAGGAGTCTTTTGAGCAAGTTTTGGAGCAGTAGTGAGGAGCTTATTGGGCAAACTTTTGAGCAGCATTGAGCTAGAGGAAGCTAGAGGCTAGAGGTATTTATTTTTTCTCTTCTAAATCTGCCTTTGTTTGTTTTATTTATTTAGCAAATCTAGCATTTACCATTTGCATTTGCATAGTTTTTGGCATTTTCCATTTGGTGAAAGAAATGAACATAGAATGAATAGTTTTTTGTTTTTTGTTTTCATGTTCAGATTTAAACATTTTATTTCCAAGTCAAAAACTCAGTCCAAAATGGCCCCTAGAGAAAAGACTCTGCTTGGGCATATGCTGAAATGGTTGGGGATCAAATGTTTTGTAAATTTTGCAACAAAAAAATTAAGGAGGGTGGAGGGGGCATTCATAGACTGAAACTAGATTTGGCTGGTGTTAAAGGCCAAATTACTGCATGTGAAGCACCAAACATTGGGGAAACTAGGAAGCAATTGAAAGAACAATTTGACAAGTTTGAGCAAGAGAAAAATAGGCAAAAAGAAATACAGGCTGAAATTGGGAGGAAGAGGAATCTACAACATATGATGGCTGCCAACTCAAGTTTTGAATCTTTTAATTATGAGGATTCCTCATCTATCCCTTCCACTGATGCATCAAAAAACCCCTTTCACTATGTTCCTCCCTCTAGGGAGTCTATTTCTGACAAGGGTAAGGGTGCAATGAGAAATAAGGGTACTATTAAAAGTTTTTTTGTGCCCTCATCTCCCTCTGATAGTGCAACTGCATATGGTCCTAGTCCTCCAACTGTGTAGCCCACTTTAGATGCTCATTGGAAAAAAGAATTGAGAGATGTTGCTTGTGAGTACATTGCTAGATGGTGGTATGATGCCGATATTCCCTTCAATGCTACTCGTTCACCATATTATGAACCTATTTTTGATGCCATATATGCTGCTGGAAAGGGCTTCAAACCTCCTACTATGCATGAGTTAAGAGGATCTGTTTTGCAAAGAGAGATTTCAAACATTGATGATTATTTGAAAGAGTTCAAAAACTCATGGGCACGTACAGGATGTACCATCATGTCAGATGGATGGACTGATCAGAGGAATCGTACCATCATAAACTTTCTTGTCTTTTGTCCACGGGGAACCATGTTTCTAAGATCAGTTGATGCATACGATAGGGTGAAAGATGCACAGTTGTTGTTACAACTTTTGGATGAGGTTGTTGAAGAGGTGGGGGTGGCAAATGCTGTTCAAATCATCACAGACAATGCCTCTAACTATGTTCTTGCTGGTAAATTGTTAGAGGAAAAACACCCAACCATCTTTTGGACCCCATGTGCTGCACATTGCATAGATCTCATGCTTGAGGATATTGGCAAAATAGACTGGATCAAGAACACTGTAGAGCATGCCAAATGCATCACAAAATATATTTACAATCACTCATGGAATCTGAGTCTGATGAGGAAATACACAGGGGGCAAGGAACTTATTAGGCCTGCCATCACTAGATTTGCAACACATTTTCTGACATTGCAATCTATGTTTGCCCAACATAGAAACTTGCAAAAGATGTTTTCTAGTGATGAATGGAATGAAAGTCAATGGTCTCGCAAACAGGATGGCAAAGATGTGAAAAGGAAAGTCGTTGAAGAAATATTTTGGAAAAAGGCAACAGAGATTGTGAAACTTGCTGAGCCATTGGTTAAGGTGTTGCGCTTGGTGGATGGGGAAAGATTGGCTATGGGCTTCATTTATGAGGCTATGGATCAAGCAAAGGAGCAGATAAGGGCAGCATGCAGGGACAAAGTGGCTAAGTATGGGCCCATTTGGGAAATCATTGATCAGAGATGGAACAATCAACTCCATCGCCCGATACATGCAGCTGGGTATTTTCTGAACCTAAGGTATCATTATAAAGCTCAGGAAACAGGAGCTTTGACTGGGGAGGTTAGAGATGGATTGATTGACTGCATTGATCGCATGATCCCCACAGAGAGTGAGTAGTTGAAGATACACAAGCAGATCACTATGTTCAGCCATGCCACTGGTACCTTTGGCAAGAACCTTGCAAGGATTACAAGGGAATCAGATGAGCCAGGTAAACAAAGAATTTCAATTTTCAAATTTATATTTTATAATTTATTATTTTGTATAATTGTTTATAAAATTATAATTTCAATTTCAAAGTTGGATATAAATTGTTGAGCTAATTGAAACTCATTTTTTGCAGCACAATGGTGGGAGGCATTTGGTAGCCACTGTCCTGAATTGCAGAGGTTTGCAATCTGCATTTTGAGTCAAACTTGCAGTGCTTCTGGGTGTGAGCGCAATTGGTCTGTCTTTGAGAGGATTCACACACACAAGAGAAACCGTTTGGAGCAAAAACGGTTAAATGATCTTGTGTTTGTCCAGTACAACCTCCGACTAAGACGAAACCAATTGCTGAACAAAAGACCTGATTCAGATCCCATTGTGTTGGAGGATATTGATCCAACATCAGATTGGGTAGTGGAGTCTTGTCCACCAGAGTTTGACATAGATGGGGGGATTGACTTCGATTTAGTGATGGAGGATACTATGTTCAATGTAGATCCACTAGTAGCAGACCCAGTCCCAAGCCATCCAGTTGCAGGTGCAGGCACTTCCTCTAGTCAGCCACGACTGAGACGCATAGCTCGTCTATCTGATTCTCAAGGTGGTAAGGGCAAGGGTATAGTTCCAGTTGAGGATGTTGATTCAGAGGAGGAGGCGGAGCGAGTGTCTTCCCCCTCTGGTTCAGAGTTTGAGGAAGAGGACATTGGCTTGTCACAGTCAGATGACTAGCAGTAGTTACTAGTGACTATTCATGTTTTGTTGTAGAGGCCATTTAGAGCCTCCTTAGTTATGTTTTTTTGTTTTGATCTCTAGATCATCATCATGTATTGGTCCTTAGACGGTGCACTGGGTGCAATTTTGATATAATGGATATATTCATGAGCCTACTTTGATCATATGTTGTCTTTTGTCTATATTGTAATGCTTTGTGTTTGGAAACATGAATAAAAATCTTTAAATTTATGTTTTTGTACAAAAAAATTAATATTTAATGTATTAATTACAAAAACCGAGTCATTGAAACCGAGTCGACCGAGTCATTACCGATTCAGAGTCATTACCGAGTCATTACCTCGGCCTGGTAGTTGACCGATTTCGTTTTTTAAAACATTGCATACAGGCATCTTATGCAAATTTCTGGGTTTTCTTAAATTTCATTTTGATTTGACAGAAATATCAGTTATCTATGTTTTTGAATGATCTTATGGTTATTTTTTAAATCACTATTAATCTAAAATTCAGATCTAAGTGTATAGAGGTCATTATTCACAATTTGGAAGTTTGGAGAAATCTTTAGCTAGATCAGCCGACTCTCATATTCAGAAAGATCTAATAAAGCCCATTGTCTCCTAATTTCTGAAGTTATCTTACGGAATTTTTTTTTTGCAGGGTCTTCTTGGACTTGTGCCTTCTTAATTTCTCTTTTTCTAAATTGTGCAAAATGGTTTCAAATCTGGCCATGGGGGCTTTTGATTTGTAGAATACCATTGTAAATTTGCAAATATCGTTATTTTTTAACTCAACGGGGTTTAAGGGTTTTTATTTTCTGTGCATATATTGGGTTTAGGGTTCCTTGTTTTCTGATTTGGTGTAGGTTTTATTAGGAGATTTTCAGAATTTTTTTAGATCTGAGCCAGATCTAGGCCTTGGAGGGTAAGATCTGGTCTCAGGATCGGATTTGGTAGCAAATCTGGGCAGCATCTCGCCTCGAGGATTAAACAATTACAAGTGCATTTGTTTTAAATCAAATTCTGTTAAGAAAAAATTGAAATTGGTGTGTGCCTACACATTTTTGCTGCCTATGCAAAATTTTGCTACTGCCATTAGTCCTTTCTCTGTTGCGTACAGTCCTCCATTTCTGCCTCTGCTCCCTGCACGCTCTCATCGCACTCACCCCTAGTCCGCAGACTTCATTTTTCTTGTTGTATCCCCTCACCGCTCGACTGCCCTCTGTCTTCACGCAGCTCCAATCCGTGCTCATCCTTCGTTGGCGGTTGCTCCTTCAACCATCTGCTGCCTTTTCGTTATGTTGTCCATGTCTCCTCATCACTGCGTCCATTCCCTTGTTCTTACGCTCACCCTTTCATTTCTGTCCACTGCCTTGACCTCCGTTCACACTGTCGGCTGCTCCCTTGCTTGTAACTTCTCCACGCCGCCTCTTCCTCTCGCATTTTCCATCGCTCCCCCTTCATTGCTTTCCTCTGTCGGCTCCTCACCCTGCGTTCTCTTGTTCTGCGCTGCCATTTCCTGTCCGTCTGCCATCTTCCCTGTGGCTTCGATCTCCTCAGCACTTACACATCCTTCATTCCTCCTCCCTTCTGCTTGCCCTCGATTCCTGTCATCCGCAACCTCCATTCTGCATTCATGCTGCCTCTGTCTGTTGTCCGCATCCCTTACGTATTCCTTCGACGACTCTCCATTCGACTTGCAAAGAAGAAACTCAATGCATAACGCATAAAATTTTAAAACATTTCGACTTTGATTTTTATTTCGATTTCGATTGTGGGTTTAGGTTTGACCATAATGTTTTTAATTTTTAATTTTTTAAAATTTCATTTTAATTTTTAACATTCCCAATAGTTTTCGATTTTGAGTTCAAATTAACTTTTAATTTAATTTTATTTTTCTCTAAATTTTAAAAATTTCAAAAAATGTTCATTAACTTGTAGATTTTTCATTTTTTTTAGAGTTTTAGATTTATTTTTAAAATTTTGTATTTCATTAATTTTGGACTTTTAAAAGAAAAAATTAAAAAATTAAAAAAAATATCTTTCAGAGTTTAATCTCGCATCTGGGTTCAAAATATTTTTTCATGCTTAGCATATATTTGATTGATCTTCGTCTAATTGGCTCTAACTGTTGTTTTAATTGCTTGAAATTGATATTAATTGCCTAGTCAACTTTGAGAGTTTTTACAAGTGATGATAAATTGCATGTCTTTCTTTCCTAGATCGAATATCCTTAATGCATGCTATTGAAAGATTGTGAAAATGTTTTGTTCTCTTCGAGCTAGAATTGCATTGGAATTATGAGCTTATATTTAATCGAAAATTGAATCACATTGTTGAAAAGGGCTTATCTTTCAGTTTGGGAAATATAGCATTTAATTGAAGAATTGAATACTGTGGTGGTGGATTGGTGTTTTCATAGCAGGATAGTTGTCCATTTTAGCAGCAGTTATCTATCAGCTACTTTATCATTAATTTCATAATGAGATAATTGACTCCATGAGGCATTGGTTTCAAACTTTTATTCTAATCGAATTTGTAAAATCTCGTTAAATCTTAACAAGTACTTGGTCGTTTAATTGTGTCTCCTGAATTGGTTGGTTTCCAACCAGTTCTCTTTCTTCCATTTCATTAGGGTCTACCCCCCTTAGCTTGCAATGAGACAACTTAAATAGAGAGATTGGGGATCAGGGTGACAACCCCCGATCTGAGCTGTTGTCGTGGTGCCTAGACATTCTGTGCGACAACAGGGCTGAATGGCCTCAGTAGCTTCCCATAACTCATGCAGAAAACCAATAGAAAAAGGCAGACATTGAATGCCCAAACTATCCCAAATCTTGGCCTATATCTTCAGTTAGGTGTGACTCCACAAGGCCGTAGACCACCACAGATATATTTCACATTGAATGCCTTGAGATATATCCAAATGAGAGGGCAAACGAGTCCCTTATATACTTGTCATGGAGCCTTCTAGGAGGAGGGCCGATTTGATCAAGAAAGGAGGGAAGCCAACTTGAATTTTGAATTTCAAATTTAATTTTTTTTGGAGCCAAAAATGAATTTGGAGGCCGAATTTAACTAGGAGACCCAAAATAATTTAATTAAATTGCCCTTGACCGTTTTGTAAGAAAGATTGATTAGGATAGTCCCATCATTAATTTTTTAAATTAATTTTTGAAATAAAGATGCCACAAATAAGCCAATCTAAACGTTGCTTGCTACATCATCTTTCGGGCTTCATAACCACAAGAAGGGGCTCCAACTTTGATCGAGCATATCTCCTCAACCGTGAGGGATTATGAGGCATGCCACCTACTGTTGGAATCAACATGATGATGGTCTCATGATCAAAATCACTATCCTTTACATTCATTTTCCTCAACAAGTGGGGGGAATGTAGGGCTTCCCTTCCTCTCTTCCAGGGCTTCTTGTCATTTGGAGGTTCCATTCAATACAAACTAGATGAATATTAAGAGCATACAAGGAACGACATTGGCATCAATGACAACACCATTCAACAGTTTCCTGACACGTGCTTGCCTTATTGATCACCCCTCGGTTGCGTATTCAATGGTCATGGGTCTTGCGATTTCATTATGGTATGGTCTATATGCTTATCTTGGATATGAATGATGGTTCTAGAGTCCCCCAAGGGGTTACATGATCACGTTAGGAGGTAGATGTTTCAAGAGGTTGTTGATGTTGCCTAGTAACTTGTTGTGTTGACATATGATAATGTTGTCACTAGGATGGGGTATTCTACACGGTCCTCATGTGTTGGATGTGTGATGGATAACACATTTTTGTTTGGATGGGTTAACACTTTGTTATGTCTCATTATATTATGATGCGCTATAGTGGAATGATTCATGTTGCCTTTGTGGGTTATAGTAGGTGATATAACTTAGTGATGTCACATTTGCTAGACATCACCAAGGGAGAAATATGTGTGATGATGTTAGAATGCTCATTGATATATGATTTTTTGGGTTTGTGTTTGAAAGACGTGTTACATATGATTTGAAGGTGTTCTAACCTTTTCCTAAGTTTGGTTGATGATTTATGATGTAATAATCCCTTGATGGTGGTGCACTTCTGGTTGGGATTTATGTTTGGTTGTTATCATGATGGGGTTTTTCTGGGGAGAACATCTTTTGTAACATCCTCTTGCGCCTTAGTTGGGGCGATGCCAATTTCAAACATATTGATACCATAAAAATTATGAAGACAAATACATATAATTTAGCAAAAAATAACATAATAATATGCGTGTGAATCATAAACTATAAACAACGTAGAGGCTATGGACCACTTGTTTGGTAAGATATGGCGACTACGTGTAGACCTCGAACACACCACCCAACTACAGACTGCGTTGCTCCAACTCTCTCAGTAGCTGTCACCCCCGAGCTAAGACCATGGCTTCACTATGCGAATGGCTACTCAAGTCAGGTACATACTTAATACCAAGTACAAATAGGGCCAACGTATTAGGCCTCAACAACCTCCAACCAACAGACTCACATCCCCCATCAACTCCACACCCAACTCCCAAGTAGTGCACCCCCTTCTCTGTACTCGTAGTCCCTTGCAATGTGCCACTGCCTCCAAGGTGTCCAACTCGGGCTGGCCAAGGATGTCTTAGAGCCTTGTGGCTTCTAGGAGTTCTTGTTGCCTTGAGGGGTCTCCAGGTATCCTCAAGGCCCTCACACAGGGACACTTATCCCTTATTGATTGATATCCAACTAAATATGGGAACCACCTTTTTATAGGCATGGTGCCCCTTACTTTATATTTTAATGATATATTATAATATTATAATATATCAAGACTTTTGTTGTTGTTGTTGTTGTTGAGTCCCGACCCTCTGTACTATTTTCTTCCCCATACCGCAATTGTCGTATTATTGGGTTGACCTCACTATATTTACATATTATGTCCATTAGGCTTACTGGCCCTTTTACCACACAAGCTCTATGGCATGATTACCTAGGCACTCTGGCTTTAGAACACATCAATACACTGGCCTATTACAATAACACATTTATACACATATAGGCATGTAGGTCTCAATAGAACTCGACTCACCAACCTATTTCACATGCATCAACTGACCAACCTTAAGGATTATATGTGCATATGTATTGCAATTGGGGGTGTTGCATTCCCCTCCCCCCTATTAATACAATGTCCTTAGTGCATTCAAATGCATGTATAATGGCTTGTCCCCAACAAGTAATTTTTGCTAAAGATGAATTCACAATTTTGCAATTTTGATAATTATTAAAAGTTCGACTTAGGAGAAAAGGGTTGGAGGCTCGAATTAATTTTGAGGAGGAAAATGGTGACCAACCTAGGAGAAATGAAATGATTAAATAGTTGGTGGGTTGTGTGGGCCACCCAAAGAAGGAAATCAAACCCCTTGTAGGAATTCGTACTGCATGAGGAAGAAGGCAAGGAAGGAGTTCGAACTAGTGGGCCCACAAGGAATAGATGGGGCAAAAACTAGGTTGCAGGAAACATGGGGTAGGGGTCTGTTTCTGCCCTGAAACGAAATGGAAACGCGTTTCCTTGTACTGTACGGCCTGGAAACGCGTTTCCGTCCGTACTGGGCCGTTTCATGTTGGGGAAACGTGCCCAATATAGACGAAAACGCGTTTCTAGGCTGTATTGGCGTGTTTCCGTCGTTTTAACTTAATTTTTTTTTGCATTTTTTTGGGGTTCATGTGTTTTATTATTATTTTAATTGTGGAAAGTGTCTTTTGGGTGCTTCTAACTTATAAAAAGACTCTCGCTTCTAATGATCAAGCCTATGGCCCTATTATTTATATGCGATTACTTAATCTTCATTTTCATCCTTTTACTTAAATTTTTAACATTACCATGAAATGACTCCGGATGTTTGAGAGTGGTTCCGACCACATTGGATTTCATATGGAGAAAGTAGAATTTTAGATCTCATTCAAAATCCAGCAGACTTATCAATTTTTTAGGATTTCAGGATTGGGTGATTGCAATGTTTCCATCGGATTTTGTCATGTATTAGGGTATGGAACCCGTATTTAATCAAGAGCATCAATCCCTCTATGTACCTTGATGTTAGTGACATTGGTTGTCAAACTCCTCTATCATGACCCTACTAAAAATGTACCCAACACTCAAACAAAATCTTGAGTTGACATGCTCATGGTCTTTATTGTACTTGCAGCCTCATATATATATAATAAAGGCTGGTTTTGGATATTCTGATATTGCTATTTTTATTATGTGTCTGTTATCATTCATGAGTAAATGTCTTGTAACTTGTAATAGTTTATGCTTTGAATTTATCATGTATGTTTTGTAATTTCACATAACATTTCTTAAATGTGCTATATTCTAATATGAATTTAAATTATATATATATATATATATATATCGCGTTTCCCCGTTTCCAAAATTTGGGGAGGTCGCGTTACGTATCGCTTCTCGTTTCGGAAACTCGTTTCCGTTTCCCCGTTTCGTGCAACTTAGGGAAAAAACTATATATAGGAGAAGCAAACTCATTTTGAGGGTTCCTTGATTGTGCTGTTCAGACTTAGAGTTTGCTTGAGCTATTTAGCCAAGTCAGTTTGTGCTGCTTAGCACAAGGATTTCCAAGCAGAAAATCCCAACTCTCCTTCTGTGAACCTATAGTGTCACCCTAAGAAAGGTTTTGGAGTTGAGTGGAGAGCCAAAACCCAGTTGCTGTGAGCCCTTTTCATTACTGGTTCAACCATTGCGAGTTTTTGGGAGGACGCAGAAGCGAAAGTTCGTGGTACTTGGAGGAGGAGATTCCTGGGAGTTTCACTTCAGGAATTTGCAGGATTTTTCCTTGGGGATGGGCATGCAATTTTGTAGAGTTGCAGAGCTAGATATAGCTGCTCTTTGAGGGCCAAATTTATCTCTCCTCTACGCATGGATTATTTCTGGGTTAATTTGTAGAGCAGAATTGGAGTAGGAATTGTGCCAGATTGGGGCAGGAATTTCACTCACATTCCCGGAGGAAATCTTATAGGAATTTTCCAGCCAATTGAGGGAGTATTGGGGCAGAATTTTAGCATCATTTCTGGGTTGGACGCTGGGCTAGCAGTTGGAGGAAAATACACTAAATTTGGGTAATTCCGGGCAGTCGGAATTAGTCCAATAACTTTCTGGGTTTTTTTGGTTGGGGGTTGAGGAGCTTATTCCTAGTTTTACAGAATTTTTGGAGAAAATTTGAGGCCCCAAATCACAGATTGCCTCCAACAACAGTTGCAGAATATTTCTGAGAAAAGCGTACAATAAAGCTAGCCATTTTCAGCGAGGAGATTCACACATTTTCACCTGGGTATTGCATGCTTGCTGTAGCAAGCCCAAGTGCACTCATTTCATCTCATATTGTACATAGTTGAATTACAATTTGCAATAAATGGCTCAGAATTATTGCTTCTGGTCCATGGTGTTCTAAATGTTTTTGCCTGTGTGAAATTTTTAGTTGCATGTTCCAATAAATTTCTGTAGCTTAGTTCATGCTCTTGGTATTCACTGTATTTTTCTGAGTAGAATTTTACATATAATAATAATTTATTGACAACTATGGGTGCGACTGTTGCATGGTTATCATGCTCTTGTTTGCATTGTTACCATCATCATACCTTGCATTTCATAATGAAAATTTAAGGCCTCCTTTATGTATCCCCCTTTCATAACTCAAAATTTATCATGTTCCTTGTTTCAGGCCATCATTGGCATCCTCTTGTGCATACTCATGGATTTGAGCATTTAGACTCCCTACAGTGACTGGCCTGGTTCTAAATTCAAAGTCTCGAACATAGTCTATTTTGGGGAGTTCCCCGTGATGCAATTGCTTTTGCTGTGCTTCTTCCATGGAAAAAGAGCCCATGTTTTTACCTTCTTTCCGATCAGATTTGGCAACCTCTATGTGGTCGAAAGGTACATGTGGAAGGTTCTCAGTACTTACATTAATTGATCTGCATATAAATTCCCAATCTCCAACATAATTCCTTTTCAGGAATGGCTCATTATCTGATCATTCTCTGTTTCTTTCATGGAAGAAAGAAGACAATTCTTACCTTGTTTCTTATAATCTTTCCTTGTACTATCAATCAAGACTTGACTGACACTCTCCAAGGCATTCAGGGCATCAATCTTTACCCTCCCACCAATTCTTACCTTGTTTCTCATAATCTTTCCCTGTAATATCGATCAGGACTTGATTGATGCTCTCCAAGGCATTCAGGGCATCAATCTTTACCCTCTCACCAAGTTAATCGATTAACCTCTCCATAAGTTTCCTTACCTTGTTAAGAATAATGCTGTTATTCGACACATGCAATTGTCTTGCCTATTTGATTTCATCGTTTGTGACTTTATCATAGTCAAATTTGATGTCATTCTTTTCTATGCTATATTAGAATTGATCTATTGATTAATGGAAACAACGAAGACTCTCTGCTCATCCTATGCAATCTTCTATGTTTGTTGCCTCCTGCCTATTGACCTCTCTAGAAATTGAGAGTCCTCCATATGGCTGTTGACCTGCCCAACTACCACAAAAGTCATCCTCGCTGTTGTGACTTTGAATCTAACCCACCGTCATTCACTATTGGATTTCATTCTTTCTAACTTGGAGCACAAATGAGGAAAGCAATTGTGTTGATTGGATGCTTTCAAACAAAGGAATAACCATTGGAAAATTCCCAATGCAGTTGCTGTTGAGAAATCTAGGGCAGTTTGATTAGGTCTTCTTTTAGCTTGATTTCTCTTACTTTGACAAGTTCTTGTGATGTTTTATTACTTCTTGTTATTATTATGTTCCTTCATCATCAAGATAAATGCCAAACAAATGAAGATCACAAAAACAAGAAAATAACACAAGATGTAAGCACTCAACTAGGGAAAAACCCCTAAGAAGGGGAAAACCCAGTGAAACTCTTCTTCCAGTAGAATCAAATCAAGTTGAGACAATTCCTAGACCTTTCTCCATCCATCAAGTCAATGTTCCGTGAAAAATAGATCAGACTTCCAAAAGATATTATGCCTGCAAGGATCTCGATCTTCTTTCTTTGCTTCTGCAATCTTCAACCTCATTCTATACTTCTACAACCTTTTATGACTACTACGATCTCGATCTTCTTCCTTTGCTTCTGCAATCTTCGACCTCGTTCTATACTTCTGCAACCTTTCGGTCTCCTTACTTCTGCAGTTCTTGGTTCTTCTTCTGTTCATCTTTTCTTTTGGCAATACAACAAACATAACCAAAATTTCGATGCACCCCTTCTTCTTTCTTCCATAGAATTGAATAGTTGATTGTTCAATAGATCAAATGCTCCTTTATATATAGCTTCTTCAAAGGTGGATGTGTCCTTTCATTAGGCCGACTTGACTTGATGAAGAGGTCGACTTGCAAGGGGACAAGGCCGACTTGATGGAGGAGAAACAAGACTTTATTTTTGACAATAAAACATTTTTCTTTCTTTGACATCATAAATGGGTGAAACAAGACTTTATGGAGGAGAAACAAGACTTTATTTTTGACAATAAAACATTTTTCTTTCTTTGACATCATAAATGTTTTTATTTTTGACAATAAAACATTTTTCTTTCTTTGACGCTTTATTTTTGACAATAAAGCGTGAGGCTTTCTTATTTTTCCATTATACAAAGATGTACATTTATAGTACAATGGTGTGACTCTTGGTTTCACATTCCAAGGTCACTTGGACTCCATTGTGACTTTTCGCATTCCACACCTACCCATGTAGGATTAGGTGTTCCAACAAACCCAAGAAGGGTTTCTTACATATTAACTTTGACTTTGACTCAACAAAAATCCTACAACACTCAATGGGTGCTTTGTCCTATTGACCATTGACCTTAGCATGCAACCCATGCTTTAATAAGTCGATACAAATTACTTTTATAAATAATTTTTGTTTTTCATGACTCAAATACAATTACGAAGACCGACACTAGTTACATTCTTCAACTCTCCCTCTTAACTAGGGAGGTATTCATAATTACATATATACAGAGGTACATGGAAGATCTCAAGATGATATACTCTTAAGTAGAGTCACAACACATGTAGTGCTACAGATTAGATACTTGACTAGGGTATCTAGGTCTTCTTTTAGCTTGATTTCTCTTACTTTGACAAGTTCTTGTGATGTTTTATTACTTCTTGTTATTATTATGTTCCTTCATCATCGAGATAAATGCCAAACAAATGAAGATCACAAAAACAAGAAAAGAACACAAGATGTAAGCACTCAACTAGGGAAAAACCCCTAAGAAGGGGAAAACCCAGTGAAGCTCTTCTTCTAGTAGAATCAAATCAAGTTGAGACAATTCCTAGACCCTTCACCTAGACCTTTCTCCATCCATCAAGTTAGTGTTCCGTAAAAAATATATCAGACTTCCAAAAGATATTATGCCTGCAAGGATCTCGATCTTCTTCCTTTGCTTCTGCAATCTTCAACCTCATTCTATACTTCTACAACCTTTTATGACTCCTACGATCTCGATCTTCTTCCTTTGCTTCTGCAATCTTCAACCTCTTTCTATACTTCTATAACCTTTCGGTCTCCTTACTTCTGCAGTTCTCGGTTCTTCTTCAATTCATCTTTTCTTTTGGCAATACAACAAACATAACCAAAATTTCAATGCACCCCTTCTTCTTTCTTCCATAGAATCGAATAGTTGATTGTTCAATAGATCAAATGCTCCTTTATATATAGCTTCTTCAAAGGTGGATGTGTCCTTTCATTAGGCCGACTTGACTTGATGAAGAGGTCGACTTGCAAGGGGACAAGGCCGACTTGATGGAGGAGAAACAAGACTTTATTTTTGACAATAAAACATTTTTCTTTCTTTGACATCATAAACCCAAGAAGGGTTTCTTACATATTAACTTTACTTTGACTCAACAAAAATCCTACAACACTCGATGGGTGCTTTGTCCTATTGACCATTGACCTAAGCATGAAACCCATGCTTTAATAAGTCGATACAAATTACTTTTATAAATAATTTTTGTTTTTCATGACTCAAATACAATTATGAAGACCGACACTAGTTACATTCTTCAACTCTCCCTCTTAACTAGGGAGGTATTCATAATTACATATATACAGAGGTACATGGAAGATCTCAAGATGATATACTCTAAGTAGAGTCACAACACACGTAGTGCTACAGATTAGATACTTGACCAGGGTATCTAATCCGGTTGGGACTAAGGTGTGTTCCAAGCTTCGACTACTCTAGGTACCATCAGGCTTCCACTCTAACACCAACCCAGGGATCTAGGTGCGTATCCAAGGTCAGAGCTCCAAGACCAATGCCACCCTCCCTACTTCAGAATCTAGACATCATCACAGGTCGACCAGATGTCCTCCTAAGTATCTTATTGCCCCAAGGTGCTTTGTCTCTCCTTATAAACGAAATTTGATATGTTCGTCAATTCTAACATGCTTCAAAATGTTCAACCCTTTTATGGAGAGATCTGTACATCCACAATCCTAGTTAGCAATAAACTTTCAAATATATACAAGTCAACGCAAACCTCTGGGATCTTGAAATATACTAATGTTGCTTTGGTCATCATCATATCAAACACATCTCGTTGGAAGCTTCCTTCTTCAATTCTCCACCAGCACCAAAGTTAGCCTCAACGCTTTTCAATGTAACTAAGTTTTGTTTGCAACTTCAATCATGAACAACCCGTCTATAGTGATTTACCTATTCTCCGATCTCAATCATCCTTATCAACTCGAAGAGATTAAATTATTGTAAATTATTGTAGATGTTCTATGCTTGATGCAACTTTACTTTTTATCAACAATATCAGTCAACAATCACATAAACAAGAAAGTAAAATGCAGATAGAACATACCAGTAGATTGACGGAAGACAAGCCAAAAATATATATGTGTGTTGGTGCGTTACGGCGGTTAGCAGGATGCTTCAACCAACCAAGTCTCAATACGGTCAGTTAAACAGAAGTGTCACACAACCCTCTAGGACAACTAGATCAGTCAACCCCAAAAGTCAACGAATGTCAACGCTGTCAGTCAACGGTCAACGCAAGCAGCAATAGCAAGGTCAACGCAGCCAAGTCAAAGTCAACGTCCAACCTCGGGAATTGTGCCAAAAAATGCGGATTGAGGAAATCGAAAGATTGGGAGAGTTTCAGGTCAATTTGACGATGCGTTGACCAAAGTCAACGCTGGTCAATGCTGCGGTAGAAACCCTAGGTCGAAAACATAATTTTCTCCTTGCTGAAATTTCCCACGTGTGAAGAGAAGGGCCTCCAAGGTGATCGAACCAATCAGATGATGAGAGAGAGATGTGTGAGGATGTGATGAGTGAAAATGTTCTCCAACGTTGACCAATTTATATCCATCAATGAGGGTGTGTGACACAACTGCTGGGGCTCCAAACCTTCAGGCCGACCTGCACATATTTTGAATAAATTCAAAATAAATGTTTTGCTCATCAGATCAAGATGATCTTTAGATCAATCTTGCACCTCTCCAAAAGAGGAGTCCAATAAAAATATTGGCATCTTTATTTGAGCATCACAACATGGAGTTTGGACCTAGTTGTCCAAAATTAACACTCCCTCTCAACTAGGGAGAATTCCATCCACCTGTGCAATCCAAACATCATGCGTCATCCCGTCGTAACTTGCTTTGCTGGCTTCTTTATTTCAGAACAGAAGTGGGTCAGTCACAAAGACATCATTCCCGGCTGACAAATTCAGCCTAGAGGTCCGAAACCTCTATAGGACTCAAAGAGTTTCATATCAACCCGAAGTTGGTTTATCTGACCCAAAGTCAGTAGGAGGTCCGAAACTTGGCTAGACTTGATCCCAGATCAAGTGGTTGGACACGTGCCATCCTAGATAGAGAGTATGGCAATCTCTGACGCGTCCATCAGTATTTGCTACTAGTCTCTAGCTTTTCCCACCTCACTGGCCAAATGAGAGGTACTTCCCATGAGCCCGAGACTCAATGGGTAGGATGCATACGGGGCATAGATCATGAGAGGTGAACCAACTCAACATCATAACAGTGGGGCAGAAGCACCACAAGGTTCGTCAAGCCTAGCCCCATGTGTGCTTATACCTCCGAGAAGCTATCCCCAAAGCCCCCAGAGCTCCCAGAGCTCATCGTCCAATAGGACCCTCAGAATAGGATCGTTCCACGATACCAAGATTCTCACGGAAGGTTAGGAACTTGACCTTCCCTAGGGGCTTTGTGAGAATATCCGCGACCTGCTCATCAGTTCCTATATGATCGAGCCTTACGGCGCCTCGCTATACCATATCCCGGATAAAGTGGTACCTGATATCAATATGCTTGGATTGATCGTGGAACAAGGGATTCTCGGACAACCGAATCCCACTCTGGTTATCACAGAGTATCATGGTGGTATCTAACACATGCCTGAACAGCTCACTGAAGAGCTTTCGCAACCAAACTGCTTCACAACAGGCCATACTTGCTGTAATGTATTCGGCCTCCGCGGTGCTCAAAGCCACCGACTTCTGCTTCTTGCTCATCCATGATATCAAAGCAGAACCAAGTGTGAAGCAGCATCCCGATGTGCTCTTACGATCCACCACACTGTTAGCCCAATTGGCATCAGTATATCCATGGAGTGTCACGCTCCCGACAGTGTTTCTCAGCCCATGGTTTATCGTGCCCCGAAGATATCTCAACAGATTCTTGGCACCAACCCAGTGAAGGTGATGAGGCTCAGCCATACGTTGACTCAAAGTGTTCACTGCAAAACATACGTCTGGACGAGTGTTCACTAAGAACATTAGGGCCCCTACGAGTTGACGATACTCGGTAGGATTTGCTAGCACGGGCCCAGCAGCGCTGCCACTCAACTTCTTAAAGTTGAGCTCCATCGGTGTCGACACGGACTTACAGTCCACCATGCCAAATCTTTCAAGAAGCTTCACAATATATTTTCCTTGAGAAAGGAAAATCTCACCAGGTGTCTACCAGACCTCCAGCCCTAGGAAGTAATGCATCAGTCCTAGGTCCTTCATCTCGAACTCAGCAACGAGCTCCCTCTTGCACTGATGAATGAGAGGGTCAACACATGTCAGGAAGAGGTCATCCACATACAGCACCGACATGAGAGGCTTTTCTCTATCAACCTTGAAGTAAAGGTTCAGATCAACATTACTACGAGTAAAGCCCAGCTTCATCAGGTAGCTATCTATCCTCTCGTACCAAGCTCTAGGTGCTTGCTTCAACCCATAGAAGGCTTTCTTCAACCTGCAAACATGGGTGTCCCGATCTTGGACTTCAAACCCGAGAGGTTGCTCCACATACACCTCTTCCTTTATCGCACCATGCAGAAATGTGGTCTTCACATCCATCTGATGAAGATTCCATCCTTGCATAGCAACAAGGGCTATGATAGATCGGATGGTGGTATATCAAACCATAGGTGCAAATATACCATCATAGTCTACGCCTTCCTTTTGAGAGAAGCCACGGGAAATGAATCTTGCCTTGAATTTTTCAGCACTTCCATCGGATCCATGCTTGATCTTATAGAGCCATTTCGAGGTGACAACTGCTTTGTCCTCCGGTCTTGGAACCACATCCCAGACATCATTCTTCGTGCATAGCATCCTTCCAGACTTGATGCTTTATGATTTCCTCAAAAGATACAGGCTCAGATTGTACAATAGTACTCATGGCTGCTAGATACCCTTGGTATCTGTTCGGCTTCTTGCTTTCGCGGAATGTGCCCCTAGGGGCCATATGATTCTCGGCATCCTCGAAAGTGTCCCTGAGCCATGATGGTCTTTTCCTTGTTGAAGGAGGTGGATCAATCGGGTCCATCGGTCCTTCAACATCGGGCATCGTCTCATCCTTTGGTTCTTGATTTCTAGGCCTTGCTTCATGATCTTCCTTAGATCTTGGAAGATTGACTACTTTCCTCAGGGAAGCATCTTCGTCAAAGGTAACATCGTGGCATATCTCCACTTCCTTTTGACCAGGCACATAGACTCTATAGGCCTTTTAAGTTTCGCTATAGCCCACAAACATTACCTTCTTTCCAGAAGCATCCAACTTGCTCTTCTTCTCCTTCGACACATGAAAATAAACAAGACATCCAAAAACTCTAAAATGTGAGATGTCAGATTTTTTACCAGAGAAAGCCTCTTCGGGAGTTTTGGAGTCCAGAGTGGAATGTGGGCATCGATTTTGTATGTACACAGCAGTGTTCGCAGCTTCTCCCCACAAAAACTTAGGAAGACCTTGGTCACATAGCATGGCATGGGCAACTTCCACAATGGTCATGTTCTTTCGCTCAACAATGCCATTCTGCTCAGGAGTATAGACGGTTGTGGTCTCCCTCTTGATGCTAGCTTCTCTGCAAAAGTTCTTGAACTCGTTCGTCTCATATTCAGTGCCATTAGCGGTCCTCAATATCTTGATCTTCTTCCCTGTCAGATTTTCCACCAAGGATTTGAAGGTATGGAACCACATGAAAGCCTCATCCTTCTTTTTCAAGAAGTATATCCAGGTTTTGCGAGAGAAGTCATCTATGAATATCATATAATAAGAACATCCTCCTAAGGATGTCACGGGCAGCGTACCAGACAGATCATAATGTATCAATTGCAAGACATCAAATGTCTTTGTGCACTTGAGGGGAAAGGTCCCCTTGTATGCTTTCCTTCGGCACAACTCTAACATACACCTTCATGATTATTTGAGAACTCGGGCATCCCCGTCACCACCTTCCTTGCTTTGGGAAGGGCTTTGTAGTGAAGGTGTCCAAACCTCCAGTGCCATAGTACAGTTTGTCGGATAATATCACACGTCATCGCTCCCAGTGGACTTCCTCCAACCTGGTAGAGTGTATCAACTCTAAACCCAATCGTGATAGCTTCCTTGAAACTCTTCTTCGATATACGCACCTTCCCATCAACGAATGCCACATTGAAACCTTTGTCTTCCATGGCCAAAATAGACACAAGGTTCTTCTTCAAATTTGGTACATATAGTACATCTTGCAGGCGGAGGGCTTGACCTTGAGACAAGTGGAGGGTTATAGTCCCTGTCCCTTTCACGGGATATGTGGCATTATCTCCAAGGATAATTTTCAGATTAACATCCTTTTCAACCATGTCAGAAAGTGCTTCCTTGAACCCAGTGACGTGCCTTGAGGCACCACTATCTATCAACCAAACATCCATAGTGTCGGGTGGAGATGCAATAGGGAGAGCAGATACAAGAATGAATTCATTTCTTTTATCAACAACATTTGATTCCTCATACTTGGAATTTCTCGACCTTTTGAAAGGTTGCCCATTTCCACTGGAGAGAGCCTTCCTCTTCCCCTTGAACCTGTTGTTCCTTTGATTGCTATTCCTCCAGTTGTTGTTGTTGTCATCATCATCAGGAGAATCCTTCTTGAAAGGGCATTCTCTAGCATAGTGACTTGGCTTGTGACAAGTGTAACATTTGCCTTTCTTTCTTTGGGCCCCTGCTCTTCCTTTGTTCTTTGGACCACCAAAGTGCTTCTTCGCATGAGCAGTGAAGGCAACATTTCCTTCATTTTCATATTCCTTCATCCTTGTCTCTTCTTGTACGCATCTCAATAGTACTTCGTTAAAGTCAGGTATGACATTGTTATTGAGAATGGTAGTGTTGAATACATGCCATTCGGATGAGAGACCTCCAAGTGCAGTGAGAACCATCTCTCGATCAGCTATTGTCTCCCCAATAGCTAGAAGATTATTCCTGATTTCGGTCAGTTTCAGAAAATATGATTGAACAGACTCATCCCTGCCTTTCTTTAGATTCTTCAATTGGTTCTTGAAGAATAGGACTTGATTCGCATTGTTGGCCTTGAACATGTTGACCAACTTATCATACATCTCTTTGGATGTGCCCAACTCAGAGATGTAGGCAACCAGACTCTTATGAATTGAGTCCCTGATCATCAACTTTGCTTTGATTTCCCCTTTCTTCTACTTTGATTTGGCAACAACAGTTGCAGTGGATGGAGGCTCTTGGGATTTTACCCTGCACATAGTACATGACATCTTGGTCTTCCAACATAATATCCAATGTCATCTTCCAGGCATGGAAGTCTTCCTTCCCAGTCAATTTGTCATCAACTTTAAAGCCACTGTAGTTTGAGGAACCCATCCTCTTCTTCGGTGATTGCTACAAACTAGGACTTTGTCTTCACCTCAGCTCTGATACCATGTAAATTTTTGTAGATGTTCTATGCTTGATGCAACTTTACTTTTTATCAACAATATCAGTCAACAATCACATAAACAAGAATGTCAAACGCAGATAAAACATACCAGTGGATCGACAAAAGACAAATCAAAAATATATATGTGTTGGTGTGTTACGGCGGTCAGTAGGATGCTTCAACCAACAAAGTCTCAATACGGTCAGCCAACCAGAAGTGTCACACAACCCTCTACGATAGCTAGATCAGTCAACCCCAAAAGTCAACAAAAGTCAATGCTGTAAGTCAACGGTCAATGCAAACAACAGCAAGGTCAATGCAGCCAAGTCAAAGTCAACGTCTAGCATTGGGAATTGTGCCAAAAAATGCGGATTGAGGAAATCGAAAGATTGGGAGAGTTTTAGGTCAATTTGACCATGTGTTGACCAAGGTCAATGCTGTGGTAGAAACCCTAGGCCGATTTTTTTTTTTCTCCTTGCTAAAATTTCCCACGTGTGAAGAGAAGAGCCTCCAAGGTGATCGAACTAATCAGATGATGAGAGAGAGATGTGTGAGGATATGATGAGTGAAAATGTCCTCCAACGTTGACCAATTTATATCCATCAATGAGGGTGTGTGACACAACTGCTGGGGCTCCAAACCTTCAAGCCGACCTGCACATATTTTGAATAAATTCAAAATAAATGTTCTGCTCATCAGACCAAGATGATATTTTGATCGATCTTGCACCTCTTCGAAAGAGGAGTCCAATAAAAATATTGGCATCTTCATCTGAGCATCACAACATGGAGTTTGGACCTAGTTGTCCAGAATTAACAATTATCAACCAAGCTCCTTCTCAACTAGGGAAATATACACTTTTCCTTTATCCAAATTTCTTCTTAACTAGGGAATAAGTCCATCAACGATTTTCCTTCTTTCAACCACAAATTCTTTCTTTTGCATCAACATTACATCGGAGAACTTCAATCTTTCAAGGTTTCGTTCCTTCAGGAACATCATCCTTTCTATGTCAACAAAATCGTTTAATCATTTTTAATGTCATCAACTCCCTCTTTCCATCATGCTCATTATTATTACCAAGTCATCTTTAATTATGAACATCTTCAACATCTTGAAGATTATGTACCTGCAAATTTTTAACAAGTACAACCAAGTACAAATATACAAAAGCATGAAGTCAACTATATCAAAATCATGTCATTACAATGGAAGCATCAAAATAATCATATAAATATACAAAAGCATGAAGTCAACTATATCAAAATCATGTCATTACAATGGAAGCATCAAAATAATCATATTTTAGACATCAAATACCTAAACTTAGTTAGGTTCATAGTCCACAAAGGTTACATATTTTTATCAGTGTTCCGTGGGGTCGCATCCCCTCACCTGGGGGTCGAGTTTCCTAGCTCCCTCTGCTCCAAGGACTTGGGGACGGCTAGGGGTCATTTCCCCATGCTCCCAAAAAGCAGGGTACGCGAGGAAACTTCTGAGGGGTCGTTTCCTAGATATTTGGGTCGAATCCTCCATTGGGGGTCGTTTCCTAGGCGAAAGGGGAAAAAAAATCCGAATTTCTAAGGGTTTGAGTTAAAACTGTTAGGATATTCCGACACATAGGAAATAGTTAAGTATAACTTGGTCTAGTGTAGAGTTAGGTAAAGACTAAAGTGTGTTTCTTTACTATGTACATTTGTAACTTATAATCCGACGGTCACGATTTGTAGTGATCCGACGGTTCACTCTCTTCTCGGTATTAACGACACTTGATCCATGGCTTAGCACCCGATTGGTCCATGATCTCTATTTAAAGAGCATGGAGGGTCGTTTGTCCGGTAACTGTTTATGAGAGAAACATATGTAAACTTTCTTTTTATATTAATAAATTGCCTGAAGTGGTCGCGTTGGCTCAGGCCATGGACTGTTTCCCTCTTCGAGGGTTTTAACCACATGATATACTGGTGTACTGATTTGTGATCTGTTTGTGAGCAGTGACCTTTGGTTTTTGATCCAATGAACTTACCCTGTAAATTTCTACATGGTATCAAAACTATTTTGAGGGCAACATCCGTTGTTGATCCAAATCCGAAGCCGGTTTGACTGCATGTGTCTACTATTTTCTAGATCTACTATTTTTGAACTTTTTCGGGCCTGGAGAACTGCTCTGTTGTGTCCGGAGCATCTGTTACAGTGAGGAACCCCTTTCGTTTCATGCGAAAAGGTTTCCGGTTGCCCAAGTTATGTCAGTTTAGATCTGGAGGTATAAAGTATCTTCTTTGCAGTTATATTTGTTATTCGTTCTGCTTATTTCGGTTCCCTTTGTTTATTTCAGTTTATATTTTTTATTTATTTGCCGGATCTATACCCTCTTCCTTGTGTATGCTCTTTGCTTTGCGTTGTGTGCGATCTCGGCAAATCAGAAACAGGAAGAAGGGATTTTTATGCTCTATCCCCGCGTCTTTGTGCGATCTCGGGAAATCAGAAATAGCGAAAAAAAGGATAGCTGCCTGTAAGGTTAACCGAAAATCTAGCGTTCTGCTGCAAGGCTTGCATTTCGTTTTTTTTGTGCACGGATTTTGTGTTTTTTTTGCAGGAAAAGGCACACACCGAAGAGTTCAATATATATATATATATATATATATATATATATATATATATATATATAACCCTTCCTCCTTTCAAACAATTACATAATCTTTTTACTAGCTCACTTGGTAGTTAGTTTATGAGAATATGGTGTCTTGTCTGCCTCTTCTTCACAAGCTTTTGTAAGAAGTTTTTGTTAAAGGGGCGAGATTTTTTTTTCAAAAGTAGAACTTCATCATCAAATTTCAAACCGTTCCTATAACTATTCGGCATCTACAACTTAGTTTTTTCAAAAAGGCATAACTTCTTCATCTGAAAACTGTTTTTCGAGCCGTTTTTTTTAATCGGCCTAATTTTTCGAGATCTTTCCATTGGAGTAGTTAGTTTCAGCTCTTTTTAGCTTCAGTTAAAAGAAAAAAATTGGAAAGTGCATACCCGATTATTCTTAACAACACCATTATTTCCAATGGCTACCTCACATGGTATATTTACTTAGAAGTAAAGGGCTTTATAGAATAGCCACAGAACAAGAAACTAAACCTATCGATGGAGATAAAGGCTCTAAATGGGAAAATAAGCAAGATCAAGCACGAGGGTTGATAGGAATGTCCATTGCTCAAGATCTTCGATTTCATATCCTTGAAATTGACACCCCTGATGAAGCCCTGAAAAAGCTAAATACTGTTTTTGGCGTTCAAAATCAAATCAGAGCCCACCAGCTTGAAAATGAGTTGCTTACTTTGGACCCCAATAATTTCTCCTCTATTGAAGATTTTTTGTCCAAATTCAAGACCCTTAGACTTCTTTAGAAGGTTGTAAGGTCAAAAAGGAAGATGGTAGCCTCATTTATTCCATTCTTACCAAGCTTGGCCCTGCATACTCTGTATTTGTTTCCACCTTCCATTCCACTAGAGAAGCCATCATTTCTTAAGGAACAACCTACAAGAACCCCTCTTTTGATGCCTTTTTCACATTCTTTGATAAGAGAACAAGAAAAACTCTTACACCTTGGTCTTATCACTTCTAGAAACGCTTCTAAGAAAGCCTTAGCAGTCCAACAACAACCATATCAAAATAATCCCAAGAAGCAATATCCTAAAAAGTATGGTCCTAAACCAAACAAGGGTCCTAAGCAATTTCAGCCGCAAATTGAAAAAGCACCTCACCAAACTGATAAGGCAACTAAAAATAAAGGGAAGAAAACAGATAGACATTGCAACTTTTGTAATCGTGATGGCCATGTAGAGTCCAAATGTTTTAAGAAGATGGAAGCCTTGGAAGCAGCAATGAAGAAGCACCACATCAATTTGGAGACCTCTTCAACTTCATCTTCAAGAATGGCACTTTCTGCTTGTGGTTGTCAAGCATCTGGTTATGCATTAAATGTATCTTCTTCTTCTCATTCTCATGAGTGGCTCATTGATTCTGGAGCTTCTTACCACATGGCCAAAAATAAAGCCATGTTTTCTTCTTTAAATGATTGTAACACCAAACATATTGATGTTGGTGATGATAGATCTCTTAGAGTTGTAGGATCTAGAACCATTCATCTAGATAATGGTCAGTTTAATGATGTACTATGTGTTCCTACCTTGTCATGTAACCTTCTATCTGTTTATCAGATAACTCATTCAGGTGAAGGGAAAATAGTAGAATTCTCACCTCATGATGTTGTAATCAAGGACCTCAAAGATCGTAGACATATTTTAGCTGCTGGAATTGCTGATGATTCCATAAGGTTGTATAAGTTTGACAACTTTGGATCATCATGTCTTCCCTCCGTTTTTGTTTCTCATAATGATGAAGTGAACAAACTTTGGCATGAGCGATTTGGTCACTTAAATCGCTCTCTTCAAACTCTATGTAAAGAAAATATGGTGTCGGGTCTTCCTATGGTATCTTGCCGAGATGGTGTTTGCTCCGGATGTGTACTCGGAAAACATCATCGAGATAGTTTTGACAAATGTGCCTCTTGGCACGCTTCATCCCCTTTGCAGCTTGTGCACAGTGATTTATGTGGTCCACTTCGTGTTGTTTCTTTCTCTGGTTGCAAGTACTTCTTAACTTTCATTGATGATTTTTCCCAGTGTTATAAAAAACGGAATCGGGTTCTGACTAGGCCAAGGGTCGGATCAGACTCCGACTCCGAATCGGTAATGACTCGGTCGACTCGGTTTCAATGACTTGGTTTTTGTAAAAAATACATTAAATATTAATTTTTTTGTACAAAAACATAAATTTAAAGATTTTTATTCATGTTTCCAAACACAAAGCATTACAATATAGACAAAAACAAATAACATATGATCAAAGTAGGCTCATGTGAATATGTCTGTATTATATCAACAACAAAAATTACCCAATATAGGTAACCTCCAATATAGGTAACAAGATGATGATATATAGAGATCAAAACAAAATACAACTAATCACTAACATCAAGGTACATAGAGGGATTGGTGCTCTTGATTAAATACGAGTTCCATACACTAATACATGACAAAATTCGATGGAAACATTGTAATAACCCAATCCTGAAATCTTGAAAAACTGATGAGTCTGCTGGATTTTGAATGAGATCTAAAATTCTACTTTCTCCATATGAAATCCAGTGAGGTCGGAACCACTCTCAAACATCCCGAGTCATTTCATGGTAATGTTAAAAATTTAAGTCAAAGGATGAAAATTTAAGTAAAAGTGACATTCTCCTTAATCTTCATTTTCATCCTTTTACTTAAATTTTTAACATTACCATGAAGCTGCTCCAAAAACCAACTCCACAACTCTTCAGAAAACCCTCACAAATGCTCAAGCGAATTCAATGAGATAGATGTGAGGTATTGAGAGGGGTTGGGTAAGTTAAATAGGATGGGGAGGGGTTAGATAGCCCAAACAAAACCTAACAGCAAAAAAATTTTCATTTTCAAGTCCGATTTTTTATTGTTTTTGGGCCCCCCGGCCGGCTGTAACAAACCGACCCACACTGTGATCAAAGTCGCAGTGCCTATTGCTTAGCCATTTCAAATATTGAGTTTGTGATACCACTTACTTGGGGCCCCAGAACAAACCTACGTCGACTCCGTTTAACCGCCGAGTCGGACCGGCCTACCCTTTGGCTCGGTCGACTCGGCCAGCTCCGAGCCAGACCGGCCTGGTTTTAAAACTATGATTTTTCCAGATGCACTTGGGTATACTTCTTAAAACTCAAGAGTGAAGTTTTTAACATGTTCTTGGCCTTTAAGGCCTTTGTTGAGAAACAATCTAGACATCAAATTCGTAAGTTAAGATCAGACAATGGAGGAGAATATGTTAACAACAAATTTATCAACTTTTGCACTGAGCATGGCATTCAATTGAAACGTATTGTTCCATATACTCCACAACAAAATGGTGTAGCTGAAAGGAAGAATCGCACCTTAAAAGAAATGGCTAATTGTATGCTTCAATCTAAAGGACTTACTCTCAATTTTTGGGCAGAAGCAATTAACTGTGCAAATTACATAGTAAATTGCAGTCCTACTAAGGTTTTAAGGGATGTAACTCCAGAAGAAGCTTGGAGCTCAATCAAACCAGATGTAAGTCACTTTCGTGTTTTTGGAAGTGATGCTTGGGCCCATATTTCAGATGCAAAACATAAAGCCTTAGAACCTAAGAGTGAAAAATGCATTTTTGTTGGATATTCTGAAGATGTCAAAGGATATAGACTTCTTCAACCAAAATCCAAAAATATAATCATTAGAAGAGATGTAAAATTTGATGAAAATATATCGGCCTGCGAGCCTAGTTCGGCGGGTGTGCCACCTTTGGCTTGTGAGCCTGATTCGACATATGTGCCACCTCTCTTTATCTCTTCTATTTTTGATAGCATTCCTTCTAGTTCAGATGATGACAACGAGGATGACAATCCTCCTCCACCTCTTGAAGAACTTCCTTCCGCTCCACAACTTCCCAGATGGGTCCGCTCTACTCGGGATGCAGCAGGTTCTCTTGCAGGTGACCTTGCAGATCGATGACGTACACGTTCTCAGTTGGAAAGAGCCTCTTCCTTATTGGCTCAAGCTCCAGAAAATCCTGATCCAGACACCTTTGAAGAAGCTTTCGATCATACATATTGGGATGAAGCTATGAATGAAGAATATCGTTCCTTGTTGGCAAACGATACTTGGGATCTTGTTCCTCTTCCAAAAGGAAGAGAACTTGTCAGATGCAGATGGGTTTACAAAACAAAGTTTGGACCAAATGGAAAAGTGGATAGACATAAAGCTCGTCTCGTTGCTAAAGGATTTTCACAAGTTGAAGGCATTGACTATAATGAAACCTTCTCCCCTATTGCCAAAATGAATTCTATCCACCTTGTTCTTTCCCTTGCTGCCTCCTTTAAATGGGAAGTCCATCAAATGGATGTTAAATCCGCCTTCTTACATGGAGATTTGCATGAAGAAATCTACATGGAACAACCCCCTGGCTTTATCCAAAACTAATCTAGCCTTGTTTGTTGCCTTAGGAAGTCTCTCTATGGTCTCAAACAAGCTCCTCGGGCTTGGTATGCCAAAATGGATAGATTTCTATTAGATAATGGCTTTTCTAGATGTCATTCTGACAACACTGTCTACACCAAGAAAGTGGGTAAGTCCTTCACCATCCTTGTTCTTTATGTTGATGATCTTATCCTTTCTGGTAGTGATCCCAACCATATAAACCATGTGAAGTCTAGCCTCAAAAAGAAGTTTGAAATGACAGACTTAGGACACTTGCATTATTTCCTTGGTCTTCAAGTCTTGCAATCCAAAAAGGTATTACCCTTTCTCAGTCCAAGTATGCCTGTGATATTCTACGCCACTTTCACATGGAAGACAGTAAGCCAACCCCTTCTCCCTTTCAGTCTGGAGTCAAGCTTTCAGTCACTTGTACTACCCCTGAAGTTGATGCTACCTTATACTGTCAACTTGTTGGTAAACTTCTATATCTAACCCATACATGTCCTAACCTTTCCTTTGCCGTTGGTCTTGTCGCTTGGTTTATGCACCAACCTCATGAAAGTCACTAGAAAGTAGCTAAAATAATACTTCGATATATTTGAGGTACAGTTTAGTTCGGGATTCATTACAGTGCAGGAGCATCTCCATTGTTGATTGGTTTCACTGATTATGATTGGGCTAGTGACCCTGATGATCGAAAGTCTACCATAGGATATGGTCTACTTTGGTTCGTGACCTATTACATGGTCTTGTAAGAAACAAAGTGCCATCTCTCTTTCTTTAGCAGAAGCAGAGTATCGTGGTGCAGTTGAAGCCAACAAGGAAGCCATGTGGCTTCGTCAGATCCTGTCTGAATTTGGTCTTCATCAGCAACATCCAACTACACTTTAGTGTGATAATCAGAGTGCCATTAAACTATGTAAAGATCCAGTTCAACATCAGCGTATGAAACACATTGAGCTCCACATACACTTCATCAGAAAGCTCATTCTTGATCGTGTTCTTGAATTGCAGTATTGTCCAACCAATGATCAAGTAGCCTATATCTTTACAAAGGCTCTCACAGAAGCGAAGTTTACCAAACTTTGATCCATGCTTGGAGTTCAGGAAAGTTATCATTAAAGGGGGGATAGGCTCTAATGCCTTCTTCCTTCTCCTATTGTGTCACCTTTGTAAATCCCTCAATCCTATCCCAAGTTGTTCTTAAGGGGGGATGTTAGGATATTTCGACACATAGGAAATAGGCTCCATTTGTGTCACCTTTGTAAATCCTTCAATCCTATCCCAAGTTGTTCTTAAGGGGGGATGTTAGGATATTCCAACAAATAGGAAATAGTTAAGTATAACTTGGTCTAGTGTAGAGTTAGGTAAAGTGTGTTTCTTTACTTTGTACATTTGTAACTTATAATTCGACGGTCACAATTTGTAGTGATCCGACGGTTCACTCTCTCCTCGGTATTAACGACACTTGATCCGCGGCTTAACACCCGATTGGTCCATGATCTCTATTTAAAGAGCATGGAGGGTCATTTATCCGGTAACCATTTATGAGATAAACATATGTAAACTTTCTTTTTATATTAATAAATTGCCTGAAGTGGCTGCGTTGGCTCAGGCCGTGGACTATTTCCATCTTCGAGGGTTTTAACCACGTGATATACTGGTGTACTGATTTGTGATCTGTTTGTGAGTAGTGACCTTTGGTTTTTGATCTAAGGAACTTAACCTATAAATTTCTACAAAAACTTAAAAGTTTATTTCAATGTTTCATTGACATTTCATTTACGCTGAACATTGTCGCCGCTGCTCGACTTGGTGAACACTGAACCTCCGTCGCTCGGTCGCTTGACCCTGACCATTGGTGAACGCTGCCGCTGCTCGGTCGCTCAACCTTGACCATTGCTAAACACTGTTGCCACTCGGTCGGTGACCATCGTTGAATGCTACTCCGACAGATCGCATAGATCTAGCCCAAGGTGACTTGATTGGTTGGTGGAGGATAAATTGGGATGGTGCTCCAGAGCTCAAACATCTAGCCATGCGTTTGTTGTCTCAGATTGCTAGTTCCTCTGCAACAAAGAGGAATTGGTCCACATATAACTTCATCTACTCTATCAAGAGGAATAAGCTTACCTCTAAAAGAGTTGAGAAGTTAGTTGTTGTGCATAGTGCCCTACACCTTGAGCTTAAGAAGACACCTGGGTATTTGAAGGGACCAACAACACGATGGGATGTTGATCCAATGGATGATGCACAGGTAGATATGGAGGAGAGACTTGATGAGACACCAATGGGGTTGGTTGGTTGATTCAGATGGTGACATGGTTGATCTTGATATATTCATGCAACAGCTGGATGCAAAGACTAGCGGGGCATTACCTTGAGCAATTATGCTCATTGAGTCATTTATGATTTATCATTTGATATGTTATGTTATTAACTTATTTGCTTTTAAGTTTTCTATTTCAGACTTCAGTTGTAGATTTCAATTTATTTTGAATCTTGATATATGATATATTAGACTTGAGTCTTGTCTCTATAAATATTAAAAATTTGACTCTTTATGTATCATTCGTAGTTGGAACTTCAATATGGTTTAAACTTTAAACATTTATTTTCATTGTGCATTGTTAGTAGTTACACTGTACAGGTACAAACTTACATGTATATGATTATATGATATCATGCTTTTCGTTTTAAATTTGTTTCAGTTATATGATTCATCGATTTATCATTTATCCTTCATGATGTAAGTGTTATATATTATATAATGATAGAGACAGTTGCATTATAAATATTAAAATTTCAATGATATATCATATATTTCTATATTTATAAAATTTTAAGACCTCGACTTCCCCTCACGTTTCCTAAAAATTGGCGGGGAGCTTTTGCATAGGCTGCTCTTACGTATCCGCACTCCCTCGCCCCCACGTCCCAGGTACTTGGTGGAACATTGCTTTTTATATTATGGACTTTTACAACTTGCTAGGGTTTTTGTCATAAAACTTAGCAATCCAATCATAACACTTAGCAATCCAATCATAACACTTTACACTTTCAATATTATGCCCTAGAATTTCATGTCAAGCTTTACTAGGGTATTGTCACAAGCCCTAGATTTCATCAATGAAAGGATATCGACAATCAAGTTAGCATATTAACATTTCATATCGAGGGATTCATTCTTATGTCAATCTCTACTTGGGTTTTATAGTAAACCCTAGATACAAACATCAAACCCAACATTTTTGAGAACACTAGGGTTTCAATTATGCAAAAGCTTATACACCTAGGGCTAAATCACTTGACACGGGACACAAAGGACACGAGGATTCGAATGTCGGACATGGACATGGTGACCTCCCAGAACATGACACGTTATATATATATATTAAAAATTAGATATTTCTTACACAAATTCATTGATTCAAACATAGATCTTCATCTAGATGTAAGTTTTACAAAGATACAATCATATAAAGTAACATTATGCATACCACATTCATTAATGATCCAATAGGAGAAAGACAAGATATTGTAGTTTTCTTATTAAGTCATCAAAATCAAAATGTGTTACATAGGTAGTACAATGCGAGTAGAAAATATAAATAGAAAATACAAAACAACTACAAGCCTCAAGGCAGTAGGTAGCTCATGAGTCATCAATCCTCATCATCAAAATCAACATCATTGTACTCATCATCATGGTCACCACTGCTCTCCTCTGCTGCACCCACCTCCTTTGTATCCAATGTTATCTCTGCATCTACTGGTGTGGAGGATGACCCCTCTACAATATCACCATCATCAAATGTGACAGACTCTAGCACTGGCTCATTGAGGTCCAAGTTGGCCAATGCCAACTCAACATTGCTGATCAGACCCATATCATCAGGAAAGACATCCGAAATCTTTGTCTTTCCCTTCAACTACTCATCCCTATGCCTGTAAATAAGACGAAGGTTGGTGTGCACATACACCATTGTCTCTGCCCTGGACCGCTCAAGCCTGTTCTTCTTGACACTATACAAATTCCCATATGTGCTCCAGTTCCTCTCGCCGCAAGAGAGTGAAGTTACTTGAGAGAGGAGCCTCATGGCTAATTGCTGTAGAGGAAGGCTTGTTGCCCCATGAGTTTCCCACCAAGAATATGGCTTCTTAGGCCCCTTGTCTCTAATCACATCATATTTTGCAAATCGACCAGTGCCAGTGGAAAACTATGCAAAGGCATCCTCCACCTCATCAAGGGATGCTCTATCTTGAAAATCCGCTTGAATGCATCTTTCCTCCCCTGTGAGATTTCACCATCCATGTGAGGAGGGAATCTGCGGGAAGGTCCACCATTCAGCCACTCATGGATGTAGTATTTTGGGTTCAAGGAGTGAGCCAAACAATGTAAAGGTTTGCAATTCTTGTCCCATCTGCTGACAAGGATATCTTGTATGGTGGTGAAGAAGGCCTCTAGTGATGTCTCATACTTGGGGCAATCACTCTGTAAAATAATGTTCCTCACAGACTCAATCATGGAATCCTATCTCTCATAAACCTCTCCTAGGATTGGTTGGTTTGTATCTACAAATCGAAGCAAGGAAATGATAGGGTCCATGATCCGAATAAGTAGATCTACCCTCTCCCACCAGGCATCATCTAACACTGATCTGTCTTTCTCCAAAAAGACCAAAACTCTGAAACCATGGCCCAAGAGCAGTCTTGACCTCCCTCAACCTCTTCAACATGATGAATGAAGATACAAACCGTGTATCTGCAATCTTCGACAATGATAGATTGGTGTGATTGAAATCTTCAAGGAATGGACAATGCAAGGTGTCCAAAATACTTGTGGATATTTAGCTTCCACAATCATGTCAACAACCTTGCAAACAGGTGCATTGTCTGTAATGATTTGCACACAAGAATCAACACATACATATGCAATAACTTTAATGAATAACTCACCAATATATTGTGCGTCCTTGTATTGTCCAAGTGCATCCACTGATTTCAAGAAAAATGGTCCATTCAAAGAAGATACCATGAAGTTGATGAGTGGGTGGCATGCTAGATCTGTCCATCCATCAGAAACAATACTAAACCCAGATGTTGGCCATGCTGATTTAATAGGCTCAAGCATTTTTTCCACCTCTTTCTTCCCCTTCGTCAACAATGTGGTTCTAAGCTTCTCTGACCCAGGTGGCACATAACTTGATGGAGCCCCTTGAGTTAGAGTTCGACACATCTCAAAAAGTAGAGGTGAGCGTGCAACATTGAAGGATATGAAGTTTTGATAGAAAAAAAGGCAATGGTGAGATCAAACTCTTCTCGTTTCTCTTTCTGGAAAATCTTGTCCATTGGACCAAGTGCAATTGCCTTTCTTTTTGTTGCTTGTCCCCCACTAGAACTCTGAAATGGGAACTTGTTGCTGCTTTTCCTCAAGAATGGAAGGGGGTCATCATTCTTGTTTTTTTTAGTTTTTTTTCCGCCACATTTGCCACATCAACGAATGCCTCTCTTTCCATTTCTTTCCTCTTTGCTAAATACACCTATGTAGACGCTGCAATTCCACAACTTGGTAAAGCCAACAAATGAGCTTTCACACGGTAATATGTGCTCATGAAATGATTGTTGCAATAACTGCATTTCCAAGAAACATTGTCTTCTCACTTCATCTTGCTGTCAGACCCTTCCTCTCTTGTGACATATTTCCACAATGGATATTTGTTATCTTGAGGTTGTTGTCTTCCCTCAACATTTGTAGCTGTTGTTGCAGCCCCACTTACAATAGATGGAGCACTTGCAAAACCTGATGAAATTGGAACAAGAGTGGCATCTCTAATGGGGACATTCTTCCCCTTCCTTTGCCCCTTTCTTGCTGCCCTTGATTGAGCCATGAATGTTGTAAACAAATAAACAAAAAAATCACAAATTTGTAAAACAAATGCACATGCAAATCGAATGAAAAAAAAGAGAGACAATTCACTTACTTGTTGCTTGAATTTCCTTGAAAATGCTCCCTTGCTCCTTGCTTCTTTGCCTCTTTGCAAACTAACTCTCAAAACAATGTGAGAAATGAGAGCCCAAACAAGGTTTTTAAAAGTCGTAGAAGTTTTTTTTTTCTTTTCCGTTGGTCGTGTCCGTACAAGACACGATCAGGACACGATCGTGCCCTGTACGGACACGATTGGACACGATCGACGGACATGAATGCGGCCGAATTGTGTCCGGTTCGCCCAATTCGGGACACGATGCCCTCTTAGAGCAAATCCAGTTTAATAGACCTAAGGTTTCATTCCTAGGACATTACTTTTAACGATTACAAGGGTTTTTGTTCATAAACCCTAATTTAACAAACCCTAATAACCTATGGTTTCACTATATAAACTAAACATTAATAACAAACCCTAAAAGACTAGGGTTTCATAACATTAACAAACCATAAACATTAAGAGTAAAATTTCATTTTTAGATTTTATCAACAAACCCTTAGTAGATTAAGGGTTTCATTGTCAACATACCCTAAGCATCAAGGGGCTAGGGATTTAAATTTTATAGTGAACCCTAAAGGTTAGGGTTTCACCAAAATGTTCAAACAAGAGATAGTATGATAAGGGTAGATTCAATCTAATGATTAATCATCCTAACAAGAATCCTTACGATTGAAAACCCTAATCATAAGAATGTTAATAATGCAAGACAAATTTCAAAATGATCGTATCTTTTAATGAAGAAGTTTAGTTACAAAATCTTATGGCCTTGGACATACTTAAGGTACTCTTTTTACATAACTTGTAGGGTTTTCTTGAAGTGCTCCTTCTGAATTTAGCCATAATCTTTACTTATTGACAAATACAACCAAGAAAAATATACAATGCCAAAAGCATGATGTTAATTTGTTAATCAAGAATTTTTATGCAAGAATGGAGGATGGAACCCTAGGGTTTCCAAGCGCAAATCCTTAGAACTAGCAAAAGTCAAATCGTCCTCTCCTTAATCAACTCTAGGGTTTACTAAACACCCTAGATTACCTACAAACCCTAGAAGTCAAGAGTAATGAGGGAACACACAATTTTAAGATTAGGTTTTCTACATGAATAAGGTTTTTCACATATCATCTAGGGTTTACAATCCTAGATAACAATCTATAGTATCATGGAAACTACAAACCCAGATCCATATGAACTACTAAACCCTAAGACAATTCATGTTAGATTCTCATTAGATGAAGATTGCTTCAAGGCCATACATACCTCACAATTACGTACCTCTGTCCTTCGTGATTATGGAGATTGCTTCAAGGCTTGCTATTGGATGCCATGATATTTTTGTTTACCTTTATCTTTTAAGCCAAATCTTTAAGATGTCATGACAAGATGCTGAGGTAAATGTTGATTTATGGTAGCATTAGATGTGCTCTAAGTCTCAAACTTTGTGGAAAGGATTAAACACATGCATTCCAGATAACACAGAAATTGTTTTGGGAAATGCCACCCAGAAACAGCTTTATTTGACAAATTAATTATTTTTGATGAGGAGCCTAAGTCTAACTTAGGAAATTAAAATAATTAATGGGTATTAATCTAAACTGCAGGTGTAACTTCTAGAAAAAGCAGATCAAGTCAAAATGTAATCTTAGCCGTTGATTGGAGATCTAATCTCGGCCGTTGAAGTCTCAACGAGAAGACTATAAAGGAAGGGTTGAGGGTCATTTGGAAGATACACTGAGAGGATCAAGTGATCGAATTTTCTGAAGGAGCAGTGCGCAGAGGAAAACTTCGTTCTATAGATCTTTTGCAGAGAGGGGCAGAGACAGTATTTGTAGATAATTCTTTCTTAGCAGGAGAATCATCAATAGAGAAGGGCAGAGAGAGATCGAACAACTCATGCGCAAAGCCATGCAGGGCTACGCAAAGGGCAAGAGGAAGTCCAAAGGGTTTGCCGAAGGATCAATTTTAGAAGCCAAAAGTCGGGGTGTGAGACCGGGAGGTAGAGATCGAAATGTAATATTCCGAGTAGGAATAAATAGCTATATAAAGCAATATAAACATGAAACTACAACAAATAGAGAGACATCACATACATAATGCAAAATATGGAGAACGCTGAGCCATTTTATTATATAACTGAAAGATATATTGAGTACAAAGGTGATCAGAATGATGGCACCTTGGCTTGCACACGACAAGCTGGAAATACTCTCAGAAATACTCCCGGAATGGCTGCTCTATCAGTGACTGCGTTATATCCCAACTGCTTCCGCTACTGTTGCCGGACTACTACTACTGCTGGAATAGGATGGCTCTTTAGGGCTATTCCCCTGATAAATCTCCACCCCCGGCACTACCTCCTCCAAGAATTGTGTGATCTCTCCTCAAGAATGCACTGTCCAAGCAAGTGCGTAATCCCTGGCTGAAGATGCTGTGACTCCCACCTGAGAATCAATGGATAGAACTCCTCACCCGAGCAGGCACTCGGAGTCCCTTGGGGCTGAGGTTGGGATCTCTGCTCGAAGACACCCGGTGTGCTAAACAACACTTGCAGACTTTGCTCAACAGCAAAAGTGTGCTTAATGTCAAGAGACAAAACATAGATGCATAATTGAATCCCTCAATGAGGAGCCTCTTCATCTCTTTATGCTTGGAGAGCCTTGCTCTCACCTAGGCCCCACCGAAACTGCGCTATCCCTCTCTCTCTGCACTATCATGGGCCCACGCTGCCCACGCTGCCACTCCCCTCATGCTGCCACTTCGACCCCTGGGCCCCACGTTATCGAATACTAATGTGCTCAAGTGACTTTAGGGAATGTTTATTTTCTAAGTGTAGGCTGAGTGTCTTCTCACCCACTTTATTAACTGACTTAACTTTATAAATGTAAACTGGCCAAAATTTAATATTGCCAATTAGCTGCTACTAATTGGGAATATTACAGTCCTCCTCGCCAAAATGTTGCTTGTCCTCAAGCAACTGCAATGTTGGATGCTGCAAAATCTTTTCACTCTCCCAAGTGGCATCCTCATCCGACAAGTTTCTCCACCTCACCAAATACTCCCCGACTGTCCTACTTCGCAATCGCCTCTCCCTGGTATCTTTGATGGTTTCCGGCTGTAACACCAAATTCCCCTCATCATCTGTTGGTGGAAGCTCCTCGGTTGCAGTCACCTGCTGCCCCAATGCCTTTTTCAGGCAGGATACATGGAATATGTTATGGATCCTGCTACCTGTGGGTAACTCCAGTTCGTATGCAACCTCCCCAATCCTGTGTATCCCCTTGTATGTTCCATAGAAGCGGGGTTGGAGCTTCTGGGCCCCTTTCTGCTTCAGCGTGGATTGCCGGTATGGCTGAAGCCGTAGGTAGACCAAGTCCCCTACCTCAAACTGCCTCTTGACCCGTCCTCTGTCAGCATACAATTTTTGCTGGTTCTGTGCTATAGCTAAGTTGTCCTTAAGAGCCCGGACTATATCCTGACTCTCTTGGATCCAGTCCTTGGCCCCGGGGGCCTTACTAGCACCGAACATCACGTCGGAAAAAGACAAAGCATGATATCCATATAAAGCATAAAACGGAGACATACCAATGGACATATGGAAAGTAGTGTTGTAGCAATATTCTCCCAAGTGCAACCAATGTAACCATGCCTTCTACTGCCCTGTAACATAGTTTCACAAGTAGCCTTCCAGCCACTTGTTCACTATCTCTGTCTGCGCATCCGTCTGAGGGTGATAACTGGTGCTCAGAGTCAACTCTGTACCCACCAAACGAAAGAGCTCTTGCCAAAAGCCGCCCATGAAACGACTGTCCCGATCACTAATAATGGTCTTTGGGAGACCATGCAACCTGAAAACATCCCTGAAAAACAACTCCGCCACCTGTGTTGTTGTGTACCGTGCTGATATGGCGAAGAAGTGTGCGTATTTTGTTAGCCGATCAATGACTACAAAGATACAATCCTTGCCCTGCACCGTGGGCAACCCTGTGATGAAATCCATGGAAATGCTCTCCCATTTCTCCTCTGGAATGGGAAGAGGCTGTAGTAATCCTGCTGGATGGCTTATCTCCCCCTTGTTCCGCTGACATACTTCGCATTCTCTGACATGGCAGAGCACATCCTCCTTGAGGCCCTTCCAAGAGAACCTCTCCCTGATGGCCTTGTAGGTTTGGTGAACCCCTGGTGGCCTGATAGTGGTGAGTCATGTGAGGCACGTAGCACCTTCTCCTTGAGCTAAGAACTCCCAGTCAAGAAGATCAGATCCTTGAAATATATCACCTCATCCATCACCTTGTATCTGTCATCCGTGACTTGTCCGTCCAAGATCTCGCAGGCAAAACGGTCTTTGGAGTACTCCACCAACAATTGAGCTCTCCAATCTGTGTCTAAACTCATCAGAGACAACACTACCGGTCTGCGCGAAAGAGCATCGGCCACCACGTTGTTCTTCCCCTTGACATACTCGATGTCAAAATCGTATGCCTGGATCTTGCTGACCCACTTCTACTGCCTCTCCTGCAACTGCTTCTGCTCTAAAAAGAACCGAAGGTTGTTGTGGTCAGTCCTCACCTTGAATCTGTTCCTCACCAAGTACTGCTGAAACTTGGCTAGTGCATGCATGATAGCCAGCATTTCCTTGTTGTATATGGGATACAACCTCTCATGCGACAATAGCTTCCTGCTCTCGAAAGCTATGGGGTGGCCCCCTTGCATCAAGACTGTGCCTACCCCCTCTCCAGATGCATCACACTCGAGGACAAATCACTGCGTGAAATCTGGCAACACTAAAACTGGACAACAGCTCATCACCTACTTGACCTATCAAAAGCCCTCTGCGTTGTGTCCGTCCAACTGAATGCCCCCTTCTTCGTAAGATCTGTGAGGGGTGCGACAAGTTGGGAAAATCCCTTGACGAACTTCCGGTAGTAGGTGCAGATGCCTACAAACCCCCGAAGTTCAATCACGTTCTTCGGCTCTCGCCAGTCTCGGATGGCCCAAATCTTCTCCTCGTGGACTCTCACTCCCTCCACACCAATTATATGCCCCAAATAGAGCATCTCCGTCAATCCAAATTTGCACTTGGAGAGGTTAGTATAGAAATGTAGCTCCTCCGGTATGCGCAATACAGCCTCAATGTGTTGCAGGTGCTCCTCCGACGTCTGGCTGTATATCAAGATGTCATCGAAAAATACCAGCACAAACTTCGTCAGTTGACCACAGAAGATGTGGTTCATGAAGGACTAGAAGGTGGCTGGTGCATTGGTTAGCCCAAAGGGCATCCCCAGAAACTCGAAGTGGCCGTAGTGACATTTGAAAGCGGTCTTGGGAACATCCTGGTCCCTCACGCGGATTTGATGGTAACCCGATCTCAGATCAATCTTCGAGAAAAACTTCGATCCCCTCAACTCATCCATCAACTCATCAATCCGTGGGATGGGGTATTCGTTCTTCATGGTCTTCTTGTTGAGAGCCCTATAGTCGATGCACATCCTTAGTGTGCTATCTTTCTTCTTCACTAGTACAACAGAAGAAGCAAACGGGCTAGTACTGGGTCGAATGTGTCCCAGCGCTAAGAGCTCATGGATAGCTCTCTCAATCTCATCCCTGTAGGCTTTAGGATGCCTATAGGGTGTAGTAATCATAGCCTGGATGCCCTGCTCCAGCTCAATGGTGTGCTCAAACCCCCGATTCGGTGGCTGCCCTGGTGGTATATCTTCGAAAACTCTGGCATACCTGTCCAAAATCGACTGCACATCTGGGTGTACGACTTGCCTTGGAGACCCTGCCTCCGAAACACGCAGCTGTACTGCCCACTCTGTATCTCCCTTCCGGAAGTCAGCCTCCATCCGGTGTGCTGAAACTGTTTGTGGCGGATAAGTGTGCATGCCCCGAATCATTTCATGCTTCTCGGTCTTCTTGTCTGTCCACTCCATCTCCAAGGTCTCCCAATCTGTGGTGACCTTCCCCAGCGTGATCAACCACTGCACTCCCAGTATCACGTTGGTGTCTGGAATGTCCACCACAAAGAAATGATCCGTCAGAGAGTAAGTCCCCATAGTCACTGCCAAGGCTGGCACATACCTAGCACACTGCATGGTTCCGGCACCTAGTACTAGTACTGAAAACCCATCAAAGCTCTCTGTTGGTATGCTCCTCTGCTCGACCAACTGTGCATCAATAAAATTGTGGGTAGCCCCACTGTCCACTAATACTGAAACACACTGTCCTTACACAGTACCCCAGACACGCAGTGTCAAGTATTTGGGAACCCCTCGCAAAGAAGCAAGGACTCCCCTAGTAGGTGCAAATGCTGCCCCTCTTGCTCCTGGTGGTGGAGGTGGTGGATGATCCCCTCTCTGTACTACACCGCTTCCTCCTGTCTCCATCTCCTCATATGCATCCTCTTCCCCGACATTGTCGGAGAAGACCTCTACGTAGTGTGCCTTCCCAACGGCACAACAATGTCCCGGTGCCCACTGCTCCTGGCATGTGAAGCATAGCTTCTTCTGTCTCAGGTCTCTCTGGGTTTCATCGTCCAAAGGCCCCCGGCCTTGGTTCCCCTTTGGAGCTGGAACCCTCGTGTCCTTCCCCTAGGACTGAAATGCCGGTCTCTGGGGGAAAGGAGTCTGGTCTTGGGTAGGGCATCCTGCAAATCCCTGGTCCTCCTAACTGCATCGTGAAGTGTAGCCGGCCTCGTAGATCTAACTAACCCCCGCAGAGGTTTTGCCAACCCATTAATGAACATGTATATCATCTTGGCTGAAGACAAGTCGGGTACCATCATAGATAGTCTCAAAAAGTCGGAAATGTAGGTGTCCGAGCTCCCGGTCTGTTTGAGCTTGGTCAACTCAACAAAGTGCTCCTCCGGATCCCTTCAATCAAACCACTCTACCAATCTCCGTGTAAACTCTGCATATGTTGTCACTGTTGAGTGTGGCCATCCTGTGGAACCACCAATCATGGGCCTCTTCCTCTAGGTGCAGTGTTGCCACCTTGATGGCCTCTCCCTCTGCCATCTGATTAAGCTGGAAATAGATATCCAGCTTCTCCACCCAAGGCTTTGTCGAACATTTGGAGGATCCGTCAAATGTTGGCAGGAAAAATCTGCCCACTATACGTTGTACATCCCCGTCCTATGTGTATCTGCACCCTCTGTTCTGGTTACAGGGCCTGCTGTCCTTCTTGAGCTCAACATAGTCATGGAAAGAGAGGGCCTCGCCAAACTCTTGCCCATAGGATTGATACTTGGCAAAATAATCCCCCATATGAACCGGCTTCGGTTCTTGAGATGCTCCTACTCTCGTGCCTGTATATAGAAATGTGGGCATCGTGGAACTTGGGGGAGTAGATGTGAGCTGCTCCTGCAATTGGTGGGAAGTGTCAGATCCTTCTCTGATGTGAAAACCCCTTGGGGTTTCACGCTGTCTCTGGTCTGCGGTAAACTTCTGCCCCATCTCTTCTATTCTCCTCGATAGCTCCTGCACAGATTTTAGGAGGAGTTCCCTGAACTCCCTTCCTTCATCTTTCTCACCTACCATCGATCCTTCCTCCTCTGCGTCCACAACCGGAATGCAGTCTCCCTCTCCAAAAGTGGTCTCAAGCCTACGTTCTTGGTCCTTGTACTTCCTTCCCCGGGAAATGATATATGGTTTTCCTACTGGTGTCATAGACAATCTACTCCACAGGTTGAGCCAAGTCTATGAGCTCTGATACCACTGTAATATTCCGAATAGAAATAAACAACAATATAAAGCAACATAAACATGAAACTACAACAAATAGAGAGACATCACATACATAATGCAAAATATGGAGAACGCTGAGCCATTTTATTATATAACTGAAAGATACAACGAGTACAAAGGTGATCAGAATGATGGCACCTTGGCCTGCACATGACAAGCTGGAAATACTCTTAGAATTACTCTTGGAATTGCTGCTCTATCAGTGGCTGCATTATCTCCCAACTGCTGCCGCTACTACTGTCAGACTGCTGCTACTGCTGCTACTGTTGCCGGACTACTACTACTGCTGGAATAGGATGGCTCTTTAGGGATGTTCCCCTGATAAATCTCCACCCCCGGCACTACCTCCTCCAAGAATTGCGTGATCTCTCCTCAAGAATGCACTGTCCAAGCAAGTGCGTAATCCCTGGCTGAAGATGCTGTGACTCCCAACTGAGAATCAATGGATAGAACTCCTCACCCGAGCAGGCACTCGGAGTCCCTTGGGGCTAAGGTTGGGATCTCTGCTCGGAGACACCCGGTGTGCTAAACAACACTTGCAGACTTTGCTCAATAGCAAAAGTGTGCTTAATGTCAAGAGACAAAACATAGATGCATAATCGAATCCCTCAATGAGGAGCCTCTTCCTCTCTTTATGCTTGGAGGGCCTTGCTCTCACCTAGACCCCGCTGAAATTGCGCTGTCCCTCTGGGCCACACTGTCCCTCTCTCTCTGCGCTGTCATGGGCCCATGCTGCCACTTCCCTCATGCAGTCACTCCGACCCCTGGGCCCCACGCTGTCAAATAATGATGTGCTCAAGTGACTTTAGGGAATGTTTAGTTTCTAAGTGTAGGCTGAGTGTCTTCTCACCCACTTTATTAACTCACTCAACTTTATAAAAGTAAACTGTCAAAATTTAATATTGCCAATTAGATGTTGCTAATTGGGAATATTACACGAAATTTCTGAGGAGCAGATCAATTCACTCGCTGAGTGACGCAGTGCCCAGAAGGGTTGACGCTGGGACTGCGTAGTGACTGTGCAGAGGCAACACAGAGCCTGTAAGAGGCAGATCATTCAGTGGCCGGATCAGCCGAGATCTACAGCGATAGTGTGAGGTAACCTCACTAATCTTTCTGTCAGTCATATTCTCTGTAACTGAATTGTCCGGAGTGACATTCAGAGATGCATTCAAAATTTACTGCTGCTTAATAATAAAAACCCTCAGATCTGCTGCACCGGTTTCACTGCATTGGGTTTTTCCGGGGGACATTTGTCCAAAAATAACGGTATCTTGTGTGATGTTTTTCTTTTGTTCAGTTTCCTGTTTCTGCATCTAAATTTAATTAAGTGAAGGCTGCTTCAGTAATTACTTCAATCTTTACAGAAGAAATCTGCAAATAACTTGTTTATTTTTAATAACAAGTAGAAGTTAATTCAGTTTGCTGTAGTAGAATTCCAGATCTAGGACTTGGAATTTTCACAGTAAAAAGGCTGCCTTCAGAAATATTGCAATTTGTAGTTTCTTTCTGCTTGAAGTTCATAACTGTTTCAATAGGATTCTCCACTGATCTTTTATAATGAGCCAATCTTAAATAAACTTATCCTTATGCTTATATTCTTGTTGCCTTTAAAATTTTTTCTATGGTCCTTTGGTTAAATCCTTACAACAAAGGTTCTTTGACTGTAATTTCACCACAGGCTTGCCATAAACATGTGTTATAGTCTTGCTTTTAGATCTGCCTTTCTTCCATTTCACAGGCTCGGTCCTTTGTATATATATGTGTTATAGGACTGCTAATATTCGACCTTTATTCCACTGTAAAGGATAGATATATATTTGTAAATTAACTCCATATATGGTGACGGTTTTATGCACAAGTTTTCAGTTTTTTTTGTAGATGCTTTCTTCCAAGCATACTTATGCTCAGATTCTCAGTTCCTTCTTGTAACTTCGAGAGACATTTTGGCTGTAAATTGGGTCATTCATTAAAGTGCAGTGAATTCATATTTCTGAGGATACAAAGAATTTCAGACCATTTAGGAGTGATTTCAGATGACACGAATGATGCTCAGGACTTTGATTTCTAGCTCAAGGAGCTTGACCTTGAGAGAGCTGTCTTCTCACCTATTCAGACCTTTGAAACAATGCTTCTAACCTCTTGAAACTTCTTCGCATTCCTTGCGGCCTAATGACTGTATATAGGGATTATTGATGTGCCCAGAATTTGCTTTTGTTTCATCTAGGAGCTGGGTCCTAGGAGACTTGGTTCCTTTTCTTGTCTTGAAGCCTTAGTGACCTTCTTACTGCCCTTATGCCAATGAACCTTCTTGATGCCATGTTGATAAATCTAGGGCAGTATGATTAGGTTTTCTTTTAGCTTGATTTCTCTTACTTTGACAAGTTCTTGTAATGTTTTATTACTTCCTGTTAGTTTTAGCTTAACATGTTCTTTGCTTAGGACAATTACTTCATTGTTCCATATTAGCCCATTTACAATTCCATTTCATTTCCATTAGCAATCACATAAAATCACATTGACAGAACTGAAGAAAGAACATAAACAATGAATGCAGAAGACAAGCCAAGATAAGAGAACACAAGAATTTGGCTCAAGCCAGGGAAAAACCCTTTAATCAATCCTTCTTATTATAAATATCAAATGTTCAACAGAGAGGGAGTACAATAATATAAAGTCAAAGTCAAAATTGACTTGCCAATTTGATGATCCAAAACCACTCTCCAAATGCCAAACAAACAGCCCAATCAAATCTGCAATTTTTGCAATCTGTTAACAACAGTCAAACTGCCCTAACCAGTGGTCAACGGTGGTCAAAGTAGCTTCAAAAGAGCTCTGTCTTGGTTCAAATAATGCAACCTCCTTTGCTGATTGAAATGAGCTAAAAACAGTCAATTACTGAGCAGTCTAACCTGGTCAACGTGATGAGGAAATCTACGGTCAGTGCTCTGCAATTAGGGTTGCAATAAAAGTGCCCAGATTGCCTCGTATTCTGTGCCAAAGGATGCAGTTCGCTAGAACAGAGATTCTTCACCAAACAACACAGTCAAACTATGCCAAATTCACTCAAATCAAAGCTGGTCAATGTCCTAGAACAAAATAGAAAATCATCCAATCAAAAAACAAACTTCCTCCTTCGCACGTGTGAAGAAAAGATGGTGATCTAAGTCAGCTGACACAGGGACACGGGACAGGGGACACGCAGGACACGAAAATTCGAGTGTCCAACACGGGCATGTAGATCACCCAAAATAGTACACGTAGGACACATTATATATTATTTTATATATATATATATATATATATATATATTATAAATTAATACTAAATAGATATTTCTTACACAAATTCTCCTTCATTATACAATTTCAGACATAGATCTAGATTCTACATTGTAAATATAAAATTTGTAAGTTTTACAAGGTAATATTATGCATACAAATACAATTGTGACAAATTCATCAATGATCCAATAGGAGAAGGGCAAGAAACTGTAGTTTTCTCATAAAGCTATCAAAATCAAAATGTGTTACATAGGTAGACCGTAGTAGCAATGCCAATGACAAATAGAAATAGAAAATAGTAAATACAAAACACTTACAAAGTACAAGATAGTAGGTAGCTCATGAGTCATCAATCATCATCATCATCATTAAAATCAACATCACTGTCATATTCACCACTGCTCTCCTCTGCTGCATCCTTCTCCTCTGTATCCAATCTAATCTCTACATCTACTAGTGTGGAGGATGACCCCTCAAGAGTATTACCATCATCAAAAGCGACATGCTCTAGCTGGGTCATTAAGATCCAAGTTGGCCAATGCCAACTCAACACTATTGTCCAAACCCATATCATCAGGAAAAACATCCCACATCTTTGTCTTTCCCTTCAACCACTCATCCCTATGCCTGTAAATAAGACGAAGGTTAGTCTGCACATACAACATTGTCTCCACATACACCATTGTCTCTGCCTTGGACCGCTCAAGCCTGCTCTTCTTGACACTATACAAATTCCCATATGTGCTCCAATTCCTCTCACAGCAAGAGGATGAAGTCACTTGAGAGAGGAGCCTAATCGCTAATTGCTGTAGAGGAGGGTTTGTTGCCCCATGAGTTGCCCACCAAGAATTGGGCTTTTTAGCCTCCTCGTCTCTAATCACATCATAGCTTGCAAATCACCCAATGCCAGTGGAAAACTCTGCAAAGGCATCGTCCACCTCATCAAGGGATGCTCTATCTTGAAACATTTGCCTCAATGCAGCCTTTCCTCCCTTGTAAAATTCCACCATCCATGTGAGGAGGGAATATGTGAGAAGGTCCACCATTCAACCACTCATGGATGTAGTATTTTGGGTTCAATGAGTGAGCCAAACAATGCAAAGGTGTGCAATTCTTGTCCCATTTGCTGAGAAGAATATCTTGTATGGTGGTGAAGGCCTCTAATGATGTCTTATACTCAGGGCACTCACTTTGTAAAATAATGGTCCTCATAGACTCAATCATGGAATCCCATCCCTCATAAACCTCTCCTAGGATGGGTTGGTATGTATCTACAAATCGTAGCAAAGCAATGATATGGTCCATGATCCTACTAGTGAGATCTACCCTCTCCCACCAAGCATCATCTTACACTGTGTCCTTTACTCTTTTTGAGGCTGCGTGATCTATCTTTCTCTAAAAGACCAAAACTATGAAATAACCATGGCCCCAAGAGCAGTCTGGACCTCCCTTAAACTCTTCAATATGATGAATGAAGAGCAAACCGTTTATCTGCAATCTTCAACAATGACAGATGGGTGTACTCCTTGCAGATTGTGAGGGCACTTGTATGACTTTGTACATAGTTGCGGATATGTCGTTCATCCTCAATAATACTTCCAATGCAGGGCACATCGAAAGCAATAGATTTAAGTGCTAAATTCAAGGAATGGACAATGCAAGGTGTCCAAAATACTTGTGGATATTTAGCTTCCACAATCATATCAACAACCTTGCAAACATGTGCATTGTCTGTAATGATTTGCACACAAGAATCAACACATACATCTACAATAACTTTAATGAATAACTCACCAATATATTGTGCATCCTTGTATTGTCCAAGTGCATCCATTGATTTCAAGAAAACTGGTCCATTCAAAGAAGACACCATGAAGTTGATAAGTGGGTGGCATGCTGGATCTGTCCATCCATCATAAACAATACTAACCCCAGATGTTGGACATGTTGATTTAATAGACTCAAGCATTTTGTCCACCTCTTTCTTTTCCTTAGTCAACAGTGTGGTTCTAAGCTTCTATGACCTAGGAGGCACATACCCTGATGGATCCCCTTGAGTTAGAACTCGACACATCTCAAGAAATAAAGGTGAGTGTGCAACATTAAAGGATATGAATATCTGATAGAAAAATAATGCAATGGTGAGATCAAGCTCTTTCCGTCTCTCTTTCTGAAAAATCTTGTCCATTGGACCAATTGCCACTGCCTTTCTTTTTGCTGCTTGATCCACACCCCCACCAAAACTCTCAAATGGAAATTTGTTGCTCCTTTTCCTCAAGAATCAAAGGGGATCATCATTCTTGTTTTTTTAAGATGATTCAACCACCCTTGCAACAACAACATTGGCATCTTTTTCCATTTCATTCCTCTTAGCTAAAGACACCTGTGTACATGTTGTGTAACAACCCGGAAATTAAAATCAATAATTAACATAGAATTTTCAAATACCATGAGTAGAGACGACTTACCTGTTTTGACAATATTCCTTACTTGTGGTTTTGGATTTGAGTGCTCTTTGAATTCTGCTAACCGCATCAAAATTTTGGGGACGACTCTCCACCTAACCGTAGGCTCAGCGGCTCGTAAGTTGGCAACCCCCCCATCCCTCAATCAACGTACTACTGCCAAGGAATCCTTTGTTTCACAATACCTTTCTCCCAAGAGAATGGATGAAGGAATGATGAATCTCATCTTCCTCAACGTCTATTAAATAGACCAAACAATGGAAAGGGAACCACATGCACACATTCCTTGTGTCAACATGCAGCTTTTATTTATTTATTTTAAGTTTTACTTAATTTAATGTTTCTCTTAACTCTTTCTTATTTTATTCCTTTTTACTTTTTGTTAACTTTACTTATTTTTATAGTTTTCTTACTTTAACTCTTTCTTATTTTATTTCTTTTTACTTTTGTTAACTTCACTTATTTTTACTATTTTTATAGTTTACTTTTATATATTTTTATTTAGAACTGCAATTTATTATTTATTATTCTATATGTTTATTTATTATTATTCTCTTTATTATTTTATGTATTTACTAATATTCACTTATTATTTATTTTAATATTATATTATATTATTTATTATTTATATTATTATTAGGGGACATTACATGCTGCAATTCCGCAACTTGGTAAGGCCAACAAATGAGCATTCACACTGTAATAAGTGCTCTTGAAATGATTGTTGCAATAGTTGCATTTCCAAGCAACATTGCCTCCTGCCTTCAACTTGCTGCCTGACCCTCTCTCTTGTGAGATACTTCCACAATGGATATTTGTTTTCTTGAGCTTGCTGTCTTTCTAAATTCTTTCTGCCCTCAACATTTGAAGTTGTTGTTGCGACCCCACTTCCAACAGAGGGAACACTTGTAGACACTTACGTAATTGGAACAGGAGGGGCATCACCATTGGGGACGTTCTTCCCCTTCCTTTGCCCCTTTTTTGCTGCCCTTGATTGAGCCATGGATGCTGTAAAAAAATAAAGAAAAAATGCACAAACTTGTAAAAAAAAAGGACATGCAAACTAATACAGCAAAAATGCAAAAAAAAATAGAAGCAAATTGTACTTACATGTTGCTTGAATCACCTCCAAAATGCTCTCAAACCCATTGCTAGAAGCTCCCACACAGAAACAACAAGAGAGACACACAAATGAGCCCAAATCGGGCTTTAAAGGCTGCACAACACGCATTTCCGTGGGGAACGAGTCTCAAAATTAGGACACGATGGACATGATCTTCGGATTCGTATGCCCTTCGAATACCATGTTCTAGGACACGATGGACACGAGAATCAAACACGTTTCCTAGAGAAGTGTGTCTAATTCGTGGGAATCGGGACACAAGGGCGGGTTTGGACGAATCCGGTTTGTTAGCTTGTGATCTTGGAGCTGTATGAACCAATCTAATTTAAAAGAGAGAAGAAATGTGAGATATGGATGTGCCAAATGAGGTTGGAGGTCACTTCTATTTGTATGAGATGGAGAGGGGTTCAACTTATCTAAATAACCCCAATCCAACCTTGAAAAATTGCACATGTGTGGGCTTCACTTCAAAAACATATTTCTCCTTGTCTGATTTCAGTGATCCTTAGGTCAATTTTGGTCTTCGAAAAGAGGAATTTAATGCAATAATTATCTCCATCAAATGAGCTGTCCATAGTGGAATTTTTGCCTAGTTTCATATTTTAACATTCTCTCTCAGCTAGGGAGAATTCCACTTGCCAATATCCATCCATCATCGTGCCATCTTGATCATCATGTACTATCTTTGCATCTCGTCTCATCTCTATTGAAGATTGATATAGATAATAAGGAGGATTGATCGAGAGTGAGTCACAAGACCCATATCATCAAGAAAGACATCCTCTCATACCATGCCCTAGGGGCTTGCTTCAACCTTTAACAGGGTTTTCTGTTCATCTATCGGAGATTCATCCAGCTTTCCTGCATTAGCATCATTGTGTTGCCTTGGGATAGGAAGATCTCTGACTTTCCCAAGGGCGGAATCTTCATCGAAGGTGACATCATGACTTATTTCAACTTCTCTTTGACCAGACACATAGATTCTATATGCCTTTGAAGTTTCACTGTAGCCCACAAATGTTCCTTTCTTCCCAGATGCATCTAGCTTGTTTCTTTTCTCTTTTGGCACATAAAAATATATGAGATATTCAAATATTCTAAAATGAGAAACATTAGGTTTCTTACCGGTGAAAACTTCTTCGGGTTTCTTGAAGTCCAATGCTTGATATGGGCATCTATTTTGAACATATACGACAGTATTGGCAACTTCTCCCCATAAGAACTTCGGTAGGCGTTGGTCATGAAGCATGGCACGAGTAGCTTCTATGATTGTTTGATTCTTCCTTTCGACAACTCCATTTTGCTCAGGAGTATATGCAGTAGTGATCCTTAGGTCAATTTTGGTCTTCGAAAAGAGGAATTTAATGCAATAATTATCTCCATCAAATGAGTTGTCCATAGTGGAATTTTTGTCTAGTTGCATATTTTAACACTCTCTCAGCTTGGGAGAATTCCACCTGCCAATATCCATCCATCATCGTGCCATCTTGATCATCATGTACTATCTTTGCATCTCGTCTCGTCTCCGTTGAAGATTGATATAGATAATAAGGAGTAGCTTGTATGATTGTTTGATCCTTCCTTTCGACAACTCCATTTTGCTCAGAAGTATATGCAGTAGTGGTCTCACTCTTAATGCCAACTTCTCTACAGTAGTCATTGAATTCATTTTATTCATATTCGGTTCCATTATTGGTCCTTAATATTTTGATCTTCTTCCCTGTTCGATTTTCAACCAAGGCTTTGAAAGAGTGGAACCATTTGAATACTTCATCCTTCTTCAAGAAATAGATCCATGTTTTGTGAGAGAAGTTGTCCACAAAAATTGCATAGTACAAGTATGCTCCCAATGATGTTACGGGCAACATACCAGATAGATCAGAATGGATCAATTGAAGAATGTTGGTAGTTTGACTCTCATTGGAGGTGAATGGTCCCCTTGTATGTTTTCCAGCTGTACAACCCTAACAAACACCTTCATGATCTATGTTGAATTCAGGCATACTTGTGACCATCTTCCTTACATCAGGTAAGGCTTTGTAATGAAGGTGAGCAAACCTCTAGTGCCATAATTTGGATTGAAGAGAAGTATCGCAAGCCATAGCTCCTAAAGGACTTCCTCAAACCTGATAGAGACCTTCAACCCTAAATCCAAGTGTAAATGCATCTTTCGGGTTCTTTCTCCAAATACGTACCTTCCGACCAACGAATGCTACCTTGAAGTCTTTATATTCCATCACAAAAATAGATACCAGGTTCTTTTTCAAATCAGGTACAGACAATACATATTGTAGATGAAGGATTTGACCTTGATTCAAGTGAAGAGTGACAATCCCTATCCCTTTCACAGGTTAGGTGGCATTGTCTCCATGTACGATCTCCAAATTAGTCTTCTTTTCGATCAAATTAGAGAGGACCTCCTTGTACCCAGTGAAGTGCCTTGAGGCACCATTATCAATCAAATAATTATCCAAAGTGTCCAGAGGAGAGGCAGCAGTGAGGGCATAAATAAGATAAAATTATTTTTGTTTTTCTACAGCATTAGTTTCCTCATACTTGGAGTTTCTCGATCTTTTGGGAGGTCGACCATTTCCATATCGAGCAGTGGGAGCATTCCTCTTTCCTTTTATTGAAGTTTGCAACAAGAAACAGTGAAATTGGCATCCAGAAACAACGTTTAGCACCCACGCCTAGTGCATTAAGCACCCGGTTGCATTAAGCACCTACACTAGGGTGGGGCCCACATGGCTAAATTTGGTGCATGTCTATTTTTATAATCCCTTAATTTAGATGGACATAAAACTGTAATCTATTCTCAATGTGGACTTGAATGAGTTAATTGAAAGTGGCAAATTCAGTTAGCTAGTGGATTTTGAGTTAGAGGTTGGTTGGTGAGACATGCAGAGTAATTCTAGTTGTAATAGAGTTCGAAGTGCAGTGGTGCATTAGTTAATGCAAGTTGTAAATAGTTTAACTCGGTTAAGTGAGTTAAACTCAGTTGTGCTAGTTGTAACTGAAGATACAAGTAGTGAGAGATTAAGTGAATTAAATATTAATTAATTCACAATTAGTGATCTCACATGCAACTGAGGATTTACTATTATTAGCTGCATGCATGTCAGTTCCAGTGGAGACCCAATTGAGATCTAGGTGAAAGGGAAGTGTAACTATCAATTGTGATATTAGCAGGCTACCCAGGTGTAGTTAAGACACCACAGGATGCCCATGATACTAAGCGCAGTTGAGGAAGGCTGAAATTTTTTGTGATTAAGGAGTGCATTCATCAAGAACTGCGTGAGCAAGGCAGGCTGTCTGGAGGCAGTAAATTGGCTGAGTATTGGCCCAATTTTATCTGAAACAGTGTGAGACAATTAGCTGAATACAAGAGGATTCTTGTGAGAAGAATTGTATGTAATTGTTTCATGATTCCTTGTGGAATATACAATATATGATAGAGGGGTTTTGAGCAGCGAGCTTTCCTTAGGAATATCTGGTGTTGTGGTTTTGATCTATTCTTTCCTTGCTTTATGTGATTGACGACTGTGTTTATTTTCTGCAAATGATTTGTAGAAGCGATTCAGTATTTAACTTTAATACATTGTTAGATCAGGTGAATCCATGATATACATGCATGTTGTATAATTTCTACACCTTTGTTGTTGAACCTGTTATTCCTTTGATTTCCATTGCCCTTGAAATTGTTGCGATTGTTGTTGTTGTTGTTGTCATCATCTAGTGGAGTATGCTTCTTACGAGGACACTCTCTAGCACAGTGGCCAAACTTGTTACAATTATAACATCTTCCATTTCTTTCTTCTTTGAATCCCTTTCTTCCTTGACCTTGTCTCTTGGGGCCAACATTGTTCTTCCTCTTAGCATGAGTGGAGAATGCAGTGGGCTCATTTCCATTTGAAGGCTTGTCTCTCTCCGTCATCCTCGTCTCTTCTTGAGTGCATCTAGTCAATAATTCGTCGAAACCAGGAATCATGTCATTGTTAAGAATAATGGTGTTGAACACATCCCATGCTAATGGGAGACCTCCAAGGGCATTAAGAGTGAGCTCCCTGTCAGAAACAACTTCTCCGATAGATAGAAGATCATTCTTGATTTCAATAATCCTCATGAAATAAGATTGGATAGATCCCCCTCTATTCATTTTGATGTCCTTCAACTTGTTCTTGAGAAAGAGGATTTGATTTGCATTGTTGGATTTGAACATCCCAACCAACTTGTCATACATCTCCTTAGATGCAGAAATATAAGCAACCAAATGTTTTTAAATGGAGTCTCTGATGATCTTCTTAGCTTTTACTCCACCTTTCTTATACTTTGTCTTAGTAGCAGCTGGTGCATTTGATGGAGGTTCCACCACATTTCCCTGCACATAATCCATGACATCATTTTCTTCCAAAGTCAAGTCCAAAGACATCTTCCATGCATGATAATTAGATTTATCATTGATCTTATGCTAAGATTTGAAGTAAGATGTAGAAGCCATTGAGGCTTTGTCCTTGTCCAACAGATCTTGGTGATTGCTTTGCTCTCTCTTGCTTGGGCTTTGTCTTCACTCGAGCTCTAAAACCATGTTAATTTTAGTTAACAATGGTATGTTCTATGCTTAGCACAATTTACTTCAATGTTCCTTGAGAAACCTAATAACATATCCAATTATTTCCAGTAGCAATCACATTAACCATTAATCACATTGACAGTAAACCAAGACAAGAGAATATCGGATTTGGCGGATGCCAGGGAAAAAACCCCATGATAATTTTTTCTTATTATTATTCAAAAATTCAGCAGAGAGAGAGTACAAAAGTCAAATTGACTAGCCCAAACCAAAGTCAAATCAGCCCTGTCAAATTATGTAGTCAAACTTTAGCGCTAACCAGAAAGTCAACGCTGGTCAAATCAGCAGAAAAACACCTCGTTTGAAGCTCGGTCAAAGGCAGTCCAATTCGGCCTCCAACAAAGGTTAATGTCAACCCAAAACAGTTCACAAACTTTTGTCAAACTTGGTCAAACAACAGTCAACCATGTGGTGAAACAGGCTTGCGGTCAATGCAAGTTAAATAGCCTTGAACTTCTTGATTTTTGTGCCAATCAACGCGGCCTGAAGAAAGCGAAATTCTGCCCATAAAACTCTAGTCATATTCAGTCAAAGCATCCTTGGTCAACAATATGAAATTTCGGTTTTGTTTTAGCCCAAAAAATCCGTTCTATCCGCACTTGTGAGAGAGAGAGAGAATATGCCCAAGATGTACGAACCAATCTGATGAAGAGAGAGAAGAATGTGTGAGTGAATGATGTCCAAATGAGGTGAGAGGTCGCTCCTATCTATACAATTTGTTGTGGGTGAAAAGGCACGTCTATTGGGCATCATGAGCCTACATTTAGCTGAGCCTGACCTCAACAATATGCACGTGTGGGCATAAATTCAAAATTACACTTATGCTTGTCCGAATGTAATGATCTTTAGATCAATTTTGGTCCTCTCGAAAAGAGGAATTTGATGCAGTCATCATCTCCATCAAATGAGCCGTCCCATGGTGGAATTTGGCCCTAGTTGCCAATTTTAACAATTATGATGTTAGAAGAGTCATTGTCATAAATGTAAGACCCCTTTGGGCATGTTGTATCTTGGAAAGAAAATTTTTGCGGAGTTAAAAATGTCATAAAGACCCTCCAAGACCTTGTCAAGCAAGTCGGCCTACATGAAAGATTAAGTCGATCTTGTGGAAACAATTCGTACCATTGGAAAGCCTATATATAAGAAGGAACTCAACCTCATTTGGACTCATTTGGACACAACAACAAGCAAGTTCTATCTCTAGAAGAAAGAAGTAATAAGACCAGAAGAAAATGACGAAAATCAAGGATAAGAGGAATAGAAGAAAGATCAAAGTTTTGTACCTCTCTCTCTTGTGTTAGGGTTTCTAAAATTGCTAGGCAAGTGAAAGTTGCTGGAAGTTGTTGGGCAAGTCGAAGTTGCTAGAAGTTGTTGGGAAAATCAAAGTTGCTTAGGTCAAAGTTGCGGTTGGAAAGTCAAAGTTGGTTGTTGTAAGCTGTATAAGGAAATCTCATCAAGAAGGAAGGTTGACTTGGTCTTGGAGAGGTCTTTGCCAAGGGTCTTGTCTTGGAACTTGTCATTTGAAGATTCTATAAGAAGAGAAGAATTCTTGTGGGTTTTCCTCTCAAAAGGAGAGGTTTTGGTCCTGGCTAGCAACCTACATTTTGTGTCCTCTTGTCTCTTTGATCTTCATTGTTTGGTAGCTGTTTGATGGTATAAAACACAATAATAATCAAGTTAAAGAAAAAGCTAATCAAGTTTAGTAAAAAGACATCACAAACAATTATCAAAGTAAGAGAAATCACCTAATCTAGCTGCCCCTAGATTTCTCAACAAAGGGGAGGGGCCAAAAGAAATAAAAGGCCTCCTTCCATCCCAGAATGTACCATTTGCATATTGAGAGAGGAAGATTAGAGCTTGAGAGACGAAGAGATAGCTTTTCGAGCTTGAGTTGAGGAGGTGAGTGAAGAGAAATATTGAGAGGGTTGCTTGGGAGCTTGCAAGGGAGATTGGAGCTTGGATTTGAAGGCACCATTGGAGAGCCAAAGAGGTAGGGTCTAGACTCTAATCCCATTCTTTTTTGTTTTTCCATGTAGCAATAACATTTGTGTTATGAAGTCAGAAGAGTCATTTTCATACATGTAAGACCCCTTTGGGCATGTTGTATCTTGTAAAGAAAATTTTTGTAGAGTCAAAAATGTCATAAAGACTCTCCAAGACCTTGTCAAGCAAGTTGACCTACATGAAAGATCAAGTCGGCCTCATTGAAACAATTCGTACCACTGGAAAGCCTATGTATAAGAAGGAACTCGACCTCATTTGGACACAAGAACAAGCAAGTTCACTCTCTAGAAGAAAGAAGCAGCAAGACCAAAACAAAATGTCAAAAATCAAGGATAAGAGGAAAAGAGGCAAGATCAAAGTTTTGGACCTCTCTCTCTTGTGTTAGGGTTTCTAAAGTTGCTGGGAAAGTGAAAATTGTTGGAAGTTATTGGGCAAGTCGAAGTTGCTGGGCAAGTCAATGTTGCCGGGGTCAAAGTTGGAGTTGGAATGTCAAAGCTGGTTGTTGTTAAAGAAGCTTTATTGTTGCAAAAAAAAGCCCATCAATAAGGAAGGTTTACTTTGTCTTGAAGGGGTCTTTTTCAAGGGTATTAGGTATTGGAATTCGTCATTTGAAGATTCTATAAGAAGAGAAGAATTCTTGTGGGTTTTCGTCTCAAAAGGAAAGGTTTTGGCCCTGGCTAACAACCTACATTTTGTGTAGTTTTGTCTCTTTGATCTTCATTGTTTGGTAGCTATTTGATGATAAAAAACACAATAATAATCAAGTTAAAGAAGAAGCTATCAAGTTAAGTAAAAAGACATCACAAAGAATTATCAAAGTAAGAGAAATCACCTAATCTAGCTGCCCCTAGATTTCTTAATAGAGGGGAGGGGCCAAAAGAAATAAAAGGCCTCCTCCCCTCCCACAATGCACCATTTGCATATTGAGGGAGGAAGATTGGAGTTTGAGAGAGGAAGAGAGAGCTTTTAGAGCTTGAGTTGAGGGGGTGAGTGAGAGAAATATTGAGAGGGTTGGTTGGGAGCTTGAGGAGCTGCAAGGGAGATTGGAGCTTGGGATTGAAGGTACCATTGGAGAGCCAAAGAGGTAGGGTCTAGACTCTAATCCCATTCTTTTTTGTTTTTCCATGTAGCAATAACATTTGTGTTTTTTATATGTTCATTGTTGAATAAAAGAAGTTATTTTCTCTCTTTCCCATTCACATTCCTTCATTTTATTGCAAACAAAAAACTATAACTCCACTAAACATCATGGCTATATGGCTTGGAATTCTCTTGATGTTGGTTCCTTTTTTTGTTATGATGGTGTTGGGGAGCAGAAGGAGTGATGAAGAGGATGAAGAAGTGGGTAGTGGTGGATTTGAAAACCTTGAAGAGGAGGAGTACCAAGAGGAAGAGGATGAGGATAATGAGCGTGGAGATGATGAAGGAAAAAATAACCAAAGTAGACCAAACCCCCTTGTGGAAATATGTTACTAGGATTTTAGGAGTGAAAAGGTGTGGAACCACTAAATTTAAATGCCCCCATTGCAAAATCACTTTCATAGGTTCATACACCCATGTCAGAAAACATCTCTGTGGGAATATGGAATGGGGTGGAAATAAACAAATAGGAATCAAAACTTGTGGAAGTGTGTCACAACGAGAAAGAGCCAAATACATAAGGGAAGAGGAGGAAGCCCAATACAAATCTAAAAGGTCAAATGGTGACTTTGAACTTGACACCACTAGCCCACAATCACATGGACTAAGAATTCCATTAACATCCACCCATGGTAGTGGATATGGAGGCACAATCACAAAATCCCTTTAAGGGTGTAGAACCATATGAGATTTCCTTGATCAAAGGTGTAGGGATGATGTGGATGCAAGAATTTTCCGGTTTTTCTATGCATGTGGGATACCATTCAATTTTCTTCGCTCACCTTCTTGGCATGAAATGGTTGGTGCCATCAATGATGCCCCTTAAGGATACAAGACCCATGTGTATGACAGGGCTAGAAATGTGGGACTTGATCATGAAAAAGCCAAAATAACAAATACTTTGAGTAAATTCACAAATTCTTGGAATGACTATGGGGTATCCATTGTATTTGATGGTTGGACAAATGTAAAAGGCAAGCCATTGATAAGTGTTCTTGGTATGTCTGGTAGTGGTGCAATCTTCCTTTCAGCACATGATTACTCAGAAAAGTTCAATACCACCAACAACATTGCAAAACCATTACTTCAAACAATTGAAAGTATTGGGCCATACAATGTCATCCAAGTCATCATTGATAATGCTTCTAATTGTAAAGCAGTGAGAGCAATCATTGGGGATAAATACCCCAACATATTTTGGTCTGGGTGTTTGGTTCGCATAATGAACCTTTTGATGCATGTTATTTTTAAGAACAAAGAACCTCAATACAGATGGATTGTTGATTTGTACAAGAGAGGCAAGAGAATGATAAAGTTTATTACTAATCATAGCAATACCCATGGGATTTTCCGCATTCACTCAAGGTTGGAGCTGTTGAAGCTTGGGAAGACTATATTTGCTAGCTATTACCTCACCTTCAGACGCCTTTTGAAGGTAGGAGAGTCATTGGCTAGCATGGTATCAAGTCAACATTGGCAAGTATTAAAGGACAAGGCTCCAACCGCACTTGACACAAATGGTTTTGCAGTGGAGGAGACTGCTCTTGACGGTCTGTTTTGGGGATGTGTGAGGGAAGTTTTGCAATACACTAAGCCCATTTATAACATGATTGGTTTTGTAGATACATATGCACCAGTGGTTGGGGAGGTGTATGAGCAGATGGATAACATGTTGTGGCAAATAAAAGATATTATTCAACCAAAAGATCCCAAATTGTATGATATTATTTACAATCTTGTGTGCACAATGGGATAAGCTTAATGTTCCACCACATGCCTTGGCGTATATGCTTATGCCAAAATACTACTCTCCATCTTGGTTGGGAAAACTTGCACTTGGGGGTGTTGTTAGGAGAAAACCCCATAGAGATTCAAAGGTACAAAATGGGTATGTGACAACATTAGACAAGCTGGTCTGTGACAGGGAGGAGTGTGCTAGATTGCATGGAGGATTAGGAAAAGACTTCACTAGCATTGGAGTGTTTGGTTCTTTGCATGCAATGGAAGATAGGGATAGATTGGATGCTATCACATGGTGGGACATGTATGGCAACGATGAACTTTTGGCAAAGTTATCCAAAAAATGCTTTCATAGGTTGTCAAATACTTATTTGCAGAGAGGTGTTTGAGCACCTATAGCTTCATCCATAATGTGCGAAGAAATTGCCTCAATGGAAACCAGGTAGAAAGCTTGGTTTTTGTGCACTACAACTTGAGTTTGTTGACACATTATTGTGAGCGGGCTCGTGCTGATACATCATATATGACTTGGGACAACAACCTAGATGAAGATAATTTGGAGGATGGAGCTATACATCTAGAAGAATTGGAAACAAAACTTTTCGAAGATGATGATGAAGCACCAACAACAACCATGCCATGTAATAGTGCTCGAGTTCCACAAGCTTTTCTATGCTGCTGCCACCTCCATATACATCTTCACGTGGAGTTCATGTGCCTTATGGTTCTAGACTATGCGGGAGGAGACTCCCAGTAGAGCACCACGAGCTTCTCATAAATTATACATTTCTTGTGGCAAGAGCTTGAGGAAGCAATAAATAATAGATTTACTTGTCTTTTCTATTTTCTAGTATTTTTTATAACTGTTGACTCTTTCATATTTATTACGATATTTTTTGTAAACAATATATGAGAATTTAAGTTTGAAGTTTGCAATTATAACTCATTGGTAATGAATTATGAATACGATGCTTCATGAAAGTTGAAACATTTCATTTCATGTTAGATATTCTTTGTTATAGTTTGGCTACTTGGTAATGGTTATGGTTACAAGTACACCTTTAGTTATCAATGATGACAAATGTTATATTTTTAATTTTGAAAGCTTGAAACTTTAAGATTAATGAATCATGAGACTCAGTATGTTGTACGTTACTAATTTGTGGACGTGGTTGATGAAGATTATAACTTCTATATGATTGATGTTATATGGTTTAATCCATGTTTCTATGCTTTTTTTTATCTAATACAACATTCTACATGCTTTTGTTGACATATATGCATCAACATATATAAAAATATATATTATATAAAAATTCGCTCTTGATTTGCTCTCGACCTGGGAGCTTTTGAAAATGTTGTTCCCCGCTCCCGCTTCCCACTTCTGCTCCTGCTGCCAAGTAGCCTTGATCAATGTCCCAACCAGTTTTTGCATTTGAACTTTCCTTTTTCTTTTGTTATAGTCATCTTATGCTTTTATCTTTCTTTTAGTTGCATCAACCTACAGGGAAAAGTTTTCCAACCTTGACTCAAGGATGTGGATGTGAGGGTGCCAAATCCCAATGAACCAGTGACAACTAACCTGAAGGATGGATGTGAAATCAATGGAATTATGAGAGGTGTTAATTATGGAATGGTTATGGACGCACTACTTCAATCCATGTTTCCCAACTAGTGCCCCTCTTATAACTGCAAGGCCTCGGATAAGGTCCCACTGGACTAGGGCTAAAGACTAACCCCCTTAGTAAGTTGAGAGATCTTTAAGTTTGACCTTTAAATATGATCAAATTTTGTAGTTTTCAAATAGTTTAGTACTTTTTGGTGTCTAGACAACTATGATTTCTCGTTTGTATATTGGTGGGAATACAATGAGAAATTGATGAATAAAGCAAGTTAGATATAGCCTAGACAAGGTAATGAACGCTACTTGGAAATTGTAATAGTGGTCATTGGTCAAGCTAATTTTGAAATCAGGGTTATCATTATTGAACCAGAGTTGAACTAATCAAAATCCGGACCAGTGTTGCGAACATCTCGATAACATCCCGATTTTATCTCAAAATCATGATTTTTTGGCCAAGCCGATGTTTGCCGATTTTTAAAAATATTTTTATGGTATCTTAATTTTGCTGATGTTTTACCGATTTTTACTGATATTTTCTAGATTTTTACGATTTTTTGGTTTTCCGGACCCTTGCCGATTTTATCCCGATGCTGATGTTCGCAACATTGATCCGGACACAAACATTGGTTGAACGAAATCTACATAAAATGTTCAAATTTTGATTATATGTGTGTGCGTGTGTGTGTGTGTGTGTGTGCATCCAAACCATTAAACACAAATATCAAAAGCTTTCTCTTGTATCCAGGAGTCTAAGGGTGAATATGAAAAAATGGCATCAATTTTATCTATAAGCCAATTTGAAGCTCTGAATGGATCACAAATACCAAAAATAATTGTGCTATAGGCTACAATCAAATCAAACTACATAGGCATATGAATATTTGCATTTTTGGGTGAAGGAAGTGCAATGGTACAAAACTAGTCAACTTGGCTGATTCTGATTGGTTTTGGATTTGAATCGATTGGTTTTGATTGGTTCCAAACTGGTTCTGATTGGTTTTGGATTTGACGTATTTGTTTGTGTGTGTCCGAACCATTAAACACAAATATCGAAAGTGTCCTCTTGTATATAGCACTGTAAGGGTGAATATGGAAAAATGGCATCGAGTGTATCTAAACCCAATTGAAGCTTTGAATGGATTGTAAATACCAAAAATAATTGTACTATAGTCTACATTCAAATCAAACTACGAAATCATATGAATATTTACGTTTTGGGTGAAGGAAGTGCAATGGTACAAAACTAGTCAACTTGGCTGATTCTGATTGGTTCTTGACCGGTGTGTTAAAACCATTAAACACAAATATCAAAAGTTTTCTCTTGTATATTGCACTGTAAGGGTGATTATGGAAAAATGGCAATGAGCGTATCTAAACCCAATTGAAGCTTTGAATGGATTGTAAATACCAAAAATAATTGTATTATAGTCTACAATCGAATCAAACTACATAATCATATGGATTTTTGCAGTTTTGGGTGAAGGAAGTGCAATGGTACAACACTAGTCAACTTGGCTGATTCTGATTGGTTTTGGCTTTGAATTGATTGGTTCTTGACCGGTTTGGACCAAAATTTGTCATTTTTGGTTTAAGGGGCTAGTTCTGCTTTGAAAACTCCCAGAACTAGTCAAACCAACTAGTTTGGATTGTTTTGGTCCAGTTCTAATCAATGTTTTAAAACTTGAAGTTAGACTTGCAATCGAAAAAGGGTCGACTAGGTCTTTGACTTGGACTAGTTTGAATTTTATGACTTGGTTTACTAAGAAATGCATAAAATATCAAAATTTTAATAAAAAATATATATTTTAAAGATTTCCAAACAATGATTCCAAATCCAAACCATTAGAGACAAATTATGTAAAGTTTGCTCATGTATATGCCATGTAAAGGTGAATGTATTGAAATGGCACCAAGTGCAATACATATCTGAAACAAAATAAATATCAAATAGGCTCTAAATGACTTCTAGAGTTCAAAAAATGACATACTGCATGCTAGTGGTCCACTACATATCACTAATCAACATGAACAATGATTAATCATCAAACTCATCAACACTACTAGAAATGGGATCCTTGGCTTCAACATCATGCTCAGACAACTCAAACTCCTCGGGGACGTTTGTGATTACAGTAGCAGTACTAGTAGAAACGTGGCCTGCATGGCTATGTCAGGTAGTGCCATTGCTTGCCATATCTAGATCTATGCCTATGTCGCCTACTACTAGTGGATCCACATTCAAATCAACCCACCCCAAGTTTAGCCGAAAATTATGCACACTGGACTTGTCGGGTACAACTCAATGAAGTAGGTAGGGACTTAGCCGAGTCGGAATGGTTTGGTACTGGACTGGTTGTGTTGGTGTACAACTCGGCTGGTTTGATATTAAACTGGTCTCCGTACCATTTAGGTGGATAGGTTGGAACGTGCGGGGATCAAATTGGTCCACTTGATGGAATTTGAGTCCTAGTTGTTCAACTTTTAAAACCTTGGTTTTGATAACATTGGTTGAAATCAAACAAAAGAAACTTTACACAATGCTATGTTAAATTGTGAGGTGAATTTTTTTTATCAGTTGGCTAATTTGGAGATCAAAGATAATACACACGGATCTTTAGTACTCTTTTTCCTTCTCATATTAATATGCTTTCTCTAAAGCATCGATTGGATTGAATGTCATTCCATTATTAGACTTTATAATTTCTTTATGAAATAAACTTTACCATAGCTATGCAAGACATGCGAGAGTAATAAGAAATTTCTAGCATCTCTTTCAGTAGCATACCAAAAACAATGTTCAGTGCCAAAAGGTTATTATTCTAGGGACTCTTGCCATAAATAGAGTAGCAAAATGAATCTATTGTCAAGCAATGTGAAAGTTCAGTAGGATTGATTGTTGGCTTTAAAAAACATAGAAATATTTTCTCACATTTTGTTATTAGACGTCAGATCGATATTGAATTCTCTAACTACATCGTGTGATCTGAATTTCAGTTGTTTAGTTCTGAAATTCTCGTTTGTGTCGAATTCATTTTTATTGAAATTTAATTGTAGATAATCTTGAATTGAACTCAATTTTTATATTGACACATTTTTACGATAAATTTACACTCTTTTACCATGCATGACTAGGCATGTTTTTCGTACCTTGTATCAGGGTTTTCAGGGGCACCTTTTTATATATATTGATCCTCACCCTATCTACTTGTTGATCCGTTTGTTCCATTTTTAATCAAATCTTTAGAATGCTGAGAAGTTGTGCGTGTTGACGGAAACATTCAATATGCTTTTCAAAGGCTTCCCCAAAGAAAGATTATCTCAAATACAACTTTTCTCAATTTTGGACTCAAAAGCTTTGCTTTGTTCAACTAGAATATTTTCTTTAAGTAAACACCAATAAGCTAGATGTAGTTACTGAATCACATGGTCTACTTGCCATAAGTAGATAGAGGAAAGGCTATTTCGATATGGTGATGTCATTTTATGTATTCTTTGAAGGGATAGTTTTTGTATCCTTTGCAATGATATAAGCTGGAATCTCCCCTAGAACTGAAAAAATAAATATGTAGCTCTTGCAAAGCGGGATTAAAAATATATTTCTACTGTCAAATTTTAAGTAGCTGATTATTTTGTTTTGATGGATTTGCAGCGTGGGGTGCATGTTCTCACCCTTTCCATCTTCACTGCATAGTTAAATGGACTGGCACACAAAATCGGGCACACTGTCCATTGTGTCGCAGAGACTGGCAAATTCAAACCGAGACACAGTAACTAAATATTTCAAATATATAACTATTGGGCACACTGTACATTGTGTCGCAGAGACATACATACTTTTCCAGGAAGGTTAATGTACTTTCCAAGATTGGACCTTGCTTGTTAAACAAATACCTGAGTTTTTAATCCAGGCATTTCCTTATTTTTGAATAGTATGTCAAGAACCTTTGCTTGAAATTATTAATACTAGGTTGTGAAAGGTTCTGTTCAACGAGAATGCTCTACTGTAATTTGGAAGTAAACATGCATAATTTTCCAGGACGGTTAAAGTACTTTCCAAGATTGGACCTCGTCTTGTTAAACAAACACCTGAGTTTCTAATCCAGGCATTTCCTTATTTTTGAACATGTTAGCAACCTTTGCTTGACATTATTAATACTAGGTTGTGAAAAGTTTTATTAAACAATGTCTCTTGTAAGACCTACATTGCTAAATGGAAGTCTATAGCTTTGGGAGATGCTTGATGGTTTCTTCTGGGGTGAATGACTTGGTTTGTCCTTTAGTATTCTGAAAATGGAATAGCTTTTGTTTTGTTAATGGAATAGCTTTGGTTTCTTCTGGGGTGAATGACTTGGTTTGTCTTTTAGTATTCTGAAAATGGAATAGCTTTTGTTTTGTTTACTTATTGATGTGTTGAAACTATCTAGGAAATTATATTATTTTGGAGCATATCATTAGTGTATTTCAAACTTGATTACCATCATCCAAGTAACCTCTAGAAATAATTGGTTATTTTTCACGCCTAACTAAATTTCTATCAGTTTCTTGTATAGCTAAATATATCTCCATTATTTTTTATCAATCTTATATTTATTATTATTGAGAATTTATCACTGGGAGTCCCAAATAGAACTTATTTGCAATATTGGGAAAATACTGGAAATTATTGAGAAACTTAAAAAAAACAATTTTAATATTAATTTCTAAACAACATCAACATCAAACAAACAGGTTGCAACATAAATATGAAAACAAAACTGAAACATTAAACATGATATCTCTCGAATCATAAATTCTGATAGAATGATACAAAATCACATTCAAAGGAAATGTATCTCAAATCATGGCAAAGAAAACAATGGACATCTCTTCGTAAATGTATCATAACTGGATTGGTCATCAAACCAATTGACCCCAAAAACTTTCTCTGGGTTGGAACAAAAAAAATCCAGGAAAAGAACTAGACCATTTTGGAAAAAAAAACATATGTATATTCATATGCATCCATGTAGATCCTTAGGGACAAAAATGCAAAATTTCTCATGTATATAACAATGCTAAATATTATCATCTATATCATCCTCTAAACAATAAAATAAGATAGAAAAAACTTTAACATCCCTAATCAGTGATTTTGCTTCAGTAAAGGGTACAATTTGATTAGGATCATGACACATGAGTTCAAAATCATCACCACTAACATTGAACTACATAGAGGGATTAATGCTCTTCATTAAATGTTAGTTGCATACTCTTATGTATGGTAAAATCCAGTGAAAATTTGCAAATTTGTGAATTTTGAAATCCCAAAATCTGTTAAGTCCGTTGAATTTTGAATGAGAACTAAAATTCTACTTTTTCCATATGAAATAAAATAAAGTAGAACCACTCTCAAACATCACGAAACAATTAATGGTAATTTTAAAATTTTATGTAAAATGATGAAAAAGAAAGATGAAAAATGCCAACTTTTACCATTAATTACTAAGGTATTCATGAGATTGTTGGAAATACTAAGAGGGGGGTGAATCAATATTTCTTAGCAATTAGCACTTTTTAATAATTTTTAGAGCATTAGTTAATCTTCGGTTATTATTATTGTTCTTTTTTCAGATGATCATAAGCATTATTCAACAATAGACAACACCATACAACAATGCGAAAAGATAAAACAAAGGACACAAATATTTTTAGGTGGAAAATCCCCTCCTAGTCAAAAACCAATGGACGCTTCTTTAGTAATTGTCTTCTCAATGTTAAAAAGAATTGATTACATCAAGATTTTAGCTACAACTGAGGGAGGCGTCAACCCCCTAATACACAGGCCACAGCCCGCAGGGCGTTACTAAACCCTGATACCCTTCTACAGCAGAAGGATGCTCCAACGCCTTGTAGATTAGGCGTCAACCTGATGAGTGCTCCAACACTTTGTTTACCTGCTGCTATTGGAAAGGATGGTTCACTGCCCTGTTAGTTTATCAGCAACAACTGAATGGACGCCACAACACCCTATGCAAGCCACAACTTGCCTTAGCACCACCCTGCCACTCTGAAGTGTTCTCAGGCCACAACTTGAAGGTGACTCCAATCACCCAGAAAAGTCGGTAGATCATGTTTCACAATTTAAACACTGGATCCCATGTATTCAAAATCAATGTAGAATAACTGTAAGAAAGATGAATAAATGTCGAATCCTGGTAGCCACTGGTCACTGTTCCCACAAAATGATCACTGCATAATGCTACACATAAAACTATAATTGTTCAACTGCACATTGCTGTCACTACACACTGCATATCACTGCTCATGAATAAATAGTCATCAATGCATGCACAACCACTGTCATCATTGTATCAGGCTACACTCGATGCTACAACCATTTGGTACTGCTATCAAATAATGGCACAATCCAAGGTGCCTTGGGTCTGTTATCCTCCTGTATTTTACAGAGTTCACTAGGTGCCTATTAATTTTCTACAAGCAGCTAAAGATAACATTATTGGCCTATCAACCATCTTTAGAAATATCATTGCCTTCATTATCCTAAATAAACCTATTTCACTATATTTCATCTCTGCCTTCTCAGTTTACCTTGCTGTTCTAAAAAGACTCACAACGGGCTTGTTTATCTTATTTTCACTCTCCCTCCTTTCCCACACTCTCATTCACTTATTTTCCCCTCTAAAAATCCATTTCCCCTTTCAAAACCCTTCATAAAACCCCTTCTCTGCACCCTTGTCTTTTATTTTATCAAAAACAATGAAAAAATGCCTTTTTACATTGTTTCTAAACAAAAATTAAACTATCGGGTCCTTTTGTTTTATATATATTAAACTCTGTTTTTAATATATAAACCCCCCTCCTATTTTCTCACCCTAAAATCCTTCCCCTTAAGCCCTCACCTGCATGCATTTAAACCCCACACCCATATAACCATTACCTCGCTTATTACATAGCCCCCGACTTTATTATAAACAAATCCCGTATATATTTTGAACCCCATGCTAAACGACAAAGCCTTGCCACGTCATATACTCTCGGGGCCCATCTTAGATCGCTCCACACCGTCGATCTATGCCTCCCCCATCCAACGACTATAGCTCCCCGTCGTAATCAAAGACCTAGACCCCACCTCTGCACCTGCCCGCCGCTCCATCTCTACCGACGACCGTTGATCTGCCTTCCCGAGATCCGACGGCCCATGGCACATATCGCAAATAAAACAACGCCGGGGATAATGATTTAAAAATGCATGATATGGGCGGTTTTCCCCTGCCACGCGTTGCGCGTTGTATGGTATCGCATGCCTGCTCCCAAAACCGTTACCACCCTTTTATCTGTGCGAAAAACACCTCCTGGTTTTCGAAAACCACCTTTCCTTCCGCGCCAAAATTCAAACACTACCGTCCTCCGTTTGAACTCCCTGTAGGTTTCCGCCTATGGAACCAAGCCCCGATTCATCATTCTTGCCCCTGTAAGCGCCCAAAAGCCCGAAAACCCCAGAAAAACGCAGAAAACCTTCCCCGCAGGTTTTAAAGCTAATTATTTGTTTTGTGGGCAGGTTTAATGGCGGAAAATGCATAAAATACATTCCAATGGTCCAAGAACATTCAATTAAAATGTCTGGGTGACGATCCAGAGGTTCATTTTCAATTTAAAGGGACCAGAGGTGCAAGAACAAGCAAAGTCCCGATCAATCATGATCATCGGTGTCTTCTAAACCCTCCATCAACGAAGAATGCATCCCTACGCAGAAGGCACACACAAACATAAAGCACAGTGAGAAGAAAAACAGTCAAAGGACTATGATAAAACAAATAAAGATTAGAAGGCTAATCATGTATCTGAGACAAATCATCAGGGTTAGCCAAAATAAAGTAGAGTTTAAAGATAATGAAGACATACAACACAGATTGAAAGATTAAAAGGTTAGGACAGAAGATCAAAAGGTTAAATCAAAAGAATTAAGTGAAATAGACAGTGAAAGGATAAATCAAAGTTTTAAAAGCCTAAACAGAGTTTTAATGATAAAACAAAGGTAGATTAAGTCCAGAAACACATTCGAATGACTAAACCTACAACAGGTACTTCTTCAAAGGATATTTCTGCCACCTACAGCATGATTTCTTTCAATAAGGCATCAAACAGTTATTACACAGTCAAATATATTTTTCATCTACCAATAGTTATTGCAAAGTTATTGAAAAGCCTTAAAGTCAAACATTTCACAGAAATTAACTTAGAAGTTAAGTTAGGAGTTATTATTTCAGAGAAACACCTTCAGAGATTTTTGCCTTGGGCCTTGCATGGTCTCAAAGGTCAAAAATCATTAACTCTGTAATAAATGACATTCCAAACCCTAGCTTAGCACCACCTCCTCATTTTTGTAGATAGATACTGCATATGAGCTTCATTTTTAGTGTTGGTTAGTTGGTGGTTAGTTGACTGATTTCTGCTGCTGAGCTAGTTGAGGATTGCTAGGCTGGATTTGAGAAAGGTCTGAGTTGCAGAGAGTTATTGTACATGGAGTAATGTAACTGGTTTGATCATCAGTAATACAACCACGTTCACAGGATTCTTGAGCTATGTTAGTGGTGAAGTTTTCCTCATTTGTCATTGTTTTCCTTATGTTTTCCATTTTGTCCATATTTCTTTGATAAAAGAACATAAATTTTAGAGTAGGATATGTTGTCTTGGCACCCTATTTCTGTCTGCATTCTTTATCTTAATGTTTTCCTTTGCAAGGTCTGATTGGGGAATTCTTAATTGCTCTCTAGTTCCATCTAGCTTGTTGCCTTAGGAATGATTTAATAGAGTCAAGCCAAAGAAGTCTATGGTAAGCCCTGTCCTTTGGTGTAGCTTTGAATATTGTTTTTTAGGCCTTTCTTTGAAGTATACTTAGTAAAGTCTAAACTAGGGAAGTCTATGGTATGCTCTGTCCTCTGGTCTGCCTCAAAATGTTTCTTTGAAGGTCTTTTGAGTGTTGAGTTAAAGAAGATAGGCTTCAACTTGCTCTTTAGCTGCTCTCACTGTTATCTTAAATGTTTTCTTTTATTTGAAAGTAGTTTTAGGACTGTTGGATTGTTGTCTTAAAATGTTTTCTTATTAAAGTTTGGCCAAAGAAGTCTATGGTATGCCTTGTCCTTTGGTTTGTCTCAAATAGTTACCTTAAAAGGTTTTTCTTGTTTAAGTAGAGCTAGAAGATTCTTAACTGACTATAGCTTTGCTGCATTCACAACTTATTATTGTTTCATATTACAACCTAATCTAAAAGATCCACTTGATATAGTTAGCTTGCCCTATGAAAACCCTTGCAGAGTTGATGAACAATTAAATCCTTTTATGACTCCATAATGCAATGGATCAATATTTTCTCATAGTTTATCTATTCAACTGGAACATCCCTTCAATTAATCACACCACAGATCTATCAACCTATCAATTAATTTAACCAAAACAAACAAGTCCTTAGAACTTCATAACTAGCCTAATATCATATATCAGAAGCATAAAGATATATCATTTGAAAACACATATATAGAGAGATCCCTCTCTGAATCCAGGAAGGCTAGGTCCTAGGATTCCAAAGTGGTTCTGATGTGGCCCCTGCAGTGTTTGTTCTTGCCAATCTTGCAAATCACATGGAGCAAACATAGTGGCGACCGTACTGGGGAACACTGAGTAATAAACAACCTCAAAATTCAGAAAACTGTATTTTTTTTTATGAATCAAATGTTAGCCAAGAATGGTTTCTGATTGCTGATGGTGGACAACAATCAACCATAAAACAAGTAAAAATCCTCCACCTAGTGACTCCATTGGTTTTCAGTAGGCTTGCTGACTCTTCTGGTTTTCCATAGACTCCACTGGGAAACTTATTTTTATCATCAAAACATCAACAATACCCAGTCAAGAATACTTTGTGGATTAAGTATTTCTTTCAAAGTTTGGTTTGTATCTTAAGACTGTTATACCTCTTAACCTTTCTGATTGTTGGGTCCAAATTTCTGGCTTCTAGAAGAGTTCATACTAGATCCTATCTTGACCTAGGTCCTCCTGCTATAGTTGACAATCCTGAAAGCATCCTTAGGAAGTCTCCTAGATCCAAAAGTTCAGCTGTTAGTAGACCAATCCACAAAGCAAGTTCCCTACTTGAAAACCTTAAAGACTTGCAGAGTATCCCCTCTGGCCCACCCCTAGAACAAATCTTGCCTAGGACTAAATCTCATAGTTGGATAACCCAGATAGTTTTAGATCCATCCACCTTACAACTGAATTCTGTTGTACTAACTTCATCCTCCACTGTTCACCTTCCTCCATTTAACCCGATACCTCCTCTTGTAAACCCTCCACTTGTTAATCCTCCATTGTTCCCACAACCACATATCATGAAAACATGGTATGCTCCCTTAGTCCTTCCTTTACCTTTAGTTGTCCTACCACAAGATTATCAGTCCAAGATTCCTCTATATGATGCTAGTAGTTCCACTACTGCTCAACAACATGTGGACAAAATGAATGACTACTTTGACAGAAAAGAAATAGATGATGAAACTGTTAAACTTAGAATGTTTACTCAAAGCTTAGGGGGAGAAGCAAGAAAATGGTTCAAAGGCTTAACCCTTAACAACATAAATGACCTCCTTGCTTTTCATCAACTATTCTTAAACAAATGGAAAGTCAAGAGAAATCCTCTTCAAATCCTATCAGAATACAATGACCTTAAAAGAAATGCTGGAGAGAGTGTCCAAGACTACTCCACTAGATTCAATAGTGTTTACAATGCACTCCCCCCCCACATGAAACCCCCACAAGGCCTAGCCCTCATGAAATTTCCGGAAGGATTTGATCCAGACGTGTTATCAATTAAGAGAAAGAGATCCCCTCACCTTAGAGGACATGCAAAGAGGAGAAATAAGCGTAGAAGCTAACCTGAATGCCAGAAGGGCTAGATTGAAAACAGAGAAAAATGTTACATACAAAGAAGAAGATGGACCCTCCACATCATATGCTAAAATTGATAGTCTAGTTAGGACCATGGAGAGGATGATGGAGAGAATAAACATGAATGAGAGAGCTTATCCTACAGAAAACCAAACAGCTCCTCACAACAGAAATCAAAATTAGAACCAAAACCAAAACTTTAGAAGAAATCCCCCTCAAATCAGAAAAAGAGGTCCTGATTAGCAGATCATACCTCCATTCCAAGAAAATTATGCTGATGAAGATGAGAGAGTGATTGAAGAAACAGAGGAAAGTCACATAAATTTAATGGGAGTAAATAATGAGGACACTGTTTTCCTCATTGAGGAAGAACAAGGCATATTTGTACCATATGAAGAAGATAGCCTAGAGTTTGAAGACTACAAACAAGGCTTTGAAAATGCTATAATGGAAGTACACATACAATATGACCTTAGAAGAAAGAAAAATCAAGACACTCCCAAAAGAAAGACCTCTGAAATTTCTGCTAGGAATAATCCTGGAAACATTCCTACAAAGACAACAGAAAACAATAACATAGTGGCTGAAAGTTCTGATAAAAATAAAAATAAAAACAATTACCTTAATCCCAAACATGGTGGTGACCAAAGCAACACTAACAACTCAGCTAGTGCTCCTAACAAAACTGTTTTAACTGCTATTCTTAATAAAAACCAGCAAGCTGAATTTGCTGTGAAAACAGTGACTAAAAAGGTTGATTTAAACATTTCAAAAATTCAGACACCTTTCAGTATAGAGAGTGAAATTGCCAAGATTAAGATATCTATTCCTCTTACTGAATTAGTCACCCAAGATATATATAAAACTCAACTTTTAAGAGCTTTAAACATAGGAGAAAATGTTGATTTTGTTAATTTAAATGATGACAAACCTGAACTTTTGTTTGGACCAGAAGTAGAAGGGAAATTTTAAGAAAGAGGTGTTTCTCCATTTTATGTCAATTTAAACATCCATGATAATATTTTGCAGAATGCCATGTTAGACTCTAGTGTTTCACACAACCTAATGCCAAAGGTAGTGATGGAAAGACTAGGCCTTGAGATAACTGGACCTTACAAAGATTTATAGTGATGGAAAGACTAGGCCTTGAGATAACTGGACCTTACAAAGATTTATACTCTTTTGATTCCAATAGAGTTAAATGTCTAGGCTTAATCAAATATTTATGTGTCAACTTAGCACAAATACCAGCGAAGAGCCTAGTGATGGATATTGTAGTGGCTGATATACCTCCCAAATATGGCATGCTCCTTTCAAGATCATGGGGTGCTAAACTCCAAGGTACCCTACAAATGGACATGAATTATGCAACCATTTCTGTCTTTAGTCAACCAAGAAGACTATATAGGGAAACACACATGAAATACATGGTTAGCAGTCAAGAAAAACCAGATAACTCCCATCTTTATTCTATTCACACAGACTTTGATTCATTTATCCTTAACAATGATGAAAATATTAATGAACAAGTGATAGAAAATGAGAAAACAATAGTAGAAAAAGAGGAAAATGATGACGGACAGTCAAGGCAGTTTGCTAACACAAAACATTACAACAAACACAGTGGTAACCCTGGAGAACAAAGCAACCATCAACATAGGGCTGACCATGAAAAACAAAATGAAAGTCAACATAGTGGAGATCATGATAAACAAAACAATGATAAACATAGTACAGACCCTAAAGAACAACATGGTGAACAACATAGTAGTAGCCACTATAAACAGCATAATTAAGACAACAATGACTTTAATGACAAATCTGAAATTGAACCTCTTTGGAGTATGAGTTTTGATGGCTCTTGTAGCAAAATTGGTTCAGGAGCAGGCATATGGGTGCATAACACAGAAAAAAATAATGCAGAAGGTCACTCATACAAGCTAAACTTTCAATGCACAAATAACATAGCTGAATATGAGGCACTCCTCTTAGGACTGCAATTCTCCTCTTAGGACTGCAATTATTGAAGAAATTAGGAGCTAAGAGGATAACTGTCCATGGATATTCAGAGTTAGTCATTAAGCAGATAAATGGAGAATACACAGCCAAGCATCCAAGATTAAAAGCCTATAGAGAATATGAGCTTACCTTTGTCCCTAGAAACCAAAACATTCTTGTCAATGGATTAGCATTCGCTACTAGTACATGTCAAAAACCTTATCAAAGCAAACAATACACAGTCCAAGTCAAATATAGACCAGCAGTCCCTGATAACATAAAATACTGGCAGGTTTTTGAAGGAGATAAACATATAGAGGATTTCCTGCAGTCCAGAAATGGGTTTGAAGTGCCAAATTCAGACTCAGAGTATGAAGAAGATTGCTCTGCTGAGGAACAATCTTACAAAGAAGAACCTTCTAACGCTGCTGATATAAATCTGTTAACAAAAGAACATGTTAGAGTCGGTCTTGTCAGTCCTTCGTCAGAGATCAAAGACTCTTTTAGCATTTCATTGTTTAGGTGTCTCGCTCGATTCACTCAGTTGCATTTCGCTAGGGGCATGCCATTATCTAACGGAAGGTCTTGTTACTCATTCCCCTCATTCTTTATCCTGCTGGCTCAGGACCGTTCATCGAAGTTCATTAAATCAGTTTTAATTTATGTACAGTCCTGCTTGGTCTCTGGTTGGTTTTTAGGTCTTTTAGGGTCTAGGATTTAGTTGATTTAATCCTCAAAGTATATAATAATACCAGCAGGTCAGAGGGAAGTTTTAACTAAGTTTTTATTCCAGAAATCTCAACATCATATTGCTAGACTATGACTTTTCTTCAAAACCCTGTTTTAAAGAAAAAGTCGTCTTTTCATCTTTTGAAATAAATGTCATAGGTTTTTCAGTTGAAGATGTTCACATGCAGCCTCTCCTGATCCTTTGCCGAAATCCAACATCAATCATTTCTGCAAAAATAGCCAAAGGAGCCATCATTTAAATCAGAAAGTCAGATGGAAATGAAAAACAGGGTTCACATTTGAAAAGTTCAAAGTGCCAAAGTTCTACATTATTGGAAAGAGAATTTGCCAAATAGAAACAAAAAATCAAAGCCATGTCTTTATGAAGATATTTTCATTGTTTGAATAACCATTTGCATCCAGAAGATTCATTGAAGGTCGAAGTTTAGTAGTGAGAGGACGAGACAGTGTGTTAAGACTGGACTGTGTTGGAGAATTCCGCGCGGCGCATTGGAAGGAGACGCGGCGCATCCACACCGCGCGACGCATTGGGCCGATTTTCATAGTGTTAAATTTCACGGGCGCAGCGCACAGAGCCGACGCGGCACACTGAGTGTGCGCGCAGCGCATCGAGCCCCCAAGCCCGAAATTCATCAATACTCTTCAATTTTTCAAAATCAAACAAATCTTCCTGCTCTACGTGAGTTGAAACTCTTGCATTTCGATTTTAAAGTCGTGTTTGGTATGTTTGGAGGCAACTATTCCCTGCAATGGAGACTGTCTACTTTATTCAGCCGTCAAAGGAGAATGTGATTACGTTCATGACTGATATGTCAGGAAATTCTCTTTTATACAACAAGGCCTATGTTTTCTTTAGTTCGCCTATCTTTAAAGATCTGGTCGGCCATATTAAAGGGGAGCTGCTTGATTGAGGCATCGCCTAAGTTTGTTTTACGAGAACTGCAATGCCAATGAATCAAGGTCGCAACTTGTATCTGGTTCAAAAGTGACAACCATAATGGCATCCATCAATCGCAGTGGAGTTGTGATGAAGCCAAATGAGACTCTGAGGCTTATTCTGACTACAGTTTTTGGAATTATGTTTGGATTTTTATTTGGAGCTTCCTTGCCAAATATTGGCCTTTCAAAGATCAACATTCCGTCCTTGCTATCCACAATTGATCTTCCATTTCACGAGGATAGGAATTCAGGTTTAGCTACTCAAGTTATGTTGAATTATGCATGGGCTTCTAAGTCTGGTGCAAAGGTCAATGGCTTCACATCAGATTCTAGAACTAAGAAAAGATCCAAGATTTATGTACCGACAAACCCACGTGGAGCAGAAACACTGCCCCCTGGCATTGTTGTCTCAGAGACAGATCTATATCTCCGTAGATTGAGCCTAGTGAGGACTTAGTATTCAAGCAAAAGTACCTGGTGACTTTCACAGTCGGTTTTGCACAGAAGGAAATGGTTAAAGGTGCAGTTTCAAAATTCTCTGAAAATTTCATCATTCTACTTTTTCATTATGATGGAGATGGACTGTACATGGTTCCAGAAAAAGATGTCAAACTTTCAATAGCTCCAGATGCCAAGGACCTTTATTTCCCAGCTATGCGCAGTGTGCTTGGAAACAATTCACAACCTGCCTATGGGAACAGTTTTGGGTGTATTGACGGAATTCCGTTTCCCTTCATTAAAGGCAAAATTCAAACCATTTTTATCAAAAGTTAAATTTTATTCAAATGGCAAATGTAAAATGACAAGTCAAAGCACGCCTAAATTTAAAACAGAGATATCTACCATAGCAGAGAAATAGGAGTAGATAGTCTATTTGTGTCTTCAGTTATGATTTAGAAGGTCTACGCTACAGTTTCCACTTTTTCATTGGTCACCAGAAAATCTCAAATGGAAAATGTAACGCTGTTCTGTCTTTAGAACTGATGAAGTGGCTCTTTTTCTATTTTCATCATTTCAGTTGCAACAACTCCCTATTTTCATCGATCTATTTTCCCACCTCTAAGTTTATTTATTCTTGTAAATCATTTGTAAAGAGAGAGTTCTGGGATAAGTGTGGAGGAAAACTCAGTGCTTCACTGTACAGTTTTGGCTGAGGATTAATGAAATGATACAACTCTGTTTCATGAGATTCATGTGGTAATGACTTTAGCAGGTGTTTCTTCTTTTTGTTTTCATATGTATCTTGTTATGTTTTACAGGTCATTCATAATCATTTCCAATTGAATGCTTTTAAGTGAGAAGGGCAGAATCCAGTTTACTGCTCTGCCTTGGGAAAGCTTTTCATGTTTCTGTATAACTTCTTCTGTTTGATAAGGATTCATCTATTATGCCCTTGTCAACCTCTCAACAGTCTTTCCACTCCATATAATTTCAATTTGGATGCTAAACCTCTTGCCTATCTTGCCTCATGAGATAATCTGTGTCTTTGACTTAATTTCTTTGCTCATGCTGTTCTTTGTCCCATACATCCCTGAAACCCAGTCATTCATCAAATATTTCTTTCCTATTTATTTACTAGCCTAAAATCTATATTCATTATAGGTCATCTCAGGCCCTATTGGACATCTTTTGCCGAGATAGACTCGGAGAGAGCCCTCTCCTGTCCTCGTAGGGCTAGCTACGAGGCTGAGCTTGGTTTGATGTTACCTTGAACCTCGCCTTCCTTCAGCCCTGAGGCAGATTCGAGCTCTAACACAGTGGCGACCATACTGGGGAAGAAAATGGTCTAGCTTGTGAACGTGACACTTAACTTGTAGATTGTCTTGCCCCAGTACATGTATCAAGTTTAGAGCTGATGGTTGATGGTGAACAACGATCAGACACCGCAAGGTTGAAATCATTCACCTGGCGACTTCATTCACTGAAAATCTAGAAATCAATGCTTCATGGTGACTTCACTGCAGGGAGATCAGTAGCTTTAAGACTTTCAAGATGGATCGAATTGCAAGAAGATACGCTCCCATGAGCCGAGATCACATCCCAGGTTTTCCGAATAAAATGCCCAAGGTAGATTGGCTTCAGAATTTGCCTATGTTCAGAAATGTGGAAGGTAATGATGCTGCTCTTCATATGGTGAAATTTCACATTCATGTGCATAAATTAAAAATCGATGTTCCTGAAGACTGTTTGATGAAAATGTTTATGGCTACTCTGGAAGATGAAGCCCGATCTTGGTATGAAAGTTTGCCATCTGCTTCTATTTACTGTTTAAAGGATTTTCATACCATGTTCTTTGAGAGGTATAGAGAATCTTGTCCGTCTTTAATGTTAGTTCAGAACTGTTGTAGCCATGTTCATAGTTTCATTGAAGATCTTGAGAATTTTTATGGAGATAATGAATTGATGGACGGAGAAATCATGGAAGCATTGTATGAAAATTCATTTTAGCAGCACACAGAAAACTTAGAGGACACTTATCTAGATCAGCAGGTTGAAGATTGCCATATGGTTGAAAATGATGAAAGAGAATGTTTTGTTTTAGATCTGTCCATCAAAGAAGACAGCATGCAGAGAAGTAAAGTTTTAGTTTCAGAATGTGATAATGTCAAGTCAGCTATTTCGGATCTACATTTAGATTGTGATGACCAAGAATACCTTGTGCTGAACTCTGCTGTTGAGATCGTCTGTTTTGAAGAAGACAAAGTTATGGATCCAAATGTTCTCATGTCATCAGAACAAAGCCTTCATGAAGAGGTAATCCAGACAATTCATGAACAACAAGATGAGATCTTTGTTCAAGTAAGTGAAAAAGTTTCTCTTGATGAATTTATGGTGGATGATAGAAATGATAGTGTTGGGTTTCAAGAAACATCTGAAGTTTATTTTCTCATGATTGATGAATGTAATGAGAATCTGGCTGTCATATCATATGAAGATGACTTACAGTATATTCAAACTACAGAAAATCAGACCATTCAGGATTCCCTTTCAGATTCTTCTTCATATGTCTCATGTTTTGAAATGTTTTCTCAAGAGGAGATTTGTTCATCTACTTGTTCATAATTTTTTGAGGACCAGGGACATACTTTTACTAAAGTACATTATGAAGAAAGATCAGAATCAAAAGAGAAAGACACCTTGTTTCTTCAGCAGGAGGTAAATCTTCATGTTTTTCAGGATCCACTGGCAGATCTGTTGCAGTCAGCAGTGAAGGTGATTATTGTAGTATTCAGTGATGAAGGAGATCATGGTCAATTATGTTTTTGGATGCCTAGTTACCCATATTTATTGTTGACCAGGAGATCTGATCGGGAGAATCAATCAAGAAGGCATCTGCTTGATTGGATACATTGGAAAGCTCACTACACATGATTGTACATATTTCATCAGTATGCAGGTGGTTGTCATCATGATTTCAAATCTTGATGGACTGCTGCCTTTTTTCAAAAAGCTTTGTAAATTATTGTCTTAAGTCAGTCATGAGTCATTTATGTTTGGTCTGTTGAGTCAAGTCTTTCAGTGATTTCAGTTTCGAAATTGAGTCATCAGTATTTTGTCAAAATAATGGACTCCATAGCCCAATGGATGAAGGCACTGGTCTGCTCTCCCAAAGATCTGCCGTTCTTGGCACCTCCAAGGAGCTACCATCCCCATTGGAGCCAATGTTAGAGTCGGTCTTGTCAGTCCTCCGTCAGAGATCAAAGACTCTTTTAGCATTTCATTGTTTAGGTGTCTCGCTCGATTCATTCAGTTGCATTTCGCTAGGGGCATGCCATTATTTGACGGAAGGTCTTGTTACTCATTCCCCTCATTCTTTATCCTGCTGGCTCAGGACCGTTCATCGAAGTTCATTAAATCAGTTTTAATTTATGTACAGTCCTGTTTGGTCTCTGGTTGGTTTTTAGGTCTTTTAGGGTCTAGGATTTAGTTGATTTAATCCTCAAAGTATATAATAATACCAGCAGGTCAGAGGGATGTTTTAAATAAGTTTTTATTCCAGAAATCTCAACGTCATATTGCTATACTATGACTTTTCTTCAAAACCCTGTTTTGAAGAAAAAGTCGTCTTTTCGTCTTTTGAAATAAACATCATAGGTTTTTCAGTTGAAGATGTTCACATGCAGCCTCTCCTGATCCTTTGCCGAAATCCAACATCAATCATTCCTGCAAAAATAGCCAAAGGAGCCATCATTTAAATCAGAAAGTCAGATGGAAATGAAAAACAAGGTTCACATTTGAAAAGTTCAAAGTGCCAAAGTTCTACATTATTGGAAAGAGAATTTTCCAAATAGAAACAAAAAAACAAAGCCATGTCTTTATGAAGATATTTTCATTGTTTGAATAGCCATTTGCATCCAGAAGATTCATTGAAGGTCGAAGTTCAGTAGTGAGAGGACGAGACAGTGTGTTAAGACTGGATTGTGTGTTGGAGAATTCCGCGCGGTGCATTGGAAGGAGACGCGACGCATCCACACCGCGCGATGCATTGGGCCGATTTTCATAGTGTTAAATTTCACGGGCGCGACGCACAGAGCCGACGCAGCACACTGAGTGTGCGCACGACACATAGAGCCCCCAAGCCCGAAATTCATCAATACTCTTCAATTTTTCAAAATCAAACAAATCTTCCTGCTCTACGTGAGTTGAAACTCTTGCATTTCGATTTTAAAGTCGTGTTTGGTATGTTTGGAGGCAACTATTCCCTGCAATGGAGACTGTCTACTTTATTCAGCCGTCAAAGGAGAATGTGATTACGTTCATGACTGATATGTCAGGAAATTCTCCTTTATACAACAAGGCCTATGTTTTCTTTAGTTCGCCTATCTTTAAAGATCTGGTCGGCCATATTAAAGGGGAGCTGCTTGATTGAGGCATCGCCTAAGTTTGTTTTACGAGAACTGCAATGCCAATGAATCAAGGTCGCAACTTGTATCTGGTTCAAAAGTGACAACCATAATGGCATCCATCAATCGCAGTGGAGTTGTGATGAAGCCAAATGAGACTCTGAGGCTTATTCTGACTACAGTTTTTGGAATTATGTTTGGATTTTTAATTGGAGCTTCCTTGCCAAATATTGGCCTTTCAAAGATCAACATTCCGTCCTTGCTATCCACAATTGATCTTCCATTTCACGAGGATAGGAATTCAGGTTTAGCTACTCAAGTTATGTTGAATTATGCATGGGCTTCTAAGTCTGGTGCAAAGGTCAATGGCTTTACATCAGATTATAGAACTAAGAAAAGATCCAAGATTTATGTACCGACAAACCCACGTGGAGCAGAAACACTGCCCCCTGGCATTGTTGTCTCAGAGACAGATCTATATCTCCGTAGATTGAGCCTAGTGAGGACTTAATATTCAAGAAAAAGTACTTGGTGACTTTCACAGTCGGTTTTGCACATAAGGAAATGGTTAAAGGTGCAGTTTCAAAATTCTCTGAAAATTTCATCATTCTACTTTTTCATTATGATGGAGATGGACTGTACATGGAATTCCAGAAAAAGATGTCAAAATTTCAACAGCTCCAGATGCCAAGGACCTTTATTTCCCAGCTATGCGCAGTGTGCTTGGAAACAATTCACAACCTGCCTATGGGAACAGTTTTGGGCGTATTGACGGAATTCCGTTTCCCTTCATTAAAGGAAAAATTCAAACCATTTTTATCGAAAGTTAACTTTTATTCAAATGGCAAATGTAAAATGACAAGTCAAAGCACGCCTAAATTTAAAACAGAGATATCTACCATAGCAGAGAAATAGGAGTAGATAGTCTATTTGTGTCTTCAGTTATGATTTAGAAAGTCTACGCTATAGTTTCGGCTTTTTCATTGGTCACTAGAAAATCTCAAATGGAAAATGTAACGCTGTTCTGTCTTTAGAACTGATGAAGTGGCTCTTTTTCTATTTTCATCATTTCAGTTGAAACAACTCCCTATTTTCATCGATCTGTTTTCCCACCTCTAAGTTTATTTATTCTTGTAAATCATTTGTAAAGAGAGAGTTCTGGAATAAGTGTGGAGGAAAACTCAGTGCTTCACTGTACAGTTTTGGCTGAGGATTAATGAAATGATACAGCTCTGTTTCATGAGATTCATGTGGTAATGACTTTAGAAGGTGTTTCTTCTTTTTGTTTTCATATGTATCTTGTTATGTTTTACAGTTCATTCATAATCATTTCCAATTGAATGCTTTTAAGTGAGAAGGGCAGAATCCAGTTTACTGCTCTGCCTTGGGAAAGCTTTTCATGTTTCTGTATAACTTCTTCTGTTTGATAAGGATTCATCTATTATGCCCTTGTCAACCTCTCAGCAGTCTTTCCACTCCATATAATTTCAATCTGGATGCCAAGCCTCTTGCCTATCTTGCCTCATGAGATAATCTGTGTCTTTGACTTAATTTCTCTGCTCATGCTGTTCTTTGTCCCATACATCTCTGAAACCCAGTCATTCATCAAATATTTCTTTCTTATTTATTTACTAGCCTAAAATCTGTATTCATTATAGGTCATCTCAGGCCCTATTGGACATCTTTTGCCGAGATAGACTCGGAGAGAGCCCTCTCCTGTCCTCGTAGGGCTAGCTACGAGGCTGAGCTTGGTTTGATGTTACCTTGAACCTCGCCTTCCTTCAGCCTAAGGCAGATTCGAGCTCTAACAGAACACATACATAAAATAGAGCTGTGCACTAATTTAGAAAAATAAGATTTTGAAGTGCTACAGTCTAATACTGATAACTTGCCAAAAGAACTGGTGCCTCTAGCAGAACTATTTGACTTTAATGATGTTGTCAAGAAGCCAAAAATGGAAGAGTGAAATATAGGCAGTGAACAAAAACCCAAAATGATCAAACTGTCCAAAACACTCCCTGTTTATATAAAACTGAAATATCTGGAGCTTTTTAGAGAATTTTCTGATGTTTTTTCTTGGATTTATGAAGATCTAAAATCCTATGATACAGAGATAATTTAGCATAAGATACCCCTCAAAGAAAACCAAAATCCCTTTAAACAAAAATTACGTAGAATAAACCCTGTGCAATTACCCTTGGTTGAGAAAGAAATCAAGAAAATGTATGATGCTGGAATTATAGTCCCTCTGAGATACTCAAAATGGGGTTCGAACCTTGTATCAATAAGGAAGAAAACATGAGAAATTACGCTATGCATAGAATTTAGAAACTTAAACAAAGCCTCCTTAAAGGACAACTACCCTTTACCAAAAATGGATCACATCTTACAAAGGGTAGTAGGTTCTAAAAGAATTTCTTTGCTAGATGGCTTTTCAGGATACAATAAGGTGCTAGTACACTCGGATGATCAATACAAGATAACTTTCACTACTCCTTGGGGCACTTTCATGTATGTGAAAATGCCTTTGGGTTAATGAATGCTGGTGCCACATTCCAAAGAGCCATGGACATTGATTTCTCAGAAGAGATAGACTACTTCATTATGATTTGCCTTGATGACATCACTGTCTATTCTAAAACAGAGGAAGAACACCTAGCTCACTTAAGGAAAGTCTTTGAAAAATATAAAAAATATGGTTTGTTCTGAATCCCAAGAAAACTCTGTTTGGCCTCCAAGAAGGAAAACTTTTAGGCCATATCATATCTGAATAGGAGATCAAGATAGACCCAAAAATGATTGAAGGAATATTGCAAATCAATCATCCTAGAAATATCAAAGAGCTACAATCTTTCATTGGGAAGATAAATTTCTTAAGAAGGTTCATACCAAACCTTGCTGAACTCCTAAGAAACATTACAAACATGCTGAAAAGAGAAATAAGAGTTAAATGGACCATAGAAGCAAATAAATCCTTTGAACTGGTAAAACAATCACTCACCCAAACACCAATCCTAATAAGCCTTGATTTTACCAAATAATTTTTCATCTTCTCCTTTGCATCAAAAGATACAGTCGCTGCTGTTCTATTACAAAAAAACATAAAATGACAAGAGCAACCTATTGCATTTTTCAGCAAGGCATTAAGAGATGCACCTCTGAATTACAACATAATGGAAAAACAAGCTTTTGCCTTGATCAAGGCATTAAAAGATTTCAGAGTTTGCATTTTACACTCCCACATCATTGCATATGTGCCTCATTCAGTGGTAAAAGAAATTTTAACACAAGATCCTGATGGAAAAAGAGGAAAGTGGATTGCTCTTATATGAGAATATGATTTGGAAATCAAACCCACTAAACTCATCAAAGGACAAGGACTTGCTAAACTCATGGCTGAAACAAACTTTCAAGCACTAGACATGAACATGATTGATGCATTAGATGAACAGGAGGAGTTGGCAACTCCACTAATTGAAGATTCATTTCTGAATTCATCTTGGTATGCTGATATTTTATATGTTCTTCTTAACCTCAATGTCCCTCCTGGTTTGTTTAAGACTAAGGCAAGATTCTTAAAGTTGAAAGCTGTAAATTACTGCATTTTAGATAAAAGTTTATATTGGAAAAATGCTAGTGGTATATTGCTTAAATGTTTGTCTGAAAATGATGCAGATAAGATTAAGCATGAGTTTCATGAAGGAGAATGTGGAGACCACTTCTATTGGAAAACTACTGTAAAAAAATACTTAGCGCTGGTTATTATTGGCCCACCCTCCTTCAAGACATCCATAAAATGGTAATTGCCTGCCATAAGTGCCAAATATTTGAAGGCAAAAGAAAATTTCTGCCCTTACCTTTACATCCTATCTCCGTTGAAGCTCCTTTTCAACAGTGGGGCCTAGACTTCATTGGAGAAATCCATCCCGCCTCCTCTGCCCAACACAAATCGATCCTCACTGCAATTGACTACTTTACAAAGTGGATAGAGGCCATCCCTTCTAGAACTGCCACAAACTTAATGATCATCAAATTTCTTGAAAATCATATCCTGTCTAGATTTGGCTGTCCTAGAAAAATTATCACTGAAAATTCTACTGCCTTTAGATCCAAGAAGATAGTGGATTTTTGCCACAAATATCATATTACATTGGGTCATGCTACAACTTATTACCCTCAAGGTAATGGGTTGGCAGAATCCTCAAACAAAAGTTTGGTGAACATCATCAAAAATTTGCTGGAAGAGAATAAAAATTCATGGCACAGTAAAATAGTGCATGCATGATGGGCAGACAAACTAACAAATAAGAAATCAATTGGAATGTCTCCCTATGAGCTAGTGTATGGAGCAGAGGCAATTTTTCCAACAAGTCTGGGAGTCTCAGTCATGAAGTTGATCTAAGAATTACAGTCTGAAGAAGATGACATGATAAGAAGAATAAACCAGACTGTACAGTTGCAACAAACCAGAGAGGAAGTATATAACAGAACACAGCTAGTGCAGGAAAACATTAAAAAGCTGTTTGATAAGAGAACCAAAGCAAATGATTTCAACATTGGTGATAAGGTGCTTAATTGGGACTCAAGGAAAGAAGACAAGGGCAAACATGGAAAGTTTGAAAATTTGTGGAAAGGCCCATACATCATCCATTCTACTAGAGGTAACAATGCATTTTTTCTGCAAGAGATGGATGGAACATAACTATTTGGAGGTCCTGTCAATGGCAGGATGCTCAAGTATTATTTTTGTTAGAAAAAATACTCATTTTAAAGCTTTATTCACTGTATATAACATTGTTTGAAGAAAAATATCAGAAACATAAGCACAAAAGCAAAGAAAAGGAAGAAAAGAGGACAGATAAAAGAAAAGGTAAAGCCCCATACCAAAAAAGAATATTTCTGAAAGTGTGCAAGTCCAAATGCCACTAATATGGAAAAAGAATCCTTTTTCAATCATACAACCTAATCATGATTGAACAAGTTTTAAATTTCTACTGATAGGTTAGCAAATGAAGATTTTCAAAACTATTTAAACTTGGCTCATCAGTGGATTAGATTAGGAAAAGATATTGGTTCCAATGCTCAAATCTCAACCAAGAAAGAAAGAGAGGGATGGATAACAAATTCCAAATCACAGCTCTCAAAGTTTTTTAGTTTTATTTTCTGCAAAATAAATTCTGTGTGCAAACTTGTATAAAATACCACAACTCATAACAAATCAGACTGTCTAATCCTGATTTGGTTATGTTTTCAATTTCCTGTTTTTAGAATAGAGAATGAAAATTTGTCAAACTGTTTAATCTTGACAGATAAGTAGATTAGGTAGAGAATAAAAAAAAAGATCATCAGTTTAATCTGAGCTTTTCGCTGATATATGTGTAGAAGTAGATAGTTTCCTATTTTCAAAAGAAAACGATGTCAAGGGTTGGTTAATCCAAATGCACCCAATGAAGAAAAAATGCTAGGAAAAGTAGGATGGGTAGGTAGAGTTGAGTTGAAGCAGTCATGTTTTTTAGATTTTGAAAATCACAGCTTCAAAAGAATAACAACAAATATACAACTTAAAGAAAGGAGTTTGTCAAAATGCAAATCAAGACACTGGTCTACTTCTTCCAGAGATTTGATCTCTGAGGTTCTTGACACCTCCTAAAAGAGCTGCCCTCCCCAGCTAGAGCCACTGTTATCCTCCTGTATTTTACAGAGTTCACTAGGTGACTGTTAATTTTCTACAAGAAACTAAATATAGCATTATTGGCCTATCATCTATCTTTAGAAATCTCACTGCCTTCATTATCCTAAATGAACCTATTTCACTATATTTCATCTCTGCCTTCTAAGTTTACCTTGCTGTTCTAAAAAGACTCACCGCGAGCTTGTTTATCTTATTTTCACTCTCCCTCCCTACCCACACTCTCATTCACTCCTTTTCCCCTCTAAAAACCCATTTCCCCTTTCAAAACCCTTCATAAAACCCCTTCTCTACACCCTTGTCTTTTATTTGATCAAAAACAATGAAAAAATGCCTTTTTACATTGTTTTTAAACAAAAATTAAACTATCGAGTCCTTTTGTTTTATATATATTAAACTCTGTTTTGAATATATAAATCCCGCTCCTATTTTTCTCACCCTAATCTCCTTCCCCTTAAGCCCTCACCCACATGCATTTAAACCCCACACCCATATAACCATTACCTCGCTTATTACATAGCCCCCGACCTTATTATAAACAAATCCCGTGTATATTTTGAACCCTGCACTAAACGACAAAGCCTTGCCACATCATATACTCCTGGGCCCCATCTTAGACCACTCCACACCATCGATCTAAGCCTCCCCCATCGAACGGTTATTGCTCCCTGTCGCAATCAAAGACCCGGACCCCACCTCTGCACCTGCCCGCCGCTCCAGCTCTCTTGATGACTGTTGATCTACCTTCCCGAGATTTGATGTCCCATGGCACATATCGAAAATAAAACAACGCCAGGGATAATGATTTTAAAATGCACGATATGGGCAGTTTTCCCCTCCCATGCGTCGCGCGTTGTATGGTATCGAATGCGCGCTCCCAAAACCATTACCGCCCCTCCGTTTGTGCGAAAACCACCTCCCGGTTTTCGAAAACCACCTTTCCTTCCACACCAAAATTTAAACACTACCTTCCTCCATTTTAACTCCCTGCAGGTTTCCTCCTATGGAACCAAGCCCCGATTTATTATTCTTGCCCTCGTAAATGCCCAAAAGCCCGAAAACCTCAGAAAAACGCAGAAAACCCTCCCCGCAGGTTTTAAAGCTAATTAGTTTTTTTGTGTGCAGGTTTAATGGCAGAAAATGCATAAAATACATTCCAATGGTCCAGAAAATTCAATTAAAATGTCTGGGTGATGATCCAGAAGTTCATTTTCAATTTAAAGGGACCAGAGGTGCAAGAACAAGCAAAGTCCCGATCAATGATGATCATCGATGTCTTCTAAACCCTCCACCAACAAAGAATGCATCCTTGCGTAGAAGGCACACACAAATAGAAAGCATAGTGAGAAGAAAAACAATCAAAGGATTGTGATAAAACAAATAACGATTAGAAGGCTAATCATGTATCAGAGACAAATCATCAGGGTTAGCCAAAATACAACAGAGTTTAAGATAATGAAGATATACAACAGAGATTGAAGGATTAAAAGTTTAAGACAGAAGATCAAAAGGTTAAATCAAAAGAATTAAGTGAAAAATACAGTGAAACAGACAGTGAAAGGATAAATCAAAGTTTTAAAAGCCTAAATAGAGTTTTAATGATAAAACAAAGGCAGATTAAGCCCATAAACACATTCGAATGAATAAACCTACAACAGTTACTTCTTCAAAGGATATTTCTGCCACCTACAACATGATTTCTTTCAGTAAGGCATCAAACAATTATTACACACAGTCAGAGATATTTTTCAGCTACCAGCAGTTATTGCAAAGTTATTGAAGAGCCTTAGAGTCCAACATTTCACAAAAATTAACTCAAAAGTTAAGTTAGGAGTTATTATTTCAGAGAAACACCTTCAGGTATTTTTGCCTTGGGCCTTGCATGGTCTCAAAGGTAAAAAAATCATTAAATTTGTAATAAATGACATTCCAAACCCTAGCTTAGCACCATTTCCTCATTTTTGTAGATAAATACTGCATATAAGCTTCATTTTTAGTGTTGGTTAGTTGGTGGTTATTTGACTGATTTCTGCTGCTGAGCTAGTTGAGGATTGCTAGGCTGGATTTGAGAAAGCTCTGAGTTGCAGAGAGCTATTGTACATGGAGTAATGTAACTGGTTTGATCATCATTAATACAAGCACGTTCACAGGATTGTTGAGCTATGTTAATGGTGAAGTTTTCCTCATTTGTCATTGTTTTCCTTATGTTTTCCATTCTGTCCATATTTCTTTGATAAAAGAATTTTTTTTTTAGAGTAGGATATGCTGTCTTGGCACCCTATTTCTATCTGCATTCTTTATCTTAATGTTTTCCTCTGCAAGGTCTGATTGGGGAATTCCTAATTTCTCTCCAGTTCCATCTAGCTTGTTGCCTTAGGAATGATTTAATAGAGTCAAGCCAAATAAGTCTATGGTAAGCCCTCTCCTTTGGTGTAGCTTGAAATATTTTTTTTTAGGCCTTTCTTTGAACTATACCTAGGAAAGTCTAAACCAGTGAAGTCTATGGTATGCCCTGTCCTCTAGTCTGCCTCAAAATGTTGCTTTGAAGGCCTTTTGAGTGTTGATTTAAAGAAGATAGGCTTCAACTTGCTCTTTAGTTGCTCTCACTGTTATCTTAAATGTTTTCTTTTATCTAAAAGTAGTTTTAGGACTGCTGGATTGTTGTCTTAAAAGGTTTTCTTATTAAAGTCTGGCCAAAGAAGTCTATGGTATACCCTGTCCTTTGGTTTGTCTCAAACAATTACCTTAAAAGGATTTTCTTGTTTAAGTAGAGCTAGAAGATTCTTAACTGACTATAGCTTTGCTGCCTTCACAACTTATTATTGTTTCATATCACAACCTAATCTAAGAGATCCACTTGATATAGTTAGCTTGCCCTATGAAAACCCTTGTAGAGTTGATGAACAATTAAATCCTTTTATGACTCCATAGTCCGATGGATCAATGTTTTCTCATAGTCTATCTATTCAACTGAAACATCCCTTCAATTAATCACACCACATATCTATCAACCTATCAATTAATTTAATCAAAACAAACAAGTCCTTAGAACTTCATAACTAGCCTAATATCATAAAACAAAAGCATAAATATATATCATTTTAAAACACATATATAGAGAGATCCCTCTCTGAATCCAGGAATGCTAGGTCCTAGGATTCCAAAGTGGTTCTGATGTGGCCCCTGCAGTGTTTTTTCTTGCCAATATTGCAAATCACAGGGAGCCAACAAGGTCATCTCGGTGACCTGCAATCAAAGTTGTCAAGCAAGGTCCAAGGAAGACCTGCAATCAAAGCTCTCAAGCAAGGCCCAAGGAAGGTTACCAGTACGTGTAAACATTGTTGCTCAAATAGCTAATGCTCTAGAGCCATCATTACCTACTGTAGTCATGTATATCACTGTCCAATGAGGCTTTCATAAACCAACTGCAATACTGTTACATAACTACTATCATATCAATGCATCACATCAACTAGGTAAGCTACAACATGTTTGACTAGACCCAATAATACCATTTTTCTAAGTCAAGGTCAAGACTAATTGTCAACTCAATGTGTTAAGTCAAAGTCAAAACTGTTGTCAACTCAGTGTAAACTCACTGTTTCAATATATGAGTCAAATAAATAAGTCATGTCAAAGTCATGTAATTGTCTCATTAATATGTCAAGTCAAAGTCAAGACACAATGTCAATGTGTCACTTGCTATCCCATCAAGAGATATAGTGACATCAATTGTTAATCGCTTTATCTCAGATCACTGTCAATTTATTAGATATATAATGATTGTCATATGCATAGTTCTACTGCTTAAATGTTCCAAAATTTTTTGTAGCTAACATGAGGTCACAGGTTATGTGCACATAGAACTACTTTACTTCACTGTTGCACTTGTCATACAAGGTTACTATGTCAAGTCAACTATTGTCACAACCAATTGTCACTAACTGATATATCACAATACCACTGTTGTCATATCAGATCATACTCATTGTTAAATCTATTTATGTATCAATGTGCAATCCAAGTACCAATTACCTATCAAGATTGTCCATCTTTCTTGCTACATGTAGATGGAACCATTTAATGTTTTCACTTGAGTACTAACAATGAATGACCTTACTGCCGTGGGTGGGAATACACTCAACAAAGTATGATAATGTTTTATTGATATTATTATCATTGTATTACTTAGGATTTATTTTATTATTGTAAGGTCACATAAAACTGTGTTTTGGTTCAACATTGCAATGAGAGGTTTATGAACAAGGTGCTAAATCAATCAATGGCTTAATGCATTCGATTCCTGAAGTTGTTCAACTGACCATGAAATCACTGCCACTGTTTTATGGTGGGAATTAATGTCATATATTGACACAGGGACATATGTCACTTTCAAGGAGGTGCCAAATATGTATAGATATGAACTCGAAAAGGTATGCCACTAAAATGGTTCTTTACAAAAAAGATTGTGTACAGGTTAAGTCTTATTGAAGAGGATGGATATGTAAGAACAATCCAAGACACCTTACTCAATGCTTGAAATTCTAAGCAAAGACAAGTCTATTTTACTTGTTCAAAACTAAGTCATTGTTGATAGTTTGAGCTCCTTAAAACAAGCCTTCACCTAAGCTAATCTCATAAAAAAAAGGAAAACACAATGATAAACCCTTCTACACAGGTCTGAGCTTCAAAAAGATATCCTGGTTCACTGTAACAACCCTATTTCAACAACAATTGGTGCCCTAGAGAGGGCCGAATGGTATTGGTGAGGCCTTTAATAACTCCAAAAAAATCAATGCCAAACACATCCATAAAACCAACTCAAAATCAAGATAAAAACAATATCAAACGCCCAACTAAACTTTCAAGATCCAATTAAAATAGGTTAGAAACCCTTGTCACTTTTTGCAAGATCGAAACGTTGTAGCTCTATGATGAATAATTGAAATAGAGGTTGAGGTCTATACAAATGTTGAGAGCTACAATGGAAAACCTTCTTCCTATTTCAGTTTAGCAAGAAGGAACAAAAATGATCCACAATTCCCAAAATAAAAAATGCTTATAGACATCCCTGTTTTTGTCCTTTTTTTCACAGGACCAAGGAAGATTTCGCATGATCAAGGATGATGGAGAGATGCCCTAGGATGACCAAAAATTCACTCCTCAACCTTCGTTGTTTTCTTCAAGATGACGCAAAATTTCAGAGTATGTCTTTACAACATTTGCGTTGAAGTTTTTTGTTTTAGATAATCGTTTAGGTGTTTTTTTATAGACCTTTAAAGGGATTTCTTGCAACTAGACATTGGAGGTGTCTTGAGCTGTCATACACTTTAGAATAACGTTAACTTATTTATATTACAACTAATCTTTAACTCTAAAAAGGAATTTGTTTCCTTATGATGTAGGGTCTTTAATAGATAAGCCGACTTAATATTAAATTTAAATAAGATTAAAACCTTTATACTTTATAAATTTTTTTTATACTTGACACTAATATTAACCCTTCTTTTTAACCAATTTATATTTTAATAATTAATATAATTAATTGTAATTATAATTTTTTAACCAACTTATATTTTAATAATTAATATAATTAATTGTAATTATAATTTTAAATTTGGTAAAATTTCTTCATTTAATTTCCATGATGTAGGAACCATATGGCCACCCTATTGGGTTTTAGCCCAAAAACTAGGGTCCTTGACTTCAAATGTGAATATATTTCAGATCAGGAGGAAATATGTGACGTACCACATACCACCATAAAAATCTTGATGAGGAGAATCCAATGACGTGGATCTCTAGGCCAAAGTCAATGGTTTGACCCTTTAAAAAGCCTCGAAAAAGTCAAGGTACATCCTCAGTCTGAGGAACCCAAACCTTAGGACTTGGGTTTTTAACCATTCAACAATATAGCTGCCAACTTGATGTAATCCGACAATTACTAGGAATCATTCATTAACCATTGGACATCAATGACTAGTGTTTTTAGTCAAAGTTAAACCCAGTCAATGCCATGGGTTGACATCAATGACAACACCATCCAAAAATCTCCCCCTTTGTCATTGATGGAAACAGATGTACTCCTCCTGTGAGTACAACACCCCTTAACATCATGCTTCACCTTCTTCTCGAGATTTAAATCTCCTAAGGTTTTTCTCTCCCGCTTTGACATCAATGACAAAGGGTTATTCCCCTTGAGAATTTGCTTGCTTCATGTGGACTTGTTATCTGCTTGTGTTCCCTCTGACGAGAAGCCTTCTTGAAATTGTTTATCAATGACGATCCCTGTGGACCTATGTCTTATATGTGCTTCCCTTGAAGAGAAACCTTCCTTTGTGAACATGTAATCCTTCAATTGTTCTGCTCCCCTTGAACTTGTTATGAAACTTCCATCTTGTTCAAACTATATGTATGTCAATCATATACTTGTGTCATATACTGCTGCATAGAATCCCCCTCTACAAGCTTCAATGGGTCAATGATCTGGATCATTCAAAATAGTGAGTCACCTAATGGACCATATTGACTTGAGTCATTATCTGAAGCATCTGCTAATTCCTCGTGACCTTTTGCTTTTATGAGTCCTGAAAGCATAAATGATAAAACCTTCTTATCTGCTTGGTCTTGCTATACCTGTTTCTTTTTCCAGACCTTGTTCCTGTAAACTTGAGCCACATGCCCATAGTTATGACACTTGAAGCATTCCATGTTGTCCATAGGTGATTCCATCTGGTATCTACAATCACGAGCTCTATGGCCATAGTTATGACATTTGAAACATTCAATGCTTGGCCCATCTGGCACATATTCTCTGGTGATAAAATCATCATGGTACCTGTCTTGTGATCCTACAAACTTGCTTCTAGGGTTTTGCGGATAATGATTGTACCTATCAAAAAATTCACAATCCTTAGCCATGTCCATAGTTAGCACACAAAAAACAAGAACCATAAAATGAACCTGTGTACCTGGATAATTCATTTGGAGGTGGTGGTCCTTGATAACTTGTCAACAACTTTACAATCCCTAGCCATATGTCCAAAGTTAGCACATGAAAAACAATAACCATTAAATGGACAAACTTACCTGGATGATTTTCTGTACTCATTCTTCTTCGGAGGCGGTGCCATAGTATTTTTTTTTTCTTTGACCTTGATTGCTTTGGCATCATTCTTCAGAGTTACAACATTCATCTTTGGTTCAGTTTTCTTCTCAATCTCACTGTGCGAAGACATGGAGCTTGTACTTTCATCAATTAGAGCCTTACATGTTATTTTTGCCAATTCTTTATCTGTCTTGTTCATAACTGTAAATGGTCCTTTTTTTTGAGCTTGTTGATCTCACTAAGTGCTACATCAAGTTCTTCTTTCTTTTGAGCAGAATCTTCTTGAAGCCATGTTTTCAAGATCTCCATTTTTTTTCTGCATCTTCAACCTGTAACTTGAGAAGAGTTGTCTTCTCTATTTCTCTGTTGAGAACTTGTTTATGTTCCTTCTGCTTCTCATTTTCAATCCCAAGCCTTCTTATTGTTGCCGAAGATGTTTCTAATTCCATTAATTTACTTTCCAAGTTACTCCTTTCAATCTCTGTTACATGTACTTGTTGTTTAAGCCTACTAATCTTTGAAAAGGCTGTATATTTTTCCTGTTGTTTTTGATGGACTTCTTTCTTGAGATTTTGTGTTTCCATATTCTCAATTTATTCCATCTGTAATCGAAGTGTTATGGAACCAACTCCAAAAATAAAAGAAAAGAGAGATCAACGCCTTAGAAATTAGCCACTTCGTGGGGGAAACCTCCTTTACATTACATAAATGAACAATTCTGGGATGATATAAATGACAAAACCTCATTTCTATATATAGGAGTCCATGGGGTCACAATATAATCCTAGCCCACCTAACAATAATAATGTAAGGGCACAACAATAATAATAGTGGATTTTTATGGGGCACAATAATGACAATATGGGGGCTACAGGGGTACACCAATAACAATAAGGGGGGTACACTAACAACAATAAGGGACTACACTAATAATATAGGTATCTAACATGCTCCTCTCCTTCAAAACAATGTTGTCCTCAACACTTGAGTAAATCTGGATGCTTTTGTATAAAATTCTGATCCTCCCATGTGGAATATTCAGTGGGTAAGTTCTTCCACTTGATGAGATACTTTGAAATTGATAGATTTCGTAGCTGTCGAGTTCTTGTTTCTGTGACTGCTTCAGGTTCCAATATGATTTTTCCTTCCTCATCAAGTTTTGGAAATATTGTTTAAACTGGAAGTTTGTCACCTATAACTTTCTTTAAGCATGAAATATGGAAAACTGGGTGCACTCGAGATGAAGCACAAAGCTCCAATTTGTATGCCATAGTACCAATATTTTGCAACACCTTGTAAGGACCATAGTACTTTGGCGATAATCTATTATCCTTCTTAGCTTGCTTGAGGGACATTTGTTTGTATAGTTGTAGCTGTAAAAATACCCAGTCTCCTACATCAAAACTTCTCTCGCTGCGATGTTGATCTGCCTGTTGTTTCATTCGATTTTGTGCCAAATTTAGGTTATCCTTTAAGATTTGGAGAACTTGTTGTTGATGATCGATGTGATCTTCCACTGCTTGAACCTTAGAGTTTTCTCTTAAAGATGATGTGATGGACGGTGGATGATATCCGTAAAGTGCCATAAATGGGGTCATTTTTAGTGCAGTATGGAAGGAAGTGTTATACCACCATTCAACGAGAGATAACCACTTGACCCATTGTGTTTGTTTATTAGATACAAAGCAATGAAGATATCCTTCCAAACATTTGTTCACTATCTCAGTTTTCCCATCGAATTGAGGGTGATAAGATGAGCTATGAGCTAGTTGGGTACCTAAACAAGAAAATAATTTCGTCCAAAAATTTGCAGTAAAAATAGGATCTCTGTCACTTACAATAATATTTGGGTTTCCATGTAGCTTGTGAATTGTTTCCATAAATGCAGTAGCAACTGTAATTGCTTTAAATGGATGAGATAATGCACAAAAGTGTGCATACTTGGTAAGTCTATCAACTACCACCATGATGACACTCTTTCCTTCGGACTTAGGTAAACTCGTGATGAAATCTATTGAAACCTCCTCCCAACATTGACTTGGAATGGATGAAGGCTGTAGAAGACCCGAGGTCTTAATTGCCTCAACTTTATTGTCCAAAAAGTATTCAAGACTATCATGATCAATTTTTACCTTAAAGTGTCTTCACATTAGGTAAGGTCGTCATTTCTTTAGTGCAGGTAGTATTGCCAACATTTCATTCTCATAAATAAATTTCTTTAAATATTTTCCTTTGATTGGACGACTTTCAAAAGCAATAGGTCTTCCTCCTTGCATTAAAACAACACTAATTCCATTTCCTGAGGCATCACATTTCACAATAAAGGTTTTTGTGAAGTCTGGCGTAGCTAAGACCGGTGCTAGGCACATTGCCTCTTTAAGATGTTCAAAGACCTTAGTTGCTTCAGGAGTACATGAAAATGCATATTTCCTCAATAATGTTGTTATAAGTGCTGCTATTCTCCCATAATTCTTAAAAAACTTGTGATCATACCCTGTTATTCCTTAATGGATTTAATTTTGTTAGGGTCTACCTTAACACCCTCGTGAGATACAATATGACCTAGATATTCCACCTCTTGTACTCCAAATAAACATTTGAAGGTTTTTGCATCTAATTGTTTCTCTTCCAATAGTTTGAGCACCCTGTCAACATGTTGAACATGATCCTTCCAAGACCTACTGTAGATTAGTATATCATCAAAAAATACTAACACAAATTTTCTAAGGAAGGGTTTGAAAATGGAATTCATCAACCCTTGAAATGTAGAAGGTACATTGGTAAGGCCAAAAGGCATGACCAAAAATTCATAATGACCTTCATGAGTTCGAAATGTTGTTTTTGGAATATCTTCAGTCTTCATTCTAATTTGATGATATCCTGAATGAAGATCCAACTTGGTAAAATAAATTGCTCCATGTAATTCATCCAATAATTCATCAATCACAGGAATGGGAAATTTATCTTTAATGGTTAGCTTATTGAGCTCCCTATAATCCGGACACATTCGCCATGATCCATCCTTCTTGTGTACCAATACTACAGGAGCAGAGAAAGAACTTTGACTAGGTTGAATTATACCCGCCTCTAACATTTCTGCAATCATACGTTCAATTTCGCTCTTTTGGACATAAGGATATCTATAAGGCTTGATGTTTGGAGGAACACTTCCTGGAATCAAATAAATAGCATGATCATGATCATGAATAGGTGGGAGTCCTTTGGGAGTTTCAAACACCTTGGAATGATTGTCCAAGACTTTTTGGAGATCTGCAGAAATAGATGATTTTGATGTTGGAACTTCCAGTGAGCATAATTGTGCAATTACGCCTCGTTATTATTTATTTAGAATCTTTGTTATGACATTAGAGCTTATTATATTTCCCGAATTCCCTGCAATACCTCGTAATTCAACTTCCTTTCCTTATGAAAAAAATTTCAAGAAAAATTCTTGAAAATTAAAAGCTACCGTCCCCAAAGATTGTAACCATTGTACTCCTAGTACAACATCAACACCTCCCATAGGAATGGAAAGCATTGGAATATTCAATACATATTACCCCATGGTTAGCTTGATATTATGGCATTTTCCAGAGAAATTTATAGTTCCTCTATTTGCAACCATCACTTGACATTCTGGTGCTGGGTATAGGAAACAATTCAATTCCTTGGCTACCTTACAATGAATAAAACAGGTCACTAATTCCCACATTACACGATATGGTCAGACTCATTTATTCTTTCTCTAGGGTTGGTTCCTAGTGTATATCCTCTTCTTTTGAAGTTTCTTCATTTTCTTCCTCCTCTTCACAATCTATGTAAAATAATTTCTTCTCAACACACTTATGACCTTGATTTATTCGCTATCACAATTGTAGAAAAGCCCTTTTTCTCTTTTTTCTTCCAATTGTTGTGGTGTCAACCTTGTAGGTTGTGGAAGTCTAAGAGTAGCAACACTTCCATCTTTATATATGTGAGTGGTAGGCTTCCTTGTCGCCATAATTTTACATTTAATTTTTCTTGCCAACCTGAATGCCTTCTCCAATGAATCAAGTTCGCAAATGCGGACTTCATATTGGATGCTATCCTTTAAAGTCACTATGAAGACATCAATCCTGTGTTCCTCTAGAATATCAACTACCCTTATATTCAATCTTTGGAAGTCCTCAATGTGCTTCGGCACTGAACCCTTTTGTTTGATATTTATCAATTGGCTAAAGAAGGTGTTGCTCTTTGTATCCTCATAATGTGCTATCATTTCCTCTGTAAAAATTGACCAAGTGACAACTTTTGGCGGGGAACAAAGTCATTGATACCATAAAAATGTGTTTTGTTCTAAATATGGAAGTTGCAATGCGTATCTTTGTGTGTTTTTCACATTATGGAGATGAAAATATTTCTCTGTCTGCAGTATTCATGTTACGAGATCCTTGCCATCAAAATTACTCATATCCATATTTGGAATATGGTGGGTCTTCCATCCAACATTGAAGTTTATGAAATCATGATTAACATTTATTTTTTTCTCATCATGAGTTTCCTCTATTATCTTTTCACCATTAGGAATCATTTTTTGTATCAACTTTGTCAAACCTTCCTTCAAACCTTCCATGTCTGCTTTTAGATCATTATTCATGTCTTCCATGTTGTCTTTCATTTTTTCGTCGATGTCATCCATCTTAGCTTCCATGCCATTATTTAAACCATCCATATTAGCTTCCACGCCTTTATTCAAACCACCCATCTTAGCTTCTACGTCTTTCTTCAAAACTTCCATTTCATTTTTTGTTTCTCTTTGTGAGAGAAAAATTTGGTGCACTTGCTCTTGTAATTTTGATATGTCATGTTGCACTTCTTTCTCTTCATGAGTCATAGTAGAGCCTTATGAAGGCTTAATGGGTGTTGAATTATTTTTAGGGGTCATTTTAGAACCCAATAATGATATTTATGTTTCAATATGCCCTTGGAATCACTTCAAATTGACTTTTCAAACAAGGCTTATGCAATTTGAAAAAAAATACACACCTCTTTTTTGCTTTTGAGGAGCTCTATATTGAAACTGATGTATCTCTGTAATTTCAGATCCCCAATATTTAAGCTTCGGTCCTGTGATAGTCCTCTAAGTCTTATTTCCAATGCCACAGGTCATACCTGATTTTAATCCTTCAAGAAAAAGTTATGCCCAATCTCCCACAATGACCTAATTATGGACTGGTTCAGTAGAGAAAACTTGTATGACGTGCCACATGTCATTTTTTCCTCCTTCGACTATGAAATTGATATACAGAAACTACATTCTGTGTACTTTTGGCCACGTTTTACAGAATTACAATTCGATGTTCAGAGAGAGAGTTATGACGCTTTTCCAATGGTCACCTCTTTTAGATGAAATTCTGGAGCCTACAAAAACCCTAACTTCCATAGATGATATATCTGAAAATATTGCGAACCAAGATCTGGAATTTTTACACGAAGTTTCTCAAGATTTTGCACAAATGGGTTTTTTGTTTAGCTTCTAAAACCTCGTAGAAACAAATTTATAGCGAAAATGCCACGATTCCCTGTTTGAAGCAGCGAAACCTTAGAATACAAAGCTCTGATACCAAATGTTATGAAACCAACTCCAAAAATAGAAGAAAAGAGAGATCAACGCCTTATAAATCAACCACTTAGAGGGGTAAACCTCCTTTACATTACATAAATGAAAAATTCTTGGATGATACAAATGAAAAAACCTCCTTTCTATATATAGGAGTCCACGGGGTCACAATATAATCCTAGTCGACCTAACAATAATAATGTAAGGGCACAATAATAATAATAGTGGATTTGTATGGGGCACAATAATAACAATATGGGGGCTACAGGGGTACAACAATAAAAATAAGGGGGCTACACTAACAATAGTAAGGGGCTCAACTAGTAATATAAGTATCTAACACGTAGACTGTTAATGATCTTCTTTGATTTTTCATTTTTCTTGTTAAGTTCTTTTGCTATTTCCAATTCTGCTTCCAGAAGTATTGGCCTTTCCTTTTGGCTTTTGAGTTATTTTGTTACCTTGATCACTTGATTTTGAAACTCAACCTTATTCATTTCTCCAATTTCTTCATTATAAGTAGAAGGATCCAAATTTTCAATAACATCTTGACCTGATTTCTTTGTTGAAAAGAGATTATGAAGATTTTCCTAAAAAGCTTTAGCTGTTGAACATTGACCAACTTTTTTTTTCACAAAATTTGGAAAAACATTCAAAATTACATTCATGGTCTTTGAATTGTACCTTTTGGCTTCGTCGGTAGACATGTCTCCAGGAATAACTGATTCCCATACTCCATGTGCCTATAAATGTACTTCCATCCTGGATTCTTATATCTAGTAGATCAGGCGACAATCTGATGAGTGCCCCAACACTTTGTTTACCAGCTGTTGTCAGAAAGGATGCTTCACTGCCCTGTTAGTTTATCAGCCACAACTGAATGAACACCACCATGCCCTATGCAAGCCACAAATTTCCCTAGCACCACCTTGCCACCCTGAAGTGTTCTCATGCCACAGCTTGAAGGTGACTCCAATCACCCAAAATAGTTGGTAGATCATGTTTCACAATTTAAACACTGGATCCCCTGTACTTTAAATCAATGTAGAATAGTTGTTAGAAATATGTAGAATACATGTCAAATCTTGGTAGCCAATGGTCACTATTCCCACAAACTGATCAGTACACAATGCTAAACGTCAAGCTATCATTGTTCAACTGCACATCATTGTCACTTCACATTGCATATCACCGCTTGACATGAATAAATAGTCATCAATGTATAACCACTGTCATAATTGTATCAGGGTGCACTCGATGCTACAACCATCTGGTACCACTATCAAATAATGGCACAATCCAAGGTGCCTTAAGTCATCTCGATGACCTGTAATCAAAGCTCTCAAGCAATGCCCAAGGAGGGCTACAAACATGTGTAAACATTGTTGCTCAGATAGTTAATGCTTTGGAGCCATCATTACCTATTGTAGTTACGTATATCGCTATCCAATGAGGCTGTCATAAACCAATTGCAATATTGTTACATAATTACTATCATATCAATGCATCACATCAACAAGGTACATTACAACATGTTTGAATAGACCCAATACTACTAGTTTTCTAAGTCAAGGTCAAGACTAATTTTCACCACAATGTGTTAAGTCAAAGTCAAAATTGTTGTCAAATCAGTGTAAACTCACTATTTCAATATATGATTCAAATCAATAAGTCATGCCAAAGTCATATTATTACCTCATTAATTTGTCAAGTCAAAGTCAAGATATAATGCCAATGTGTCACTTGTTATCCCATCAAGAGATATAGTGACATCAATTGTTAATCTCTTTATCTCAGATCACTATCAATTCATTAGATATATAATGATTGTCATAGGCATAGTTCTACTGCTTAAATGTTCCAGAACTATTTGTAACTAACATGAGGTCATAGGTTATGTGCACATATACACTCAAGGAACTACTTTAGTTCACTGTTTCACTTGTCATAAAAGGTCACTATGTCAAGTCAACTATTGTCACAACCAAATGTCACTAACTGATATATCACAGTACCACTGCTGTCATATCAAATCACACTCACTGTTAGATCTATTTATATATTAATGTGCAATCCAATATCAATTTACTATCAAGAGTGTCTATCGTTATTGTTGTATGCACATGGAACCATTTACTACTTTCACTGGAGTACTAACAATAAATGGCCTTACTACTATAGGTGGGAATATATTCAACAAAGTATGAGAACGTTCTATTGTTGTTATTATCATTGTAGTACTTGGGATTTATTTTATTATTGCAAGGTCACATAGCATTGTGTTTTGGTTCAACATTGCAATGAGAGGTTTATCAACAAGGTGATAAATCAATCATTGGCTTAGTTCATTTGATTCCTGAAGTTTTTCAACTTACCATGAACTTACCGCCACTGTTTTATGGTGGGAATTAATGTCATATATTGAAACGGGGACATATGTCACTTTCAAGGAGGGGTCGAATATGTATAGATATGAAATCAACAAGGTATGCCACTAAAATGGTTCTTTACCAAAGATATTGTGTACATGTTAAGTCTTAAGGAATAGGAAGAATATGCAAGAAAAATCCAAGACCTCTTCTTACTTAGCGCTTGAAATTCTAAGCAGAGATAGGCCTATTTTACTTGTTTAAAATTAAGTCATAGTTGATAGACCGAGCTCCTTAAAACAAGCTTGCACTGAATCTGATCTCATAAACAAAAGGAAAACACAATGAGAAACCCTTCTACACAAGTCCGAGCTTCAAAAAGAAATCCTGGTTCACTGTAACAACCCTATTTCAACAACAATTGGTACCTTAGAGAGGGCCGAAAGGTATTGGTGAGGCCTTCAATAACTCTAAAAAAATCAATGCCAAACACAACCATTAAACCTACTCAAAATCAAGATAAAAAAAATAGAAAATTCCCAACCGAACCTTTAAGATCCAATTAAAAATAGGTTAGAAACCCTTGTCACTTTTTGAAAGACCTAAAAGTCACAAATTTGTGATGAATACCTGAAATATAGGTCGAGGTCTAGACAAATTTTGAAAGCCACAATGGAAAGCCTTTTTCCTATCTTGGTTTATCAAGAAGAAAAAAAAAACAATCCACCATTCCCATAATAAAAATGCTAATAAACAACCCTGTTTTGATCCTCTTTTTCACAGGACCGAGGATGATGGAGAGATACCCTAGGATGACCAAAAATTCACTCCTCAACCTTTGTTGTTTCCTTCAGGATGACATAAAATTTCAGAGTTTGTCTTTAAAAGATTAATATTGAAGATTTTTGTTTTAGATAATTGTTGAGGTGTTTTTTTTATAGACCTTTAAAGGGCTTTCATGCAACTAGACATTAGAGGTGTCTTGAGTTGTAAGACACTTTAGAATAATGTTAACTTTTTTATATTACAACTATTCTTTAGCTATAAAAGGATTTTGTTTCCTTATGGATGGGGGGTTTTAGGATGTAGGGTGTTTAATAGATAACACAACTTAATATTTAATTTAAATAAGATTACAACCTTTATACTTTGGTTAAAAACTTTTACACTTAAAAATAATATTAACCCATTATTTTTAATAATGATTCTTTTTAACCAATTTATATTTAATAATTGATATAATTAATTTTAATTATATATTTTAATTTAATTAAATGTATTCATTTAATTTCCACAATGTAGGAACCATACGGCCACCCTTTGGGGGTTTAGCCAAAAAATTGGAGTCCTTGACTTCAAATGTGAATATCTCTCAAATCAGGAGGAATTAAGTGACATACCACATACCACCATAAATATATCGACGGGGAGAATTGAATGACATGGATCTCCAAGTCAAAATCAATGTTTTGACCCTTCAAAAACCCTCAACAAAGTTGGGGTACATCCTCATCCCGGGGAACCCAAACTCTAGTACTTGGGGTTTCTACCATTCAACAATGTAATCCAACAATTACTCGGAAGCGTTCATTAACCATTGGACATCAATGACTAGTATTTTTAGTCAAAGTCAAACCCAATCAACTCCATGGGTTGATATCAATGAAAACACCATCCAACAAAGATGAATATTGGGAAATTAAAACAATGGATTTCTCCTTGTTTGCTTGATAGGAAATAGTCACAATATTCTCACAGCGCAATCGCCTAATTCATTTTTGAAAGATGAATATTATATATGTTACCATATTGAATATTGGTGTGATTATCATGATAAATGCAATATTTATTTTTATAATGATCGAAACTACATTGAATATTGTTAATTTTTGATAAAAATGACATGTTCTTTGCTTGCAACAATTACTTCAATGTCATTTTATTAGCCCAACATTGATTTCACTTTAATTTCTAATAACAATCACATAAACCATTAATTCACATTGACAGTGACTGTAGATAGAACATAAAAAATAAACTTCAGAAGACAAACTAAGAGAAGAGGACACAAGAATTTGGATCAAGCCGGAGAAAACTCCAAGATGGAAAAAACCCTTGATCAATCGTTATTAGTATCAAATATCAAATGTTCATCAAAGAGAGAGAGAGAGTCCAATACTGATGATGAAGTCAAAGTGAATGTGACTTGAATTTCCAATTATATGATCCAATACCACTTCCCTTAGTCAAATAGATGGCCCATTCGAAATTTGAAATCCTCCTCTTAGTTAACAAGAGCCAAACAACCTTAACTTGAAAGTCAATAATAGTCAACACAAAATTAAATTTGTCCTCCTTGAGCTTGATCAATGTCAAACAAACTCTCCCTTCCTTGAATATTAATCAACATCCAAAACAATGAGCAAATAGAGTCAAACTTGGTCAAAATGGAAGTCAGCCGTGCGGTCAATGCAGGTCAACCTACCTCGAAATCCTTGAAATATATTCCAATAAATGCGGTCTACTACAAAAAAGTAAATCCCACAAAAACCGCGATGAAATGAGGTCAAACAAGGCCTAGTCAATGCTGATCAAAGTTGGTTGCAACTTGGTCAATGCAAAGAACAAAAATTCTTAGTAAAACCTTTTCTCGTGTGGAGTAAATAGGTTGCCTTGCAATCTGTATGAACCAATCAATATAGGAGAGGGAAGGAATGTGTGTGATGAATGTGCCAAATGAGGTTTCAAGTCTCTTCTATTTATATGTGATGGAGAAGGGTTCAATTTTCCCAACTTGACCCCAAGTCGACCTTAACCAAATGCACGTGTGAGCTTCAATTAAAAAAAATGTTTCTCCTTGTCCAAATTAAGTGATCCTTAGGTCAATTTTGGTCCTCTCGGAAATAGAAATTCATTCCAATAATCATCTTCTTCCAGTGAGTTTTTGAAAGTAGAATTTTTCCCTAGTTGCAAATTTTAACACTCCCTCTTAACTAGGGAAAATTCCACTTGCCAATATCCATGAACCATCATGCGAAATTGATTATCATGTACTATATCTACATATCGTCTTGTCTTTGCTGAATATTGATATAGATAATAAGAAGGATTGATCGAGAGTGAGTCACAAGACCTTAGCACTCTCCATTGACAAAATTAAGTCCACATAACCAGGGGTAGAACCCCAATCAGACTTGATCCTGAGCGATCAAGCTTTTGAACACCATGTATCTTGGACATAGGAGTATGAAAATAAATGATGCATCCATTTGTAGTGCTACAATCCCTAACCAAATTTCCCATCTCATTGGTCAAGTGAGAGGTATTTCCCAAGAGTCCCAAACTACAAGGGTAGGATGGATGCTGGGGAATCCACAGGAGAAGGTAAATCACTCATCCTGCTCATATGCCATAGGAGAAGGTTAACCACTCATCATATACATATATCATTAGCCATATGGGGAAGGTGAACCACTCACCCTATGCTCACATATATCATCATGAGGTATCACAAGGGAAGGTGAACCAATCACCTTGTAAAGAAGGTACCTATAGGTGAAGGTGAACCACTCATCCTATGGTCGCACATAGCTCCAAGAAGTACACTAGGTCCCTAAGAGCTCCCAGAGCTCAATGCCCAACTCAATCAAGACCCTCATGGGAGGGTACTTCCACGAATCCAAGTATCTATCGGAAGGTTAAGAACTTTATCTTCCCTAAGGGATTCATGAGGATGTTCACAACCTGTTCATCTGTCATGATGTGTTGGAGCCTTATTGTTCCCCGTTGTACCATATCCCATATAAATTGGTACTTAATATCAATATGCTTGGAGTGGTTGTTGAACACTAGATTCTCTGAAAGGAAAATCCCACTTTGATTCTCGCAATAGATAACATTGGTATCCAACATATGATAAAATATATCACTGAAGAGCTTCCTCAACCAAATAAATTCACAACAGGCCATACTAGCTGCAATATATTTGACCTCAACAATGCTTAGAGCAAATAATTTATGCTTCCTGCTCATTCAGGAAATTGAATTAGATCCCAAAGAGAATCAACATCCTAACGTGCTCTTTTTATCCACCACACTGCTAGCCCAGTTAACATCAAAATATCCATGTAGCCTCAAATTCCCAGAAGTGTATCTTAGTCCATAGTTGATAGGTTCACAAAGATATCTTAAGAGATTCTTTGCAACAACTCAATATATGTGATGAGTCTAAACCATAAATTGACTCAAAGTATTTACAATGAAGCATATGTCCGGTTAGGAGTTTACCAAGAACACTAGGCCACCCACAAGTTTTCTATATTAAGAAGGATTTGCCAATTCGAGACAAACAACACTTGCACATAACTTCTTGAAATTGAGTTCCATTGGAGAGACACAAAATTTCATTCCACCATCCCACATATTTCTAACAACTTCACAATGTATCTTCCTTGAGAAATGAAAATCTTGCATTGATTTTTCCAAACCTCCAAGACTAGGAAGTAATGCACCAATCCTATGTCCTTCATCTCGAATTTGGAAGTTAACTCCCTCTTGCATTGATAAATGAGAGGGTCCGCACCAGTAAAAAATAAATCATCAACATAAAGGACCAAAATAAGTGGCATGTCCTTTTCAACCTTGAAGTATAAGTTTGGATCAACAAAGCTCCTTTTAAATCCCAATTTCATAATATAACTATCAATCCTCTCATACCAAGCCCTAGGGACTTTCTTTAACCCATAAAGGGATTTTTTCTACCTACATACATGAACCTTTTATCGTGTACCTCAAACCCTTGAAGTTTTTCCAAATAAAATTCCTCCTTAAGTGAGCCATGCAAGAAGGCAGTCTTGATGTCCATTTGATGTCGGCTCCATCCTTGATTGGCAACAATAGTAATTATAGATTAGATACTGGTATATCAAGCAATCAATGCAAATATTTTGTCATATTCCACTCCTTCCTTTTGAGAGAAGCCATGAGCTACGAACCTTGCCTTATAGTTTTCAACACTTCCATCATCTCCATGTTTGATATTGTAGATCCCTTTAGAAATGACCACAAAATTGTTCTTGGGTCTAGGCACCACTTTCCATATATCATTCTTTATGATTGACTCATACTCCTCACTCATCGCATCTTTCCATACCTAGTGTTTTACAACTTCTTCAAACGTGCAAAGTTCAGCTTGGATAATAATACTCATGGCACCCAAGTAACATTGATACCCAATATGCTTCTTACTTTCACAAAATGTACTGATAGGCAATAGATAAAGCATAAATAAGATATAACTCATCTTGTTTTTCTACAACATTTGTTTCATCATACCTGAAATTTCTTGTCCTCTTGGGAGCTCGTCTATTTCCTTCTTGAGCAATGAGATCATTCCTCTTTCCTTTGTTTTTATACCTGTTATTTTTTTGATTTCCATTGCTTTTGAAATTGTTGTTTTTGTTATTATCATCCCTTGGAGGTTTTTTTCTTGTGAGGACACTCTCTAGCATAGTGGCAAAACTTGTTGCAATTGAAGCATCTTCCTTTACCTCTTCCTTTGAATCCATTCTTAGATCCTTGACCTCATATCCTTGGACCAACTTGATTCTCCCTCTTAGCATGTGTAGATTAGGCAGTAGGTTCATTTTCATTGTTGGATTTGTCTCTCCCCATCATCCTTGTTTCCTCTTGGGCGCATCTAGCCAATAACTCATCAAAACTAGTTATCTTGTCATTGTTGAGAATGGTGGTGGTAAATATATCCTATGGTCTTGAAATACCTCCAAGAGAAATGAGAGTGAGCTCGCTGTCAGGTATAGCTTCTCCAATAGATACCATGTCATTCTTGATTTGAGTTATTCTCATGAAGTAGTATTAGATCGATTCTCCTTTATCCATCTTGATATCCTTCAACCTGTTTCTGAGAAAGAGAATTTCACTTTCATTTTTCACTTTTAATATCCCAAAAAAATTATCATATGTTTCCTTAGAAGTTCCCAAATAAAAAATATAGGCAACCAAATTATTTTTAATGGAGTCAATCGAAATTTTCTTTTCTTTGACCTCACCTTTTCTATACTTCATTCTAGTAGCAACAAGTGCATTTGAAGGAGGCTCCACCACTTTTCCTTGAGCGTAGTCCAATACTTCATGCTCTTCCAAAGTCAAATCCAAAGTCATATTCCATGCATGATATTCATATTTTTCAATGAGCTTTTACTCAATTTTGAAGTAAGATGTAGAGGCCATGGAGACTTGTCCAATAATATTGTCTAATAGATATCTTAGTGATTGCTTTTATCTGTTGCTTGGGATTGTCCTCAACTAGGCTCTGATACCATGTTAATTTTATATAAAAATGTATGTTTTATGCTTGCAACAATTTATTCAATGTCCTTTTATTAGTCCAATATCAATTTCACTTTAATTTCCAATAGCAATCACATAAACCATTAATTCACATCGATAGTAACTGTACATATAACATAAGTAATAAATGACAGAAGACAAGCCAAAACAAGAGAATGAAAGAATTTGGCTCAATCCAGAGAAAACCCTTGATCAATCCCTCTTATTATCAAATATCAAATGTTCAACAGAGAGAAAAAGAGTCCAATAATGATGATGAATTCAAAGTCAAAGTGACTTGAATTTCCAATTAGATGATCCAATACCACTACCCTTAGTCAAATATATGGCCCAATCAAAATCTACAATCCTGATCTCAGTGAACAACAGTTAAACAACCCTAACTAGAAAGTCAACAATGGACAACACAACAATAAATGTGTCCTCCTTGATCTCGGTCAAGGTAAAACTAACTTGACCTTCCTTGAAGATTAACCAACACAAAAACAATCAACAAAGAGATAATCAAACTTTGTCAAATTGGAAGTCAACCCTGTGGTCAAACAAGCCTGCAGTCAATGTTTGTAAATTTTCCTAGAATTCCTTGAAATTTGTGGCAATACATGTGGCTAGCTGAAACAAAGAAGTCCACCAAAACAACAGTGAAATGAGGTCAAACAAGGCCCGATAAACGCTGGTCAAAGCTGGCTGCAACTTGGTCAACGCTGGTTGCAACATGGTCAACATTGGGCAAAGCTTGCTGCAACTTGGTAAACACAGAGAACATAAATACTCAGTGAAAATTTCGCACATGTGAAGTAAATAGGCTGCCTTGCAATCTATACGAACCAGTCAATGTAAGAGAGAGAAGGGATGCGTGTGATGAATGTGCTAAATGAGGTTTGAGGTCCCTTCTATTTATATATGATGGAGAGGGGTTCAATTTTCCCAACTTGACCCCAAGCCAACCTTGAAAAAATGCACGTGTGTGGGATTCACTTCAAAACATATTTCTCCTTGCCCAAATTTAATGATCCTTAAGTCAATTTTGGTCCTCTCGGAAATAGGAATTCAATCCAATAATTATATTCTTCAAATGAGCCGTCCAAAGTAGAATTTTTCCATAGTTGCACATTTTAACACATATTGATAAAATACCACTTCGTATCACAAGGCCAAGGTATTTTCTGACAATTGTGTCAACTTAGGCCATGCTTTGTTTTTTCAAAGGGAAAAATCACATTTTATATTAAAAAAAAATACAAAATGAATTCAGGTGTTGAGGCACAAAATACGTAGTGTTATCAAGTACCAAAATTGTAGTCAAGATGTTAAAAGGGTTTTTGCAACAAAAGTTTGACCAAGTAGGTTATGACAACATATAATCCTTTGGATCTTTCTGAAGTTTTTGAGTTGATATATACAATTCAGTTTTATAGGGAACTATCAAAAGAGTTCTATCTGCAATATCTTGACAAAATAGACTGTTGGACAACATATAACTTTCAACAATTATCCAAATTCCAGTTCTACAGAAGAACACAAATACATTAGCAACCGAAATAGATACTATATTCCAAAATTTAAGAACACTGCATTGGGGTCTCATTTCAAGCCATGCATTCTTACTGTTCATTTCTTTATGTTCTTTCATTGTGAAGAACTTGTTGCTAGTTTACTTGGAAGTCCTATGCATTGGATGAATTAATTGATGCAGAGGTTTATGAAATTGAGCTTGATTGAGATATATCAATCTTTATTATGATATAACCAATAAGTGAAAAATTTCCCCCAATCTCAACTAGATCATTATTGATCGAATGCATACATTTCATATACTCCTGGCAGACCTATGTTTGTGGAACATCATATATCTTTTTGTAAACTAATCCAAGGCTATTTTTTGGGTGATTATTGTATTATAATAACTTATTGTGTCCAAGGTTACGAATCTATAGAGAAAATCAAAATAAACGATGACATACAACTATGTAACATATCATGAAACATTAAAAGTGAAATTCAACTTAATACAATTATCAACCTCCCATGGTATTGCATATATTTGTTGAGAAATATAGGACATCAAGTATTAGGTGATTTCTCTGATAAATAAATTCTTGTGAATGTTTTTTACTTCTTAGATTATATTCTTTTCTTTAGATTATTATTGTGTTCTTATTTCATCAAAAAATTACCAATGAATAAACAATAGAGAGACAAGAGACACAAGATGTAGGCTATTCTCTAGGGTGAAAACCTCTCCACTTGAGAGGAAAACCCGCAAAGATTATTCTTCTTATAGAGACTTCAATTGACTAATACCAAGACCAAGATCCTTGAACTATTAAACCTCTCCAGACCAAGAAACCAAGCTTCTTGTTTTTATCTTTATTTAAAGTCAAATATAATCAAATGCATGCTCCTTATACTTCTGCCTTGACTTCCTTGTCTTTGCTTCAAACTTGCAACTCCTCGACCCTAATTTAGAGGCCTTAGTACATGTAGATGGAATTGTTTTTCACCTTAATTTCCTTCACTTAGGGTAGAGAACTTTCCTTGCTTAACTTGGTTGTTCCTTCTTTTTCAATTAGACTTCCTAGATGACTAAAGTATTCCGGTCCTTTTCCTATAGCAAACAGTCTTGCAATATTGCACGTGTGAAGTGATAAAACAACGTTGTATTCTAGTCCTTCATTATTGATGCAGGAGCATCTGCTCTAAGTCAAAATTAAAAGTAGAAATTAGACCTTAGGGTCTTGACATTTGTCCAAGAAGGGACTATTGTAAAGAGACATTGTAAAACACATGTAAAAAATATTTTATTTCTTAGTGAGCATTGATAGGGAATATGCTTAGTTGTTAGGTGTAAATGAGTGTTGAGTCAATGTAACAAATACCCTTAAGAAATGGGATATTAGAGATAATATTTGTTGTTTATGCTAAGAAGATATGAGAGTCATAAATTAGGATTTCCTTAGAATAGAAATCGTTTAAAAGTTTATAGGAGTTGAGTGAGGGCTAAGATTCAAAGAAAGGAGGTCAAATAAAAGAAAGAAGATCAGGCCTAGAGAGAGAGGTGAGAGCCAAGAGAGGAAGGACAAATTAAATAAAGAATATTAGGCCAAGAGAGAGAGGGAGAGCCGAGAGACAGAAAAGTTTCTCTGTAGGAAGAGAAGGCCATGACAAGAGAGCAACATGCCAAAGCTAGATTGTAAGCATGTTTTGTTATTGTATCTGTACATTTATTTGTTAATGAAGAAATCAAATTTCCTTGCGACTGTGTGTCATTTCTGTTATGCGCTGAGTGATCCATAATGGAATAAATTCGATGTCTGTGTAATAATTCACTAAAATGAATTCTAATTGAAAAGAGTAAGTCTTTCTGAGTGATAAGGATTTAGTGGCTAGGTAGAATCTGTATGATTCCAGTTTGGGAGTTAATTAGCTGTGAATAAAGCTAACATGAGCGGAAGAGTGTAGATAAACTTGTGTGTAGGACGGGAAAGAGAAACAAATCCAAATTTTTGGTTCAGAGAAGAAATATAGAGGGGTGTTCTGTATTTGCGCTTGAGAAAACGTAATGGTTATACAAATAACCAGAAGAACAAGCTCAGGAGAGATTAAGAGTTTTAAATACTGAACAAGCTTAGGAAGAATAGAAAGTGGAGTAAACGGAGTTGCAGAGCGATGATAGTCGAAAACAGAGTAAAATACTAAGGCAACAAAGTCTTTAAAAGTTTTCCAAAGGGAGGGAATGAACGAAGAAGATTAAAATCGCAAAGATCAGTTTCAAAGATGAACGACTAATATTACATCGCAAGATAAGTTGGGAAAGCTGCGAAGAGGAGCCATGCGTTGGTGGAGTAGCTAAGCACACATCGCAATCGAAAATTCTTTTAAGTTACATATTAAGATTTGGCGGGGAAGTTAATTAAGTTGCGATGCGATGCGGATTAGTAAGGGCACAAAGAAACCGTTATATCTGGGCGAGATCAACGGTGGAGATTGAATCGCAACCCAGTGTGATTTTTCACATCGGCGATTTTAGTATTTAAGTTTAAGACATCGCCCGGTAAGTATTTTTATTTGCGATGCGGTGAAGAGGAGCACATGTCGGTGAGGTCCACGTGTATATCGCATATCGCATGCTATATGGCATAAGTAGTTAACGACGGAGGTTAAACCCTACGACATGCGAAATGTTAAGTTGGGCGTAGTGCGAAGTGTTAAGTTTTGTGACTTGTGATAAGTTTTGAAAGGTGCGATGGAGTTTTGTAATGTGCGATAAGGCATCAAGGAAAGGGTTAAGCACAACGAAATGCAATGTTACTTGAGCTGTAATATTGCGGAAGGTAATAAGGTTGGACTGAAGGGAGCTTCCACGTTGAATGAAGGTTCTTTGAGTTCTATGAACTTATCTGAATGAGGAAAATTCAGAATATATACTCAGTTACGAGTATTAAATCCTGGGAATGGGCAGACAATTTAAGTTTCTACATATGTGGGTGGAAGCGGCCTTTTGGCTACATCACTTGGTATCAGAGCCAGGTTAATGAAAATTTATTATAAATGAATATTACAAAGCTAAATTATGCAGAAGACATTTGGTAGCAGAAAAGAATAAGGTTCTGCGTGAAATAGAAGGAGAATGTAAGTGTGATTGCGGAAGAAAGAGGAGATCCGATTTTAAATTTGACAAGCAGTAAGCATATAGTGGTAAAGTATGGCAGAAGATGGGAGTAAGTGATAATATTAAGAAGAGATTGCAGAAGGATAGAGAAAGCATAGTGATGGTTGTTTTCTTGTGGAGAATGGAGATTCACTCGAATGTGAAGTGTGAATGGAGACTGCTTGTGAAATCATGCAGGTATTTTTTTATTTAACAATGATTTGAGTTATTGCAGGATAAAAGACAAATTGAATATTGATAGTTGCAGCCAATGAAGTATCTCAGCAAAAGAAGATCACAACCTTAAGAAGCAGTGATGAAGGAAGCTGGTAAGGTTTCTGAGTGAAAGAAGAGTGTGGCCAGAACCTAGTATTTCATTTGTGATTGAAATAAAAGAGGAAATTTGTGTTCTCAAAAGTGCAGATGAGTTGAAGCCTAGAAGGAGCAGAGGAATGCTCAAAGAAAGTTCCAGAGAGGGGACTAGTGGCCAAGTACAAAGGAAAGCTTGGTGAGGTAAATGTAGTAGGGAGGAATTGCTATTGCAAAGGCTTAAGTACAACTCATAGTGAGGAACTCATAGAGATAGAGGAGAAGATGAATATTGGTAGTCATAGAAGAAGTTTTGAGAGAGACCACAATAGAAGAAAAGTGAAGAAAGATGTCAAAGAAGATGGCATGGATGAAGAGTATGAGAGAGAAAAGGTTGAGATAAGAATGCAATTTATTTTTTTGATAAAGTTGTTCCAGAGGAGTAAAGAAGACCAGAGATTTGGTTATAAAATGAGAAAGAAAATGAAGTGGCATAAGCTACAAGAGAAGAGAGAGCAAAAAATGAATATACAATTAATAGAGGAGCTGAGGAAGCTTGAAAAAATTATGGATATTGAATTGAGAACAGAGAATCTAGAAGGAGTTGAGCTACAACAAGACAAAGTTGCTAGAGATGAAAAAGTTTATTTTGAACTTGAAATTGGAGCAGTGATGTCTGAAACATCAGTTGAGGCAATTGAGCCTTCTGATTTTGAAATTAATAATTTGTGTATGTTTGCAGGTGATGTCAAAGAAGACAAAGAAGAGAGGAAAAATTTGAGTTTTGAGACAGTTGGATCTCATATGGAAGTTCATACACAATTGGAGAGAAATATTTCTTTTTAGCATGCTGAAGTTGAAAGCATAGGAAGTTTGGCTCACAATGATGACCAAAAGCAAGAAAAATGGGAGAAGGATATCAAGCAACCAAGTGAAGTGCTTGAGGAGGTTGATAAGAAGACCATTGAAGCTTTTCTGAGTCATATAGAGAAATTAGAACAAGAAGAGGAAGATTTGGTGACTAGATCATCAAATGAGACCATTGGGTCTTGTGATTTCGAGATTGATAATTTTACTGTGTTTGCAGGTATTGTAGAAGGAAATCCATCTCTTGGAATTGTCTTGAATGAAGTTGAGAATTGTCAAGCAAAGTACGATGATGAATTTATTTCAGATGAAGATCAAGTTGAGTTATTGTAGCAGAAGGAGTTCATAAATTCCTTGCTTAGTGAAGAAAGCATCTCCAAGGAAGGTGAGACAATTATGTCTCATATGAAGGAACTTGCTATTGTTGAGGACATGGAAGAATTGGCTTATTTGATTGACCAAGAGAATACTGTTGGACATATATCTAAAGCTGTCACAGAGATAGATGATCATAATTTTATTCTAATAGAGATTGAAGAAGTAGTGTCACCAAGAAATTGGACTTGTGACAAAGAAGGAGATAGTGAGGATTGTATAGAATTTTGGGAAGAAGTTCCAAGTGAGATGACATATTTATGGCACAAGTTAAGTATTTTGGAGAATAGAATAGAAAGTCAGAGAATGAATATTTTGAATGTACAATTGAAATTGGACAAAGGTGAGGCAGACATGTCTCATGCTAAAGAGGAATCCGTCTTAGAACTGAAGGAAGCTGAACTGATTACCAGGATTAGTCAAGGAACTGAAGGAAAATCACTGAGGGTTTTCAAGGAAGAGGAAGAAATATATGTTGGAATTGATGAACAACATAGTGATGAGGTGTTTGAAAGGAATCAGGTAGAAAGTGAATTGCTAAACTCTTTGTTGGAAGCATCTAAGTATGATGTTTTTATCAAATATATTGAACAGAGATTGTTTGGAGATGAGATGAAAGTTCAAAAGCAACAAGAGGGTAAGGACGTAAGGGTGGTAGTAAGAATCTAACAACTTCAAAGAGAATATAACAAACAACAGTTTGAAAACAATTGGCAGAGTGAGTACTAGTCAGAATATAAAATAGACATGGAGATTGAAAAAATAAGAAGGTTGATGGTGAAGGTGTCTCAGAAGAAGACAACAGATAGGAAACAAAACAACAGCAATAAGGGAAAGACAACATAAGAATGTGAGATCATAGCTAGTGGGAAAATGCAACATAAAGTATGGAGATCTCGAGAACAAGAGCAGCAACAAAACAACAGAAAATGTAGAGACAGATTTCAGAACGAAGTCTGGGATCCAGGAGGACAACTATGAAAGACACATGATCTGGAGATCATGGTTATTTTCACTTGGGGAGTCTGATGCAGGAGCATCTGCTCTAAGTCAAAATTCAAAGTAGAAATCAGACCTTAGGGTCTTGACATTTGTTCAAGAAGGGAATATTGTAAATAGACATTGTAAAACTCTTGTATATGCTTAGTGAGCATTGATAGGGAATATGCTTAGTTGTTAGGTGAGTGTTGAGTCAATGTAACTTAATCCCCTTAAGAAATGGGATATTAGAGAAAATATTTGTTGTTTATGGTAAAAAGATAGGAGAGTCATAAATTAGGATTTCCTTAGAATAGAAATCAATTAAAAGTTTATAGAAGTTGAGTGAGGGTTGGATAAGCTCTGAATTGTTATAAATTAAATTATAAGCTTCGAAGAAAGGAGACCCAATAAAAGAAAGAAGATCAGGCCGAGAGAGAGAGTCGAGAGCCTAGAGAGGAAGGCCAAATTAAATAAATAAGATCAGGCAAAGAGAGAGAGGGAGAGATGAGAGACAGAGAGGGTTCTCTGTAGGAAGAGAAGGCCATGCCAAGAGAGCAACATGCCAAAGATATATTGTAAGCCGTTTTTGTTATTGTATCTGTACATTTATTTGTTAATGAAGAAATCAAATTTCCTTGTGACTGCGTATCATTTCTGTTATGCGTTGAGTGATCCATAATGGAATAAGTTCGATGTCTATGTAATAATTCCCTATAATGAATTCTAATTGAAAAGCGTAAGTATTTATGAGTGATAAAGACAGTGTCTCGGTAGAATATGTATGATTCCAGTCTGGGATTTAATTAGACGTGAATAAAGCTAACGGGAGTGGAAGAGTGCAGATAAACCTGTGTGCAGGTCGAGAAAGAAAAACAAATCCAAATTTTGGGTTCAGAGAAGTAATACAGAGGGGTGTTCTATATTTGGGCTTGAGACAACTTAATGGTTATAAGAATAGCCAGAAGAAAAAGCTCATGAGAGATTAACACTTTTAAATACTGAACAAGCTCATGAAGAATAATGAGTGGATTAAATGGAGTTGCAGAGCGAAAATAGTCGAAAACAAAGGAAAAGACTAAGGCAACAAAGTATTTAAAAGCTTTCCAAAGGAAGGGAATGAACGGTGAATATTAAAATCACAAAGATCAGTTTCGAAGATGAACGACTAAGATTACATGGCAAGATAAGTTGGGAAAGCTGCGAAGAGGAGCCACATGTCATCGAAGCAACCAAGCACACATCGCAATCGGCGATTATTTTAAGTTAATATATTGTGGGTAAGTTAATTGAGTTGCGATGTGAAGCCGATTAGCAAGGGCACAACATAACCGTTAGATATGGATGAGATCAACAATGGAGATTGAATTGAAACCAGGTTCTATTTTGCACATCGGAGATTTCAGTATTTAAGTTTAAGATATCGTCCAGTAAGTTGTTTTATTTGCGATGCGGTGAAGAGGAGCACGTGCCGGCAGGGTCCACACGTATATCGCATATCGCATGCGATATGGCATAAGTAATTAACGACGGAGGTTAAACCCTACGACACGTGAAATTTTAAGTTGGGCATAGTGCAAAGTGTTAAGTTTTGCAACTTGCGATAAGTTCTGAAAGGTGCGATGGATTTTTGTGATGTGAGATAAGGCGTCAAGGAAAGGGTTAAGCACAACGAAATGTAATGTTGCTTCAGCTGTAATATTGCGGAAGGTAATAAGGTTGGACTGAAGGGATCTTCCACGTTGAATGAAGGTTCTTTGAGTTCTGTGAACTTATCCGAATGAGGAAAATTCAGAATATATACTCATTTACGAGTATTAAATCCTGGGAACGACCAGACAGTTTAAGTTTCTGCGTATGTGGGTGAAAGAAAATTTTTGGATGCATCAATTATTCACTTGGGGAGAGGCTTCCTTAATGAGACTTCACACTTCCTATTGCAGACTTGTTGTACCTCACACTTCATACTGTGATGACTGAAAATATGCTTATGAAATGATGCCGAGCACTCCTATTTATAGTTGTTTCCTGTCAAGATAAACTAACTTTACTTGGGTGTGAGACAACATGTCACTTGAGAAGAAGATCATTTAACTCATCTTGAAGTTGATTTGATAGGATTTTCTTGTGCTTGTCTTCAAGAGTCTTTTGAATCTTTGAATGAATCATACAAAAATGTAACATACCCAAGAAGGGTCCTTCATACATGACATTGACTCAATTTGAATTTATGACCAATCTTAAGGACTCACAATGGGAGTCACACTAAAAATCAAATCCTTGCTCATGAAACCCATGAGACAAGCATTGCACTAATTATTTTATTTTTCTTCTTTACATTAATTACATAAAATCATAATTACACAAACAAAACACAACAACAACAACAATCTTCACCCATGAGCATGCTCTATTCCCATTGTTATATAATGTAAGATTTTTATTTTTATTTTAATTTAAATATGTTATTTAATATTAATTTTGAAATACTTTATTCTTTCTATTTTTCAATTTTGGGTTTGGAGTTTTCATTAAATTTGAAACATATTTGTTTGTCCTCACAAAATTTAATTACCATCCATGCTCATCGCAAATAATTTAGGGCATGTTTAGGTTTTGGGTTGTAAAATTGTATATAAGTTTTGGGTTATAAATTTGTACACGGTGTATTGATGCTCTATTTAGTAGAATATCATCATAATTTAAATTTAATTACTAAATATTAATAGTTTTAAATTAGGTTTTGTTTTTTTAATTATTATTTTTATTATTATATATTTTTATTTTTACTTTGTTGATTCTTAGAAATTTGGGAGAAACTTCTAGCTAAATGTGATATTCATATCTTCAAATCTAATGTATTCACACTATATTAAATTTAATGGTACATAAAAAAGAAAACACCATGAATCACATGTTGAATTTTGTAGCTATGGCTGGTAGTCATATTAATATATTTTTATCATTGATATTTGTGTAAAGCATGTTCTTCATGCTCAAAATAAAATTTTATTTTCATATTTTTCAAGAGAAAAATACAAGGCACATTCTTCGTGACCTTGTCAAAAAGAAAAAAATGAATTTTTGAATTTTAGTTTTTGGCTCCACAAGACGTCCAAGTCAACCATTAAGACATCAAGTCGATGCAACCCTTCATGGCACCCATTTTCCCTATTGATCACTATATAATAAGGCATTCAAACTATTCTCAACCACCATTTATTTGATCGTTTAGTAATAACTTCTAGCCATACTGTTGAACTCAGCTATGGTGAACACAAACAAATAGGGAATAATAGACAATATAGGGAAAGATGTGCATGATTTGCATTATAATTCACAAATATGCATATATATAATACATTAGGTGACCCTTGGTTTCACATTCCAAGTGGTCTCTTGGACTCTTTTTTTCCATTCGCCTTCCACACCTACCCATTGAGGATTAGGTGTCCAACGTTCCCCCCCTTAATCCGAAGGGGAATGTGTGAGTCCAAGAAGAGAGTTGTAATACAAAATGACATGGCAACACTTAGGCTGAATGAGCTCTCTGAAATGTTGGAATAAAGAGGTGGTTTAAGGATGACCACCAACACTGGAATGATTAGTGAAGCTCCTAGAACTCTTCCAAATCTGTCAAGAAGCTGAGGTCTTATGCTAGAGGAAGTGCTCCTCATATTTTGAAGAGGGAAACCTTCAACCTTGAAGAAGGGAGGTATACAACCTGCGATGGTTTAAGGATTACCACCAACTCTGGAATGATTAATGCATTTCCTGGAACTCTACCAAAACTGGCAAGAAGTTGAAGTCTTCTGCTAGAGGAAGTGTTCCGAATTCTTTGAAGAGGAAGAATATCAACCTCGCATATATGGTTTAAGGCTGACCACCAACCAAATGCATGCTCATGAGCATCCATGTCTCTGGCTACAACTCTGAATTTGGAATGACAGGTTGTGGCTGAGGCTCACTTGAACTGTTGTGTCTCTGGATACAACTATGAATCTAGAATGACAAGTTGTGGCTGAGGCTCGCTTGAACTGTTGTGTCTCTAGCTACAACTATGAATCTGGAATGACAGGTTGTGTCTTAGGCTCGCTTGATGTGGCTTTGAAGCTTGGAGATGACCACCATTTCCCCCCTTGTCAGATACAAGGTAATATGATGGCGAAAACTCAACTACAATATTGTTCAATATTCTAGAACAAGTTCTGACATATGACTTAAACATCTTCTTGGTTGTTGATGCCCATTTCCAAGAAGCGATCCATCTAAGATGAATCTTTGTTCTTGCAGGAGGCTTGTTCTGAAGAATCTGTGTGCAGAATGGGTGTGTCGACCACAATGCTTGCATGGGTGAAGATCGACACAATGATCATTCATATGGCCAAATCGATTATAGCATTGGCATTTTACAATCTGTTGTTGTTGCTGTGGAAGAGGAGCAAAATATGGAATAGCCGAAGGTGAGCTATCATGAAGAAATCTAGCACCGGGCTTGGAGTAGTCTGGAATATGAAAGGACACATCCTTGTCATATCCAAGACATGTTCTTTGCTTGTTATGGATAATCTCTTCCCAAGGTTTGATGATGGGCTTGGGAATTGAAGTGTGATATTATTCATCTGCATATAAATCTGCGCTTGTACTAGGCTTAATGATCTGACCAGTTTCTTGTTTCCGATGAGAGTTTGTCTCAATTTTCTGAACAAGAACAAGTTTATAATGACAACTCTTTTGCTGAAGCTCATCTTGCTGAAAATCTGACTCAAGTTGCAAAAATTAAATCTTGTCTTATGCATCTTTCAAACAAGTTTGATTATTAGAGAGAGCGTTCTTTCTCATTTTTACCATATCATGAACAGTGGAATGAATGAGGTTATTCAACAACTCTAATGCATCATTGATTTTAGCCATTTTCCTCAACAACTCAAGCTTACACTTCAAACATTGATCACGACTATGAACCAAGAAGCAACACCCACTCACAACAATGATGGCTCTCCATTTCACTAGTTATTCCAATATATAAGCAATGGAAACTTATCCCTCAACACGTATAATATTCATACGCCACATTATAGAGACAAACTGATCAATATTTCCACCCTAGAGGATTCCTGCATTGCATAATTTCAATAAGAAAAACTAGAAAATAATCACATAAAATATTAAATGATTGCATATGCCAGTTACTATATAGGGAACCTTAATGTTGGAAAAGTTCCTTTTATGCGGTCTTCAACAACTACGAAGGGTGTTGGATGTTTTTTTCAAATGGTTCCATGACTCCTTTGCAACGTTCAATGCATTTTTTAACACTTCAACACGAGTATAACACAACACATAAACCCATCTCTCAATATCATGTAGCTCTTTGAAAAAGCACAATTATGATCCAAGTTTTAAAATGAAAGTAGATAAAGGTCGTAGTCAGCGTCACGATGGCACAACACCTCTCTGTCATTCAAAATTTTGTTGTTACTCTTTTGGTTTGCTGTATTGCTAAATCCATTTCTGAGGCGAAAATGACATTGTTATACCAAAAATTACGCTTCATCCATATTTAGAGTTGGCATGTAATGCATAGGCTAGAAGAGCAGTGACAAGCTGAGGAAGAAGGCCAACAAACAGATCTGAGTAGGAGAAAGGAGAGTGACAGTGGATAATGCACTAGATTTTAATACGTCCCACAACAAATCACAGAGATTAAACTCATACATATCATTTGAAGTAATTGATAAACATTTGCACCCTAGTTTACTTGAAATAATCGGTCAAACTTCCAGAATTCTAACACCCAACCTAAAAAAAATCTGCAGCCCACTAGCATTTCATAGAACCCAAAAAGGGGAAATGTGCCAATCCAATGTATAATAAATAAGTCAGAGACACCAAAATTTTCAAGAAAATAGCAGAGTAGAGGAGTCTGAGCTCAGCGGAATCTGCAACAACACCCTGGGGTTATTGGATGGCTATCTCATTCCCTCTTCTTCTTCGTGGGAGGCCAATGTATATTGTCTCAATATGCAGGGAGATTAAAATCGCTATCTCGCGAAGTTTAAGACAGGGGATGAGATCAAAGAGGAAATAGGCGGCACACTGGAGGCCTATAAGGATGCACATGATTTTGATGAGGCGATTGCTGAGCTGGATACAATAGGTGAAGAATCTCATAAGGATAACACACAGATATGCAAATTTTGAAAGATAATCTGACACTATGGAATTATGACATGCAAGAACAAGTGGAGTCATGGAACGATGCGAGGAAAACAATTGAGGGCTGCCACCGTCGATAAGACCGACAAGGATAAACTGAATATTTTGTACGCTGCTACACCCACAAGAACCTTTCTTCATTCACGCCAAACATCTTGCCGGCTAGAATGGTTTCCTTTTCTGGTTGATTTTAGGGAAATCATGTCCGGGGAAGAATTTGTGGCCAGATTTGCAAAGGAGAAGGCTAGAAGCAGGGTGAGAACAAGATCCCATAGAAGTTTACGACGGGAGGAATGGAGGAGTATATTATAACCACAATTTTTATGCCGAATTAGAAGTTATAACCAATGGTATGGTGGTATTATAACGAGGTGGTATGGTGGTATTACTGGGAGTTTCGTAGTGGGGTGCTTGGCTGGAAAGGCACTGCGAAAGGATTCAACTGATGGAGTGAAGGGTAGTGTATCACATATAGTGGTTAGCGAGATCTTGATCAGGTTGCTGGTCGTATTGCAGTCGCTGCACCTTGAGCGATTGAGAGATGAATTTGTAGGTTTCGTAGCATAAGACTGAGGACGGGAGAAAATATAGGATCTGAGTGTTATTTGCATGGAATAGTGCACATAGTGCAGGACAAAAATAGTAACATAAATCTCAGGGTTGGCGTTTCTGAAGGGCACAGATAAGATTTATGACATAAAATGGATTCAACTACCTAATTTGTAAGATGGCGAAAAACCAGTGAGAGAAACCATAATATGGAAATAGAGAGTAGGAAATAAGTACCAAAAAAAGACATAACTGGCCGCAAAACTAGTGGCTCAACTTGAGCATGGCCAAATTCGTGAAGCTTTGATACCATGTGAGCTCAGCTACGGTGAACACAAACAAATAGGAAATAATAGACAAGATAGGGAAAGATATGTATGATTTGCATTATAATTCACAAAGATGCATATATATATATAATACATTAGGTGACCCTTGGTTTCACATTCCAAGTGGTTTCTTGGACTCCTTTTGTCCATTCGCCTTCCACACCTACCCATTGAAGATTAGGTGTCTAACGCATAAAAATAAAATTAAGGAGAAGAATGAAGAGTATACCAAATTCATTAAAGTATAGGACAAATCTTAGTGAAGAGGTCGAAGGTTTGTGATTTTCCTCTCTACTAAGGGACCAAATTTTTTGTGGTGAATACTTTGTTAAAGGGGACGAAGTCTTGCGATCATTCTTTGTGCAAATGAGGCCTAAGTTCCATGGTTTTACTTTGTGCAAGGAGGCTGAAACTTTGTGAAATATATCTACTATCAATACCAAATTCCTGTGGAAGTTAGGCCAAAATTTTCAGACCTATGTGTAGTCCCTTTACTGAGTTGACCAAGATAGATTGAGGAGGGCTTGACTTGGACTCTTGTTGGATGTCTTTTCTGGTCAGTTTGTGTTGACTTTGATGCCTCTTGTTGAATTGATTCTCTAAGGAAATACTTGCTAGGTTTTTCCCCATGTAGGTTTTCTAAGGGTAAATATGTGTGCTATTGTGTAACTGTCCCTTTATGATCCTCATGGAATTTTTTTTTTACTTTTGAGCCCCTCTATGTATTTTATTTATGATTGAAAATGTCACAAGAAAATAATTAAACTAATGGACACCATAAAAAGTAATTATGAACTTAGAGGATGCCCTAGATTTTTAACATGGTATCATAACCATAATGAAAGAGAAACCTTGAAGAAGTCTCTTTTATTTTTCCCTAAAAGTCAATTCAATGAGGAAATACACCATCTTCTGTATATGTTGGAAGTCATTTATGAAAAGAATCTTTGAGAAATATTTTGAATCTCCATGAAAGCCAAACCTATTAGTATTGTAGAAGGGTTGTTATCCTTGAATAAGGTTAAAATATCCTTACTCTATTACAGAATATGGAGAAGATATCAGTGAAATTTTATTTATGTTGAAGGATCAAGTCTTAACGTATAGACTAAAATACCTTATTCTATTTCAAAAGACTAAAGAAGACTTACTATAGAGGACTGAGAGCCTCAAAAACATGTTTGAATCCTTTATCAAAGTCCTTATTTAAGGTCATTGTCATTATTGCATTTTTGAAGATCAATGTTTCCAAGTTGTATTTCAATAGCCTGGGGAAGCCTTAATATCTAAATAATGAATTTCAAGAAATCCAAAGAAAATATTATGACCAAATCCCAGAAGTATATTACAGATGTTCGAAGGCCCGTTACAAAAAGGTCCAGAAGGCTAGTTATGAAGTTTACTAAGAGAATATGGAAGGCTCTGATTTGGCATAACTATGACAAATTCGTAGGACTCTAAGATATTCATGTGAAAGACATTACAATGATGACGTATGAAATCTCTGAATTTAGAGACTAATGAAGTTATATGTTTGCAAATTGAAAGGGTTATTTAGTATGCTCGAAAATATCTGAGAGTTAAAATAATCTCAAAAGGAAGTGAAGGTATTCTTGGTTTTCAAGAACTTAATCAAAGATATTTGTTACAATGATTGGAGAGGCCGAGTTCCTCTTTAAGGATGAAGGCTAAAGTCCTCTTAAGAATAATGAATTATTTACATATTTGGAAATGTTCCAATTGTGAAAGACGAGCTATTGGGTGGAAAAGGTCAAGTCCGATGTGTAATTGATATAAGAAGATATCATTTATGATGTGAATATGTCATCTCATTGAAAGATCATTTTCCTATCAAATGACATCGATAAATATTATCATATGTGTTCTAGGGTTTTGAAATTTAAGTATATAGGGTTTGTAAACCATAGTAGGGAAAACTAGGTTTAGTTAAGAAAGGTCTAGGGTTTATGGAAAAAACCCTAGGATTGAACCTAAATAAATGTTTCCAGCTTAAAGAAGAAACCATAGCCCTAGAAAGTAGAGGATGAAAACATGATGAGGACGGGGATGATAAGGTGGTAATGATGCTAGGAAGCTAAGATCAAGAGGACATTGGAATTCCACTATAATCCTCAAAATATAAGTATTTTGTATCTCTCTTGTTTTATTATTTCTATTATTGTTATTTTAATATTAGTTAGTGTCTCGTCTTTGAGTTATTTTCTTAGACAAATACAAAGAAATATTTAAGAAGTCTCTCCCAAAAATATGGAGAGGACCGTGACAAGTCATTTTCCCTAGTTTTGAGGCACTCTTCGATTATCATTGTTTTGAAAATTACACTGGGTTGATGTAGAGATTGATTTCCTTAATAGTCAAAGAGGAAGAAATGTACATAAATCTATTCTGTTTTTTTGAAGTAGATGAGAAGAAGTTTCGTGATTGAAAAATTATGTCATAAGAAAACACATTGGGCTTGCTATTTTTGCATTAATAGATCAAGAATGATCCTATTTGATTTATCTTTGACCAAATATAAAGAATCCGCATCAGAGGGAGAAAACAAAGAGCCCTATTTTAGCTTCAGAGGGAGTTAACCTCTGAGTCTGAGATAATGGAATATATTTGCAATAGTCAAACTAGATCATTGATATACTAGAAGAAAACAATGGTAGAGGGAGAAACTTGAATTAACACAAAAGGATATGCCTCAGTTTGAGAGGGATCACCTAGTTTTAGTGACTAGAAAGCATCTGTGACCCTGTGAAGGGAGTAGAATAGTTTATGGTTGTGCCAAAATATTTTTCTCAACATGTGTTGGAGTATCAACATGATACCATTGGTCATGAATGATTTGAGAAGTACAACTGCAAGTTTAGTTTGCAAAGAAAGTGTTGAAGACAAAAAGGTTTCATCAAGATATTGCTTCAGTTTGGGCTACAATATAATTAATTGGATGATCATGAAGTAGTGATCTGTCACATTCAGTATAGTATAGGCCGAGTATATTACAACTAGATTGAAAAGTTGAGAAGGAATACAACTTCAAAGGTTACTTGCAGTATTGTCTTGAGCAAGTGATGACCATGATGACATGTTGAAGAACATTGTGATCAAACACCACACTTCATTTGAGACATGGTGTTGAAGGGAGATGTGAAGCTCCATTATATCTCCACTGATGAGCAGCTTGTTGATATTGTTACAAAGTCTATTGGAAATATTGAGGGGGGGCGGGTGAATTAGTATTTATTTCAATTTTTATATTATGTCAGTTAAGATATTTTCACAAATTACACCATATCACAAGACAAAGAACAAAAAATAAATTTACTAATAAAGTTGGTGAGGACTCCAGTCCTCTTATACAAAAAAATTCTAACTTCTACAAGGTTCTAAATATGAATGAGGACTCCAATCCTCAAATATCAATCCAAGCTCCAACCCGGTTTCAATGAGGCTCCAATCTCTTTTGAGGACCCCTATCCTCTAGGGATCCAACCCTCTCAATTTACTTCAATACTTCAAGGTGGATTTAATACTGCTTAAAGGCTTCCAAAATATTATTTAACACATCTAGAGAGAGGTCTCCAACAAAACTCTTAACAATTTCTCCAGATAATCTCCATGGCCTTCTTTTGGAAAACTTCCAAAGTTTTCTCCAAATAAGTGTAGGAACTTCGCTCAATAGTATTCAAGTTTATTCAATAAATATATTAAAGGAACAATTTAAGTCTGCTCCATGATTTTCTTCTAGATTTATTCTAGGGATAATTCAAAAAGTACTCCAAAAGATATTCAAGATCTTCTTTAAGTATTCTCTAGGGAAACGTAAAACAAGCCTCAAATTATGCTCCAAGTCTGCAGCAAAAAAGTCTTCAAGTCCACTCAAGGAGGGCTTCTATAAGGGACCTCAAGAACCGTTTCAAGAATTATTTAGTAGGCTATTATGAATTATACAAAATATTTGTTCTAGGCTTCAAGTACGTAAGAAATATTTAGGGTTTTCTCCATATTGTTCACAAGTTGGACCACAAATACTTTTAATGAAGATATTCAAGAATTGGCACAAAAGGTTTCTTCAAATGAAGAATGAGTTTTTACCTTAACTAAGGTGGGTTCTACTCTTGAAAAGGGTCCAAAATATTGAAGGATAAGGCATGTTCTAAGTTTGAACCTTCTACTCTAACATGGCCGAAATTTCAGAGCTTCGCAGTGACCGAGTAACTACAAAGAAGAAGGTTGAATTTCAGGTGCCTCAAGGCTGAATTGAAAACCAAAAATAGGTTGAAGCTATGGAAGATATTTGAATTTCCATAGGGCCAAATAATTTTGATGAAATGTGTCACAGGTTTAAGTTTCTTTCCATAGGTCGAAACATAAGTCTAATATTTCCATAGGTTCTGGATTTAGGCCAAAGTTTTGAAACTTTGTTGTGAGTATCCTGCAATTTAGGGATGAAATTTTGGTGCTATAAGGAGGGAAAAAATTATACACTAATAGGAAGAAACTCTGCTCATATGAAGGCCAAAAATTCCTTCTCAGAGGTCTGCTTAAGGTGAAGGTACAAGGGTCAAAATTTTCCTCCAAAATATAGCTTCAAAACTGATCATAAACCATAGCCCATAACCCAAAAAAAATAAGAAAAACCCAAGACTGTAACAATCAACCAAATTTTTAAATATCTTCTTCAATTTTTCCACAGGCTCATGAGATATGAACCTTTATCTCTTCTTATCTCTGAGTTCCTCTTCTTATCTTCTTGCTTTGTCAAATTGGATGACCAAAATGGAGGATGAATAGTTTCTATATATAATTGTTTGACCATGTTTTGAATAGACACGTCTCTTGGGGAGGCTAACTTATGTAGGATGACCTGTCAGAGGCTAAATTAGGGTTTTTTTTTTGGCCTTAAAAGTTGATTTCTCTTTAAGGAAGAGGATTTAAAGGAAAAATAAATACTCATTGGAAAGGGCTTGAAGTCCTCTTTCAGCCTATTTGTTTTTTTATCTCCATTTTTTTTTGTCGGTCAAAGTCGATATTATATTATCATATTAAAAACATAATTTATAGTAGGAGCCACCATGGCTTGAATACATTCAGTCAACCTAGAAGGCATGCATTGTCTGTAGAAATTGGGTTCTTGCAAGGCATTTGAAGCACTTGGTTATTTGCTGCAAAATCACAAAAAACATAATGAAACTATCATCATGGGGGTGGGTTGAGGGGGCTAGGCGGAGGAGCTGCGAAGAGACGATATTGATGGTGCATGTGGTAGCTAATGTGATCCACTTGGGTCTTCAGGGCTTGGAGGTGGTTTTGGGAGCACCTCAATATACGACACGAACTCTCCAAAGCCTCAATGGTCTATGTATGTAAGATTTGGACATCGTTGGTGTAAGCCACTAATTTATTTTGGTATTTGTACCTTTGTTCATGCAGGGTGTCCAAATTGAGCTGGATTTGCTGGAGCTGAGTGGAAATGGCTTCAAGGGTGGCCGGGGTCTCAATCTTGCTTGGGGATTGGGCTGGAGAAACTGCCATGGCTGTTATTGAGTGCTTGATCCAAGAGGATCTTGTTTCAATACAGATCGACAGAGAGGTTGAGTCAAATCCAATTTGTCCGATGTCCAGTTCAGTATTCAGATCGTTCGCCATGTCCTCTAGTGTTTCAGATGAAATTATTTCATCATGGTTCAATGTGTTTTCATGGCAAGATGTAAGATGTGATCAAGTGGATCAAAATTTCTATGGTGAAGAAAACTATGTAAAGGACCTAAGTACTATTCCTAAAGTCCTAAACACCTAAGCTAAGGTGGAAGATGGAATTATGTAATGGTGCTAAGACCTAAACCCTAGCATTAATCCTAAGTTTCAAAGTCCTAGCGTAAAAGAGATAACCTAGGTTTAAAACCTTAGAAATAAATATCTTAGGCCTAAATATTAAAACCTTTGTAATAAAACCTTATAATAAAGTTTTAAACCCACAAACCTAACCACAAAAAATAAACCATGTCGGAAGCCTAACTGTTACCATGTGAGCAAGTGTAGGAGAACCACGGCAGAAATTTCAGTTTATTGTCAGCATGCAACCGTGTCAGAGTTGTCATCTTGTGAACAGGCCAGTAGAAACCGCGGCTGAAAATGTCAAGCAGACTGTAACTGCGGAACTAATCCGCAACCGCTGTAGCCGTTTGAAGAGCTGTCACATGTTAACCGTCAGATTTCCGTGCTGTTATGCTGACCGCCAAGGGTTATTTATATCACAGAGTTTTAATTTGGGTTTTGCGCTAAGGTTGTAATTAAAAAAAATTATCCCTAATACACTAGGTGTCACCATATCACAAGAACAAGACCCCAAAGAATTTATTTACTCAACCACCTGCTAAGTTTAGCTTCAGGGAGTTCGAAGACTAGGCTTATAAAAACCGTGACATTTTTTCTTCCATGACACACATGAGTGATTTTGTATTCAGATCAGGAGCAAGAGAGGCAATTTTGTTTTCAGTTTTTCTTGGTCCTCTGGAGGTAGATTTGAGCGCAGAGTCAGGTGTTGGAAAGATGAGAGAGAGATATTTCTGTTGTCAGTGACCAGAGGTGCCTGCGAGCACATTCAGTGTGGTGTATTTTATGTGTAAATACTTCCTCGGATAAATCCTAATAAAGTGGATACCCATCTTGAAAGCGGACCCGGAGACGTAGTCCACCAAGGATGAACTCCGTAATCAATGTTTGATGTCTCTTCTCTATGTTATTTTCTATATTTTATTCTTATTATACTACTAGTTTAAGTCGTAAATGATTTAAATTTCCTTCAATCTTCCACATTAAGTAGTTCAGTTAACAATCAATTCACTAATGGAAACTAATCAACAATACCTCAACAATTAATAACGATCACATGGAGATCATATATTTTGGTATCAGAGCAAGTTGTGCTTTGTAGTATTTTTCCAGTGGATGTTAACTAGGATGGGATTGCAACATGGAGAAGGAATGCTTGAGGAGTTCGATCGAGAAATTGGAAAGAGGAAATTTATTCATCAATCGAAGATGACAGGAACTGAAACCGTTGAAACTCCTGAAGTGAAGCCTATGGACGAGAATCAAGTTCAACAAATGTTTTTGAACATGCAGCAGATGTTGGGAGAAATCTACAAAGATAAGAAGGCGAGAGATGTAGCTTCTTTTCCGAAGGAATCGAAGAAGGACAAGGGTAAAGGAAAAGTAGATAAACCTCCTTCTCCTCCATCATCCCCGTCATCATCATCATCATCATCATATTCTTCTTCTAGTTCGGATTTTGAAACAGAAAATAAACCTCAAAAATCTCTTTTGAAACTTGATATAAATTTTGAATTCCCTGTTTATGATGGAGAAATGAACCCAGAGAAACTAGATAACTGGATTAAGTAGATAGAAGTGTATTGTAGGATTCAAAACATTTCTGATGATAAGACAAAAATCCAGTTAGCTACCCTTAGGATGGGGGGAACTGCTTTAATCTGGTGGGAGAGTAAAACAAAGATAGATTTAAAGCGTAAAGGTAAAATCATCTCCTCATGGTATAAGTTTTTGAAAGCTCGAAGGAATCAACTCTATCCATTGGGATACACACAAAAAGATGTTATTGATTGGTAGCATTTGTGACAAGGTAAGGGAAAAATGTTCAAGAGTTTACTTTGGAGTTCAGGAAGAAAGCGTTGGCACTTGGGATTCATTTGGATACACGAGAAACTTTATTAAATTACATTGGCAGTTTACATTGATATTTACAACATACATTATTAATGTTTAATCCTAACAACTTTGATGAAGTATGTGTTCAAGACATACATGTCAAATCAGGTGGCAGGCAATTCAAGTTTTCACTGAAGACATCCAAACAGTTGGAAACCAAATACAACAAGAAGAAGGGAAATTTGAAGGGAAATAAGACAACTACAACTCAGAAGGAAGGTGAAAGACCTACCTGTACTCACTACCAGAGGATCAGACATGATGAAGCTAGATGTTGGAAACTTTACCCGGAACTCAAGCCAAAGAAGTTCTAAAAGAAAAAAGGTGAAAAGAAGGCTTCAACAACAATCCAACAAGACTTGGGCTCTGATTTAGGTGATGAAGGGAAAATAACCACAATGGTTACGACACGTAAAAATTCTGACTCTAGTTTAATTTCAAGTACTTTTTCTTCTTCAAACATTAAACATCTGGATGAAAATAAAAGAGTTGAGTTATTTCATATAAGGGTAACTTCTAAGCACACAAAAATAGATACATTGTTTGACAGTGGGTCATAGGAAAATTTAATATCTGAATCAGTGGTTAAGAAATTGGGTTTGAAAACACATAATCATCCAAGACCATACCCATTAGGTTGGCTAAAGGAACATACTCATATTAATGTCACAAAGAAGATTCATTTAAAATTTTCCATCACAACTAATTACATTGATGAAGTGGATTTAGATGTGAACCGTTAGAAATATGTGGAATAGTGCTAGGGGGTCCTTATCTCTATGATCGTTATGCAATATTTCATAGGAAAGAGCATAAGTATCATCTTAAGAAAGATGGCATTGAATACGTCGTTCATGCAAATAAAATCAAAACTCACTTGGATTTAGTTAATTAAAATCAAATGAAGCGCTTAATAAGTTAAAGTAAGAGATATATACTCATGGTTTTAAAAGAAAAACATAAGGATCTTCATGATGCTTTTTCAGGTTGTGAATATTAGTTTAAAGATAGTTCGGTTAAAGTGGTAGAATCATTTCAAAGTATATTTAAAGAACCAAAACATCTGCCTCCTAAACGAGAAATACAACATGAGATACAATTGATGTCTCATGCCCGTCTTCCTAATGTCGGAATGTATCACATGTCAGTAATAGAGAATGAAGAAATAAAGAAACAAATCAAAGAGCTGGTTGAAAATGGTTTAATTCGATCCAGTTCATCTCCATGTGGTTCACCCATAATTTTAGTTGCTAGGAAAGATAGGATATGGAGAATGTGGGTCAACTTTAGTGCCTTAAATAAAATCACAATCAAGAACAAGTATCCTCTTCCTAGGATTGATGATTTACTTGAACAGTTGAAAAATGATGTATATTTTACTAATTTGATTTTCATAGTGAGTTTCATCAATTTCGGATAACAGAAAATGACATCTAGAAAACCACATTCAAAACTAGGCAAGGACTATATGAGTGGTTAGTAATGCCTTTTGGTTTGTGTAATGCACCAACAAATTTCATGTGTGTTATGAATGATTTCTTCAATCCATACATTGATAATTTTTTCATAATATACTTAGATGATATCCTGATATTCAGTTCCAGTATGGAATAACATGTTAGGTATGTTAAACAGGTTTTCGAAGTGTTGCACAGGGAAAAAATATACATTAAACTGTCAAAAAGTGAATTTGGGAAAACTTCATTGGTTTATCTTGGTTACATAGTTGGAGGTGGTCATTTAAAGATAGATCCAGCTAATATAGATGTGATTTTTAAGTGGCCAAGACCACAAAATGTGACCGAGGTTAGAAGTTTTCTTGGTGCAGTTCAGTATTGGAGAAAATTGATTACTCAATTTCCTTTGATTGCATCACCGTTACATGCTTTAACAAGATCTAAAGTTTCCTTTTAGTGGGGAGGGAAAAAAAAAAAATATTTTGATACACTTAAGAAGAAACTTGTCACAACACCAATCTTAGCTTTACCTGATCTTCAACAGCCATTCGAAATTGAAACAGATGCAAGTGGTTATGCAATGGGCGCAGTATTACTTTTAAATGGGAAACTGATTTTTTTTTTCATTCTGAAACTTTTTCTAAGGCAATAATCAATTATCCTACATATGATAAAGAATTGTTTGCTTTTGCTGAAAGTGTAAAGAAATGGAAACATTACATAACGGGTAAGGAAGCAATGATTCACACAGATCATCATCCACTTCAATACCTTCAATCACAGACTAAGTTGCAAAAATCTCGCCACTACATATGGATGGGATTTATTCATCAATTTCAATTAGTAATTAAGTATAAGAAGGGTGTAATAAACAAAGTAGCTAATATGTTGTCAAGACCATCTTTGAATGCTTCAGTAGTACTGCAGAATAGTTCATTGAAACATGAAAGTTATGTAGAACAATATAGTATCGATGCCGATTTCAAAGATATTTATGAATCACTAACTCATGGTACTCAGATAGAATAAGTCAATTATCATATTCATGATAGGTTGTTATATTATCTGGGTAAGTTGTGCATACTGTAGACAAAAAGGGCGCAAGTTATTCAGGAAGCTCATTCTTCTCGGATTGCAGTACATTTTGGCGTAAGCAAGACTTTGGCACAAATTCAAAGGTATTGTTACTGGCCTCATATGTATGAAACAATTGTGAAGTACATTAAAGGATGTGTGATGTGTTCGACAAGCAAGCCAAGCAATCAAAAGATTGGTTTGTACATGCCACTTCTAGTTTCTTTGCGACCATGGGACAACATTTCCATGGATTTTTTTGGAGGACTGCCTATGTCCAAGAAAGGACATGATTACATGTATGTCATGGTTGATCTATTAAGCAAGATATGCATTCCTGTTCCAAGAAAAAAGCAAGTAACTGCAGAATAGCTGGCATAAATGTTCTTTCAATAGGTATGGGTTCACTTTAGATTACCTACTTCTATTATTTTTGACCGAGATACTCGCTTTGTAGGAGAATTTTGGTCCACTTTGTGGGGACTCATGGACACAAAGTTGAAGAAGAGCACAAATTTTCATCCACAGAATAACAAATAGACATAAGTGGTGAATAGGACTGTGATACATATTCTTCGAGGTTACTGCAGTAAACATCCTAAGTTGTGGGATGAATCTTTACCTTATGTGCAACATGCTTACAATCGAGCCTTACATTCTTCTACTCATCGATCGCCATTTGAAACATGTTTGGGGTATCTACCAAAGTCAGTGATGAACTTCATGGTTCGTGAAGAAGATAAAATGGATGGATACGATGATTCAAACAAAGTAGTTAAGTTCATTCAATGGATACAACATATACATGAAGCAATGCAGGCTCAGTTAGAGAAGAGTCAAGCCAAGTACAAATTTCTCCACGACAAGCATCGAGTCGATCATCATTTTGAGGTTGGCGATCTAGTATGGTTGTATATTAGTAAAGACAGGTTCAAAGGAGAAGGTAAAAAACTGAAATTCATCAGGTATGGTTCTTTCAAGGTTGTTGAAAAGGTTGGCAGTAATGCATTCTGATTAGATTTACTGCCTTACATGCGTATTTATTTAGTTGTGAATGTAGACAATCTGAAGTTGTATGAACCTCTGATGATCATTGATCCCGAGGAAGATACACAGATTCATACTATTGATGATTTAGCACCTGAGTATATGAATGAGTTGTAGGAAGATACCATCTTGGACATGAGAGTTCACACTTCCAGACGAGGAGATGTTGAATATCTTTGAGTGGGACTTAAGGGCATGAATTTGAGCAAGGAAAGGTGGATAGAGATCGGAAAAGTGAGGGAGTTGTACCCTCACTTGATGTATTATTAAATCAAAATTTTGTCGTCCGAAAGCTTTCAAGTGGTGAGGATTGATCCAGGAGGATCTTGTTTCAATAAAAATCGACAGAGAGGTCCAGTCAAATCCAGTTTGTTCGATGTCCGGTTCAGGCTTTAGATCATTCGCCATGTCCTCCAGTATTCCGGATGAAACTATTTCGTCATGGTTCAGTGTGTTTTCATGGCAAGATGTAAGATGTGATCAAGTGGGTCAAAATTGCTATGGTGAAGAAAAATATGTAAAGGACCTAAGTGTTGAGCCTCAAGATTGTGCTTTCTTTCATCTTAATTTACCTCATTTTCCTTTGTCCATTGCTATTCCAGACCCAATTGATCAATGAATTTAGTTAAAATTACTTTTAGAATGATTAACATGACTGACTTGCTAAGTTTTGTGATTTTTGTCATTGTAATGCATTTTGACCGGAACAGTCGTTGGTATCAGTAAAGATATCTTGTATTAACCAACAATTCTCCAAGTAAAATGCATCTTCTACTGCTGCATGTTCCGTGGCCTCTCAAGAAAATTTGTAGGGTATATTCCTGACAAGCCACAGCTCAGCATTGCTCGTTATCACCATAAGGAAAAACCGACCCTGATATATTACGTGGGAACACATTTAGGAAGGCGTACTCAATAGGACTGCCTTAGTCCAGATGTCCTTTTCCTTTTTACGTTGCCACTTTAAGAGTCCTAGTATGATTTCGATAAGGAAAGACAATGATCCTCGAATTCTTGCAAGTCTTGTTATGTAAATTTGTTATAAAAACACTTGGGAAACCGAGAGATAGGCTAGATTTTGCTCTAGATTTTGCTTAGATTTTGTGCTACATTTCTGAAGACGCAGATTGCTCTGTTCAAGTTATTTCTCCTTTAATGAAGAAGACATTATTGTTTTGAAAGAATTGATTTGATTTGGAGTTAGATTCCGTCTGGTGGTAGAGTGCCCCTGCCTCCTGCACGATTTTACTTGCGTAATTTAGATAAGTATCTTAGTTGCCTTTACGTTTTTGAAGTTAAATTTGTAGTTGTTTTCATTAGCCACTGTAGTTATCTTCGTTCTAAAAACTCTTCCACAAGAAGAAGCTCTTCCAAAAGATTATGATAATGAATGAAAATGGCTATAGTGTTGTAGGATTTAATTGCAATTTCTGTTGTTCACTATCACAGTTACACTTGTTCTAAACACTCTTCCACAAGAAGAAACTCTTCCAAGAAATCCTTATGATGTCCAAGGCATGACCGTGATAATGAATGTTTCAGTTGTGTGTTTGCACTAAGTACCGTAGCTGTTCTTGCTCTTAAATGCTTTTCCAAAATATCATAATGTCGAGTGGGAGATAGCTATGATATCTTAGTTTTTAATTGCTTTCAGTCTTTATATTTGCATTTGCACTCAATTGCACAGTCAGGATTAGATAGCTTAGTTAGGATACTCCGGAGTTTAATTGCACTTAACTCATGATTCAGTTATTTTGTTTTAAGTTTGATAATGACTTGTAGTTTAGCATTGTTTTAAACTAGTGACATCTTAAGTTTAGTTTTAGCTTCACTCATTGCATTTGCACTCCACATTCAGTTGTCATTCACTGCATATTAGATTACTTCAGTTGTTAAACTTAACAAAACAGCCTTCAATATTTACAAACCTCTTCTTATTCTAAAATCCATAATTCATCTATAAGCATATGAACAGAAGATAATATCATTTCAAGGCCTGAAGTACCTCTGCAACTTCCTTATCATTTCACAAGCAAAAATTTCCTCAAAAGACTATTTCAAAAATCTATAACCCTTGAGTGAAGTGTAGTATTATCAAACTAAGTTGCAAAATAGAGTTAGGAACTAGTCTTAAAGTAGAAGATCTTATGATGGTATAAATGTTTTACTCCAAATAAGCTTCAACAAATCTCTAATCAAGGATAAAATGTTGCATCATTATAAGTTAGTTGTTTAACTGTTCAGATAGGAGAATTTGCATACTTAGCTGACCATTTCTCAAGTTGAGTTTATGTTTTGAATCATTTGCTTAAAATTCATTATCAAGCTTTGTTTCTTCTTAATCATAGTTTAGATTTGATTCTGTTTCAGTATTGCATTTGCATTTACCATTTGTCATCAACCAATTAGGCTTCACTCTGTTTTTAATCATTAGCTTCCTTCCACTAGCTTTCCAGTCATTTTCCTTGTGAACATAAAACCACCAAAAGACCAAAAACATCATAAATCATCTCAAAAGACCAAAAACATTATAAAACACTAAACACAACGCATTAGGAAACAAGCATCTAGGTACATACAGTACACTTCACTTCAGCAGTTTACCAACCCTGGTTGACAATTAAATGAGCTCAATTTAGGAGACTAGATTGAGACCAAACATTTTGGCGCCGCTGCCGGGGAAGTGAAAACTAGGTAACCTTTGTTTCTTAGCATCCAAAAACAATTTTATGCGTAGAGAGGGAGATTCAAGGGGGAGATTTATAAGCAGCAAAAGTAGAAATTTGATTTCTAGAACACCACTTGTTTCACCTAGACCTAGAGCTAGTATACCTTCAACTCAGACCCACAATCCATCCTTTACTGATCCTGGACTTCTAGAAGACCTAAGATCAGATATTCCATTAGAAAAAACCTTCCACTTCATCCACTGAATCTGCTTTAGAAGAAAATTCAAGGACTTCTGTTAGGGACACAAACTTTCCTACTATCACAGAAGGACCAACTATGGCAGAAGAAGGAGGAGGAGGGGTTTTTAATGGAGAAAACACATTATTTGGAGGGGGTAGAGGTAGAGGTAGAGGTGCAGAAGGAGGTAGAGGTGCAGATGGAGGAAGAGGTAGAAGAGAAATAGGAATCTCTTTTGGGTTCCCTATAATTGATGAAGAAACCAATACAACCATGAAAAACATTTCACCCTCTATACTTCCAAACTTCTATGGACTTAAAACTGAAGATCCTGAAACTTTCTTATTTGAATTCTAAGTTTTGTGTAGAACTTATGAATACTTACAAGATGCTAAAAAACTGAAATTATTCCCTTCAACCTTCAAAGGAGCAGCATTGAAGTGGTTTATGAGCTTGTTCAACAGTTCTATTAGGACATGGGAAAACATGAAACAAGCATTTCTAGAGAGGTATTTGGATTATTGTATTCCAGTCAATCATAAGGAGGAAGTGTTTAAGATGCAACAAAAAGAAGATGAAAACTTGCAAGATTTGTTGGAAAGATTTCATTACAACATCAAAAGAGCAAAAATGGAAAACTTAGATCAAGACACCTTAAAAGCTCTTTTTTTGAAAACAATTAGGGATGAATGGTTGGATATACTTAACATGATGGGAAAATGGGATATATCACAGCTCACATTACCTGAAATATCTGAGTTATGTATCAACCTTTCAAGAGGGAAATCTAAAACTGTCAAAGGTCCAAGAGATCCACGTTTCGCAAGAGCAAGTAAACCTCGCTTCAGGACAGTAAGTAGATCGTAAATAGGACATATGCTCGATGATTTTAACCGACATCTTAGGGAGTCTTAGTGAACAACACACCCTTAAGATACAAAACAAGCAAAAAGATGAATCTGATGCTCTTGGCAATCTTTTGTCCCAAAATGTAGAAAGAACATGCTCGCAGAGAGTTTCCTTTGATATAAAAAAGTTGTATAGAGACTCCGTGTCATTTTTTATGAAAACATGAGACTAAGAATTGTCCTTCTCTTCCACGTCTCAAGTCAGCTCTTCGTGAAGAAACTTACGCATTCCACACCTCTTAATTTTGTGTGTCTGTAAAGACCCCGCAGGACCCCAAACACAAGGATTCCATGATCAAATGTATAATCAACCTCCACCTTGGAATTCTTGGCAGCAACCTTGGCCTCAATTTCAAAATCAATCTCAAGCTTGGGCACAAGGATCACAAAGTCCCTATGGAAGATACTCTCCATACTATCAGTATCCACCATACCCACATTTTTATCCTCAAAATCATCAACAAAATTTTCCTCAAAATATTCAACAAAATTTTCAAAAAAATCCTCAACAAAATCATCAGAACCTACCACATCAAAATCAACCACTTCCATTACCATTCCCTAAAAAATCAAATCAATTGTCTGCTCAACCCATACCAAACCCTAATAATAAAAATCCTCAGAACACATACATGATAGAAGGCCAACAGTTTCCAACTTATTTAATTACTCCTTTAGACCTTAGTGATGTTCAACTTAGTTCTGGAAGAATACTTGAAAAGAAACCTTACGTGATCTACAAGAACAAGATAACTCTGAGGAAGACTCTCTACGGGTGAATAAAAGTCTTGAGGAAGACACATCCTTTCCAAACACTGAAAAATTAAAGCAAAAAGATCAAATAAATTCAACTCCTGTATTAGAGAAACCATCTACATCTACTTCTATACCTCCCTTTCCGGAAAGATTACAAATTGATAGAGGTGTAGAAAAACAAATCATGGTGCTAATTATGATTTCTTAGATGTGTTTGAGAAATGTTTGCATTAATTCATTATTGCAAGCCAAATAGGGAAATCCCAATTTTAGCCAAAACAATGGCAAGGAGTTGAGTATCAAGACAACAAGAAAAAGAATAAGAGAAACAAAGAAAATTCAAAGCCCAGTAGGACATCTCGAGACATTATGATGGGCAAGATTGCTATTCCAAAGTATCTTGACCCGGAAATCCAGTTGTCAAAATTCACATCAATGGAATTGAAATTAAATTACCTCATTGATTTAGGAGGCGGCAATTAATATCACTAAGGGTGACCAAATCATGAGACAAAATGAAACTTGCTAATCTTCTCTTTACACCCACAGCATGACACAATTAGCAGATAGATCTGTGATCAAACCTGATGGGGTAATAGAAGACATTCCAGTGTCCCTAGATTCTTGGGAGTATCCTGTGGATTTTATGATCCTAACTCCTAAGAATAATCTAGGAGGGCATCCTATTATATTAGGAATACCTTGGTTAGCTACAGTTGATGCTTTCATTAGTTGTAGATCCGGTGATATGTACATCTCTGATGGTAGTTCAACCAAGAAATTTACCTTGTATCCTCCAACAAAAACAATTACAGAATTAGATGATACTCAATGGATAGAGGATGAAGAAGACTTACAACCTCTCTTCACAATTTAAGAAATTAGTGAAGATAGCCAGATTATAAATACCTTAGAAAATTTTGAATCCTCTCAAACCTAAAACATGAATCATTTCAGAGGGATCCAATATTGAGTTTTTGTCATCAAAATGAGATGTCTCTTCATTCTATGGACAAATTTGGGCAGCTCCCCAAGAGGGTTTTCTTTGGAGACAAAACTTCTGAACATAAACAAGAACCTAGAAAAATCTCAACTTAAGAGAGTTAGTCAAAAAAGTATTAGAGAACATTCTTCTACATATACATGGAATGTATAGGCAGCAAAAGAGGGATAGCCCCAAGACTTGTACTCATCACATCTATATAGAGGCAAATTGCAAACCAATCGACGACCTCAAAGACGGATGAATCCAAATCTTAGAAATTGTTAAAGAAGAATTGAAAAGACCATTAAATGTTAATTTTATTTATCCTATTTCAAAATAGTCAGTGGGTTTCTCCTTTCGTAATTGTGCCAAAAGAAAATGGAAAATGGAGGGTGTGTGTTGACCTACAAGAGACTAAACAAAGCTACTCTTAAAGACCATTTTCCCCTACCTTTCATAGATCAAGTGTTAGATACATTAGCTGGCAAAAAGTACTTCTCATTCTTAGATGGGTTTAGTGGTTACAACCAAATCCAAGTAGCACTTGAAGATAAAGACAAAACCACATTTAGTTGTCCTTGGGGTACTTATGCTTACCGAGTATTTCCATTTTGATTATGCAATGCACCTGCAACATTCCAAAGGGCAGTATTAGGAATTTTTTCAGATCTAATACATGATTGTGTAGAGGTGTACATGGATGATTTTAGAGTTTATGGAAACTCATTTGAAGAAGCTTTAGAAAACTTGGAAAAAGTTTTAAAGAGATGTCAGGAAGCAAATCTTTCACTTAGTCATGAAAAATGTTTTATGATGTTTACTGAAGGTATTGTTTTAGGTCATCACATTTCAGGGGATGGGATTAGAGTTGATGAGTCAAGGTTGAAGTCATCTCTAACCTATCTATTCCAAATTTGTGAAAAGAGATGTTAGAGTTTTCTAGGATTTATAGAGATATTATCAGGAGATTTATAGAAAACTTCACCAAAATAGCATCTCTACACTCTTCAAATTACTCACCAAAAAGATTGTGAATTCAAATGGACTTCGTTGCCGGTTAGCTTTTGAAACCACGAAAACCAAAATTTCTGAAGCACCTATATTAGGACTAACGATTACCTTTTCATAAGCCCATGAGATGCCTCCCGATCCGACTCTAGGAGCGGTATTTGGGAGCATAAAGACTTGATTCCCTATGCCATCTATTATACCGGTAAAAATGACTCTGAGAGTTAAGCTATCATAACTGAAAAAGAGTTTTTAGTTGTTGTTCATACCATAAACAAATTCAGATACTATATAACAGGCTATAAAACTTTTGTTCACACAAATCGCTCTGTAATTAGATATCTAATGAACAAATCAATTACTAATGGCGAAGTCATAAGATGGTTATTGCTTTTACAAGAATTCAACATTACCATTCTAGATAGGCCTGGAAAACAAAACACGATGTGATTTCCTATCTAGACTCCAAAATATCAAAAGATGACACTCTCGTTGAAGATCGATTTCTGATGAATATCTTTTTGCAATCTCTACTCAAACTCCATGGACAACGATATTGCTAATTATTTGAATTTGAGAAAAAATTTCCTTCAATTATGAATGCAAGGGATAAAAGAAAAATCATTAATGATAGTGCAAGATATTCATGGGTCACTAATGAGTTGTACAAGACAGGTCCAGATTTGATCATTAGAAAGTGTGTTCGTGAAGATGAGATGCCTGAGATTCTCAAGGCATGTCATGATGAATCTTGTGGCGGACACTTTGCAGATAAAAGGACAACCTATAAGATCCTTAACTTAGGATATTATTGACCATCCTTGTTTAAAGATGCTAAGAAGTATGTCAAAAGGTGTGATAGTTGCCAAAGGGTAGGGAAACCTTCTCCTTTAGGTGAGATGCCATTACAACCTCGGGTACACATTGAACCTTTTGAAAAATAGACTTTGGATTTTGTAGGACCTATTATTCCTCCATCAAGACAAAGAGATATATATTAGTTTGCAGTTATGTTACTAAATGGGTAAGAGCTAAAAAGCCAAGACATTACTTGTTGCTAATGAAGCATGCAAATGCAGTTACTTTTTCTTTTTGAGGATATTTTTACTCGTTTTGGTGTCCCAAGGGAAATTGTTACGGATCAAGGAGCTCAATTTACATCAAAGCTAGTGGAACAAATGATGGAGAGACACAAAATTAGACACAGAAAATCTACTCCGTATCATCCACAAGCAAATGGTCAAGTGGAATGTACTAATAAGGTCATTGAAGGGATCCTAACGAAGACTGTTCATTTGCATAAAAGAGATTGGGTAGATAGGCTTCCTAAAGCCTTGTGGGCCTATAGAACTACATGGAGGAGCACAACAGGCCATACTGCTTATGAACTTCTTTATGGGAAGCAAGTTTTGTTTCCCATAGAGTGCCAGATTCAAACTTTCAAAATGGCGGTTCAGCTAGGACTTGATCTAACAGAGGCACAAAGCATAGGCTGGAGCAAATTAATGAATTGGATGAGATCGGACAAGATGCGTTTCGAAAACAAGTCTAGTCCAACGGCAAAGGGCTAGATGGCATGACAAGTACATCATAGAGAAGAAGTCGAAAGAAGGTGGCTTGGGCTCTCTTGTTTGATTCAAAATTGAAGTTTTCAAGGTAAATTTCAAACACATTGGCTTGGGCCATATGAAATTGTTGAAATTTTGACAATGGGCTTGATAAAAATCAGGACAATAGATGAAGAAGAGGTCACTTTTCTTGTGAATGGTCATAGATTGAATCTGTATCATAAGCCACTTTCAAGAGAAGAATTTGTCAAGAAGTTCCAGAAAAACAGTGATGTGAAGTTAGTGAACAAGAATCTTTCTTCTTCATCAACTTAATTGAATTTTCTGAAGTCATTTTATTGAAAAAAATAAAACAAAAATAAAAATAAAGTATAAACATGAAAACTAATCACTGATTAGCATGTTTACTCTGATCAACGGCGCCGACTAGAGTCTCTCTGACACTCTAACTTTTCCATTTTGTTTTTGCAAGCAGCTGTTACAAAATCATAAGTTCAGATCCATTGAACTTATGATCCATCTCATTTCATTCCATTCCATTCACTTATCCATCCATACTCCATTTCATTCATCCATTCATACTTTACTTCATTCCATATTCCATTCATCTCATTCCATACTCCATCCACCTCATTTCCATGTCAAAATTTAAAGTTTGATGTCTTGCTGCAAATGAATAACAAATGTCATGGATTGCAGGGCAGTTCTTATGTTCTTCCACTCCATTTCATAAACTGAATCCATTCCATTTCATCATCCACTTCATACATATCATGTCTCATCATCCATCTTCATTCATTCCATATAACATCTCACTTATATCCCAAACCACTCCATTCCATGATTAAAATGCTCTACAGGTACATTCTGCAGCTTAACAGACATTCTGCAGTTGATCAGACTTTCCGTAGCCAGCCAGTCATTCCGCAGCTACAAATCCTGAAGGCATTGATCAACAGACATTTGAATTGCAACAATAAGATCCAGTGTATCCATGAATAAGAAGAATCAAGAAATATTATGAAGACTCTTCCAAAGGAGAACAAAGAAGACAAAGACCACAAAAAGTAAATGAAAGCAGAGGTAACAATTTTTCATTATAATGAAATTTCATAAAGTTTAGCATAGTTTTAGTTATGAATTATTTGAAAAGGTTATTTTTATTATTTTTATTGATCATGTCCAAAATACCCTCCACAAAATTTGGATTAAAATCTCTCATTTCAAATTCTATACCCGACATCATTTAAGCGGTTAAAATGGCTGAAGTGTTTGAATTCCTCACGTCACCCAACCAAATCATTCAATGATTATTTTATTTTCCGTTGTAAAAATATCTGCCATATTTTCAATCATTAATTCGTTTCCTCCACCTCACTCCATTACCTCATTCCGTAACTACTTCCATCACTCCATTCTGTAGCCGGCCCTTCATTCCGCAAAACAGAGATATCCTTCTCACCGTGAGCAGAGCAAAGGGTATATCAGTTTGAATATCAGAGCACTATCACTGTGAGCAGAGATTGAGCATTATCACTGTAAACGCAGAGGTATAGTAGTGTTGAATTTGAAGCCATTTTCCACCAAGAGGCAGAGGTATATCAGTGTGGGAATTTTAAGCCATTTGCCACCAAGAGACAGAGGTATAGCAGTGTGGGAATTTGAAGCCATTTTCCACCAAGAGACAGAGGTATAGTAGTGTGGGAATTTGAAGCCATTTGCTACCGAGAGATAGAGGTATATCAGAGTAGAATTTGAAGCTGTTGTCACTGTTAACCAGAGGCATATCAGTCCAAAGTTTTATTGTCAACCAAAGGCATATCAGCTCGAAGTTTGAAGCTGTGGTCACTGTCAACCAGAGGCATATCAGTCCGAATTTTGAAGCTGTTGTCACTGTCAACTAGAGGCATATTAGTCCGAAGTTTGAAGCCATTATCACCAAGAGTCAGAGGCATATCAATTCGAAGGTGAAAGGTATTGTTTCAGTGGGCAGAAAGAGTATTGACTTGAACATTGAAGAAGCAATTATGGGTCTTATTGTAAGAACCGAACCAATAGGTACAAAATACCTAGAAGGCTACCCTCAATGTAAAGAAATGTTGCAACAGGTAGGATGGCTACAATTTCTGGAGAAATTTAATGGCTTCCACAAAGAAGCCACTAAAACATTTGCAAGATCATTTCAAGGAGCTGAAGTTCAAGTGGGAGATGTTAAATTCACTGTCAATGAGGTTTTCATTGCAGAAGCTACAGGGTTGCTTAGAAATGGGGAGAGATGGTTCAAAAACAGAGAATTCCATCATGAAACCTGGAAGCAAATTCTAAAATCACCAGGTATGGATATCACTGTGTTTAAGAAAGGAATTCCAAGTTCTGCATTGAAAAATAAGTGGAGAAATATATTGCTTATTCTTCAAAAATTTATTACATGTGAGGGTAGATATGGCACATTTTATGTTTACCACATTAGACTGATCATGCATTTTCAGGAGGAGGAGTTAAACCTACCCTATTTCTTGCTTCAAAGCTTGAAAAAGATGGATTCTTGTGTTCAAAGAAGGGTCCAATTCTTAGAGACCACTCTATACCATCATGGCCTGGTCAAGATTTTAATTGAACATCATTTAGCCAAAACAAATGATACTTGGGAAAATTTCTTGATAAGAAATCATTTTGAAGAGCCAAAAGAGCCCTCACCTGAACCACAGCCTACAAAGAGAAGTAGAAAATGGAGAGCCTCAAAGATTGAAATTGACAAAACAGTCCAGGAAAGTAGTGAGGAAATCATCTCAGAGAATTTAACTCAAATCAAGAGACAACTTAAGAAAGAGAAGGTAATCAGGAAATCTTCCACAGAGAAAGGAGAGGGATCTTCCCAGCCAAGAAGAAGCCATAGACTAAAGGGAAAACTAAGGAAAACTCAGATCAAACAAACAGGGGTGATAAATATAGAAGATGAGGAAACATCTATTAAAGAAGATGTTGAAGAGGATTTTTATGAAGGAACCCCTGAAATTGACCCTGCTCAGCAAGAAGTTTATGATTATGTTGAAACTTTGGAAAGGAAAGCTTCAGAGAGTAGAGAGAGAACCCCTAGTCCTCCACTATCCGAAATAGATGTGTTAAGAAGGGATAGGTATGAGCTGGAAATACTTAATAGACACATCAAAAATGAGAATGAAATTCTGAAGGAACAAGTCAAGCTCAAAACCGATATGAACTCAACCTTATCTCTACATATAGACAAAGTGGAAAAGGCTAATGAAAATTTGAAGAAGAGGAACAAAAAGGTAATCAGGGCACTTACCAACTTAAGGTTCAAACTTGTCATCAGAAAACCCAGAAGATATTTAGCTTCCAGGCAAAGGAGAAGGAGAGGATTAGATGTTCTTGCAGAAGCCTCTGAGTTTATAGGATAAGTTGCATGAGGACATGCAAGAAGTCAGCAGTGGGGGTATGTTGAGCCTCAATATTGTGCTTTATTTCGTCTTACTTTACCTCATTTTCCTTTGTCCATTGCTATTCCAGACCCAATTGATCAATGAATTTAGTTAAAATTACTTTTAGAATGATTAACATGACTGACTTGCTAAGTTTTGTGATTTTTTTCATTGTAATGCATTTTGACCGGAACTAGCTGCAGAATGCAGACATTCCGTAGCTAACCGGCAATTCTGCAGCTGTCTTCACGTTTGGGTATGTTCCAGGTGGCCTCTCAAGAAAAACTGCATATGGGTATATTCCACGTCATGTCTACATTGTTCGTTGCTCACCATGAAGGAAAAACCGAATTCTAGATATGGTTTTGGTACGTGGGAACACATTTAGGAAGGCAGACTTCTAATAGGACTGTCTTAGTCCAGATGTCCTTTTCCTTTTTACGCAGCCACTTCAAGAGTCCTAATGTGATTTCGATAAGGAAATACAATGATCCTGGAATTGTTGCAAGTCTTGTTATGTAAATTTGTTATAAAAACACTTGGGAAACCGAGAGCTAGGCTAGATTTTGTTCTAGATTTTGCTTAGATTCTGTGCTACATTTCTGAAGACGCAGATTGCTCTGTTCAAGTTATTTCTCCTTTAATGAAGACGACATTATTGTTTTGAAAGCGTTGATTTGATTTGGAGTTAGATTCCGTCTGGTGGTAGAGGGCCCCTGCCTCCTGCACGGTTTTACTTGCGTAATTTAGATAAGTATCTTAGTTGTCTTTACGTTTTTGAAGTTTGAATTCGTAGTTGTTTTCATTAGCCACTATAGTTATACTCGTTCTAAAAACTCTTCCAAAAGAAGAAGCTCTTCCAAAAGATTATGATAATGAATGGGAAATGGCTATAGTGTTGTAGGATTTAATTGCAATCTCTTTTGTTCACCATCACAGTTATACTTATGCTAAGTACTCTTCCAAAAGAAGAAACTCTTCCAAAAAATCCTTATAATGTCTTAAGCATGATTGTGATCCTGAACGTTTCAGTTGTGTGTTTTCACTAAGTATCATAGTTGTTCTTGCTCTTAAAATGCTCTTCCAAAATATCATAATGATGGGTAGGAGATAGCTATGATATCTTAGTTTTTCATTGCTTTCAGTCTTTATGTTTGCATTTGCACTGAATTGTACAGTTAGGATTGTTCTAATAAACTCTTCCAAAATACCAATCATGATGGACAAACAGACTGTATAATTCCATATAATAATGCATGATAGCCTAGTTAGGATACTCTGGAGTCTAATTGCATTCAACTCATGCTCTGTTATTTTGTTTTGAGTTTGATAATGACTTCCTAGTTCAGCACTGTTTTAGACTAGTGATATCTTAAGTTCAGTTTTAGCTTAACCCATTGCATTTGCACTCCACATTTAGTTATCATCCACTGCATATTAGATTACTTCAGTTTTTAAACTTAACAAAACAACCTTCATTATTTACAAACCTCTTCTTGTTCCAAATCTATAATTGATTCATAACCATATGAACAGAAGACAGTATCATTTCAAGGCCTGAGGTACTTTTGCAACTTCTTTACTACTTCATAAACAGAGCCTTTCCTCAAAAGACTACTTTAAAAATAAATCTATAACTCTTGGGCGAGGTTTAGTGATGATTAACTAAGTTGCAGAATAGAGTTAGGAACTAGTCTTAAAGTAGAGATCTTATGATGGTATCAATGTTTTCCTCCAAATATGCTTCAACAAATCTCTAATCATGGATAAAATGTTGCATCATTATAAGCTAGTTGTTTAATTTTTTAGTTAGGAGAATTTGCATACTTAGCTGACCATTTCTCAAGCTCTCTGTCAAAATACCTTTGATGAAAGAATTGGACAAGTTGAGTTTATGTTTTGAGTCATTTGTTTAAAATTCATTATCAAGCTTTGTTTCTACTTAGTCATAGTTTAGATTTGATTCTGTTTCAATATTTGCAATTGCATTTGTCATTTGTCATCAACCAATTAGGCTTCACTCTGTTTTTAATCATTAGCTTCTTTCCACTAGCTTTCTAGTCATTTTCCTTGTGAACATAAAACTACCAAAAGACCAAAAACATCATAAATCATCACAAAAGACCAAAAACATCATAAAACACTAAACACAACGCATTAGGAAACAAGCACCTAGGTACATATAGTACACTTCACTTCAGCAGTTTACCAACCCTGGTTGACAATTAAATGAACTCAATTTAGGAGACTAGATTGAGACCAAACACTAAGTCCTATTCCTAAAGTCCTAAACACCAAAGCTAAGGTGGAAGATGAAATTATGTAATGGTGCTAAGACCTAAACCCTAGCAATAATCCTACGTTTCAAAGTTCTAGCACAAAAGACATAACCTAGGTGTAAAACCTTAGAAATAAGCCTTTCGGGCCTAAACAGTAAAACCTTTGTAATAAAACTTTATAATAAAGTTTTAAACCCATAGACCTAACTACAACAAATAATTCACGTCGGAAGCCTAACCGTTACCATGTGAGCAAGTGTAGGAGAGCCATGATGGAAATGTTAGTTAATCGTCAGCCTGGAACCGTGTCAGAGCCTTAAGCTTGTGAACAGGGTAGTAGAAACCACATCAGAAAATGTCAAGCAGACTGCACGCACACTCTAACTACGGAACTAAGCTGCAACCGTCGGAGTTAGGGTTATCACATTGGCAATGTTATCTGCCAGCTGACCGTAACCGCCGGAGCTGACTGCAGATGTAGCCTCCTAAAGAGCTGTCACATGTTAACCATCCGAGTTTCACACTGTTATGCTAACTTCTAGGGGTTATGTATATCATAAAGTTTTAATTTGGGTTTTGCGCTAAGGTTGTAATTAAAACACCTTATCCCTAATACACTAGGTGTCACCATATCAGAAGACCAAGACCCCAAAGTATTTAGTTTCTCAACCACCTGCTAAGTTTAGCTTCAAGGAGTTCGAAGACCTGGCTTATAAAAACCATGACATTTTTCTTCCATGACACACGAGTGATTTTGTATTCAGATTAGGAGTGAGAGAGGCAGTTTTGTTTTCAGTGTTTCTTGGTCATCCAGAGGCAGATTTGAGTGCAGAGACAGGCGTTGGAAAGTTGAGAGAGAGAGAGCATTATGTTGTCAATGACTAGAGGTGCCTGCGAGCACATTCAGTTTGGTGTATTTGCTGTGTAAATAATTCCTTGGATCAATCCTAATAAATAATACGCTCATCTTGAAAGTAGACCTGGAGACGTAGTCCACCAGGGACGAACTCCGTAATCAATGTTTGCTATCTCTTCTCTGTGTTCTTTGCTGTATTATTATTATTATTATACTGATGGTTTAATTCGTAAATGATTTAAATTTCCTTCAGTATTCCACATTAAGCAGTTCAGTTAACAATCAATTCACTAATGGCAACTAATCAATACTACCTCAACACTTAGTAACAATCAAATTCAGGTCAGTGCTGGCTCTCCGTAGACTCTAAGTGGGAGCTTGGGTCCCCTGGAACCTCGCGATTATCCATACCTCAGCCAAAACCACCACGCCAAATCCGATCAAATTCTCTCGGCATACATGCGCCCTCCTCTTCTGCACGATGTGTTAGGCTGCCACACCAAGTTTCCTCAATTCCTTTTGCCCTTGAGACCCACGCTCCACCCGTACACCCTCGACTGAGCTTGTCACTGACTACGTCCTGAGTCCCATAGACGAGGGACACAAGACTGCCACTAGTCTTCACACTGTCATCCAGGGAAGTGCGAAATCTCCACCACCCACAAATATCTATTGCAGGAAAGCCAGACTGCTCCGCAAGCCCAAGGAAAAACCATCCAGGGGTGGGGCCAGAGAGGGATTGATGATGTGTAGTCTCTATATTTTGAGCAGGAGCCCAACCTGCAAACCCAAATCTCTTGTTGAAAAAATGTCCTCCACTCTGAATTCACCGCCACCACCCTCATCCTTCTCCTGGTGCAGCGCATGTGTTCTCGTCCTGTTGCCAGGAAACCTCCCAGCTCCCAACCTCTCACCACCACTGCCAGATGGTCCTATCACCCTTATCGTCCCAGGCTGGTGGAGCTCAAGCCAAGGCTTGAGAGCCAATGAATGTTATTCTACATAGACTACTGCATCAACCTTCACCATCTCCCACGGAAATGAAATGATTTGAGCAACGTCCATCCCGCGTTTAACCATAAACCAACTTGTCATGAGAATTCCTGTCCCGAGGCTCTTTACCACTCACGCATGAGAGGGTGGTGAGTCAGCAGACACGTGGCTTGGGACCAGGCTGGTCTTAACTGCCCCCCTCCCACTTGTCCTAGTGATTGGACACCCCCAACGGGGAGTTTTTTTTTTTTTTTTTAAACACACCCATTGACATCAATAAAAAATTATTTCTTCAACAATATACTACTTTGTTATTGATGGCAACAATCTCCTCATATGCTGCTCCCTCTATCATCATGATACTCCCCCTGTCATATTATCTCCCTTTGACATCAATAGCAAAGAGATGCATGAAACATAATATCAAGAAACCCGAGTACAAACCCACTCTTTCTTTCTGAATCCTCTTCTACAATAGATTCTCCATGTTGCATATGGGTTCTCTAGCCTCAATTGTAGAGGTCGCTAGCTCCTGCAATAAAGTCCTCACACTATTTTTTGTAATAACATATTTTCCTCTTAGATGAGCATGATTTGGTTCTTAGGGTCCACAACCTCATCCAATGTCTTGAGTGAAAATGTGGATGAATGGTTTGACTTCTAGAATAATAAGCTTCCATTATTTTTTCATATGAGTTTTTTTCCTAGTACATGATGATACTTGTCAAAATTTAATATATCAACATGATTAAGGTTGAAAAAACTAAATTGTAGACTTTCCAATAACACCTTGTTCAAGATGGTCTATGTTTTCCATCTATGAGCATTCCAATGGTCATATTTTATATCATATATATGATAAAATTTTAAGTCTGTTTTTTTTTTAATTACCTTTGTTTGCTTTATGACCAGGTGAATTTATGGTGCAAGAAATACTATTAAGTTTATCTTACCTTCAACCCTAAGCTTATCAACCATATTTTGTATAGCGACCATGTAAAAATTTTAAAAATTGCATGTGTTTCCTCCATAGAAACAAACAATATTTTCATGCCATATTTTACTACTAGAGTTTCCAGATGTCCTTGTAGAACTAATTTATAGAGAGCTGTATGCATTCTTCCATTCTTTCCATGCAAGTAGAGCTATCCCATATCCATCACAATTTAATTTATAAGATATATATATATATATATATATATATATATATATATATATATATATATATATATATATATATATATATATATATATATAAATACTTTTATGTTTAGTACTTCTTGTTAAAGTTGAGCAACTAAAATTGAATATGCACTTTCACCATTTGAATTTTTAACTCCTGCCAGCCCTGCTACTATCTGCATCAAATACATAGTATGTTGGAACAATGGTTCTACAAATTTAATATTTTTGTTGTTCATGTATACTTCAATGTCTACTAAAATTTCCTCACTTTGTAGATTTACTTTCTCATTCTTTATGAAATATATCATCCAAATGGTTCGCACTTGCATTACTTATTCTTCAAGTAAACTTGTCCCATCAGAAATAATTTGCTGAATCAAAATTGGTGAAAAATTGCATGACCTTAAAGTTGCACCATCACCTGAAAGTGATGCTCTTTCTTGATGGTAACACCAATAGGCATATGAAAGTCACACTTTAGACATATTTGGACACAAAAGTGTAGATGCTTTAATGGAAGAATCAACCACCTCCTCAACTATCAAGTTGTAGTTGCCAACTAATATCCAACCATTTTCCCTAGAAGAGGCTCCCTCATCCAAGTTAGTGGCACTATCATTTCCTTTAAACTTGGGGTTATCTAAACTCATTTTTGGGAGTAAGTTTGGCCAATGTATGTCAGGATAATTTTATTTTAACCAAAGTGACAATTTCACACATGCCTGTGTCTTCAACATATTGTCATATGCAAAATTAGATAAGGTAGAAAATGGTATATGATACTCCTATATTATTCTCACCCCAACCTTTATTGTATTTGTTTACATCATATTTCTTCCAAAGCTCATTCTACTAATATCATTTCAATAACACACAAGAATTCGTCACAAATGGATGGAACTCAAAATTTGGTCAATCATAATTAAATTTTTCTTACATGGTGTCTTCAAAAACAAATTAGGATGTTGTAGCGATCAAATCCCATTACCCATCAACTTCAGCTCAATAGGAATTACATGAGAACATGTTTGAACTTTCTAGGTCATTTCCAAAGTCCTTAGTCAAAATAACTGCCATCTTATAACCCTTCATCCTCATTTTGACCTCAACACTTTAATGGCACCACCCAAATGTATCTTAACAACATTGATTTCAGAATAAGATCATGATGACTTCCAAATGATGAGATGAATGTCAAAATAAACACATGAAGTTTCAACAAATCTTAGCTTATGCCATCTATATATTCATATTAAGGTAATAATTATTGATTAGGATAACATACTTTCGACATTATTTCATCATGGAAAGGTTGCATAGAAGTGATGAACTTTATTAATTTAGAATATGATCCTGAGCAAGCATAGCTAATTCATGATTCTCTGTCTTTAGTTCTACTTGTTTTCTTCTTGAAATTTGGTTAGGTTTTACAAATAAAAAATATTTTCTTAGGAACCCATTTCATGCCACTTCTGTAGTCTCGTGCCATATGTCCAAAATTGCAACGTTGATAAAATTCTAGATTGAAATTGAATGGTAGAGAAACTAAATTGTAATAGCCATTGATAATTCTATCTTTTCTGTTTGTAGGATTTATTTTAGGGTTTTGATGATAAAATTTTCAATTATTATTGCAACATGCTCTATATTCTCTAGATTTATTACCGAAATTAGTGCATCAGTAACAATAACTTGAAAATATTCTTATGTACGTGGATGAGTGACATTCTATTTAAAATATTTTGAAGTTGTTCTTCCTTGGAGGAGCGTCAAACCTTTTACAATCCTTACTGCTACTTGCATTGTGTATGAACCCTTTGAAATCATCTACATAACTCCTTGATGAAGCGATTCTACCAAACTCACATTTTTTTCTTTCACTATTTAGAGCTCTAAAGGTTATGGCTCTTAGGTTTTACCTTGGTTTTTATTTTAGGTGATTTAGGGATTTCATTATATTTGCATGAAGTCTCACTTGTATATCCAATGCCTGATTTTTCAAATGGTGGCATTTGGCAATTGAAGATGTTGTCTAATACTTTTTTCTCTTTATATTCTTGTGTAGCTTGTCGACTTCATTCCTCAAGGAAATGATCTATTCTTCAAGCCTTGTTATAAAATAATTAATGAAGCAATGAAACACATACAATATTGCGTAAACACAAAAACATAAACACATAAAACAAGAGCAACACAATATATGTGGTTCACCAAATTTGGGCTATGTCCACAGGGAAATAATTAGTAATTATTTTTATATTATCCAAAAAAATGAAGAGATAAAACCTACAATAGATCCATTGTAATTTTCTCTTCTCTCTCACATAATCTCCTCTCTCTTTATTTCTCAAAATAATCATCCACAATCGCAATACAATTCCCTCATATAAAATGAGAGTTTCCTTCTAGGGAAAAAATCTCTAAATTAACATAGCTTCTACCTTCATATCATCCACCTAATGATAGACCCAAATGTACTACGAAATTGGAATATTTTACAAGGAAAATTTTCATCTATTTTTAGCTTTGGGGGCGAAACCATCTTAGGGGGCCTACTAGCCCCCTGACCCTTGTGAAGGGGACAAGTCCTCCCCCCCGCATGGAGGGGTGTACTATGAATCAAGAAGATAATCAGGTTCCACACCCAAAAATCCTCTCAAAATTTTCTTCTTTCTCATTAGCTGGATCTTCATCACCTCTTTTTCTCTGTTTTCTTCTTCTAATTGAACCTTTGGGGAGTTGAATTCTTCTTCATGTCTCCTTTCTTATTGATGCAATTTTTCTTCAAGATTGCTAAAGTCCTTAGATATTTCTTCTTCTTGGAGCTTTAGGAGAACAATTTATTCCTTTATACAACCAAGGTCTAGATTATTTTCTTCAAGCTCTTTATTTTCTTTGCTCAACCTATTTATTTCTCCTAGAGAAACCATTAATTTCCCTTCAAGGATTAATTCAAATATTTCTTCAATGTATTTTTCATCTTCATTACCTTTCATGTTTTTTTTTTTTTTGAACTTACTCTTCTACAACAAAATTTTAACTTCTACAAGGTTTTGACCCCGAATGAGGACTTCAATACTCAAATATAAATCGAAGATCCAATTTAGTTTCAACGAGGCTCCAAACTATTATGAGGACTCCAATCCTCTAGGGTTCCAACTCTCTCAATTTACTTCAATCCTTCAAGTTGGATTCAATACTACTTTAAGACTCCCAAAATATTCTTTAACAAGTCTAGAGATATGTCTCCAACAAAAATATTAACAATTTCTCCATATAATCTCCATGGCATGCTTCTAGAAAGCTTCCAAAGTTTGCTCCAAATAATTCTAGAAACTTTGCTCAAAATTCTTCAAGTTTATTCCATAAATATCTTCAAGGAACACTTCAAGTCTACTCCATGATATGCTCCTAGACTTCTTCTAGTGCTTCTTCAAAATTACTCCAAAATATATTCAATATATTCTTTAAGTATGCATTCTCTAGGACAACTTCAAATAGGCCTCAAACCATCCTCCAAGTCTGCAATAAATAAATCTACAAGTATGCTCAAGGAGGGATGCTATAAGGGACCTCAACAACTGCTACAAGAATTCTCTAGTAGGATATTCCAAAATATCTGTTCTAGGATTATTCAAGTATGTAAGTAATCTTCATGGCTTTCTCCACATTTTTCAGAAGTTGGCCTACAAATATTTTTAATGGAGATCTTGAAGAATAAGTACAAAAGGATGCTTCAAATGAAGACTGAGTTCTTCCCTTAAACAAAAACCTGGGTTCTGCTCCTAAAAAGGGTCCAAGATTATGAAAAGACAGGTTCTGTTCTAGGTTTAAAATTTTTTCTCCAGGATTGCCGAAATTTCAGAGCTCCGCAGTGACCAAGTAACCAAAAATAAGAAGGTCAAATTTCTAGTGCCTCAGGTCTGAATTGCAGAGCATAAATAAGCCGAAACTGTGGCAGAGATTTGAATTTCCATAATGCTGAAGAATCTTGTTGAAATGTGTCACAGATCTGAGTTTCTTTCCATAGGTTGAATCAAAAGGTATAATATTTCCACAGGTTCGGGCTTCAGTCCATAGGTTTGAAACTATGTTATGAGGAGCCTACAATTTAGGGCAGAAATATGATGCTATAATGAGGCCAAAAATTATACAAGAACATGACGAAACTCTGCTCAGATGAAGGCCAAAAATCGTGCTCAAATGTCTACTCAAGGTGAAGGTATAGGGGTCAAAATTTTCCTCCATAAGATATCTTCCAAAATGATCATAAAACATAGCCCAAAGCCCAAATGAAATTAGAAAAACCTAAGACTGTAACCAACAACCGAATTCCCAAATATGTTTTTCACTTTTTCCATAGGCTCATGAGATATGAACCTTTATCTCTTCTCAGCTTTGAGTTCCTCTTATCTCCTTTCTTGGTTGAATTAGGTGAACGAAATGGAGGAAGCATAGATTCTATTTATGCTCGCTTGAACATGTTCTGAATAGACACATCTCTTGGGTAGGCCAACTTATGTGGGCCGACCTGTCAGGGGCTAAATTAGGGTTTTTTTTCAGCCTTAAAAAAATGATTTCTATTTAACAAATATGAGTTAAAGGGAAAGTAAATACTCATTGGAAAGGGCTTGGAGTCCTGTTTCATCCTATGTTCTTTTTATCTACATCAACACACCCTCTGACATCAATAACAAATTATTTCTTTAACAAAGCCTCTTTCTAGAGGGACGTTTGTGTACTTTTGGGACAAGCTTGGGCTCATGAAGAGTGCCTCTCTGATTGAAAGGGAGAGATGATGAGACACCATTATGAATGTACATTCTCCCCGTGTCTTCACAACCTTGGTTGGAGAATGGTTTGATATTCTCCCTGTGTCATTAAGACCTTGGTTGGAGAATGGTTTGAAAATTTAGATAGCATCATGGAATAACATTCTTCCTATGTTTTTATTACCTTGGTTGAAGATTGGTATGATGGATTGGCATTCTTCCTGTATTAGTTTGACCTTTATTGGAGAATGTATGTTAGAATCCATTCTCCTTATGTCACTTTGACCTTGGTTTGAAGAATGGTTCAACATAGGACATACTCCCTGTGTCTGTTCACCTTGGGTCAAGTATGATCCCAAAGGCTACTCAGTTGAGTTGGAGCCTACCAACATCATGCTCATATATCTTTCTAGAGTGAGCTTGTTTATCATTGATGAGGTCTATGGTGTTTCACCTATATTATGACTATAGTTGTTTGATGGTGAACTGCGAATATGTTGATGCAGGTAATCATGATATTGATAATGATGCTTATCTTAATCTTGATCTTTCCTTGGAGAATATACTGACTTGAGAACATCTTGACAATCATTATGAATATGTCCATAGCTAAGAGGGAGGGTTGAATTTTGCAGCTATGGTTGGTATTCATATTAATATATTTTTAACGTTGATATTTATGTAAATAATGTTCTTCATGCTCAATTTTTTATTTTATTTTTCATATATTTATCAAAACAAAAATACAAGGCATGTTCTTTGTGACCATGTCAAAAACAAAATTTTAATATTAGTTTTTGGCTTCACAAGTTGTCCAAATGAGCCCTCAAGACATCAAGTTGGCCCAACCCTTCATGGCACCCATTTGGCCTATTGATCACTATATATATATATATATATATATATATATATATATATATAAGTCATTTAGAGTCTTCTCAAGAACATTTTATTTGATCATCAAGTAATAAATTCTTCTAGCCATAAGAAGGAAATTAAGGAGAAAAATGAAGAGCATATCAAAGTAATTAAAGTACAAGAAGAATATCAGTGAATGGGTCAAAGGTATGTGGTTTTTATCTGTAATAAAGAACCAAAGTTTCTACGGTGAATAATCCATTAAAGGATCTGAAGTCTTGTGATCATTCCATGTGCTAATGAGAAAGAAGTTTTGTGGTTTTACTATGTGCATGGAGGCTGAAACTCTGTGATATCTCTTTGTTGTCAAGATCAAATTATTGTGGAATTTAGGTCAAATTTTTCATAGCTCTATGCAGTCCCCTGGTTGAGTTGATTAAGGCGTATTGAGGAGGGCTTGACTTGGTCTCTTGGTGGATATGTTTTCTCGTCAATTTGTGTTGAATTTGATGTATCCTGTTGAATTTATTCTCTAAGGAAATATTTGCTATGGTTTCCCCCATGTGAGTTTTCACAGGGTAAATATGTGTGTTATTGTGTGGTTGTCTCTTTATGATCCTCATGGCATTTTTTTTTAATGTTTATCTCCTGTGTAATTGCTTTATGATTGAAAATATCACAAGAAAATAATTAAACTAATGGATATCACAAAAAGTAATTATCAACTTAGAGTTTGCTCTATATTTTTGATATCATGGATAAAAAACCTTAAGGAGCACAATAATATCACTAATAAAGTGATAAATTAGTCTAATACTATTCATGGAGATGAGGATTGAGATAGTAAAGATGTTAGTCATGCTGATAAGTTTGATGATAATTTTTTTTATATTTTTTAAATATTTATAATCTTTAACTATATTAAAATGTTCCATAAAAAATGTAACCTTTCATGTTGAATGATACCAACCTCTTTAGTTTCATTGTTCTATATGATTTTCCATGCAAGGGTGTTCACATATAACACAATTTTCAAACAAGTTAGTCATCAACCATATAACAAACAAAATGAAGGTCAATTTGATCAACATTTATCTTGAGATTGTACTAGCTTGTAAAATAATTAAAAAATATCCTAGGAGGATTAATTGGACATTTATTATGTAACATTTGACTATCAGTTATGTGAAATTTTAAATTGGGATGTTACATGACATATTTTTATTTTCACATTATATGGCATATTTATTGTTTCCAACCTCAAATTTATGTATTCATCTTTATATAATTGTTATAGTTTGGTGCTATGTCTGTTTTAAGGATTGAGCATGTCAACTAGTGTTTGGAGATGTTGCACATTTTAATCATGGTAGCTAGTTTGTGAGGGGATGATGGATTTTCTATGTTGAGTATCTTTCTTGGGTAGTGCACTAGAGAATAAATCATGGAAAAAATAAAAATAATGCAAATAATCAAAGGACACTGTCATATCAAAGTTTGTTCTATCATCCTGAATAATGCATTTTTTAAAAGGTATTAAATCATGGAAGGGTGTTTTTGGGTACTTGTAGGTAAATCATAGTCATTTTGACATGGGTATGTTTATGTATCTTTCATGTATCGATGAGGATAAAAAAGGGAATACAACTATGAAAATTAGTTAAGTTGAGGTGGATTTTGAAGGGAATGATAGAGATGTGGGGTGGCGCCAAATTTATCTATATCCATGTAAATCAATGATAAATTGAGAGTTTAGATGGAGGTGGCATAGTGACATGTTGTAAGGAGTATACAAAGAAGGGCATGATTCAAAAGTTTTCCTGGAAAGGGGTGAAGTTATTCTGATATTTGTTTCTAGAATGCATTACGGGAATTTTGAGGTCTAAAATGGGCCTCCTAAGAAAATTGTACAACTAAAATAAAATTTATAAGAACCAATAGGGTTCAAGATGATGATGTAAACCATGGGTTATTATTCAAAATTTTTGGAGTAAAAAGGTAAAATGATTAAAAGCTAATAAAATAATAAAACTACTTTTTCAACTTGTATTTCGAACTTATCTTCTTAAGGTTTTACTCAAATTTCGAGCGGAAGTACTTGTTGGATGAAAAATTTAATTCCTCATCCAAGGAGTACCCATTTTTCATACTTTCGATGGACCCTACTACACAAAAAATGATAAATACATTGAAAAACGTGATTACAATCTAATTTTTTCATGTATTTCTCATTTTTCGTGTAGCAGGGTCCATCGAAAGTATGGAACACGAGTACTCCTTGGATGAGGAATCAAATTTTTCATCCAACAGGTGTTGTCGCTAGAAACTTGAGTAAACCCATAAGGAGATAAGTTGAAAATACGAGTTGAAAAAATAATTCTTTCTTTTTTCCCTCTAAAATTTGATGATGTAATGTATTCTTATTTTATTATTTCCACTATTATTTTATAATTTCCTTAGGAGGACCATTCTATACCTCAAAATTTCCCTAATGGGAGGGGATAGTAAAGAGGAAACATAAAAAGCCTTGGTGTGTTACGATTAAGTAGGTATTAATGAAGTTGATTATGGGTCAAGATGTAGTGTTGGAAGAAGTGAAACTATACCAAGAAACAACACTAATTTATGAGAATTTGGACCAAAAAGGTTTGGAGGTGGAAAATTCAATATGTACTTATATTCATCTATTAATGAGATTATGGATTATTTTTGTGTTTTAGTGAACACATGATAATGGGAATATTCTAAGATATATATGGTATGGGATAGCTCGATATTATTTATTAAGGAGTGGAAACCTTTGTTTGGTCCTATGAGAGAGTGGGTGGATATCTAATCCCTTTGGGTGAAGCTCCATTTATTTCCTATGGAAATTTGGTTAGAGAGGGACCTATATTTGTTAACAACTTGGGTAGGATGGTGGATATTGATGAGAAAATTAGAAGAGTGGATAGAATATCCATGGCAAAAAATTGTAGAGATGAATCTATGTGATGGTATAGATATTCAACTGAGTGATAGGTTTTATAAACATGAGATCGGATATGTAAATATTCCATGTAGGTGTGTGTATGTCACACGTATGGTCATCCATGGAAGAATTTTTGAAACAAATTTATTCTCGATGAGAATAATATGAGTGATGTGGGGTTGGGGCATCATGTTAATATAACTTATTGTCAAAGAAATTTCTCAGTATCCAACTCAACCTTTCAATTCCAATACTTAGTCAATATACAAAGAGCTTTCCTATATTATTGTTAATTTTTTTTAAAGTCCTTGATTAAGGATGTTTAGTTGAGTCCAAAGAGATATTGTTGAGAGAGGTATATGAGGTGGATATGGGAAGGTGTGATGTATTTTAGGAAATGAATTATTATACTATTAAAAAGAACATAACCTTTATATATATGGATAAATATAATGGATTTATAATGGAAAAAATAAACACTCTTTAGTGACCCCACCATTGGAGGACTTGGATTAAGGGGTTGATTAGGAAGAGGAAACTAAAATCAATAAATATTTGGATGGCCAAGTTATTATATAACCACCTTCCTTTCACCCCCTTAAATTTTATTGGGATGAGGAAGGTGTTACTTTTTTGACTTGACCTCCAATTTTTTTTATAAACACGGGGGTTACCAAGAACCTCTAAATTTTGAAAATCTACAGAGTTTAATTATGATACCACCGTTGTGATTATCTTGCTGAGTCCAATGATATAGATTTTATCTCAATCTAAGTCATGGATCAAATTTTATTATTGTTATAAGTTTTGGCCAATTAAAAGAGGCCATGTGATCACATTACCCACGTGGCCTCTATTGGGCTTGCATGACCATGTCATGTCATCACTTAAGGGTCCATATTACTAGATCCATGGCATGCCATTGTGACTGATATTACACATTCTTGTCCACAACATATAAATATTTACCAAAAAATGGTGGTTGGAGATCTCTCGATGTGAAGAGTTCATCATTAGAACCATGGTCAGATCAACCAACTACTCATCACCCGCTCATCAACATGGTTAAAAAAGAATGAAAGGATATTAAGGGTGGGTGATGGCTTAGTGAATATGGTTTTGAAGTGGGAACCATGGAAAACTCGACCTAAATCCTAGCAAAAATTCTTGTTTCAAGTCAAAAGGTGTAAAGGGTCATGGCAGTGGGTGATATTCCAGGGCCAGGATTCCAAAGGTTGTAACAATGACCATATTGACTAGTATATCATCAACACACCCATTTATGAGGAGTTAAGGAACAAATGTTTTGGTGGAAAGTGGTGGTATGGTTCCATGCTGGAACCACATCATGCTAATTCTAATTCAAACCGTTAACTAAAGTGGGAATCGTTGGTTCATGTCATGTCAGTGTTAGGGTCTATTGACATTCCCATACATCTAACTCTTTTGGGATCCCAAAGGCCTAATGGGTTAAGCCCACTATCATTATGTTAGGTAAAATACCTACTCACTTGTATATTTCATAACCAATGGAAAATATCAACCCATCAGCCTTGAACTTCATACAAAAATATTCACACAACTTTCACGGGGATCTGATGGCCAATGGTAAGGTTTTGTGGAACTATCGTTCCACCTTTGGGTCAACATACCTCCTCCTTGCACATTTGTCCATCGAACCGTTATCATTTGACCTTCCCTGCTAAGATTATTCACTAAACCTCTCTGGTGGTTTGGTGGCCAAATAGAAGGGGTAATAATAAGCTGGGGTGATATCAAGGAGGAACTATGAAAAATTCCAAAGTTTGGTGGTTTATAGTACAAGGATGTAAATTCCAAACTTCTGAGCATGAGTATAAAAAGTGGGAAAGGCCCATATCGTCCAAAAACAACTATCCTAAAATAGAAGGGGAAAGACCCCAAATACCAGTTTTACACAATTTCAATGTTGTGCATGGAGCAATGGACCATTTTATCATGTTATGTTGGCCTCATGTTTTTAAATTCATCCAAGGAAATGTCAACTACTAGTTTGTCTAAACATGAAACTCACCGGTGACATGAATACTAAAAGAAAACTATAGCCTAACTATCAAGAATTACAAACCTTCTTGTGCAGGACAAACTATTATTTATAAATCAAGAATGTCAAGTAAATAAAAAGAGAGCATGATCAAATTGTTTATGACTTCCATCATGAAAATAACATTAACTAGCTCAAACGAGAACTTTATTCCACTATAAATAGACAATATAGTTGCAATTCACAAGGATTGAAGAAACCTTCATAATTCAAGCAATCAATACAACTATAAACCTGTAAGGTAACTTGTCAATCCTGAATTTAACCGTGAACTTTAGGCAATAAATTATAAAATTTTAAGGCATCTCGCAATCATGCATATGATAGTGAACTACTTAGTTCAAGAGTACAGTATATACTCATAAGCACAAAAGACAATTGGTTAGTTGTTAGCATAACCATGAATTTCAGGCATCCACTCATGAACATACAAGATTATGCATTAATCCTAAGCACATTGAATGTCATGGTATGTAATACAACACATATAAACACATATGCTTATCTGTGCGTGTTAAGGTGGCTGGAAACCAAAGGAGGGACTTGCACTCTCCACCCAACCATAGGTCAACTACACTGCAAATTTATTGTAACTAGCCTCCCTCAAGATGGATCCATAGTCTAAGGGGTTGCTTTCTCATGGATTTCAATAAACATATGTTTCTCTTTTGTTGTTCATATATATATATATGCACAACAAAAGAGAACCAGGGGTTGTTCATCAGTTGATGTTTTTTGTCCTAGGTTGGTCATTGATGTTCAAACTAATGTTTTTTCTTAACTGCCCCCACTTTCCTTGTCTATTCTCTCCCTTCTCCATGTGAGTCTCCTTTTTTCTAGGTAGCCATCCCACTCCTTTGATCCATGAGGGGGACGCGGATGGGCATAATCCTTTGCCCCAATTTCCTAATCCCATCTCATAAAACCTGTTAATGCAGGTGGGTGGATGGATCAATAAGTATTTCATAAATTCAATGTTCTCAACTATGGATTTCTCACGACACACAAGCAAGTTTTTCACTTAGGTCGTGGATTCATAAGGAAAATTTTCCTTTAGTTTTTGGTTAATTAATTTTACATAATTAATTTTAAAATATTAGTCAATGTATCAACTAACTATGGCTCTAAACACTGGCAACACTAATGAGGTCCATCATTAGGTATATTTTAAAGGGTTATAGTGTCACCTTTTTAGATTATTAACTCTCTCTCTCTCACACATTTGATTACATTTTTTTATATTTTTCTTAGTGAGAATGGTGTAGTAGGATTTTCATGACTTGAAGCCTAACATGATTTAATTGCAGGTAGTTAGGGAAATAAATCTATTTTTGAGTGATATTCCATGTCAAGGCTCGAAGTAGACAACAAGGAGAAATCATAGGAATGGTATCCACCTTCTTGACTTCCACAATCAACCCAATATCTCCTAAGATCCTCCTCCAAAAGTTTGAAGTCAAAGGTAGCCGAGCAAGTGAATGTTAAGAGGGAGATAAGCTACATGTACCTCTCAAAGATCAAGGGAAAAAATGCCTACTTTTTAGGGAGCTATTAGTAGCTGCCCTTTAGTATAAATGAACAAGAGAAAGAGCTCATTAGGATTCGATTTTCATAGGAAGCTAGAGAAATCTTGGCTTTGTGTTAGAGATATTTTAACTGTCATTTTTTTTGTAAGAGAATTTTTATGAAATAATAATGAGTATTTGGTCTATTTCTCACTGAGTTGATTTTGAAGGACTGAAGCTTGTGGGTTAGGGCCAAATCAATGGAGTAGAATTTCTCTTGTGTACATTTGTGTTTCATTTATGATTCAATATTTTGGTTGATGTCATTAAATTTTAGTAGCATATGAAACATTGAAACTGTGTTGACAGTCCCCCTCTCTCAGCTCTTCCATTGGAGCTTGAGGAGGAAGGTCTTCCACCACTGACCAAAAAATTTCAGTTTATGATTTCTTGGAAAAGATGAGATAGTGTTCATTTTGTCTTTCATGAATATGCTATAGACTAGAGGTTAGATTTATGTTTTAGGTGAATGGGTATCTTAAGTTAAATTCAACTCATCTTTTCCATTGTTTCCATGATAGTTTGTTAATGATAAAAAAATTCAGAAATTTAAATTTAGGAAAAAAAAAAAGAAAAAAAAGAAAAAAACAATTTAAAACAATAAAAATTTAAATTTAAAAAAAGAAATTAAAATTTAACACACACACAATTTTCAAATAAATAATATATATATATATATATATATATATATATATATATATATATATATATATATATATATATATATATATATATATATATATATATATATATATATATATATATATATATATATATATATATATATATATATATATATACATATATATTTTAATTTAATATTTTTTTTTAAATTTTAATTGTATATTTTAATTTTTTAAAATATACAATTAAAATTAAAAAAAAGAATTAAAAAAAAATATTAAATTAAAAAATATATCTATATATATATATATATATATATATATATATATATATATATATATATATATCTATATATATATATATATATATATATATAATAAAAAAAATGAAAAAAATAAAAAATAAAAATCACTGCTGCTGCCCATTGCCACTGCCCTGGGGGACGTGGGGCTCGATTGATGGGCGGCAGAGAGTCATCGACTGAGCCCCATAGCCCCTAGGGTGGTGGGCGTTGATTCTAGGAATCATTGTTGCCACCCTGGGGGTCGACTATGGGCAGCTCTCCGCCACCCACCAGCCAAGCCCCGCGACCCCCAGGGCGATGGAGGTCGATTCCGGGAATCACCACTGCTGCCCTGGGTCGATTTTGGGAATCACCACCATCCAGTGGCGGTGATTTCTATTTTTTTTTTAAAGTTTTTATTTATTATTATTATTTTTTTAAATTTAGTTTTTATTTTTTTAATTAATATTTAATTTTTATTTCTTTTAATATATTTTATATTTTTTAATTTATTTGTTTTGTTTTTTTTTTTAAATTTTAATTTGAAAAATGATTTTTATTTTTTTATTTTTGTAAATTAGGAAGGACTGATTCTATTAATAAACTCATCGTACAAGTGGAGATACAATCAAGAGAAGCATGTAACTGGGGGAGCGTGAAAAAATCAATTATCTGCCACAGTTACGCGATGCTGTCAAGAGAAGCAGAAGAAGAGAAGGAGGAGCCGAGAATACAAGCAAAGAGCTCAAGAGGAGCCCAGAAGACATACAAAGAGTTCTAGCTAGAGAGGTTGGATTCCGAAGTGCGAATTTTCTTCCCTTTCTTTTTTGTGACTTTAACCCAACCGTCGGGGGGTGAGTGGATTGAAACCACCTGAATATTGCTGCTGGTCAGAGGAGGAGGTTCTTTGTCCGAGTTAGAAGATTTGGACTCATTAGTGCGTTTCTGAAGATTCGAGGAGGCCGGAGGCTGCTCGGGGACATCCGAGGAATGCTCTTGTTGTTGAGAATCTATCTCATCATTTGATTCACTTGCTTCATCCTCAGAACTGGAGGACTCAAGGATCTCCAATGGAGGTGGAGGAAAGGGTTTCCAGCTTTTGTCTTTCGGTTTGCGGGCGCTGCTTTTCTATTGTGCTAGGAACCCAGCGCAAGAATTCTGAAGATGTCTGGTTTGATGGCAGTGCCGACATAGGAATGCTGTGTTTTCATAATCTAAAGTCTGTGCCCATGAGTGATCCCCGACTTTGAGAATGATTTGGTCAGGTAAGCCTTTGCTGATGTCAATCTTGGCACATATTCTGCCGTAGGTGTATATGCCCTGCTGGCCTCTCGAGGGGTCAGTGGCCAGGAAGCGTCCCAAAGTGTTTCCAATGGCTTGGAAGACCGCACAGTGCCAAAGGTGAGCGGGCAGGTTAGGAAGCTTGACCTAGATTAGAAGTTTGGTGATGACTGTTGTGGAAGGATCAAAGTCTGGGAACCAAGGGGTTATGAATATTCCTGCTTTACCCCAGAACCAAGGACCACCTGTGAGGGCAGATTGGTATTCCTTGCTATCAGAAAAAACCACGATGAAGAAGCCCTTGGAGCAGAAAAAGACCCTGTAGTTCTTGGTCCAAGAGGAGTGAATCCAGCCATATAAGTCTTCTGTGCGGGGCCAAAGGCCATTGAATTTGCAAATGAGAGAAAATCCTACCAAGAATTGAAGCTGATCCTCCAGATTAGGGTGGGAGATTTCTACTAAAGGAACTTCCTCCATTTTGTCTACCAGAAAGGGCTTGGGAGCCTCCGTGGGAGGAGCAGACCTTTTGGAGGGTTGAGCTTTAACCGCTTCTTTGTATGAGAAGCCCTTGGGGGCAGAGGTTTGACCTACTGCTCCTCCCCTCAGATGGAGGGAGGTAGTAATCGTAGCATTCTTTTCTATGTTGTAAAATGAAAAAGTAAAACGTTCATCAAGCTGTTTACCTGCATGAAGGAAACAAAGTGATTCAGAGGGAATCCCCAACCTGAGTGCCACCATCTGTGAGAGGAGTTGCACTGGGAGCGAGGGATGGACCCACTGAAGCAGATTTTTTCCCGAAAGAAGAACTATCTGAATCTGTAATTTCTGTGGCAGAATATTTGAGGTTTCCGCGCTTTCAGAAGAGGGTTTCGAAGCTTGTTATGAGGGCACTCTTTGTAGCAAGGCGTGCTCCTTGCAGGAGAGGGGAAGCCATAAGCTGCAGCTGCCCTGAATAGAGGATGCCGCGAGGGAAAAAGGTTGACGAGGGTCACAGAGGAAATTGAGTCGGCCAAAAAAAGATGAACAAGGCCCGCAGGTGGAGCGCTTATCAGGAGGCAGTAGAGCCACAAGAAGCCGAGGACGTGACCCTGTGCCCACTACAAGGCGAACGGGCACTGCGCTGTGCGGAGAAAATCTTGGCAGGTAGCGGCCAGGAGGGCCGAGGGAATAAATGTCAGGGATGACTGTAAGATAAACATGTCGCCTTCACGGTTCACACAGCGAAAACTACAGGGGATCCCCTGCTGGAGCACCGGAGCCAGAAGAATAGGGCCGACTTGGGCAGCCATGCCTGACTGTAGCATGGCGGTAGAAAGAGAGCCCATGAACCTGGTATCGCAAACCCTAGGGGCCATCGAGCTATTGAACTGTCTTTCTGCTCAACAACTTGTAGTTTCTTTTTTATTTTTTATTTTTAATTTTAATTTGAAAAATGATTTTTTAAATTTGTATTTATATTTATATATTTTTTTAATTTAAAAAAAAATGATTTTTGTTAATTTTTTGTTTTAAAAATGTATTTTTCATATATATATATATATATATATATATATATATATATATATATATATATATATATATATATGATGATGATGATTATGGTTAATCGTCTAATCGAGACCATATATATATATATATATTTAAAATTTTATTTTTAAATACAATTTTATTATTTTTATTATTTAAATTTTTAAATTTAAATTAATTTTTATTTTAATATTTTATTATTACTATTATTATAGTTATTTTTAAATTTTAAAATATTTTAAATTTTTTATTTTAATTATTTTATTTTATCATTTTTTTTAATGATGTGGTTTTTGTTTAAATAAATATATATATATATATATATATATATATATATATATATATATATATATATATATATATATATATATATATATATTTTAACTAAAAAAAATTATTTGTCTTTTGTTATTTTTTGTTTTGTTTTATGTTTTTGTTTGTTTTGGGTCAATTTTTAATTTTTTTCTTTAAATTGTGTGTGTGTGTTTTTTAAATTTTCCATTTTTAATTTTCTTTTGAAAGTTTTTGTGTTTTTTTATTTTGTTTTATTTTATTTTAAAATTAATTTATATTTTTTAATTTATTTGTTTTTGTTTTATTTTTTAATTTGATTTTTAAATTTTTTTTTTTTATTGTTTTTAAAGTTGCATTTTTTTTTAAATTAAAAAAAATAAAATTAATTTTGTTAATTTTTTTTATTTAAAAATGTATTTTTCATAGATTTATATGCATTTTTTTCTTTAAATTTAAATTTTCTTTTTAATTTGTGTGATTTTTTTAAAATTTAAATGTTTATTATTTTAAAATTTTTATTTTTATTTGCTTTTTAAATTTTTATTTTTTTAAATTTAATTATTTTTTTATTTTAATATATATATATATATATATATATATATATATATATATATATATATATATATATATATATAATTTTAACTAATTTTAAATTTTTTATTTAAATTATATTTTACCCTTTTTTTTAATTATGTGGTTTTTGTTTTTATTATTATTATTTTTATAATTAATTTTTTTTTATTTGTTTTGGTTTTTTATTTTTATTTTTTTCTATAAATTGTGTGCATTTTTAAAATTTTAAAATTTTTATTTTTCTTTTGATTTTTGTGTGTGTGTGTGTGTTTTTTACATGTGATATTTTATCTTTAATACCATGCCTAAAAATTGTTGGAATTTTATTTTCATAAAGGTGATATTTTATCTTGAAGGTCATCCTTGGATTTTCAAGGCTTTTCAGAGATACGATAATAGGTTATCTTTAATACTGTGCACAAAAATTGTTGCAATTTAAGACTTTTGATATTTTATCTTTAATGTCATGTTTATCATTGAAATTTTAAGGTTTTTTAGAGTAATGATATTTTATCTTTAATGTCATTATTAAAAATTGTTGAGAATTTACACCGAAAAGAAAAAGATGTTATTCCAACATTAACACTTTTCATTTTCAAGGTGTTTTTTGCACACAAAAATTGACGATGTTATTCCAGCAATAACACTTTTTGTTTTGAGGCTGCGTTTTGCACACAACAAATTGGCGATATTATTCCAACATCAACACTTTTTGTTTTCAAGTTGTTTTTTGCACACAAAAAATTAGCGATGTTATTCCACCATCTACACTTTTTGTTTCGCGAGTGTTTTTTCAATCCCCTTTTCAAGAAAAAATTCGGTTTTTAGTATAATTTAAAAAAATGTTGAAATTTGACCGTAAAAATACAGTGCATTCTGGAAGACACACTTTTTGTTTTTGGGTTGTTTTTTCATGTTTTTTGAGTTTTTTTGGGCTAGAGTTCTCGTTTTGAGGTAATAGTTCCCATTTGATCGGTAACTACGTTCAAATCCGAACCCGGACAAAAAACAGGCATAACAGGTCTACAGTGGAGAAAGATCCTATCCAACCTATGCTATGGATATCCATGAGATTAACCTTACGTATGGGAGAGTGCTCCTAGACAATTATCCACCATCTCCACCAAAAGAGGACGAGGAGGAAAAGGAAGAAAGCACGCCCCAGGTAAATCCAGCTCCATTTATTGAGAGATTGATCCACCCTAGCTAGCACACCCTAGAATAGACTGAACTTATGGGAGAACTAAAGAATCTATGTAAATATACCCCTTCTCCAGGTTATTAAGGATGTTCCCATATACAATAATCTTATCAAGGAAAAATGCTTCAAAAAGCCTGGGAGAAAGAAAAGATACAACCCCACCATCAATGTTGTAGGGAAGTTATCTACTTTGATGTTGGGGAGAGTGATTTTCCCAAAATACCTGGACCCTGGGAGTCCAGTAGTAGATGTAAACATTGATGGTATCATTGTCCCCCACACATGCTAAAGCTCAACCTCTAGGGAGCTTTGAGAAATACCACTATAGTTATGCAACTTGCAGATAGATCCACAGTAGCTTCGAAAGGATTTGTTGAGGATGTTATGGTCTCCATTGACTCCTAGGAATATCCCACTGACTTCTTATTACTTCATCCCAAAAGTATTTCTGAAAGAAGTTCTTCTCTTTCTTGGATGGGTTCAGTGGGTACAATTAGATTCAGATTAGACCTGAAGACCAAGACAAGACCACATTCACATGTCCTTGGGGCACATTCCCTTATAGATTTCTTCCCTTTTTCCTATGCAATGCCCCTGCCACCTTTCAGAGAGCATTCTTGAGCATTTTTGCTGAGATTGTCCGTGATTCTGTGGAAATATACATGGACGATTTCACTCCCTATGGGTATGATTTCTAGGAGGCTCTCTCCAATATGGGTAAGGTACTAAGGAAATGCATTGAAATGCATCTCTCTCTGAGCCCTGAAAAATGTGAATTCTTGAAAAGGGAAAGCATTGTCCTTGGCCACTCCATATCTCAGACATGGATACAAGTAGACCCAAACAAAATTTCCATTATAGAAAGGGTGCCTATTCCTTAGATGCAAATAGATGTAAGGAATTTCTTAGGCTTGGCTGGCTCTTATAGGAGGTTCATCAAGGATTTTAGCAAAGTTGCTTCCCCATTGTATGGATTTCTGGCTAAGGATTCTGAATTTTGTTGGTCAAATCTTTGTCAAGAGGCTTTTTTTATCATCAAGGAAAAACTGACCATTGCCCATATAGTTTGAGGTCCCAACTGGGCCCTGCCCTTCCATATCCATACTGATGCATAAAATAATTATGTGGGGGAAAAATTGGGAAAATTGGATGATAAATTACCCTATGCCATCTATTTCATCAACAAAAATCTATCAAAGGCTGAACTAAAATACACTATCACCGAGAAGGAGCTTTTAGCTGTTGTCCATTCCTTGAATAAGTTCAAAAAATATATTACTGTGTATCAATATTTTGTGCATATTGACCATGTAACAATTAAATACCTAATGAACAAAATTTATGTAAATTTTAGAATCATTAGATGGTTATTATTGTTGCAACTGTTTGATTTGGCCGTTTTTGATAAGCCAAGGAAAGAAAATGTTGTTGAATATTTCCTGTATAGAATCACTTTTCCTGCAGATGAGGAAGGGATGGTTGATGATCAACTTCAAGATGAAAAATTATTTGTTGTCTCATTACTCTCTCCCTAGCTTTCTGACATAGGAAACTACTTGGTTTCTGAGAGGTTTCCTCCAAACCTTTTAACCAAAGAAAATAACATAATTGTAAGAAAAAGTGACCCTTTCACTTGGATTGGTGGAAATATTTATAAATTGTGACCATATAAAATCCTAAAGAGATGTGTTAGGGAAGAGGAGGTATTTGAAATACTCTCAACATGTCATTATGGGCCCTGTGGGGGTCATATTTATTCTAAGAGGAAAAATTTCAAAGCCTTGCAAGTTGGCTACTATTGGCCTACTCTCCATCAGGATGCCAGAACATACAACAATAGATGTGATCAATTTCAGAGGATGGTAAAACTACACCGAGGGATGAGATGCCTTTACAACCTCAGGTTGCCTTGGAGCCATTTGACAAGTGGGGCATGGAATTAATTATAAAAATTATATGCACTAAGAATGCATATGTCCTTGATTCACCTAATCTCACATTATTTAACTTTATGCAAAATACTGAATCAATTCCACTTGTTAATCTTTTGCGGAAAAATTAATTGCACACACATGTGAAGCATAAACAAAAATAATCAATCGCACATAACACAGTTTTTAACCGGGAAAGCCTGAAGCTGAAAAACCCAACTATATATTATGTAACATGGAGATCATATGAAAATATCATACAAATCTTATCAAGATCTCAGTATAATACAATCATCATACACGAATCAGGACCAATCTTGCAAATCCATGCACCGATATTTGCCTCCTGCTAGCCTGCCTCCACTGCGCAATCCCTAATGAATAGCTCTGAATGAATTCGAATTACACTTGCCTTGAATGCGTAATCCTCATTGGAAACTCCAATGTGTGTGTGATGAAATCAATGCATCACTATAGTCACAACAGATAGTCTATCTTGCCCTTTCACCTACCTCTCCACTGGGTCTCCACTGAAACTGCCATGCACTGTAGTTAACTGCTGTATTTTTCAGTTGATTAATGAGTTATTATTTGTGAATTAATTAACTAATTAATTCACCCCACTCTCACTAGTGTATCAATCAGTTAGACTAGATACAACTAGCTCAACTGAGTCTAACTGAGTTAAACTAAATACAACTCCATAACTACTTCTTCCAACTGTGTCATAACTCTGCCACTTGAGTTCTAATTGAGTCCTCCATGCATTAGCTCTAGTAAACCCTTGGGAATTGCGTAATTCCCTCAGTCCACTAATGTGCCACATCTGTGCACTGAACTGAAGTGCTCCAAGAGAATAAGTTGCTGTTTAGTGTCTGATTATTATTAAGAGATAATAATAATCGACATGCATCTATTTTTAGATCAGCGATCTATAAATAGACTTCGCTAAATATTCTAAAAATACAATTTCATCTATTTTTCCAACTTGATCAACCATCCACAAATAGAATCCTGCAACTTCTGAAATATGATCATCATGTCTAAAAAAAGACAGTCTAAAAATAGACTTGCGCCAAAAATAGCCTGTGGGCCCACTTAGTGAAGGCGACTCTTTTCACTAAGCTCATCATCTTGTTGAATCTCAACACTCCCTCTCAACAAGATATGGATTATCCTTCACCCCGATCCTGCCTCTATGGTATTCGAATTTGCTCCTAGTGAGCGCCTTTGTCAGAATATCTGCATTGTGATCCTCTGTAGGAATGTATTGAAGCAACATGATCTTTCGCTGCACACAATCTCTAATATGATGATACTAGATATCAATATGTTTAGATCTATCATGAAACACAGGATTAACCGAGAGTTTAATGCAACTCTGATTATCACAATGTATCACCATGGGATCTAAATGTGAATCGAAAAAACCAACCAGGATCTTCCTCATCCAGATAGCCTCACATGCAGCTTGACTTGCTGCCATGTATTCTGCTTCTGCTGAACTGAGTGCTGCAGATATTTTTTTCCTGCTGTACCAAGAAACTGCTGTAGATCCGATACTGAAAATTCCCCCTGATGTGGTCTTTCTGTCTGTTGGGCTTCCTACCCAATCTGCATCCGTGAATCCATGCAACTTCACCTCATCCGTATGTCTATACCATAAACCATACTCAGATGTGCCCCTGAGATATCTCAGGACATGCTTTCCTGCCTTCCAAAAGAGCTTGGTAGGCTTAACCATCGCTTGTGAAATCTGGTTCACCGCATAGCATATGTCTGGTCTTGTATTGACTAAATACATGAGCGAACCCACCAACTATCGATAAACAATGGCATCCACTACCTTTGCCGATGTAGCATCCTCTTTCTTCCAATTTCCTAGAAGAGAAGTGTCGATAGGCTTGCAGCCTTGCATGTGAAACTTCTCCAGTATCTCTCGGGCATACTTGCCTTGAGACACAAACAGTTCACCTTCCCGCTGCCATATTTCCAATCCAAGGAAATAATGAAGGAGGCCCAAATCCTTCATCTCAAACTCCTTTGCAAGATCTTCCTTGCATGAGTTTATCAACTACTCATCACCTGTTATTATTAAATCATCAACATAAAGTACAATGATTAAAAGCTTACCCTCCACCACAATCTGGTATAGGTTTGCATCCGCCTCACTCTTGGTGAAGCCAAGTCCAGTGAAATAGCTGTCGATCCGAGTGTACCAAGCACAAGGTGCTTGTTTCAGCCCATACGACGCTCTTTTGAGCCTGCACACATGTGACTCGCTGTTGAAGATCTCAAATCCTTCAGGCTGCTCAATGTACACCTCTTTCTCAATGATCCCATTAAGGAACACAGTCTTCACATCCATCTGATGAATCTTCCAACCCATTTGTGCTGAGAGAGCAAGGATGGTCCGTATGGAAGAATACCGTGTGACAGGTGCAAAGGTTTCTTCATAGTCAATCCCCTCAATCTGTGAGAAGCCCCAGGAAACAAATCTTGCCTTATACTTCTCGACACTCCCATCAACAACTTGCTTTACCTTGTAGATCCATCTTGATCCTACAACTGATTTTCCCACTGGCCTTGGAACAATCTCCCAAGCACTGTTTTTGACAATGGAGTCATACTCCTCCACCATTGCATCAACCCAAGTTGGATGTTGCACTGCTTCCTAAAAGGAAGATGGTTTAGTCACAATACATTTTCTCATAAGAGCCATGTATCCAAAAAATTGGTCAGGAGACTGTCTCTGTCTGCGCTGTGAAGTAGGGGCTGCTACCTTCTCTGCAGCATCAAGCTTCGGCCTCTCAACTTCGTCTTACAATTTATACCTTGTCTGATGTTTGGTTCTGCATGAGTGGACTCCTCCACTCCATGAATCTCCTCCTGTGGTTGATCCACATCCAGAGGCTCATCTTTGGGAACAAGAAGTTCCTCCTCCACATGCAAGTGTAGCTCCCTTTCAAGCGACAACTTCATGGCTTTCACCTCATTGAATTTTATATCCCGTCGCACAACAGTCATCCGAATGTCTGGAAAATACACACGATAATTATGGGGTGTTTTTGTGTACCCCATAAATATCCCAACTTCTGTAGTCGGCTCCAGCTTCTTCCTGGCATCCTTCATCACATGAATGTAAACAGGTGAGGCAAAAATCTTCAATTGAGAAACATCAGGCTTCTTACCAGTAAAAGCTTCTTCAGGTGTACTCATGCCAAGTACTCTATGAGTACAATGGTTTTGCACGTAAACCACAGTGTTGCATGCTTCCGCCCACAAGTGCATCGGCAGGCCCTGGTCATGCAACATTTCTTGTGTAGCACCCATAATCGTTCTGTTCTTTCTCTCCGCGACCCCATTCTGCTGTGGGTTATGAGGCGCTATGAGTTCTCTTCGAATTCCTTCTTTTCTATAGAAGTATTTGAATTTTCCCGAAATGTATTCACCACCATTATCGCTCCGTAGAGCTTTCACTTGCTTCCTCGACTCCTTCTCCACCAATTCCTTGAACTCACAGAACTTTGAGAACGTTTCACTCTTCTTCTGCATGAAGAAGATCCAACATCTACGAGAACAGTCATAAAAAAATATCACATAATACTTCTGTGTGAATTCTCTCCAGGATCACCGAAGCACGGTTATCCTTCTCATGAAATGTGGTCTTCACAAACTTGCTCCATGTTATCCCTTGCACCGATCCGGGATCGCGTAAGAGTACCCTTGGGAAGTCCAGTAGAAATTTGCTGCAAAATCTTCAAAGCGCCATGGTGAAGATGGCCTAATCTTCTGTGCCATAATTAGCCCTCATCCCGGCTCACCACTTCTTCTGCTTTGCCCACCATTGCAGTGCAACCATCTACCTCCAGATTGTAGATATTCTTAATTCGAACCCCTATCTTCTTGGTTTGACCTGTTGTTTTATGTTGAAGGAAGGCTTTTCCCTCACTGAAAACAACATCATAACCCTTGTCTTCCAGCATTACGACTGAGACCAAGTTCTTCTTCAGACCTAGAACATGCATGACATTCTTCAACAAGAATGGATTACCAGACTCCCTCTCAAAGGTAATGGTCCCAATGCCATTCGCACTGTACCGACCATCGTTTCCCATCTCTATATGCATCTGGAGGTCCTTCTCCTCCAAGTCACTAAACAACTCTTTGTCTCACGTCATATGGAAAGACGCACCACTATCAAGATACCACACCGATCCCATACAGCTTGAAACCAAGCAAGCGATCAAGGAGAAATCAAGCTCAAATTGCAAGGCTAAGGCCTCTCCCGCTGCAGATCCAGCAGCCTGCTTGTTCTTCTTCTTCTTTGGATAGTTAGTGGTGAAATGTCCATGCTTGTGATAGTGAAAACACTTCACTTTGGAAAAATCCTGCTTCTTGCCTTTAGCACCAGATTTTGAGGAAGATTTCTTCCCCTTCCCTTTCCTTTATTTTGCATCCAAAGCACAATTATCTTAATCTTCATTCTTCGATGAAGATCAACTGCACTCGCATTATCTCCTCCCCGCACAAGATCCGACCAAAGTCGCCCCATCCCGACGCTTCCCATCCATTACTTAGCTTTTAGCCATAACTCTTCTGAAGCCCAAGAAGATCCAAGCTCATCATGTCTTCATCATTACCGGTGAACTCCCCACACTTCCTAGCTCAGCCTTGCAGTGGACAAACTTTGTGAGGTATTTTGGAATGCTGTCGCCCTTCTCCATTTTTATTTTTCTGAGCTTTTCTTTAAGTGCCAACTTCCTCTGGTCACTTCTGCTTTGGAACAAGTCTGTCAAATCCTTCCACATTAAAAATGGATTGGCTTTCCCATGAAGGCTGGACACAATATGGTCCTTCACACCTTCCAACAGAATTCTCCTCATCTTTGCTGTCTTCTTTTCCCATGCATCAAGTAATGCAACATCGCTAGATCCCAGCTTAGGAACATCGCTATTGATGAACTCCTTCAGTCCATTATCCTCCAGCACCACCTCCATCCTGTCCTTACAGGATATGTAATTTGAGCTCCCATTAAGGGCATACTCCAATCGCAACCCATTGAAAGACATTTCAATGTATACTCAACTTCTGCACCAAGAATCTTCTATAGCAAATTTGAATTGTCCACCAGTACAAAATCACTTCACAATTGCAATATTCAATCAAAAATGCTCTGATACCATGTAAAAATTATATGCACTAAGAAATCATATGTCCTTGATTCACCTGATCTCACACTATTTAATTTTATGTAAAATAATGAATCTATTCCACTTGTTAATATTTTGCGGAAAAATTAATTTCACACACATGTGAAGCATAAACAAAAATATTCAATCTCACATAATACAGTTTTTAACCGGGAAAGCCTAAAGCTGAAAACCCCAAATATATATTATGTAACATGGAGGTCATATGAAAATCTCATACAAAAAATAAAAAGCTTATCACAAGCCCTCAGTACAGTACAATCGTCATACACTAATCAAGCCCAATCTTGCAAATCCATACACTGATCTTTGCCACTTTCTAGCCTGCCTCCACTGTGCAATATCTAATGAAGAATAGCTCTGAATGAATTCAAATTAATCCATCCTTGACTGTGCAATCCTCATTGGCATCTCCACTGAGTGTGTGATGAAATCCATGCATCACTATAGTCACAACAAATATTCTATCTTGCCCTTTCACCTATCTCTCCACTGGTCTCCACTGAAACTTCCATGCACGGTAGTTAACTGATGTATTTTTTAGTTGATTAATAAGTTATTATTTGTGAATTAATTAAATAATTAATTCACTCCACTCTCACTAGTGTATCAATCAGTTAGACTAGATACAACTAGCTCAACTAAGTCTAACCGAGTTAAACTAAATACAACTCCATCACTACTTCCAACTGTGTCATAACTCTGCCACTTGAGTTCTAACTGAGTCCTCCATGCATTAGCTCCAATAAACCCTTGGGAATTATGTAATTCCCTCAGTCCACTGATGTGCCACATCTATGCACTGAACTAAAGTGCTCCAAGAGAATAAGTTGCTGTTTAGTGTCTGATTATTATTAAGAGCTAATAATAATCGACATGCATCTATTTTTAGATCAACGATCTATAAATAGACTTCACCCAATATTCTAAAAATATAATTTCATCTATTTTTCCAAATTGATCAACCATCCACAAATAGAATCCTGCAACTTTTGAAATATGATCATCATGTCTAAAAATAGACATAGTCTAAAAATAGACTTGCGCCAAAAATAGCCTGCGGGCCCACTTAGTGAAGGCGAATCTTTTCACTAAGCTCATCATCTTGTTGAATCTCAACATTAATTGGACCAATTGATCCACCATCTAGACAAAAAATATACATCATAGTATGCACTGATTATTTGACCAAGTGGGATGAGACAAGGGCTGTCAAGGAAACAACAAAAGAAAAGGTGGTTGAATTTTTGAGAGAGAAATTTTCTACAAGTTTGGATATCCCATGGTGGTAGCCACTGATTAAGGGGCTCAATTCACTTCCCATATAATTGAAAATATAATGAGGCAACACAATATCAAGCACAATACTTCCACTTCCTATCATGCTCAAGAAAATGGGAAGGTGGAGGTGACCAATTGATCTGAAAGGACTGTATTATTTTTTTGTGCTAAGTGTCTTTTCAGTTATAAAACATGTACAATTTGTCTCTATTTTTTTGCTTAAGGAATGAGTAATTTAACCATGAAACATAGATGAAATTATGAGTTTTAAGCATGAAAATAAGCCTAAATAACATTGAACAATAATGTATAACAGAGAAATAACATCACACATAAGTTTTACACAACATGCATGATGAAGCAGTTCACCCCTCCTGGGCTACATCTGCTGGTCCAGATCCCAATGTCATGTCCCTCTTTGTCATTATGCTAAAAATTGCAAATACATGTGTTTACAAGCCTCTAATGGCTGTTTTCTTTGCACCAGTGGCTCCATAATGCTTAAATTAGTCTAGATAGACTCTTGTTTCACCCAAATTGGTCAAAAATTGACCTCCCTAGCCATTTTACCAATGACATCTACAAATGCTCCACTAAATGTGGATAACTGCAGTTAAAATAGTAATTTCCACCTAATTTGACTGCGTGCTAAAAGCCTGCCAGTTATAAACCGTTGGAATTTAAATCTGGTGGTTAGGGGTAGGGTGGTCACAAGCCAACCCCCCCATAAACCACATGGTTTACATTAAAACTCTGCCAATAACTTGGAGCGGAACTCACAGTGTAAGCGAAGTTCCATTAACCGTCGCAACTGAAGCGTTGCATGTGATGGCTTTGGAGCCTACCACAACTGTCAGAGTTAACGTTTGTTGAAGCCTCCAGTTAACATTTTAATGTCATGCTATATATCGCATGTGACCACAACAACTGTCCTTCAGATATTTAGTTTGGTTAGCCGCCAGTTAAATATTTGATGTTGTGGTGTTGTCGTCGTCAAGTGATCAGATTCATTGGGGCTACCAGCAGTACCCACCCCCCCCCCCTCATTTGCAAACTTATAAAATTTTAAATAGAGCTGGCGCCCTATAGGGGTCAAAGAAAAACTGATAGAAGATATGGTTGAAGTCTATGCAGGCGCGTATGGAGGTCACAGGGTCGAACCCCCCAGAATCCAAATTTTTTTTTATCAACTGTCCAGGGGACACGTGGCAGCCTTCGGGCTGGCCATGTGTCACCCATCCAATGGTTCTCAAAAAAATTCATACAACCCAAATCAACGACCTAACGGATGCCACATGGAAAAACCTGGTTGGCTTAGGAAAATTGAATATTCCTAGAATATTCCATTTTTGTTGATTGTACTTGCATGCTGACTAGGCATCCCAGTCACTCCTGTCACAAAAAATTAAATTTTTGGGAAAACGATCAGAATGCGATATCTCCCTCATAAGACATTGGTTTTTTGAACTTTTCACAGTGCCAGAATCAAAACGACGAGATCTAACTGGTCGCTTAGGTTCTGTACATTTTCAAGCACTTTCAATTTTGAGCAAAATACATGATCTCCTGATCACACCTCCCAATTGGGAAGCTTTTGGACCCCAAAAGAATTTGATTACCTGTTCAAAATATGAGTGTACATATCGCTCACCTTTCCAAATTCCATCCACCTTGACTTGCTTGGCTTACTTCCCTTGAGCCCAACTCGAAGGTAGTCGACACTTCCCCTCTTAGATGTTCTTGTCCTCCTGTCAAGGATGGCATCCTCCTTGAGCTCATCCAGAAATTCTGGCGAGAAATATTCTATAGACGACAACTGAACATCACTCCCTTGATCATTAATCAAAGGAGGCTCATACAAATGTAAATTTTCAACATTGACAACTGAATACATTTACATATATGAAGGCAAATCAAGTTGAAATGCATTATTACCAACTTGCTTGATGATCTTGAATGGACCATAGTGAATGGGCTTGATATTTTTACCTTCTCCTTGCATCCTTTCTTTACTTATGTGTAGCCATACCTCATCTCCTTCTTAAAACTTGTGATCAACTCTATGTTTGTCATGCCTCGTATTTTCTTTGACTCTTCTCAAGCTATTCTTGAAATTGTTGATGAATAATCTGAATTTTCTCAATGAACTTTCGAGCCTTGTCAATATCACTATGCCCATCAATTGCAACATCCTTCTCAAAGATGAAGTCTAATGGTGATTTTGGCAAATACCCAAAGCATGATTCAAAAGGTGAAGTATTTTTAGAAGAGTGATTTGCCCGACTGTAAGCGTGCTGAATGTAATGCAGTTTTTCATCCCAAAACTTGGGATGTTTGCTGCAATATCCTCTCAATAGATGCACAATGTTTCCGTTCACCACCTCGGTTTGGCCATCAATTTGTGGATGAAAAGAAATACTCTTTTTCAACTTTGTGTCCATAATCTTCCAAATATTGGACCAAAAATTCCCAATGAAACTAGAAACCCTGTCACTAACAATAGAAGTTGGTAATCCATAATGAACCCATACATGTTGAAAATAAATTTTAGCAGTTTGTTCAACAGTTATGGTTTTATTACATGGCATAAGTATACACATTTTACTGAATATATATACAACTACATAAAGATAATCATGTTGTTTTCTTGGCATAGGTAGAATTCCAATAAATTCCATGGAGACACTCTCCCATGGCCTTGATGGTAACGGTAGTGGCGTGTATAACCCAATATTCCTATTTCTACGCTTGCTTGTTGCACACATAGAACAACCTCTTATAAAACATGACACATTACCTATCATGTGAGGCCAATAGCAATACCTCTGTAGATGCGCCACTGTTTTTCTTACCCCAAAGTGTCCAGCAATAAGAGACGAATGAACCTCTCTCATAACACTTAGCCTCTCTCCTTGTGGTATACACATCTTGCCCAAATGAACCAAAAAATTGTTATGCATGTGATAATCATTTTCCTCAACTTGATTCCCCTCACTAAAACTAGCATACACATCTTGAAAATCAACATCATGTGCATATTGTTCTATGTAATTCTCATGTAAAATAGAATCATTTTTAAGTAAAGTAGAAGCAGTTATAATTGGTCTTGAAAGCATATCAACAACTTTATTGTAAATACCTTTCTTGTACCTTATAACCAAGTGACACTTTTGAAGAAATCCCATCCACCTGAAATGTCGTGATTGCTGCAATTTTGTTTGCGACTACAAGTAATGTAATGGTTGGTGATCGGTATGTATAATCGTCTCTTCACCCATCAAGTAGTGTTTCAAAATGAAAAGTGATAGGCTTACCATGCTACAATAGTACTTTGCCCATGGCATAATCATTAGCATCGGTTTGTATATAGAATGGATGTCTAAAATTTGGTAATGCAAGGACTAGAGCTGAACTGATCTTGTATTTTAAAGCTTCAAAAGCTTGTTGTTGTTTGCATTCCCATTGGAAGCCTTTCTTCACACTTTTCATTGCATGCACAGGAGCTACTATGACAGAAAAGTTAGCAATAAACCTTCTCCAATACTGAGCTGTGCCTAAGAAACTTCTTACCTCACTTACTGTTTTGGGAGTGGGCCAATTCACAATGGCTTCCACTTTATAAGGATCAATTCTCAACTTGCCTCCTCCTACAATGTGTTCCAAATAGACCAGATAAGTCTTTCCAAACTCACACTTTGACATATTAAGAAATAATTTCTCTTTCTTCAAAACATCAAGCACCCTTTTCACATGAAAGACATGTTCTTCTCTTGTTTTGCTGAAAATGAGTATGTCATCTAAATACACAATCACAAAGTCTTCAAGAAATGAACGCAAAATATTATCCATAACACACATGAAATTTTCCGGTGCATTACACAAACCAAATGGCATAACCAACCACTCAAAGAGTCATTGTTTGGTTTTGAATGCAATATTCCATATATCACTTTCTGCAATTATTACTTGATGATATCCACTTCATAAATCTAACTTAGTGAAAAAATTTTCTTCTTTCAACTGATCTAGAAAATCATCTATCCTTGGGAGTGGGTATCGATTCTTTACCATTATCTTGTTCAAAGCTCTGAAGTCTACACACATGCGCCAAGTCCCATCTTTCTTCGGAATCAAGAATATGGGTGAACCACATGGTGAAGTGCTTGGCCTTATGAGTCCCTTATCCAACATGCCCTTGATTTGCCTCTTTATTTCATCATTTTCCATTATCGACATGCGATACATGCCGATGTTTGGAAGAGGACAATCTTGTTGCAACTGAATCTCATGTTGAATCTCCCTTTTTGGAGGCAATCCTGTTGGCTCCTGAAACATCTCATGATGTGCATCAACTATATCATATAAATCTGATTTCAACTTAGGATCACAATCCTCAAATGATTCATGATTAACATCATCTTTAGGCTTAATCATTAGAAGAACAAAATTATTACTTGAATTTACCAGCCTCTTTACCTGTCCAGCATTTACCATTGGAATATTTTTCTTTTTGCGATGTGCTCTGACAATGTACTCCTTTCCATCTTTTAATAAATACTATTTGTTCTCATGGCGATGGAAGATCACTTTCCTATCATATAAGTAAGGACTGCCCAATACAATACCTGTAATATCAAGCGGAACCACATCTAATTCATCTGCGTCAACAAAATGTGCATTTATTGCAAAGTGCAATATGCACTTCTTTGAAACGTGTAAATTTGCATCCTTACAAATCCACCCAAGTGGATATGGTTTTGGAAGTGGAATGGTCTCAAGATTAATTTTATTGACCAATTCTTTAGAGATTAATTTTTCTTGTGACCCACTGTCAAACAATGTGTCAATACTGGTATGTTTGGATATGACCCTCACATGAAACAGTTCAATTCTCTCTTCTTCATTTGGAGCTTGTATGTGACAGCTTGATGTACTAGTACCAGGTTTTGTTTCAATTTATTTCCCCTTCATGTTCTTCAATCCCATGGCTATAATTGAAGATTCATCACCTAAATCCTCTCCTAAATCATGTTGAGTTGTAGCTGCAGTTTTCTATTTCCCTTTGTTGTACTGATGTTTGGGCCTCTTTTCAGGATGTAATTTCCAACAATTTTTCTCTTCATGGCCTTCTCTTGAACAATGTTTATAGGCCACTTTTTCTCCTTCTTTATTGACACATGAGTTATTTTTTCCCTTACCTTTTGAGGTTTTATCTTTTTTTTTCCCCTTAAAATGTTTCTTCCTACCCTCATCAGTAATGTTTTTCCCTCTAGCTTCTAGCTGTGTGGCCTGAACACAAACTTCATCTAGACTTGTAGGGTTAAACATGAGAATAGTATGTCTTAGGTAGCTATGTAAGCCTCCTATGTACTTGATAAAAATATCTTGGCTCCGCAAATCTACCCCTAATAAGAGAGCTCTTCTCCTAAATTCTTGGGTGTATTCTTGCACATTTTGTCCTTTCAATTGTCTAAAATTTTGCAAGTACATTATGGATTTTTGCATATGCGCTAATGGATAAAAATGTTGTTTTATTGCAATAATGAAATCAGTCCATGATAGAATAATCTTACCATGCTTCTTGATCTCCTCCTTTGTCTTGGCTTCCCACCAAACAAGTGCTGCACCTTCCATTCTCAATGAAGCTAGTTGGATTTTGGTATCATCATCATGAAGGTTCTGAATTCTCAAGTAGACCTCTAATTGCCTAATCCAATTATCAAGATTTTTTGCATTGACTTCACCATTAAACATTGGAAATTCAAACTTAACATCAAGTTTTAGAAAAGGAATTTTACCAATGTTCTTTGACTTGTGTGGCTGATGTACTAAAGATGAAGTAGAGGATGATGATGATGAGGGTGAGGATGGTGACTTTCCACTGCCTCCATTTCCTCCATTGCCCTTGTTTGATTTATCTTCATCATTTTGACCTCCTGATGATCCTTGACCTTCCTTGTGAAGTTTGGAACCTTCTCCTTCTAGTCTCTCATTCCTTTCTTGATAAAGGACTCTCACCATCTCAGTCATGTCAAGGAATGCTTTCCTGAACACCCTTTCTTCTTCTTTGGGATCCACCTCTTCATGGATTTATTCTTCCTCAAGAGGCATGCTTAATGCTACTTCTGCTTCTGTTGGAGGTGAAATAGGTGGTGGAGAATGCAAAAATATTTCCCTCCTTTGTTGTGACTCACTTTGAGACCCTCTTGCTTCCATCAATTTGTCTTCTCCTCTCTTAAGCTTGATCCTAGTAAGCATGAACACTTGCAAACAATTAAACAAATCTTTGCACACAACAAAACCAGAGAATAAAATCTAGCTCTGATACCAACCTGATCTGAAAGGACTGTATTAGTTTGCTGTGCTAAGTGTCTTTTCAGTTATAAAACATGTATAATTTGTCTCCGTTTGTTTTACTAGATTTTTGGCTTCTGTGATCCATCAATAAATTATGAAGAAATCTTTCGGTAATAATCACATTATCATTAACAAAGTCGACGCGTTTCGAACCAACCAGTGTGGTTCATCATCAGGACTAGGTGAGAGATCAGATCAGTCGTTAAGTTTAAATAGATGTAGGAGAGGCAAAGAAAACTGTTATAATCAGCTAATTTGACTATGAAATCCAAAACGGTTAGTTCTAATAATTAAAAAATAAAAAAAAACGGCTAGTTGAATATTAAAATTAATAGTTTAATTAAAAATAAAAAATAAATAAATAAAAATAAAAATAAATTTTTTTATATGTCAATTTAAAAGTTAATAAAAAATAATTATTTTATTTTTTTATTAATTGATTATTAAAAATACAAATATTAATTTATTATAATTATATATTAATTTATTGTAAATCTATCTTTAAAATAAATAAATAAATAAATAAATAAATAATAATAATAATAATAATAATAATAATAATAAAATAAAAATAAAAATAAAAATAGTACCATTAATTTAAATATTTAATTACAAATTGAAACGACTAGTTTGAATATTTAAATTAATAGTTTAATTATAAATAAAAATTATTATTATAAATAACAAATTTTGTTTTAATAATATCGGTACAAATATAATTCAATTATAATTATATATTATTATATTGTAATTCTATATATATAAAATAAAAAATAATAATATTAATAATAATAATAATAAATAAAAATATAAAAATAAAAATAAAAATAAAAATAGTACCATTAATTTAAATATTCAATTACAAATTGAAACAGCTAGTTTGAATATTTAAATTAATAGTTTAATTATAAATAAAAATTATTATTATAAATAACAAATTTTATTATAATAATATCGTTAATCGATTTTTCAAAATACAAATATAATTTAATTATAATTATATATTATTATATTGTAATTCTATCTTTAAAAAAAATAAATAAATAAATAAAAATAAAAATAAATTTTTTTATATGTCAATTTAAAAGTTAATAAAAAATAATTATTTTATTATTTTATTAATTGATTATTAAAAATACAAATATTAATTTATTATAATTATATATTAATTTATTGTAAATCTATCTTTAAAATAAATAAATAAATAAATAATAATAATAATAATAATAATAAAATAAAAATAAAAATAAAAATAGTACCATTAATTTAAATATTTAATTACAAATTGAAACGACTAGTTTGAATATTTAAATTAATAGTTTAATTATAAATGAAAATTATTATTATAAATAACAAATTTTGTTTTAATAATATCGGTACAAATATAATTCAATTATAATTATATATTATTATATTGTAATTCTATATATATAAAATAAATAATAATAATAATAATAATAATAATAATAATAAATAAAAATATAAAAATAAAAATAAAAATAAAAATAGTACCATTAATTTAAATATTCAATTACAAATTGAAACGGCTAGTTTGAATATTTAAATTAATAGTTTAATTATAAATAAAAATTATTATTATAAATAACAAATTTTATTATAATAATATCGTTAATCGATTTTTCAAAATACAAATATAATTTAATTATAATTATATATTATTATATTGTAATTCTATCTTAAAAAAAAAAAAAAAAAATCTAAAAAAATCTATAAAAATAAAATAAAATATAAAAATAAAATAAAAATAGTTCTATCAATAAAATTACAAATGGTAACGGCTAGTAAGATATTAAAATTAACGATATTATTATAATAAAATTTGTTATTTATAATAATAATTTTGATTTATAATTAAACTATTAATTTAAATATTCAAATTAGCCATTTCAATTTGTAATTGAATATTTAAATTAATGGTACTATTTTTATTTTTGTATTTTTATTTATTATTATTATTAATATTAATATTTTTTATTTTTATTTTTTATATATATTTTTTTATTTTTCTATTTTATTTATTTATTTTATTTTATTTTTTAAGATAGAATTACAATATAATAATATATAATTATAATTAAATTATATTTGTATCGATATTATTAAAATAAAATTTGTTATTTATAATAAAATATTTTTATTTATAATTAAACTATTAATTTAAATATTCAAACTAGCCGTTTCAATTTGTAATTAAATATTTAAATTAATGGTACTATTTTTATTTTTATTTTTATTTTTGTTTTTATATTTATATTTATTATTATTATTATTAATATTATTATATATATATATTTTTAATTTTTTTAATTTTTATTTATTTATTTTATTATTATTATTATTATTTTTTTTTTAAAAGATAGATTTACAATAAAATAATATATAATTATAATAAATTAATATTTGTATTTTTAATAATCAATTAATAAAAAATAAAATAATTGTTTTTAATTAACTTTTAAATTGACATATAAATTTTTTTATTTTTATTTTTATTTATTTATTTTTTATTTTTAATTAAAATATTAATTTTAATATTCAACTAGTTGTTTTTGATTTTTTAATTATTAGAACTAACCGTTTTGGATTTCATAGTCAAATTAGCTGATTATAATGGTTTTCTTTGCCTCTCCTACATCTATTTAAACTTAACGACTGATCTGATCTCTCACCTAGTCCTGATGATGAACCACACTGGTTGGTTCGAAACGCGTCGAATTTGTTAATGATAATGTGATTATTACCGAAATATTTCTTCATAATCCATTTGTTTTCTTAATGAATGAGTAATTTAACCATGAAACATAGATGAAATTATGAGTTTTAAACATGAAAATAAGCCTAAATAACACTGAACAATAGTGTATAATAGAGAAATAACATCACACATAAGTTTTACACAGTAGGCATGATGAAGCAGTTCACCTCTCTTGGGCTACACCTGTTGGTCCAGCTCCCAATGACATGTCCCTCTTTGTCATTATGCTCAAAGTTGCAAATACATGTGTTTACAAGCCTCTAATGACTGTTTTCTCTGCACTAGTGGCTCTAGAATGCTCAAATTAGTCTAGATAAACTCTTGTTTCACCCAAATTGGTCGAAAATTGACCTCCCTATCCATTTCCCCAATGACAGCTACAAATGCTCCACTAAATGCGGAGAACTGCAGTTTAACTGTAGTTAAAATAGTAATTTCCGCCTAATTTGACTGCGCGCTAAAATTTCGCCAATTATAAAATGTTGGCATTTAAATCTGGTGGTTAGGGGTGGGGTGGTCACAAGTCGACCCCCCCATAAACCACGCGGTTTACATTAAAACTCCGCCAATAACTTGGAGTGGAACCCGTAGTGTAAGCGAAGTTCCACTAATCGTCGCAACTGAAGCGTTTCATGTGATGGCTTTGGAGCCTGCTGCAACCATCAGAGTTAACGTTTGTTGAAGCCGTCAATTAATGTTTTAATGTCATGCTATATATCGCATGTGACCACAACAACTGTTTGCCAGAGATGTGATTTGGTTAGCTGCCAGTTAAATATTTGATGTCGCGGTGTTTTCACCGTCATGTGACCAGATTCGTTGGGTCCACCGGCGGGTTGGGACTGCTGGCGGTCCCCCCCCACCCCCAACAAACTTATTAAAGTTTAAATAGAGCTATCACACTATAGGGGTAAGGAAAAACTGATAGAAGAGATGGTTGAAGTCTATGCGGGTGCGTATGGAGGTCACGGGGTCGAACCCCCTGAACTCCACAAAATTTTTGATCAACTGTCTAGGGGACACGTGGCAGCCTCTGGGTTGGCCACATCTCACCCATCTAACTGTTCTCACAAAAATTCGTACAACCCAAATCAACAACCCATCAGATGCCACGTGGTGAAACTTGGTTGGCTTAGGAAAATAAAATATTCCTAGAATATTCCATTTTTTTGACTGTACCTGCATGTTGACTGGGCATCCCAGTCACTCCTATCACAAAAATTTCACTATTTGGGAAAATGATCAGAATGCGATATCTCCCTCATACGAGATCGGTTTTTCGAACCGTTCGTGACGTGGGAATCACAACGACGAGATATACCTGCTTAGGTTCAGTACAGTTTCAAGCACTTTCGATTTTGAGCAACATACATGATTTCCTGATCACCAATAGAGCATTAGAGAACATACTTACCAAAGTTGTGAGCAATAGAGGAAGAGATTGGGAAAAAAATATATTGGAGGCCACTTGGTCCTACAACACCACCTGAAAGAAAACTACAAGGTTTAATACTCCATATGATCTAATCTATGGGAAGAAGGCTTTGCTTTCCATAGAATTTGAGTATAACACCCTCAGAATGGAAGCTCAATTGAATTTGTACATCAAAATGACACAAAGAGAGAGAATGCTTCAGCTAAATGGTTTGGATGAGTTTAGGATGCAGGCCCTTCTTCCCACTGAATTAATCCAGCTGTAAAGGAAATTCTGGCATGACAAGCACATCAAGGAGAAGACATTTCAGGAAGGGGATTGGGCTTTGATCTATGACTCCATATTTAAGGTCTTAAAGGGAAAGTTAATGACCAAATAGCTAGGACCCTATCGGATAGAGAAATGCGATGACAATGGAGCTGTCCAAATCAAAACCATAGATGAGGAAAGGATTTGTTAGGTCCTTATATTACTAGTATAGTCCCTTATTGTTGTTAGTGTAACCCCCTTATTGTTATTGTTGTACCCCTGTAACCCACATATTGTTATTATTGTGCCCTTACATTATTATTGTTAGGTCAGCTAGGATTACATTGTGGCCCCATGGACTCCTATATATAGAGAGGAGGTTTTGTCATTTGTATCATCCAAGAATTGTTCATTTATGTAATGTATTGGAGGTTTCCCCCTCGAAGTGGCTATTTATAAGGCGTTGATTTCTATTTTATTATATTTTTGGAGCTGGTTTCATAACATTTGGTATCAGAGCTTTGGATTCTAGGGTTTCACTACTCCAAACAGGTCATAGTGGAATTTTCACTTTAAATTTTTTTATACGAAGGTTCAGAAGCTGAAATTTTTAGAGTGCGAAGTCGAAATCCTGAGGAAGATCATCACAAAGTTTCAGAGCTTGGTTCACAATATTTTCAGAGATATGATCTGTGGAAGTTAGGGATTTTTGCAGGCTCCTGAATTTAACCTAAACATGTCATCGCATAATTTTCGCTATAAATTTGTTTCTACGAGGGTTCAGAAGCTGAAATTTTCACAGAGTGAAGTTGAAAGCCTGAGTAACCTCCTTTAAAAATTTCAGATCTTGATTCGCAAATTGGGAGATATTATCTATGGAAGTTAGGATTGTTTCAGGCTCCTGAATTTTGTCTCAAAGAGGTGACCTTGGGAAAAACATCGTAACTCTCTCTTTGAGCATCGGATTGGGATTCTGTAAAAAGTGGCCACAAGTACAGAGAATGTAGTTTTTGTTATATAAATTTCAGAGCCGAAGGATGAAACAGTGACACTTGGAAATTCGTACAAGTTTGATCTACTGAACTAGTCCATAATTAGGTCATCATAGGAGATTGGGCATAAATTTGTCTTCAAGAATCCAAATGATCTAAATGGATTGTATTAGTTATGATGTTCTAAGTATCCAAACAATAATAGTAATGTGTGCATAAGGTTCTCCTTAATTTGCAGGTTAAACAAATAGTTCTGGCTTTGTTAAACAGATTTCTGTGTGAGGATTGATTAAGTATTTTAACTGTTTATCAATTGTACAACAGTAAAGAACAAAGAAATAAAATTCACAAAGCACATTACTCAACAAATTGTTGAAGCAGTTCACCCCTCCTAGGCTACATCTGCTAGTCGAACTCCCAATGGCATGTCCCTCATGTATTGATTTGCTCAAAATGTAAGTACAAGTGAAAATAAGCTTCAATAGGAAAAAATATCTATAAAATCAGTTTCAAAAGGTATGAATTAGCCAAAGATGACTATTCATTTACATAAAATAGATAAATAAAGCCCAATACAATGCCTTCTCCATGATGGTCCTAATGGCTCCTTGATCTTCCTCGAAGCTAAACCTACTGAAGATGACCTCTTCTCGACCTGAAATCTATGCCAAACTTCTCAGAATGTTGAGAATACCCAAAATTGACTATTTTTTCTCCCAATTTCGTTCAATAATGAGGGAGTTATGGCCAAAACAAAACTTTTCCCAATATCCCTAAAAAAACTCCTCCAAAACTGGAGGAACTAGAGTTAAGGGCGCTACAGATGGCCAACTCCCTAAAATTAGAGGAATCAGCGGAAAAATTAAATGTTAAGTTAATCCGTTAAGTGGTGGTCACATGCGTGTTTTTCGTCAGAACCGCTGACATGAACGTTAACCAACCGAATTGAAAACTGCGTCATAAAATTTTCTTGAATGTGGTCACAAGACCTCGTTTTGTGGGCGGATAGGTAATCGCCAGAAGCTAAGGCCATGGTTCTTCACCTGGGACATATGGGGTCGGGCTAGCCCCTTTATTTTTCTGCCGTTTAAAAATTCAAACCAAAAAAATAATGTGAAACCATAGCCTATTAAGAACTACCGGTTGGGCGGGCCAGTCGGGCCTTTGGAGTTGTGGTTGGTCGACCTGGTTTCGAATCCTGCAGACTTTGAATTTTTTTTTATCACGCCATATCTCATCCGGCCTGGGGCCACGTGGTAGCCTCTGGGCTTGCCACATGGCACCCTCTGATTGGCCACAATCAAATAAGTCAAACCATTTCCAAATCGATATTTGCCACTTGTCCTCATTTCATTCCCCCTCTAGGGAATATTTCGAGGAATATTCCCAGAATATTCATTTTTAAAATTTTCCCAAATTTTATAAAGTCAAACTTGGTCAACTCATTTTTGGAGTTTACTGGACTTTTAAAACCTTTATAACTTCCACATATGACCTCTGTTTTGCGAATTGTTCACGGCACTAGAATTGTAGCGACGAGACCTTTCCGTTCGTTCAGGTTGAAAACATTTTTGACCACTTTCATTTTTGAGCATTTTTGAACTTGGATATGATCTCTTGATCACACCACCCCACTAGGAAGCTTTTGGACCCCAAAAGCTCTCTGGACTACTGAACATGAAGATGAGGAGACTATGTCCCCACTCTTCCAATCTTAATCCACTGAAATTTCCCTGATTTCATTAATTGGAGCTTTTCTTGAAACGAAATTTTTTTCCTTGAATCTGTTGACCAATTGTTGCTGATTTTGACTTTGTCATGCTGCACATTTTCGAAACTTGTAGAACAACAACTTAACTTTGCAGTAAAAATATTGTTTCTACATTGGTCTATATTCAAAGGAAATTGAAAATTACTTTCACCTTGCATCCTGTCCTTATGGCGATTTTTTGCTGAATTAGCCTTGTACTTGTGTCGATTCCGGACCAAGTTTCCTTTCCATTGTACCATGCTTTTCTGAAACTAGCAATGATCATTGTTGAACTTTGTTCCTTCTTTTCTTGGATGCTTTACCCTCTCTTGGATCTTTGCACCTCCTTGCACTGATACTTTGTTTTTTGCACTGATCGACACCAAAGACGATTTCTGCAACTTCTTGTCATCTTCTTTCAAATACAACCTGCTTTCAGACTGAAAAAAATCATTATTTACATAAAAATTTACATGAAAAGGATTATGTACAAATTCCCTTTGTTTAATCAACATCAAAGTCAAATTTTGACTTGCATTGACAAGCCTTTTCATCTGCCCAGCATTCACTAAAGAAGAGTCTAGTTTTTTGCGATGTGCTCTTACAATAAACTCCTTGCCATCCTTGAATAAATGGTACTTTTTCTCATGGAGATGAAAGATAGATTTCCTGTCATACAAGTAAGGACTTCCCAACACCACACCTGTAATATGAAGCGGAACAACATCTAATTCAACCATGTCAATAAAATGCGCCGTTATGGAAAAGCGCAACATGCACTTCTTTGAAACCTGTAAATTTTCATCCTTGCAAATCCAACCAAGAGGATATGGTTTAGGATGTGGAATGGTCTCAAGATTTAGTTTCTTGACTAAGTCTTCAGAAACAAGGTTCGCTTGTGACCCACTGTCAAATAGTGTGTCAACCTTGGTATGTTTGGAAATGATCCTCACATGAAACAGTTCAATTCTCTTCTCTTCACTTGGAGCTTCTATGTGACAGTTAGAAATAATAGAACTGGGTTTAGTTTCATTCTCTTTCCCCTTCAATTTATTTAGTATGATTTTTGTTTCATCTCCTGATTCTGACCCTAGGTCTTGTTCAGCTATTGCAACTGTCTTGCCTTTCTCCTTGGCTTTATATTTGGCTTTAAAACTTTCTGGTTTCAACTCTCGATGAAGTTTCCAACAATGGTCCTCATCATGGATTGTTTTAGAACAGTGTTTGCAGAAAAATTTTCCCTTCTCTTTCCTAGAATTTTCATTTCTCTTTTTCCTCCCTTTGCCTTTAAACTCACTTTCCTCATTCCCATCTACATTTTGTTTTCCCCTTGCCTCTAAATGTGTGGCTTGAAAACAAACCTCATCTAAGCTTATAGGGTTAAACATGAGAATGGTATGTCTTAGGTAAGTATGCAAACCTCCTATATACTTGAGTTAAGTTTCTTGGCTATGCAAATCAATTCCTAGTAAAAGAACTCTTCTTCTAAATTCTTGAGTATAAACTAGAACATTTTTTCCTTTCAACTGTTTAAAATTTTTCCAATTAATTATGGCTTTCTGCATGTGAGCTAATGGATAAAACTATTGTTTTATTACAGAAATGAAATCAAACCATGATAAGATAATATTACCATATATTTTGATCTCCTCCTTTGTTTTGGCCTCCCACCAAACAAGAGCTGCACCTTCCATTCTCAATGAAGCTAGCTGAATTTTGGTTTCGTCATCATGAAAATTTTGAATTCTCAAGTAGACCTCTAATTGCCTAATCCAATTATATAGATTTTCTGCATTTAATTCACCATCAAAATTTGGAAATTCAAATTGTTGATATTCAACAAGATGATGAAGCTTAGTGAAAATCAGTCACCTTCACTAAGTGGGCCCGCGGGCTATTTTTAGGTGAAAGCCTATTTTTAGACATGGTGATCATATTTCAGAAGTTGCAGGAAGCTATTTGTGGATGGTTGGTCAAGTTGGAAAAATAGATGAAATTATATTTTTAGAATATTGGGCGAAGTCTATTTATAGATCGTCAATCTAAAATTAGATGCATGTCGATTATTATTAGCTCTTAATAATCATCCGAAAATAAACATCAACTTATTCTCTTGGAGCACTTTATTTCAGTGAAAAGATTTGGCAAATCAGTGGGCTGAAGGAATTACGCAATTCATATGGTTTATGGTGGCTCATGGATGGAGGACTAAGTTAGAACTGAAGTGGAGAAGTTATGACAGAGTTGGAAGAGTAGTTCATGGAGTTGTTATTTAGTTTAACTCAGTTATTGGAGTTAAACTCAGTTGAGCTAGTTGTATCTAGTCTAACTGAATGATACACTAGTGAGAGTGGAGTGAATTAATTAGTTAATTAACTCACAAATAATAACTCACTAATCAACTAAAAAAATATAGCAGTTAACTACAGTGCATGTCAGTTCCAGTGGAGACCCAGTGGAGAGATAGGTGAAAGGGTGAGATGGACTATTTGTTGTGACTATAGTGATGCATTGATTGCATCACACACACATTGGAGTTGCAAATGAGGATTGCACAGTCAAGGCAAGGCCAATTCGAATTCATTCAGGGGTCTTCTTCAACAGGGATTCCGTAGTGGAGGTAGGCTGTAAGGTGGCGAGAAATCAGTGCATGGATTTGCAGATTTCTTCATGATAGTGTGTGATGATTGTATTGTACTGAGAGCTTGATGTACTAAGGTTTGTATGATATTGTTACATGATCTCCATGATACATAATATATGATAGTTTGGGTTTTTAGCTTCAGGCTTTCCCATTAAACAACTGTGTTATGTGCGATTGTTTTTATTGCTTCATGTGTTTGCAATTGAGTTTAAATTTCCATAAAATATTAACAGTGGAAGGATTCTGTATTTAGCAAGAAGATAAATATTGTTAGATCAGGAGAATCTAGATATATACATGCATATTTTATATAATTTCGACATGGTATCAGAGCAATCTTAATTCTTGAAGATTGCAATTGTGAAGAATTTTTGAGTTTGTGCTGGTGGACAATTCGAATTTACTACTGAAATTTCTTGGTGCAACAGTTGAGTATTCATTGAAATTCCTTTCAATGGGTTGTGATTGGAGTATGCCCTTGAGGGCAGCTCAAATTACATATTCTGGAAGGATAGGATGGAGTCGGTGTTGGAAGATAATGGACTGAAGGAGTTCATCAATAGCGATGTTCCTAATCCAGGTTCTAGCGATGCTGCATTACTTGACGCATGGAAAAAGATGGTAGCAAAGACAAGAAGAATTCTGTTGGAAGGTGTGAAGGACCATATTGTGTCTAGAATTCATGGGAAAGCCACTCCATTTGAAATGTGGAAGGATTTGAAAAATTTGTTCCAAAGCAGCAGTGACCAGAGGAAGTTGGCGCTGAAAGATAACTCAAAAAAATAAAAAATGGAGATGGGTGACAATATTCCAAAATATCTCACGAAGTTTGTCCACTGTAGGGATGAACTGGAAAGTGTGGGGATTACTGTTGATGATGATGAATTGGTGAGCTTGGCTCTCCTTGGGCTTCTGAAGAGTTGGAATAGCTACGAAGACTCTGTCAATGGACGGGAGAAACTGCCGAGTTGGGAGCGACTTTGGTTAGATCCTATGCAGGAGGAGATAAGGCGAAGTACTGGGATGTCTCTTCATCGAAGAATGAAGATGAAGAGAATTGCGCTTTTGCTACCAAATCAAGGAAAGGGAAAGGGAATAAATTCCACTCCAAATCCGAGGCTAAAGGAAAGAAGCAGGATTTTTCCAAAGCGAAGTGTTTTCACTATCACGAACATGGGCATTTCATCACTAACTGCCCATAGAAGAAGAAGAACAAGAAGGCTGCTAGAGCTGTAGCGGGTGAGGCCTTAGCCTCGAAATTTGAACTTGATTTCTCTTTGATCGTATGCTTGGTTTCAAGTGCTATGGGACTGGTGTGGTATCTTGATAGTGGTGCATCTTTCCATATGACGAGAGACAAGGAGTTGTTTAGTGACTTGGAGGAGAAGGACCTCCAAATGCATATAGAGATGGGCGACGATGGTCAATACAGTGCGACCGACATTGGGACCATTAACTTTGAGAGGGATTCAGGTAAACCATTTCTGTTGAAAGATGTTATGCATGTTCCAGGTCTAAAGAAGAACTTGGTCTCGGTCGCAATGTTGGAAGACAAAGGTTATGATGTTGTTTTCAGCGATGGAAAATATTTCCTGCGACATAAAACAACAGGTTAAACCAAGAGGATAGGGATTTGATTTAAGAATCTCTATAAGCTGTAGGTAGATGGCTGCGCTGCAATTATGGGCAAAGCATAAGAATTGGTGAGCCGGGATGAGGGCGAATTATGGCACAGGAGATTGGGCCATCTTCACCATGGCGCCTTGAAGATTTTGTAGCAGATTTCTACTGGACTTCCCAAGGGTACTCTTGCACAGTCATATTAGTGCAAGGGATGTACTATGGGTAAGTTTGTGAAGACCACCTTTCATGAGAAGGAGAACCGTGCTTCGGTGATCCTTGAGAGAATTCACAAAAACGTGTGTGGACCTTTCTCGGTTGCTTCAACAGTAAAACATAGGCATTATGTTATTTTTGTTGATGACTATTCTCATAGATGCTGGATCTTCTTCATGCAAAAGAAGAGCGAAACATTCTCAAAGTTCTGTGAGTTTAAAGCATTGGTGGAGAAGGAGTCAGGGAAGCAAGTGAAGGCTCTGCAGAGCGATAATGATGGTGAATATATCTCAGGCGAATTCAAAGAATTCTGTAGCAAAGAAGGAATTTGAAGAGAACTCATAGCACCTCATAACCCACAGCAGAATGGGGTCGTGGAGAGGAAGAATAGAACGATCGTGGGTGTTGCACGAGCTATGCTGCATGACCAAGGCCTACTGATGCACTTGTGGGTGGAAGCATGCAACACTGCGGTTTATGTGAAAAATTGTTGTCCTCATAGAGTACTTGGCATGAGTACACTTGAAGAAGATTTTACTGGTAAGAAGCCTGATATTTCTCATTTGAATATTTTTGGCTCATCTGTTTACATTCATGTGACAAAGGACGCCACAAAGAAGCTGGAGCCGACTGCAGAAGTTGGGATATTTGTGGGGTACACAGAAACACCCCATAATTATTGTGTGTATTTTCCAGACAGTCAGATGACTATGGTGCGACGGGATATAAAATTCAATGAGGTGAAAGCCATGAAGTTGTCACTTGAGAGGGAGCTACACTTGCATGCAGAGGAGGAGCTACTTGTTCCCAAAGATGAGCCTCTAGATGTGAATCATCCACAGGAGGAGATTCATGGAGTGGAGGAGTCCACTCATGCAGAAACAAACATTAGAACTGGCAGGAAGCGTAATACAGAAGCTGAGAGACTGAAGCTTGATGCGGCACAGAATGTAGGAGTCCCTACATCACATCGCAGACAAAGACAGTCACCTGAACGATTTACTAGATACATGGCTCTTATGAGTAAGTGTGTCATGAAATAGCCATATTATTTTGAAGAAGCAGTGCAGGAGCCCACATGGGTAGATGCCATGGTGGAGGAGTATGACTCCATTGTCAGAAATAGTGCTTGGGAGATTGTTCCAGGGTTGACGGGTAAATCAGTTGTAGGATCAAGATGGATCTACAAGGTAAAGCAAGCTGCTGATGGGAGCATCGAGGAGTATAAGGAAAGATTTGTTGCCCGGGGCTTCTCACAGATTGAGGGGATTGATTATGAAGAAACCTTTGCACCTGTCGCACGGTATTCTTCCATAAGGACCATCCTTTCTCTCTCAGCGCAGATGGGTTGGCACATTCATCAGATGTATGTGAATATTGTGTTCCTTAATGGGATCATTGAGGTATAAGTGTACATTGAGAAGCCTGAAGGATTCGAAACCTTCAACAGCGAGTCACATGTGTGCAGGCTCAAAAGAGAGTTGTATGGGCTGAAGCAAGCACCACGTTCTTGGTACACACAGATCGACAGTTATTTCACTGGACTTGGCTTCACCAAGAGTGAGGCAGATGAAAACCTGTACCAAATTGTGGTGGAGGGTATCTTTTAATCATTTTTATTTATGTTGATGATTTAATACTAACAGGTGATGAGAATTTGATACAGTCATGCAAGGCAGATCTTGCAAAGGATTTTGAGATGAAGGATTTGGGCCTCCTTCATTATTTCCTTGGATTGGAAATATGGCAGCGGGAAGGTGAACTATTTATGTCTCAATGAAAGTATGCCCGGAAGATACTGGAGAAGTTTCACATGCAAGGCTGCAAGCCTATCGACACTCCTCTTTTAGGAAATTTGAGGAAAGAGGATTCTACATCGACAGAGGTAGTGGATGCCATTGTTTATCGATAGTTGGTGGGTTTTCTCATGTATTTAGTTAATCCAAGACCGAACATATGTTATGCAGTGAACCAACTTTCACAAGTGATGGTTAAGCCTACCAAGCTCTTTTGGAAGGTAGGAAAGCATGTCCTGAGGTATCTTAGGGGCACATCTGAGTATGGCTTATGGTACAGATAGACAGATGAGGTGAAGTTTCATGGCTTCACGAATGCAGATTGGGAAGGTAGTCGAACAGACATAAAGAGCACATCAAGAGGGGTTTTCAGTATTGGATCTACAACAGTTTCTTGGTACAGTAGGAAAAAAATATCCATGGCACTCAGTCCAGCGGAAGCAGAATACATGGCAGTGATTCAAGCTGCATGTGAGGCTATCTAGATGAGGAAGATCCTGGTCGGTTTTTTCGGTTGACATTTAGGTCCTACAGTGATACATTGTGATAATCATAGTTGCATTAAACTCTCGATTAATCCTGTGTTTCATGATATATCTAAACATATTGATATCCTGTATCATCATATCAGATATTGTGTGCAATGGAAGATCATGTTGCTTCAGTACAATCGTACGGAAGATCAGGATGCAGATATTTTGACGAAGGCGCTCACCAGGAGAAAATTCAAATACCATAGAGGCAGGATCGGGGTGAAGGATAATCCCTATCTTGTTGAGAGGGAGTGTTGAGATTCAACAAGATGATGAAGCTTAGTGAAAATTAGTCACCTTCACTAAGTGGGCCCACAGGCTATTTTTAGGTGCAAGTCTATATTTAGACATGGTGATCATATTTCAGAAGTTGCAGGATGCTATTTGTGGATGGTTGGTCAAGTTGGAAAAATAGATGAAATTCTATTTTTAGAATATTTGGCAAAGTCTATTTATAGATATTCAATCTAAAAATAGATGCATGTTGATTATTATTAGCTCTTAATAATCATCCGACAATAAACATCAACTTATTCTCTTGAAGCACTTTATTTCAGTGAACAGATTTGGAAAATCAGTGGGCTGAAGAAATTACGCAATTCCTAGGGTTTATGGTGGCTCATGCATGGAGGAATCAGTTAGAACTAAAGTGGCAAAGTTATGACAGAGTTGGAATAGTAGTTCATGGAGTTGTTATTTAGTTAAACTCAGTTATTGGAGTTAAACTCAGTTGAGCTAGTTGTATCTAGTCTAGCTGAATGATACACTAGTGAGAGTGGAGTGAATTAATTATTTAATTAATTCACAAATAATAACTCACTAATCAACTGAAAAAATACAACAGTTAACTACAGTGCATGTTAGTTCCAGTGGAGACCCAGTGGAGAGATAGGTGAAAGGGTGAGATGGACTATCCGTTGTGACTATAGTGATGCATTGATTGCATCACACACACATTAGAGTTTCCAAAGAGGATTGCGCAGTCAAGGCAAGGCCAATTCAAATTCATTCAGGGGTCTTCTTCAGCAGGGATTGCGCAGTGGAGGCAGGTTGTCAGGTGGCGAGAAATCAGTGCATGGATTTGCAGATTTCTTCATGATAGTGTGTGACGATTGTATTGTACTGAGAGCTTTATGTACTAAGGTTTGTATGATATTGTTACATGATCTCCATGATACATAATATATGATAGTTGGGGTTTTTAGCTTCAGGCTTTCCCGTTAAACAACTGTGTTATGCGCGATTTTTTTTATTACTTCATATGTTTGCAATTGAGTTTAAATTTCCATAAAATATTAACAGTGGAAGGATTCTGTATTTAGCAAGAAGATAAATATTGTTAGATCAAGAGAATCTGGATATATACATGCATATGTTATATAATTTCTACACAAACTTAACATTAAGGTTAAGAAAAGGACTTTTACCCGTGTTCTTGACTTTGTGAGAATGATGTACTAAAGATGACGTAGAGGTTGATGAAGATGAAGATGAGGGTGATGATGGTGACTTTCCACTGTCTCCATTTCCTCCATTAACCTTCTCGGATTTCTCTTCATCATTATGGCCTCCTTACCCTTGTCCTTCCTTGTGAAGTTTGGATCCTTCTCCTTCAAGCCTTTCATTCCTTTCTTGATAAAGGTCTCTCACCATTTTTGTCAAATCAAGGAATTCTTTTCTAAACACCCTTTCTTCCTCTTTGGGATCAACTTCTTCATGGATTTCTCCTTCCCTTGAAGACATGCTTATGGATTCTTCTGCTTCTCTTGGAGGTGAAATTGAAGGTGGAGATACTGGCACTCTTGCCCTCCTTGGCTGAGGATTACTGTAAGTCCTTGCCAATTGACCTTCTCCTCTCTTAAGCTTCAGCCTAGTAAGCATGAAAAACCTTGCAAACTGTTAAACAAAATTTGCACAAGAAAAATATAGAGAGAAACACTAGCTCTCCTAATAATCAAAGCCTAAGCTCCGATACCAACTTGATATGAATGGATTGTATTAGTTATGCTGTGCTAAGTATCCAAACAATAATAATAATGTGTGCATAAGGTTCTCCTTAATTTGCAGGTTAAACAAATAGTTCTGGCTTTGTTAAAAAAATTTCTCTGTGAGGATTGATTAAGTATTTTAACTTTTTATGAATTGTACAACACTAAAGAATATAGAAATAAACTTCACAAAGAACATTACTTAGAAAATTGTTGAAGCAGTTCACCCCTCTTGGGCTACATTTGCTGGTCCAGCTCCCAATGACATGTCCCTCATGTATTAATTTGCTCAAAATGTAAGTACAAGTGAAAAAAAGCCTCAATAGGAAAAAATCTCTATAAAATCATCTTCAGAAGGTATTAATTAGCCAAAGATGACTATTCATTTGCATAAAATAGATAAAGAAAGCCCAATACACTGCCTTCTCCATGATGGCCCTGATGGCTCCTTGATCTTCCTCCAAGCTAAAAATGCTGAATATGACCTCTACTCGACCTGAAACCTATTCCAAACTGCTTACAATGTTGAGAATACCCAAAATTGACTATTTTTTCACCCAATTTTGTTCAATAATGAGGGAGTTATGGCCAATTTTGTTTTTTTCCCAATATCCCTAAACAAATTCCTCCAAAACTGGAGGAACTCTAGTTAAGGGCGCTAAATATGGTCAACTCCCCAAATTTTAGCAGAATCCACTCCAGGAATAGCGGAAACATTAAATGTTAATTTAATCCATTAAGTGGTGGTCACATGCACATTTTTCGTTGGAATCGCCGTCATGAACGTTAACCAACCGAATTGAAAACTATGGCATAAAATTTTCTTGAACGTGGTCACATGACCCTGTTTTGCGGGCGGATAGGTAACCGTCGGAAGCTAAGGCCATGGTTCTTCGCCTGGGACATATGGGGTCAGGCTAGCCCCTTTATTTTTTTACCATTTAAAAATTCGAACCACAAATATAATGTGAAACTGTAGCCTGTTAAGAACTACCCGTTGGGCGGGCCGGTCAGGCCTTTGGAGTTGTGGTCGGTCGACCCGATTTCGAATCCTGTAGACTCTGAATTTTTTTCTATCACACCATATCTCATCCGACTTGGGGCCATGTGGCAGCCTCTAGGCTTGGCACATGCCACCCTCTGATTGGCCACAATCAAATAAGTCAAACCATTGCCGAATCGATCTTTGCCACTTGTCCTAATTTCATTCGCTCTCCAGGGAATATTCCTAGAATATTCAATTTTTAATTTTTCCCCAAGTTTATAAAGTCAAACTTGGTCAACTCATTTTTGGAGTTTACTTGACTTTTCAAACCTTCATAACTTCTGCATACGACCTCTGTTTTGTGAACCATTCACAGTGCCAGAATCGGAGCGACGAGACCTTTCTAGTCGTTCAGGTTGAAAACATTTTTGAACTTGGACATGATCTCCTAATCACCAAATTAGGTCAGACCTATGGGATTCAAAAGAATATTCAGAGGGCTACTTCAGGGCCAAATTTCAGATATTGAAGATCCACAATCACAGAGATAATTCAGTTTCAATATCGAGCTCCTCAAAATCAAGAAAAAGGTATGTATTTTTTTTTCAAATTGCGTAAGTCTTGTTTGAAAAATCAATTTTAAGTGATTCCAAAGGCCTATTAAGCACATATATCAGTATTGGGTTCTAAAATTCCTATTAAAAAGAATTCAACACCCATTAAGCCCTTATAGTACTCTACTACGACCCATGAAGATGAAGAATTGCAACATGATCTATCAAAATTACAAGAGCAAGTGCACCAAAATTTTCTCTCGCAAAGAGCAACAAAAAATGAAATGAATGTTTTGAAGAAAAACGTGGAAGCTAAGATGGATGGTTTGAAGAAAGGCATGGAAGCTACGATGGATGGTTTGAAGAATGGTATGGAAGAAAAAATGGAAGGTTTGAAGGAAGACATGGAAGGTTTGAAGGAAGGTTTGTCAAATTTGATACAAGAAATGATTCCTAATGGTGAAAAGATAGTAGAGGAAACTCATGATGAGAACAAAATAAATGTTAATCATGATTTCATAAACTCTAATGTTGGATTAAAGAACCACCATATTCTAAAGATGGATATGAGGAAGTTTGATGGCAAGGATCCCGTAACATGGATACTACAGATGGAGCAATATTTTGATCTCAATAATGTGCAAAACACACAAAAGGTACGCATTGCAACTTTACATTTAGAAAAAAATAAATTTTTATGGTATCGATGGCTTTGCTCCCGTAAAAAAATTGTCACTTGGTCAATTTTTATGGAGGAAATGATAGCACATTATGAGGATACAAAGAGCAACACCTTCTTTAGCCAATTGATAAATCTCAAACAAAAGGGTTTAATGGGGGAGCACATTGAGGACTTCCAAAAATTGAATATAAGGGTAAGTGATATTCCAGAGGAACACAGGATTGATCTCTTCATAGGTACTTTAAAGGATAACATCCAACATGAAGTTCACGTTTTGGAACCTGATTCATTGGAGAAGGCATTTAGGTTGGCAAGAAAAATTGAATGTAAAATTATGGCGACAAGGAAGCCTATCACTCACTTCTATAAAGAGGGAAGTGTTGCTACTCCTAGATTTCCACAACCTACAAGGTTGACACCACAACAATTGGAAGAAAAAAGAGAAAAGGGGCTTTGCTACAGTTGTGATAGCAAATACACTAAAGGTCATAAGTGTGCTGAGAAGAAATTATTTTACATAGATTGTGAAGAGGAAGAAGAAAATGAACAAGAAGAGGATATACACCAGGAACCAACCCAAGAAGAGGAAGAAATGAGTCTGACCATATCGTGTAATGCATTGGTAGGAATTACCACTCAAACTCTCAAGATAGAAGGACATATCAAGAAGAAAAAGGTAATAGTGTTGATTGATTCAGGTAGTACCCATAATTTTATTCATTGTAAGGTAGCCAAGGAATTGAATTGTTTCCTATACCCAACACCAGAATGTCAAGTGATGGTTGCAAATGGAGGAACTATAAATTGCTCTGGAAAATGCCATAATATCAAGCTAACCATGGGGGAATATGTATTGACTAGTCCAATGCTTGCCATTCCTATGGGAGGTGCTGATGTTGTACTAGGAGTACAATGGTTACAATCTTTGGGGACGGTAACTTTTAATTTTCAAGAACTTTTCTTGAAATTTTTTTCAGAAGGAAAGGAAGTCGAATTACGGGGTATTGCGGGGAAGCCAGGAAGGATAATAAGCTCTAATGTCATGAAAAAGATTCTAAAGAAAGAACAGCGAGGCGTAATTGCACAATTATGCTCACTAGAAGTTCCAACATCAAAATCATCTATTTCTGCAGATCTCCAACAAGTCTTGGACAATCATTCCAAGGTGTTTGAAACTCCCAAAGGACTCCCACCTATTCGTGATCATGATCATGCTATTCATTTGATTCGAGGAAGTGTTCCTCCAAACATCCGGCCTTATAGATATCCTTACTTCCAAAAGAGCGAAATTGAACGCATGATTGCAGAAATGTTAGAGGCGGGTATAATTCAACCTAGTCAAAGTTATTTCTCTGCTCTTGTAGTATTGGTACACAAGAAGGATGGATCATGGCGAATGTGTCCGGATTATAGGGAGCTCAATAAGCTCACCATTAAAGACAAATTTCCCATTCCTGTGATTGATGAATTATTGGATGAATTACATCGAGAAATTTATTTTACCAAGTTGGATCTTCGTTCAGGATATCATCAAATTAGAATGAAGACTAAAGATATTCCAAAAACAACATTTCGAACTCATGAGGGTCATTATGTATTTTTGGTCATGCCTTTTGGCCTTACCAATGCACCTTCTACATTTCAAGGGTTGATGAATTCCATTTTCAAACCCTTCCTTAAAAAATTTGTGCTAGTATTTTTTGATGATATACTAATCTACAACAGGTCTTGGAAGGATCATGTTGAACATGTTGACAAGGTGCTCAAACTATTGCAGGAGAAACAATTATATGCAAAAACATCCAAATGTTTCTTTGGAGTACAAGAGGTGGAATATTCGGGTCATATTGTATCTCACAAGGGTGTTAAAGTAGACCCTAACAAAATTAAAGCCATTAAGGAATGGAAAGCCCCCACAACCATAAAGTGGTTGCGAGGATTTCTCGGGTTAACAGGGTATTATCGCAAGTTTGTTAAGAATTATGGGAGAATAGCAGCACCTCTAACAACATTATTGAAGAAAGATGCATTTTCATGGACTCCCGAAGCAACTAAGGCCTTTGAACGTCTTAAAGAGGCAATGTGCCTAGCACCGGTCTTAGCTATGCCAGACTTCACAAAAACCTTTATTGTGGAATGTGATGCCTCAGGAAATGGAATTGGTGTTGTTTAATGCAAGAAGGAAGACCCATTGCTTTTGAAAGTCGTCCAATCAAAGGAAAGTATTTACAGAAACCTATTTATGAGAAGGAAATGTTAGCAATACTGCATGCACTAAAGAAATGGCGAACTTACCTAATGGGAAGACACTGCAAGGTAAAAACTGATCATGATAGTCTTAAACACTTTTTGGAACAAAGACTATCTTCAGAAGAGCAGCAAAAATGGGTCACAAAGATGTTGGGTTATGACTTTGAAATCATCTACAAAAAAGTGAAGCTAAATGTTGTTGCAGATGCACTCTCAAGAAAGGATGAAGAGGTGGAAGCATTGCTTTGTGCCATTTCTATTATCCAACCAGATTGGATAACCAAAGCAAGGGATGAATGGAAGAAGGACGAAGAACTTTGGACACTCATTCAAAAGTTGTAGCAAGATCCTAGTACATCTAATACATTTAGTTGGAAAAATGATTCCTTATGGTACAAATATCACTTATATATTTGCAAGAATTCCCAACTAAAACAAAATATTCTTTTGGAATTGCACACTTCTCCTTTAGGAGGACACTCGGGATTTTTTAAAAACTTACGATAGGGTGAAGAAGGAATTTTTTTGGGATGGCCTTAAATTTGATATTCAAATTTTTTTGGCGGAATGTTTGGTTTGCTAACAAAATAAAGTTGAGACAATTAAGACTCCGGGTATTCTACAACCTTTATCCATTCCAAGTCAATGTTGGGAGGATATTTCAATGGATTTTATCACAGGTTTACCTAAGTCCGAAGGAAGGAGTGTCATCATGGTGGTAGTTGATAGAATTACCAAGTACGCACACTTTTGTACATTATATCATCCATTTAAAGAAAGTACAATTGCTACTGCATTTATGGAAACAATTCAAAAGCTACATGGAAACCCGAAGATTATTGTAAGTGACAGCGATCCCATTTTTACAAGAAATTTTTGGACGGAATTATTTTCTTGTTTGGGTACTCAACTAGCTCATAGCTCATCTTATCATCCTCAATCCGATGGTCAAACATAGATAGTGAATGAATGTTTGGAAGGATATCTTCGTTGTTTTGTATATGATAAGCAAGCAAAATGGGTCAAGTGGTTACCTCTCACTGAATGGTGGTATAACACTTCCTTCCATACTGCAGCAAAAATGACCCCATTTATGGCACTTTATGGATATCATCCACCATCCATCAGATATTCTTTAAGGGAAAATTCTAGGGTTCAAGCACTAGAGGATCACATCGAGCATCAACAAGAAGTTCTCCAACTCTTAAAGGATAACCTAAATTTGGCACAAAATCGAATGAAACAATAGGAAAATCAACATTGCAGTGAGAGAAGTTTTGATGTGGGGGACTGGGTATTTTTACGGCTACAACCATACAAAAAAATGTCCCTCAAGAAAGTAAGAAGAATAATAAATTATCGCCAAAGTACTATGGTCCTTACAAGGTGTTGCAAAAGATTGGTACTATGGCATACAAATTGAAGCTTCCTGCTTCTTCGCGATTACATCCAGTTTTCCATGTTTCATGCTTAAAAAAGGTTATAGGGGACAAAATTCTAGTTCAAACAATATTGCCAAAACTTGATGAGGAAGGAAAATCCATATTGGAACCTGAAGTAGTCACAGAAACAAGAACTCGACAACTACGAAATCGATCAATTTCACAGTATCTCATCAAATGGAAGAAATTACCCACTAAAGATTCCACATGGGAGGATGAGAATTTTATATAGAAGCACCCAGAGCTACTCAAGTTTTGAAAACAACACTTTTTTGAAGGAGAGGAGCATGTTAGGTCCTTATATTACTAGTATAGTCCCTCCTTATTGTTGTTAGTGTAACCCCCTTATTGTTATTGTTGTACCCCTGTAACCCCCATATTTTTATTATTGTGCCCTTACATTATTATTGTTAGGTCGGCTAGGATTACATTGTGGCCCCATGGACTCCTATATATAGATAGGAGGTTTTTTCATTTGTATCATCCAAGAATTGTTCATTTATGTAATGTATTGGAGGTTTTCTCCTCGAAGTGGCTATTTATAAGGCATTGATCTCTCTTTTCTTCTATTTTTGGAGCTGGATTCATAATAGGATTCCTCTGCTTGTCAATGGTTACAGGATAAAAATGTATAAGAGGCCCCTGTCCAAGCAAAAAATCATCAACAGAATTAGCAAAGAGGTGAATGTAAGTGGGAGCCTCATAGCTTCCGATCCCTCACCCTCTTAGGAAAAAGAAAAAGAAATAAATAGGCATGGGTGAAAACCTTTCTTAGGCATCCACGACCAACTCCAAGGTTGAAAACCTCCATGATGAAATCTTGGAGAAAAAAGAAAAGAAGATAAAAGAAGAAAAGAAATAAAATATCCTTGAGTGAAAAACTCTTGGAGGCACCAAGTCAGGCTTGTGGGTTGAAAAAATATTTTGAGGTAGCCCACCCGTCTTCAAAAAATAAGGGAAAAAGAAAGAAAAAAGAAAAGAAATAAAACCAAAATCAAAAGAATGAAATAACACCAAGGCAACTAACCTGTTTCTGTTTTAAAGGTTGTTGAACAGTGGCATAGTATGGATGAGGGTACAAAATTCCTCCACATATCTCTCTCTCCTCTATCTATTCACTCGACATCCAACTCCAACACACATTATGCCATCAAATTCTAGCACCTCGTGAGCAAGAAAACTCGAATTTGCTCCTGTCTCTTTACTACTACAGGATGTCCTATAAAGCTACAAGAAATCCTGTAGTGGTGACAAGAAGTCCTGAACACCTACAGGAAGAAAGGCCAAGGCCATAATAACTCACCCAGGGCTATTTGATCCTAGGAAGGGGCATGAAAAGTGTCACCCTACCTATGCCTACCAACCCTAACCATCATTCCATCCCATGCATAAAGATTCCGTTGTCTAACCCTCTATTCTTCCTCTGTGATACAAACTATTTTTACATAAACACATGGCCTTTTATTTCATGTTTCTCCTAAACCATACCACTACCTCATCATCCTATCACCATCTCTAGCATTTCCACATCATTTTATCACGACCTCATGTCATTATGGGCTCTAGAATCTGTAGAAAGAGACTGCTATAAGAAGATGATATCTTGCTGTAGAACACCTGTGCATACACCAGAAGCATTCGACTATAGATTGGCACATCTAGAGCAACAAAAAAGGGTTGAAGATCTGATCCTGAAGACAACCATAGGACTCAAAATAGGAAGTTACATCAACAACATCAAATTGAAGCCCCCATGAGGTACCCGAAAAATAGACAACAAAAAAACACATCAAGCACCTCACATAGGAAATAAAGACAACTCCTGTGATTACTCCAGTTCTATAGATCTATGCATAAAGGACCCTGCAACAAATTTGAAACCATGTAAGGCTTAGGTATGAACCTCTCACCCTCTTGCTATGCATAATTGGATAAATGAATTATTGTCGAGGAGAGAAGGTTTAATAAGGTAAAAGGTGGCCCGTTAAATTGGCCACCCTCAAGAGTGGAAATAAAAGAGTTTGGTGGGGTTGGCATGCCACGTGGAGCTATCACATTAGTGGAAAGGAGATCATAGAAAGTGGGAGTTGGTTACAAGGCAAGAGGGAATGATCTGTTCGAGTGGGGCCAATGGTCCAAATGAGGAAACCTTGTGCGAGGGAAACCTCAACACAACGCTCCAAGCCCACTCAAAATGTCATAAAAAGTACCTCTTCTCTCTTCGCCTCACACCTATTCTAATTTCAAAAACAGTTATACAAAGGATAAAGTTGGGAAGTCACCGAGGAGGTTCGATCACTGGTCAGTTGTTCCTGGAGGAAATGCTATAAAAAAAACTCCAATTGCTATAGGAATCTTCAAGAAGTGCTATAGGATGTTGATAAGGGGCATGCAAGCCACCACAAGAGTCAATTAGCACAAATACACCACCATCCACCAGGAACTACAAGTTACAGAGGTAAGTATCCATCACCTCCATATAATTCAAAAAAATTCTCCATAGAATTCTACATGCAGTAGGGTTATAATTAAGGTAACTGAAGAAAATGTGTGAGGAGCTAGGGGATAAGAAATTCCTTTTGAAAGGTTAAGAGTCTTATGGTCCCCTGTCACCAGAAAAATTTGACATCAAAGCCATAGAAGAATACATGGTGAAACCAAGTCAAACACATACAAGAAGAAATGGGGGGAGGTTTTAATAGAAGAGAAAAGACATATACAAAGAGAATTTGATTGCACCCTCCTATAGTATACATTTTCAGGAGGCATCAATGGTTGGGTTTCTTCGAGCTCCTAACAGTATATGATGATGAGATAGCTCGAGAATTTGCAATGGCTCTACACTCTCAGGCATATGTAAGTGCCACTACTGTGGTAAGAGGAATAGCCATAACCATCACCCCTAAGTTGATCAATAGAGTGACCAACTTACCCCTAGTAATAAAATGGAATAGATAAGACATGGTCACGAGTGCTGCTTTCGAGAAAAATTTCTTTTTACCCAACAAGGAGCACATAGAAGACAAAAATGGGGTAATAAGGGTAAGTTTACCTTACCCATGGGATGAGGTAACCTTCCACATCCAGAAGTACATTTATTGTGAAGGAAGATTGAGTGTAGTCTACGGCCACCATTTTAGGTTGATGCATGAGCTTAAATTTAAGGAGGAATTTCCTTTGAATTATAGGTTGATCATACCCTACTTCCTCCTCCACTCCCTCAGAGACATGAGCCACAATGTTAGATAAGGAAAACATCAACACCTAGCTCACCATGGTTTTATTAAACTTATAGTGGATTATTCCCTCAACAAGCTCATAATTCCTATGCTATGGTCCAATTTCATTGACATGGATAGGGAAAATATAATTGGGACCCAGAATAACCCCTAGAGATACCCCTGCCTCTAGACTTGGAGATAGAGATATAAAAATAGAGGAGGAAGAGATTGAGAATATAGAAGAAGAAGAAGATATGGGGACACAAGAAGATATGGATGAAGAGGAAGAGAGGAAAAGTGAAGAGAAGGAATAAGAGAAGGGAGACGAGGAGAAGGCTTTGAGGCCAAAAAATACCACTGATATATCCCCTCAACAAACGAATCTATCGTCAGGAAAAACTGAGAATGAGGTGGCTGCCACTTTAGCCACTTTAAGCACCCTTGTGAAACCAAAGAATAAGAGGAAAAGACAAACTCCCATGTATTTAAAGACCAAAAAAATTGCTAGGGTGAAACAAGGAAGGCCTCAAACTCCAAGAGAGAGCCCCATCACCATTGAAGAGTCCCCTAGCAAGAGGGAGGAAATAGGGCCGGAGGAAGGAAAAATTCAAGACGTCACTTCCCCAAAGACAAAAACCAAGACACCCATGACCTATGAAGAAATAAATATACTATATTAACATCCCTAAAATAGTCAGAAGTGCCCACAGACCTCCAAGGAGGAGAAAAAGAGACACTACAGGAAAAACAAGGTGTGTTACGGGAAAGACAAAGTGTGCTACATGAAAGAAAGAAAGTGCTATAGGAAGAACAAAAGGCAAAAATAGAAGGGAATAGTACCCAAATTGAAGAACAAAAGGCACAAATAAAAGGGCATAATGCCCAAATTGAAGAAAAAAAAGAACATGGGGAGGCACAAGTTGTAAGACAACATCCACAGGAAGAAGCAACCTCTCCAAAAAATTACCAAAAAGAAATCACAGAGTTCCAAGAACCTACCCCATAACCCAGTTTCAACTCTTACTACTCCTTCATTGAAGGGGGGAGGCTGATCCCTGAGAATCTCTCAATCCCTCTCTTTTATGAGCTAGCAATAGAAAGGGGGTGCACACACAGGTGGATGCAAATTGAAAAATCCAAAAATGTTGAGGATGTGGGGCTAATGGAGGAAAAAATCAGTGAGATGGGGAGAGACCTAGCTAATTTTTGGATCAGAGAGTCAATAGTGAAAGAAAAATTGTAGGAAGCACAAGCATAGAACATGAGGCGGAAGGGGAAATTTCAACAAAAAGACACACAACTTTCCACTATGGAATTTATTTGCATGGGGGAAATGCAATACACACACCATTATAATTCTTATTTAGTCTACTTAAAGGAGAAATGGTTGAAGTTTCGAATCAAAACCTTATCACAACATGGTTCATTTCCCTTTCAAAATTATAGGAAATTCATTGATTTTTGCAGGAAATCTAGCGTGGAAGAGAGAGCTAGGTTGTCAGAATTTTACATGCACAACCTCATTTTGAATGACATGAAAATTTGGGACCCCAATTCCATATTGGGTGATATGAATTTGTTGGCCCTATCATCTTGGATAAGTAATGAAGAAACACGGGCATAAGAGGTTAAGAGGTTGATGAAAAGGGAAGAAAGGAAACCCCTCCAAATAAGAGCAGAGCTCATAAGTATTAGAGGGATCATCAAAAACCACCAAATGATCTCCAATAATGATTAACTGGCACCAGATACATAAAAACCCAAGAATAGGCCATATCACATTTTTATGACACTTGCGGATTGCTAGGAGAAGAGAGTGTGGAGGCATGCCCTACCACTTGGCTTGAAGAACATGGAGTACCATACTCTAGATAGGTTGAAAGATGACTTAGAAAGGGCACCATTCTACAAGAGAGCAATGAAAAGAATGAGAATCCAGTGGATTGGATTAAAGCTAAGTGCACCTTTGCTACTGGGGTTACATGAAGGGAGAGATACAACAAAGAACCAAAAGGAGTGGGAAGAAGCTGAAAATAATGCAGGGTTCTACGCACCAGAAGGGACTCCTTCTGAGCTACCTTGGGATGCGAGGGAAGCTACCAGAGCTTTGAAGGAAATAAGGAGAGAGAAATAAGTTTCTCAGAGGATGAGCAACCATTTCAGTAGGGGGGATGATGAGTCCCATCATTAAGAATATTTTAAGGGGTTATAGTGTCACCTATTTAGCTGATTAACTCTCTCTCTCTCCCCCTCTCTCTCTCACATTTTATTACATTTTATCATATTTTTCTTAGTGAGAATGGTGTAAGAGGATTGTCATGAATTGAATCCTAACATGGTTTAATTGCAGGTAGTTAAGGAAATAAAGCTATTTTCGAGTGAGATTCTATGTTAGGGCTTGAAGTAGACAGAAAGGAGAAATCATGGGAAGGGATTCCACCTTCTTAACTTCCACAATCAACCCAATATCTCCTAATATCCTCCTCCAATAGTTCAAAGTAAAATGCAACTGAGCAAGTGAATGTTAAGAGGGAGCCAAGCTCTACACCTCTCGAAGATCAAGGGAAAAAATGACTACATTTTAGGGAGCTGTTGGTAGCTACCCTTCCATATACATGAGAAAGAGAAAGAGATAATTAGCATTCGATTTTCATAGGAAACTAGAGAACTCTTGGCTCTATGTTAGATATATTTTGACTATCATTTTTTATGTAAGAGACTTGTTATGAAATAAGAATTAGCAGTTGGTCTATTTGTCATTGAGTTGATTTCAGAGGACTAAAGCTTGTGGGTTATGTCCTAATCCATGAGTTGAAGTCTCTCTTGTGTAAATTTATTTTTCCTTTATGCTTCAATATTTTGGTTGATGTCATTGCATTTTACTAGAATATGAAACATTGAAATTGCGTTTAAATTCCCCCTCTCTCACCTCTTCCATTGGAAATTGAGGAGGAAGGTCTTCCACCACAGACCAAAAATATTTAGTTTATGATTTCTTGGGAAAGATAAGATATTTCATTTGGTATATCATGAATATACTATAGATTATAGGTTATATTTATGTTTTAGGTGAATGGGTAGCTTAAGTTAAATTCAACCCATCTTTTCCATTGTTTCCATGATATTTTGTTAATGATAAATACATAAGCGAATGTACTAGTTGCAGATTTGGCTACAACATCAGAGAAGTACCCCCTTTTAGCACTATCACTTTGGAATTCAACCCTCCTTCAACTACCTTCCATTATTATACCCACAACCCTATTTTGAAGACCATATTCACACCCAATGTGAGCAACCTTGTTGGTGCAAGACATGCCTTCTGAGGGTTCTGAGCTTGGACAAGGTAGTTGGTAATCCCCCATTCACTTGGGAGCCCTCTCCTTCACTCTAGAATCACTCCTCCACCTCACCTGAGCCTAGCAAAGATCTCGGTGAACCCCCAAATCTAAATCCTTGGTTCAAGGACACCCTTAGGTCACCCAAAATTCTCCTTCTTGTTGGAATTATGATGTAATATGTTTTCTTTATATCAACCTACTTGATGATTTGTATTTTGATGTATTGAAGATGTAAAATTTATGTATCTATAGGTCAGTTCAGATGTGACAGAGAAAGGAATTCTATTCAGGGACAAAAAAATGATAAAGATACATTTTCAAAATTTATATGCAAGTTTGATGAAGGCAAACCACGTATACTCACAGGTTTGATGAAGCCAACCCGAGTATACATCCAAAATTAATGTATACAAAGTTTTGGTGAAGTAAAGTCGCGTATACATGCAGGTACAAAGAAGCCAAGTCACATATGTACTTACACACTCATTTTATGATACCAAGGGTCCTTACCATGTTTTTAGCCCACAGTATTGAGTGCTGTGTCATATATTTTATTCCATCCAAGAATACCATCGACACTTGTGTGGTTTTGGCTCATGGTATTGGCTAAGGCTCAAACTATATAAGGATAAGAATATCATAGTGCAAAGGGTGTGCATATGTATGTGCATTGATTGAATACTTCACTCTAAAGTATATCTACATGGAATGGGTTACATGTTATTGATAGATATAAATAATGATGCACCTATGAATACAATGATGGATTAGGATCTCTAGACTTGAAATGACTATGTATTTGCTTGATCTGTTTGTGAGATATTTAGATTTGTGATCTGGCACATGTTTTCTGTATTGAAGGGTATGATTGGAGTAAGACTTTTGATCTAAAATTTTACGTAGTCCTAAATATTTACAGATCAATATGCTAGTTCATCACGGTGAAAGCGCGTATACACGCGGGTTCGTTTCAAAAAAAGCACCTATGGAAGTTAGGGTTTTTATGAAGATTGATGAAGATAATGTTTGATCATTTCTGCTATATTTATGATGTCTGTCAATGAATTATTCATGTAGATATGTATTGTTTGAATACTGTATAAGCTTCTAGTTGATTTTGTATAAATATTATCAGGGTCTGGGTGATTGAATATGATGGATGTTCTTGACTAAATAAGGGTTCTGTAAATATGACAAAATATGACTAAATGTCTCTGATCTGTTCTGAGTATGATCATATTCCTAAATTCAGTGTATCAATATATATACACAGGTTTTTCCACAGGAAAGCGCGTATATACGCAGGTTGTAGTAAATGAAGTAGCGTATACATTTTATTTTATGAATGATCAAGGTTGAAGTTGATTTTTCATTTTAATTCAAAAGTCTGGATTTATTGCTGTGATCTGGTTACAATGATCTCACTGTTTTGTTTAAATATTGGTTTATGGCTATTAGTGTTTATCTACAAATTATGTTCTGTTGAAGCTGTTAGATCCAATGTGAAAATTTATGAAACGTGGTCTGCAATGGTTTTGAGGGTTGAAGCCTTCACTGTGGGAGTCGAATATTCTTGCTATCAGAAGCTAGTGATCAGTTTAAGGCATTGTATCTCCCTTCCTGTAGTGGTTGGTAAATGAGATCAGGGGGTTGGAGCTCCCTTTCAGTAGCATATGGAGAATGGGATAAGTTTGCAGCCTTCTTTAGGAGGGTGCCTGCATATTGACATGAGTCTGCATCAGTAAAACTTTGTAAGAAATTTTCTATATAATAAATATTGAAGACAGAGACGACATCAATGGTGGTTTTCTCCCGACTTGGGTTTTGACCTTAAATATTGGTGTTCATTTGTGATGATCTATTATGTTATTACTGCACATGTTTACTACTTAAATATCTGATGCATAACTGATGAACTAGGCTAAGTAATATTTCTAAATATTTATCTGAACATTAAGTTATTTGGGTATACACAGGTCTCATTTAAGATAGCCGCGTACATACGCTAGTTTGGCTAATAAGAGTCTCGTATAGAAATCAATAAAATAAAAGTAAAATATTGTGATTCTTGTAAATATTGATTCACCCCACCCCCCCTCTAAATATTTTTCCCAACAATTGATTTCAGAGCAGGTCCTTCTGAAGAAGCTTACCTGCTAGAAAGAAGATCATCCAAGATGAGAAATCAAGATGGAACAATATCTATCAGAACACCACTCTTCAACATAAACAATTTAATCTTCCAGAATACAAGAACAAGATCGTATCTTCAGTCTCTCGGAGCAGATGTTTGGGCTATTGTTGAAGGCGGTTACCAATATCCAGTTGCAGCTCCCACAGATGCAGTAGTAAGGAATAACTATGAAACTAATGCAAAGGCCGTCAATGTTTTATTGGGAAGCCTGACTGAATCAGATTTTGTCAAGGCTATAAAGTTAAATACAACAAAGGAGATATGGGACAAAATCATTCTAAGATATGAAGGCGATGACAATGTAAAAAGTGCTACACTCCAATCTCTTAGAATTCAATATGAGAATATTAGAATGCATAATGATGAAAGTATTGCTAGTTTCTTTTTGCGCCTAGATGCGATTTTAAATCGTATGAGAAATTTGGGTGAAGTTATAAGAGACACAACTTTAGTAAAGAAAATATTAAGATCTCTAACTCCTAAAATTGAGTCAAAAGTGTCTGCTATTGAAGACAAGCAGTGTTGGGCCTCGTAATTGTCACATTTTCATCATGTTTATCCTTGCCATTCCTCACATTCCATCACCTCATTTAACCATTTACCATACCATCTTCATGGGTTCACCTCACTATTTTCCAATTTATTTATTTTTAATATTATAAGAGAATGTATGATTAATTATTGGAAAACTGACATATTTCAATAATATCTCATATGTGAATGAGCTTTGTAATGTGTAGAATTATTTGAAAGGATTATTAAAAATTATTCTTGAATATTTCCTCCACCATTTCAAGAATTCAAAGGATAATTGCTCAAGCTTATTCCAAGGAGAATATCATGGAGATTTCAAGGAGAAGATCATGGAAGATTCCAAGGAGAAGATCATGGATATTTGGATAACATATCTCATCCAAGATTTGTGAGAGATGAGTGAGGATTTGAAGAGATCATATTTTGTAATTATAGGGATATTGGTTGAGAGAAAAGTGGATTTGTATTTATGAGTTTCTTATCTTGTTTTCAAAGCACTCATGTATAAAAGAGAGTGCTCTCTCTTCATTTTGAGATGATAATAATATATGGTAGAGATATAATAGAAATAGAGATATGATAGAGAGGAGAATTAGAATAAGTTTTGGTTTTGTAATATTTCATTGTTTTTCTTCATCATTAATATATGTTTCCACAGGGTTATTCTTCACATGGTGTTGTTCTCTTATACAATTCCACATTGCCAGTTTTCGATATGATGCGGTGGTAATGCTGTTGGAGTAGAATTGTTGAGGAAGGACGATTAGGTTCTCCTAAGTTAGGAGCCTCTTCTCTCGCTTTCTACACATCAAATACTGCTTCCCTTTAGTCTCTCTTTTATGTTATTGGAGTAGAATTTTTGAGGAAGGACGATTAGGTTCTCCTAAGTTATGACCCTCTTCTCTCACTTTATACACATCACATACTACTACCCTTTAGTCTCTCTTTTTAAGGACTATAATCTGAGGAAGGACGACCAAGTTCTCCTAATTTAGGAGCCTCTTCTATTGTTTACTACATCTTGAATCAGAGACGAAAGAATTAGTTTAACTTCAGTCCTGCATTTCCAGTGCATGCGCTTCGTAAGTCTATGAAACCCTCAGATTGATCATTTATGTTAGGGAAATTATTTGATGACGATAGTTTCACCCAACATTTTGGCACTATTTCCGAGGAAGCATGATGGATTGAGGTATAGGTTACTTTTCCTGCAAGTGTGAATTTCAATTTCTGCAAGTGTGTTTAATTTCTGCAAGTTTGATATGTGTGTAAGAGAATTTGATTTCTACAACTGTGAAGAGTGATTGTTAGTGTTTTTAAAATGATTTAACAATGAGTATTAGCTTGGAACAACTCTCTCAAATCCTAGCAGAGGTTGGGATCTCCTCTTCCTATGAAAAGAAGATCTTGACAGCCGTGGAAAGCTTAAATACTCCTCCAAAAGAGAATGAATCTACATATGAAAAATCCTATAAAATTGATGAAAAACAAATAGAAAAATAGGAGATTGAGGAAGGAAACAAGGAGTGGCGGCATGATTTGAAGGAGGAAAATCGCGCCTACGAAAGCTTTATCGAACAATGGTTCCATTTAAAAACTCGATTAGATCCACCTTTTTATTTTTATTTAGGTAGTTTCCAATTACAACAATTAGATTTATTCACTTTTTCATTTTTTCATTTTTCATTTACAAAATTCACAATGAACATATTCATAATACTGTTGCGTGGATGGTTACATTGGTTATTTGATTACACGTAACCAAGTCCTAATTTTTAATTAGCGTAGAATAGGTAGGAATAACAAATAAAATATCATTTTTAGAATAAGTATGCTCTCCTCCGCGCTTCGTGCGATCGCGAGGATTAGAAAGTAGGATGCCTCTAACGTTTTTAGGAATAAATTGTTTTCTCAGATTTCTAAATTTTTAGTTTTTATTTCAATTTTTTTCTCTAATTTCAAATTTTTTTTAGAAATAAAACAAATTAACAAAATTGAAAATATAAAAAAAAAGTCATTTAGATTTATTTTGAAATTAAAAAAATAATTAAAAAAAAAATAATAAAGAAATTTAGATTTGTTTAAAAAAAAATTTAATTTCATTTTTTTGAAATAAAATAAAAACAATTAAATTTTAGAAAAAAAATCATTTAAATTTTATTTTTATTTTCTTTTGCAAATAAAAAAAATTCAATTAAAAAAATATACAAATAAATAAATAAATAAATAAATAAATAACTAACTAAATAAATAAATAAATAAATAAATAATAAATAATAAAATAAAATATAATAAAAAAATAAAATAAAAACAAAATTAAAAAGAAATATGATTTAAAGGCATGTGGCTCTTGTATGAAGAATGAAAGGCATGTGGCACAATCGGTCATGGCTCTTGTATGAGGAATGAAAGGTGCGTGGCCTAATCGGTCTTCACCAGAAGGATCAGATCTTGATTGTTGCTACTCTGCGATAGTTGATTATGCATAAGTGCTAGTGTAAATTGATCAGGGCCCCCACTTCCTTTTGAACACACTCTCTCAACAATAACTGAAACATGTAATGGACCTATTTTCTCATTTTCAAGGTTAACAGAAGGCATGTATCTTTTGGGCAGTGAGTTAGGCAGAACGATATCGCCTGAGTAGTTAGAAAACTGAATTCCACCTGTGTTGTACCATTGTACCTTGAAAATTGGGAAACACCATAATTGTCTCAAAACATGCCTATCTCCAGGCTTGTCGTCCTCTTTTCTCTTTAAAGTAAGCTCAAGAAAGGCTATCCCCAGAATTCACATTGCGGCTCTCCAATCTAAGGAATAATCTGGGGTGCACATGAATTGCTGACCAGGGAGTGATTCCTCGATACATTCTTGCAGGTGATACTTTGTTGCATATGCCATAATCCTGCCTAGATTTTGACCTTTCTTTGAAGGAATGATGTCAATTGAAATACTTTGTTTCATACGCTCTATATCCTATCGTTACTCTCATATTGACCTCAGGATGACTGACCATCGATATCACAAGAGGGAATGGTGTTTACGATGCTGAAACTGTAAAGGATTCAGCTTCAACTATTACACCTACAATGCATACAACTATCACATTCCATCACAAACACAATGATGGTCTTACTCTTCCCTGCGACCCATCGGTTTTGGCCCATATCATACACCTCTTGACTCATGGCCCCTTCACCAAGATTGCAATCATTTTTTGGGTAGCGACAATGGATTCATCCTACAAAATTCAACGAGTACGTCTGTTGCTGCGGCAATAAGCGGTTGGCCATCATTAGCTAGTCAATCACAGTCCATCACTTGCAATACTATAGATATTAAATGAAAAAGTATCACTATATACTTATATGGATTCCAATGTAATCAATTTTTCTATTTCATTACTTATTTTCAAGTGTCCTATTTGTTTAATCTATTTTTCTCAAGAATTGGAGTGGAAAAGCAGGAAATCCAATTGATTGCATGATTCTTGGCTGCAATGCTTCCCAAGATCCAGAATTGAAATGAGATCATTGAATATTAGGAAATCCCTATCATAAATTCAGAACAACTGGATAGAATGTCATCCCACCATTTTCATAGCAGCTCATTCCTTTGGAAATGTGAACGATCCCATTTGAGAAAATAGATCAAGCGCCTGCGAGACATTGAACCTGTTGAAAATATTAAAGTCACCTGTGTACCTCGTGTAGGTAGAAATAGAGTACAAAGGGGCAGAGAACTTGCGTGCACAACATTGTGCATTCAAGAGGAATGAAGAACCATAAGGATGGAATTTATGTTTGATGGGCGTAGCCAAATTTGCAGAGGAAATGAAGACTTTCGTGGTTAAACTACAGAACAACAGAGTTTTATTAAAGAATAGTCATTTCGGGCTTTTAAGATCTCAACAACCAAAAAGCCAAATTTTGATTCACACGCCAAGTATTTTAACATTTTGAATTGGGCCACGTCATCTGTGGTCCCCACCACTTCATCGCCAATCGCAAAATTTTTGAGTTAGTGTCTTGTTGATATGAAGTCCCGCCGATATAATTCACGCGATGCGATAATCGACATATCGAAATCGCCATTCCCAAAGGCCATCGCATATGTTATGTTCTGATTGAAATTTTGTGATGCAATGCGATGTGGTCCCACCACCATCGCTAATCGCTAATCTCTCATCGCAAGTCTTCCACCCTCCACTTATGTTTTCTGCCGATGCCGATGGTGCGATGTGATGTGGTCCCACCACAGTCGCACATCGCACATCGTAAATATCTTATCGCCATCTGCCCAGATCGCAGGCTCATTGTAATACTTACGATGCGATGTGGTCCCACCAAAATCGCAATCACAACATCACAAATTTGTTTGTTCAAACCGTTGCGCCGATTGTGATGTGGGATTCACTCGCATATTGCGCAAAAGAAATTTTAGTTTAAAGTTTTTTTTTTATTTCTTTGTTTTGTGTTTTTCATTTCCGCCGTGCCATATAAAAGGAGTGAAAAAGCCTGTAGGCTAATAACATTGTAATCGTAGTTGTGTTGTATTGCTGTGTAAGCCCGCAGGCAGAGAAAACACAGTGAAGCATAACAGAGCATTGTTTTGTGTGTTTTGAGAGACAGAGAAGATTAGTGAGCACTGCGTCTGTAGTAGTCAAGCATTTTTTTTGTAATCCCACTTCAGTGGAAGAAAGTTATAATAGTTTTTTTTTGTTAATGAAATAGAAAAGTTTTATTTTGCAATCTCTGTCCAGTTATTCTCTGTGTTAGAAGGAGAGTATTATTCTCTCAGTCATTGTTCTGGAATTATCATAAATTCCAACATGGTATCAGAGCTTATCCAGGCTCTTTGAAGGTGTCAAAGAAGCTGAAGGAAGAAGGAAAAACTTGTTGCAACAGTTCTCCAACAACGTGAAGGCTCAACAGAAGATTAAGTCTAGGTATTTCTAAAAAAAAACAAAGTTTGTTGTTTAAAAGAAGGAAAGACAGTTTGTTTGAAAAACACAGTCAAGTTTATTTCAGAGTTCAGTTAGTAAGCAATGGCTGGACCAAGCACCAGTATGAGTATTGGAAATACTCAGCTTCCCCAATTTAATGGGAAGAATTATGATTATTGGGCCATTACCATGAGAGCCCTGTTTTCCTCGCAAGAGTTATGGGAATTTGTAGAAGATGGTTTTGATGAACCAACAGATGAACAAGAGTTTAATGTCTTAACACAGGTAGAGAAAGATTTATTGCAGAGTAATAGAAATAAGGACTTTAAATCCCTCTTCTATCTCTATCAAGAAGTACATGAGAGTGTGTTTCCAAGGATAGAAGCAACTAAGAGATCTAAGGATGCATGGGAAACTCTTAAAATAGCCTATCAAGGTATGGATAAAGTGAAGACAACAAAACTACAATTGCTGAGGAGAGATTTTGAAACTCTCTGTATGAAAGAGTCTGATAACATAGACTCATTCTTCACACATGTGATTGGGATGGTAAATTAGATAAGGTCCCATGGAGAAACACTTGAAGAAAGAAGGATTGTGGAGAAACTATTGAGGATCCTGCCCTCAATGTTTGATGTTATTGTAACCACTATTGAAGAGACAAAAGATCTCTCAAATTTCACAGTTTGATGAACTTCATGCATCGCTGATGACTCATGAACAGAGATTGGGAAGATCAGTAAACCCATCTCTAGAGCACGCCTTCAAGACCCATATGCCTTTTGGAAGAGGAAGAGGTCAAGGCAGAGGAAGAGGAATAGGCAGAAGCCAAAATAGAGGAGGAAGAAACAACCCTTCACACTCACATGGAAGGAGAAACAGTTAGAATCAAAGCCACATCCAAAGCAACAGCCAGCAAGGTGGACACCAACATGATCATGGAAAAAGGTATGAAAAATCCAATGTCCAATGTCATTATTGCAAAAAATATGGGCACTATGCCAATGAGTGTAGGAAAAAGAAAAATGACATGAATAATAGGCAGAATGCTAATGTAGCAAGAGAAGAAAAGAACCCAAGGAATGTGTTGTTAACATGTAATGTAGCACAAGATAGGCAGGATGATGTATGGTTCTTAGATTCAGGCTGCAGTAATCACATGACTGGAAACAAAGAAATGTTTGCAAATATTGATGAAGAAGTTAAATCTAAAGTAACCACAGGAATTGATACTAAGATTTCTCTCAAGGGAAAAGGCAGAGTTAGTATTCGTGCAAGAAATGGTGAGCAGAAATTTGTGCCAGATGTGTATTATGTTCCTGGCTTAAAATGTAATCTTTTGAGCGTTGGGAAGCTCATAAACAAAGGTTACAATGTAGTTTTTAAAAATGATGTCTGCACAATAATGGATATACCTCCAAGAAAGAAGATTATTGTTGAAATACAAATGACCAGCAATAGAATGTTTCCACTAAAGCTCAATACTGACTTGAAGGGAAAAGGAAAGAATGTAGCAGCTATATTCAGAAGGAAGTGAAAGATGAGAATTGGTTATGGCACTTGAGATTTGGACATCTCAATTTCGAAGGTCTGAATTTGTTGAACAGAAAAGGAATGGTAAGAGGACTACCATTGATTGAAAAACCGGACAGCCTATGTGAAGGCTGCAACTTGGGAAAACAACACAGAGAAAAATTTCCATCAGGAAAGAGCATTAGGGCGAAAGCACCCTTAGAAATTATTCCTTCAGATTTATGTGGGCTGATGCAAACAACATCAGTTTTAGGCATAAATTACATGCTGACCTTCATTGATGATTTCACAAGGAAAGTATGGGTTTATTTCTTGAAATATAAAAGTGAATTCTTTGAGAAATTTTTCCACTTTAAAGCTCTAGTAGAGAAACAGAGTGGGCACCATATCAAAGTGCTAAGAACTGATGGAGGAGGTGAGTACATCTCAAAAGAGTTTCTGTGTTTTTGCAGAGAAAATGGCATACAAAAGCAGTTTACAACTCGGTACACACCGCAACAAAATGGTGTTGCTGAAAGGAAGAATCGAACCATAATGGAAATGGTGAGAAGTATGCTAAAAGCAAAACACTTGCCAAATGAGTATTGGGAAAGCAGCAAATTGTGCTGTGTATATTTTAAATAGATGCCCAACAAAAGTTGTAATGAACAGAGTTCTAGAAGAAGCGTGGAGTGACAAAAAACAGGGAGTCACCCACATGAGAATTTTTGGATGTGTGGCTTATGTACACATTCCAGATCAGTTGAGGAAGAAGTAAGGGGGAGAAGTGCATCTTCCTTGGATATTGTGAAGATTCCAAGGGATATAGATTGTATAACCCATCCACAAAGAAATTTTTTATAAGTAGAGATGTGAAATTCATTGAAGAGGAAGCATGGGATGGAAGCATTGAGAAAACAGTCAATGTTAAAAGCTGTTTGTCTCATGATAAAGATGAGGAAGTTGTGGCTGAAAATAACACCTCATCGGTAGCACCACCTACAACAACACAAGGATAGCAAGGGACACCTCAAGCAGGAGTAAGAACACCCTTGAGAAGAAATGAGAGTGCTTCTCCAAGCACAACACATGGAGCAGATTTGGGTGCTACTTCAAGCACAAGTACACCAAATGAAAGAGGAACAAGATTCATAAATATTAATGAAATTTATGAGCAAGAGATAGAAAATTAAGGTATGAACTCTTTGTTTTCTTTGTATTTTCATGTTGATGATCCTATTCATTTTGAGGATGCAATAAAAGATAGAAAATCGATAGAAGCTATGGATGATGAAATTAATGCCATAGAGAAGAATAAAACATGAGAGTTGGTTGATCTCCCAGAAGGAAAAGAAGTCATTGGAGTTAAATGGGTCTACAAGACCAAAAGTAATGCCGAAGGTAAGATAGAAAGACACAAGGCCAGACTTGTTGTTAAAGGATATAAGCAGCAGCATGAAAGAGACCATGAAGAAACTTTTGCATCAGTTGCAAGAATGGAAACCGTGAGAGCAGTGCTATCCATAGCAGCACAAAACAAATGGAAGGTTTACCAAATGGATGTAAAATTAGCATTTTTAAATGGAGTGTTAATGGAAGAGGTTTATGTTGAACAATCTCTAGGTTATGAGAAAAAGGGCCAAGAGCACAAGGTTTGCAGATTGAAGAAAGCTCTTTATGGGCTGAAGCAAGCACCAAGAGCATGGTACAGTAGGATAGATTCCTATCTACTGGAGAATGGGTTTGAGAAATGTGAAGGAGAACCCACCCTGTACATCAAGGAGAAAGATGGTAAGATGCTGATTGTGGTTCTATATGTTGATGATGTGATATTCACAAGTAATGATGATTACCTCATTGAAAATTTTAAAACAGTCATGAAATATGAATTTGAAATGACTGATATGGGATTGCTGAGATACTTCTTAGGAATAGAAGTAGAGAAAAATGAAAATGGGATTTTTATCTCACAAGCAAAATATGTGAATGAAGTTTTGGAAAGATTTAATATGCAGGAGTGCAAGGCAGCAATTACTCCCACAGTAATGGGATTGAAGTTGAGTAAATATGCCAACAACAAGGATTTTGATCCAAGTTTGCACAAAAGCATAGTTGGCAGCCTCATGTATTTGACTGCAACTAGGCTAGATATTATGGACGCTGTTAGTTTGATTTCCAGATTTATGGAGAGGCCAAAAGAAGCACATTGGTAAGTAGCAAAGAGAATTCTGAGGTATGTAAAATGAACTAAAAGATATGGTATTTTATATACTACTTCAGAAAATTCAGAATTAATTGGATATACTGACAGTGATTGGGCTGGAAGTATTGATGACCAGAAAAGTACTTCTGGTTATGTTTTTCATATGGGTTCAGGAGCTATTTCATGGGCTTCTAAGAAACAGCCTATTGTAGCATTATCTATAGCAGAGGCAGAGTATGTGGCAACTACAACAGCAACATGTCAAGCAGTTTGGATGAGAAGAATGTTGAGAATTTTATGCCAAGAACAGGTAAAAGGCACAGTGATATATTGTGACAATAGCTTAGCTATTGCATTGTCAAAGTATTCTGTGTTTCATAAAAGAACTAAACATATAGATGCAAAGTTTCAATACATCAAAGAATTCGTGAGCAATGGAGAAATTGTTTTACAACATTGTAGAACAGAGGAGCAGTTTGCAGATATTCTGACAAAGCCATTGGGGCAGAAAAGTTTTTAATATTTAATAAAATGTTTGGGTATGACTGATAACCCATCAACTGAATTTAAGGGGGAGTGTTGAAAATATTAAAGTCACCTGTGTACCCCGTGCAGGTAGAAAAATAGTACAAAGGGGCAGAGAACTTGTGTGCACTGCACTGTGCATTCAAGAGGAATGGAGAACCGTAAGGACGAAATTTATGTTTGATGGGCGTAGCCAAATTTGCAGAGGAAATGAAGACTTTCGTGATTAAACTACAGAACAACAGATTTTTATTAAAGAAAAGTCATTTCAAGATTTTAAGACCTCAACAACCAAACAACCAAGTTTTGATTCACACGCCAAGTATTTTGAACATTTTGAATTGGACCACATCATCTGTGGTCCCCACCACTTCATCGCCAATCGAAAAGTTTTTGAGTTAGTGTCTTGTTGATATGAAGTCCCGCCGATATAATTCATGCGATGTGATAATCGACATATCGCAATCGCCATTCCCAAAGGCCACTGCATATGTTATGTTCCGATTGAAAGTTTGCGATGCGATGCGATGTGGTCCCACCACCATCGCTAATCGATAATCACTCATCACAAGTCTTCCACCCTCCGCTTATGTTTTCCACCGATGCCGATGGTGCGATGCGATGTGGTCCCACCACAGTCACACATCACACATCACAAATCTCTTATCTCCATCCACCCAGATCGTAGGCTCATTGTAATACTTGCGATGTGATGTGGTCCCACCACAATCGCAATCGCAACATCACAAATTTGTTTGTTCAAACCGTTCCGCCGATTGTCGATCGCCGATTGCGATGTGGGCTCCACTCGCATATTGTGCAAAAGAAATTTTAGTTTAAAGTTTTTAGTTTATTTCTTTGTTTTATGTTTTTCATTTCCACTGCGCCATATAAAAGGAGTGAAAAATCCCGTAGGCTAATAGCATTGTAATAGTAGTTGTGTTGTATTGCTGTGTAAGCCCGTAGGCAGAGAAAACAAAGTGAGGCATAACAGAGCATTATTTTGTGCGTTTTGAGAGACAGAGAAGATTAGTGAGCACTGCGTCTGTAGCAGTCAAGAATTTTTTTTGTAATCCCACTTCAGTGGAAGAAAGTTGTAATAGATTTTGTTTGTTAATGAAATAGAAAATTTTTATTTTGCAATCTCTGTTTAGTTATTCTTTGTGTTAGAAGGAGAGTATTATTCTCTCAGTCATTGTTCTGGAATTATCAGAAAACCGAGCTTAATGTGTGGGATAGACTCTAACGTCAGAGAGTTTTATGAACTATTTTAAGAAATCTGAGAATTATTTGTCACACAGAGAAGATAGCATGGAAGTTCAATTTTTCTACTTCTGCTATCGCGATCTCGACATATGAGCACGTAATGAAAAAAATGAAGTAGATTCTCCTCCACAAATACGAAGGGTTGCCGTCAAGGATGTCATTTACGTAGACAAACTGCTATAAAGACCATATGCCATATGTGTATTTGGACAATTTGGTATAAATAAGAGATGATAGAACCTATGCCCTCGGCCTTGAAATAGATTTATCAGAAGGTTCGAATTGAGGTCTCCAAGGCCGATGTTTTTGAGGAATGCAGGCAAAGGCATTTCTTCTAGTCTAAACAAGATACCAAAAAGAGGAAGAGGTGTTCTTCTATCAGAAGAAATGTTCCGAGATGCCCACCATAGAAACCAATAAAAAAAACTTGAGGGATTTTGATGCGAATTTATCTTTGCTTAATGGGGGCGATGCATTGATGATGATGAAACATAGAAATGAGTGATGGTGTTCTCGAATATCCATAAAATGTGCCGCATCAAACACTTGAGGCAGTTAGGTTCTGGGATTTTTGAAGCTTCATAAAAAGGCAACGAGATGCAAAAAATTCTTGATGCTGTTCTGCCGAGTTGTTACAAGAAGAGAATTTCTAGAGGGAGGGCGAGAGGACTCTACTGGGTTGTTATTTCGTGCAACATGTCTTCTCATCTATTTCTGGCGAGTTGTCACAAGAATATGCACTACTGCAATATGTGTTAGGCTTGAATGAGAAAATTGAAGCGCTTGAGGAAGCGGAAGAAGGCGGGCCCTGCGGAAAACTGCCCTCTATCATCAGTCTATCATGTGTAACTCAGTTCGGAGTAGCTTAAAATAAAAATAAAATAAAAAATCAACATAAAAAAAATAAAATAAAATAATTTTGTGTTTTTATTTTATTTTGTTGGTTAAAAAAATAAAAATAAATAAATAAATAATAATAAAAATAAAAATCAACATAAATAATAAATTATTATTATTATTATTATTATTTTTTAATTTGTTGTTTAATAATAATAATAATAATAATAATCAACATAAATAATAAATGATTTTTTTTTTTTTTTTTAATTTTTTGCTTAAAAAAAATAATAATAATCAACATAAATTATAAATGACAAAATAATTTTTTTTTTTTTTAATTTTGTTGCTTAAAAAAAAAATCAACATAATAAATTTTTTATTTTATTTTTTTTATTTTATTAATTCTCTTAAAAATGAAAAAAAGAAGAAGAAGAAGCAATTGGACATCTCATAATTCCTGAAAACGATTTACGCTGATTTGTTTCTTGGAGTTGTTTTAGAGGAACTTGCGCGCAACGACAACAGGTAAATGTATTTCAGTTTATTTGGTTGCGAGCATTCATATTCATTCCTGCATTTTATGTTTTTCAAAGTTCTCACAAATTTCATGCAGGATTTGTATTAAGTTTTTACAGGTACACAGACGATCTAATTTCATGCAGACTTGCTCTTTCGAAACCACAATGAAACATGCATCATTGGAAGCTTGAAGGAACTAATTCTTCACTGCACATATCATGACATTTTCCACTACACAAAAACCCTTTTGCGTCATGATATGTTTACTCACATTTTCCTTCCAAGCGCCTTAATCATCCCTGTGTTATAGCCAATCTTTCATTTCCTTATCCTTTGTGATATCATACATGCATGTTTTTCTGAACTACATACATAATCTCCTCCTTATTTTTCAGTTCATTTTTACTTGTCAATAAAACCAAACATCTCCTTTTTCCATGACTCCATTTCCTTGCTATCATTTTCCTAAAAACCTATTTCTACTGCAAAATTTTTCATCTATAGTCCTACCAATCATTTTGTACAAAATCATGTTGGTTGATGTGGGATTCCTTAGGGACCACCTTTCAACAAGTCTCGACCCATCGACATCAACACTTTATCTGGGATAGAGACTAGAGTTATCATTAATACCTTGAGGCTTGTATGCCCTAATGACAGGTTCTCTTGCCGAAAGTCATGGGAATACATCAATGTCCCTTGATTGTTGGATCTTGCAAGTGGCTCGACATCAGATCATTTATTCACACTTGACAAGATGTAATAGGGTACCTTGGCACTCATTGACATCAGTGGTGATTTTGCCTCGCATTGGTTAACGACATCCATTAATGGTCGGTAATCCAATGACTCCTTTTCATGCTCGACATCGGCACATCCATTGACATGACTAGAATTGTACCATCGGGTGAAGACTATATATATTTTTCATGACTCCATCAACATTTGTGACACTATTCCTTCAACCATTTGAGAGTACGACAGTTCCACTTTCAGACATCATCTTCAGATTCATACAACTAAGCAGCAATTCAGATTCCTTCACTTCATCTAGCAGCATCACTTCAGATTCTTTCACATGATCTAGTAACATGATATTCACATGATCCAACACTATGATTTAGCATCATGGCATTTTCTCTCATCCAAATCAGCATGACATTTTCCAGATCCAACAACAGCAACAACTACATTCATATTCCATAGTTCATCAACTTTTTGTATAAGTGAAGGTATGTTATTTTCTAATTTTTAATCAAAAAATTTCTTATATGTTGAAAATAAATGAATTTGGAAAATTTCCTTACCATATTACATCATCTTTCACCTTTTCATAAACATAACACATCTTCAGTTTGGGGGGGGGGGGGGGATATTCATAACCATTTCATTCCATTCATCACCTCACATATTGACGACAAACATGACTCTTCCAAACTACACTTCGTTTCAATTGATTCAAATACATTGATATCTATTTTGGCATGATTCAAAAATATAAGAAAAGGTTTTCTTATGCATATTAATGACTTATCATTTCTAGTACATGACTTGTCATTTTCAGTACATGTGTTAAAAAAGAGAAGAAAGAAAAGAAGTGAATGTTGTTAACACAAGAACCAACATTTATTCATGGTTATTAACACAAGAACCAACCATAGAAAATATAAGTTGCAATACATGTATTTCAAACCATAATCCTGGAATGATACATTGTTAGAAACCATAATCATGCAAAGCCAAAAGTTTTAATCCATGCAAGGTTGCATGAGGATATGCAACAAGTTCAGTTGGGGGGTATGTTGGGCCTCGTAATTGTCACATTTTCATTATGTTTATCCTCACCATTCCTCACATTCCATCACTTTATTTAACCATTTACCATACCATCTTCATGGGTTCACCTCACTATTTTCCAATTTATTTATTTTTAATATTATAAGAGAATGTATGATTAATTATTGGAAAATTGACATATTTCACTAATATCTCATATGTGAATGAGATTTGTAATGTGTAGAATTATTTGAAAGGATTATTCAAAATTCTTTTTGAATATTTCCTCCACCATTTCAAGAATTCAAAGGATAATTGCTCAAGCTTATTCCAAGGAGAATATCATGGAGATTTCAAGGAGAAGATCATGGAAGATTCCAAGGAGAAGATCATGGAGATTTGGATAACATATCTCATCCAAGATTTGTGAGAGATGAGTGAGGATTTGAAGCGATCATATTTTGTAATTATAGGGATATTGGTTGAGAGAAAAGTGGATTTTTAATTATGAGTTGCTTATCTTGTTTTAAAAGCACTCATGTATAAAAGGGAGTGCTCCCTCTTCATTTTGAGATGATAATAATATATGGTAGATATATAATACAAATAGAGATATGATAGAGAGGATAATTATAATAAGTTTTGGTTTTGTAATCTTCCATTGTTTTTCTTCATCATTAATATATGTTGATACAGGGTTATTCTTCATATGTTGTTGTTCTCTTATACAATTTCACATTTCCAGTTTTCGATATGATGCGGTGGTAATGCTGTTGGAGTAGAATTGTTGAGGAAGGATGATTAGGTTCTCCTAAGTTAGGAGCCTCTTCTTTAGCTTTCTACACATCACATAATGCTTCCCTTTAGTCTCTCTTTTATGCTGTTGGAGTAGAATTTTTGAGGAAGGATTATTAGGTTCTCCTAAGTTAGGAGCCTCTTCTCTTGCTTTCTACACATCACATACTACTGCCCTTTAGTCTATCTTTTTAACGACAATAATCTAAGGAAGGATGACCAGGTTCTCCTAAGTTAGGAGCCTCTTATGTCGTTTACTAAATATTGAATCAGAGACGAAAGAATTAGTTTAACTTCAGTCCTGCATTTCCAGTGCATGTGCTTCGTAAGTCTACGGAACCCTTAGATTGATAATTTATGTTAGGGAAATTATTTGACGACGATAGTTACACCCAAAAAGCAGGATCTTCAGACTTGTACACTTGTTCAACTTCTTGGGATCTTGACTGCATTTGAAATGAGGAAAGGGGGTCCTCTAAAGTCAAAGAAGCTGCTTTTAGAGCTACTGTAAAAGGTAAGGACAAGGAAGAAAAAAAAGAATCAGGTTATGTATCAAAAGAAGATGAGGTAAATTTTGTAAAGAAACTTCAACTTGGCACTGGAAGGTTCTGAGGTAAGCTTCCTTTCAAATGTTTTTCTTGTGGGAGAGTGGGTCATTATGTTGCTAAATGTCCTAATAAAGATAATCATGAAAAGGGAAAGGATTTAGGAAAAGGTAATAAGAGATGATTTGTCAATAGAAAAAAATTCTATACTCATGAAGATAGTGATGGGTTATCAAATAGTGAAGAAGAATAATCTGATCAAGATATTAGACTACTCATGGCATTTGAAAAAGACACTAGTGAGGCTAAAGAAAATTTTATGGATGCTTTAGAAGAAAATGATTTTCTTGAAGAAATCACTCAACTCAAAATATGTTTGGAAGAAAACAAAATAGACATAGATAATTTAAATAATCAACTCATAGAAAAGGATAAGCACAATGAGAAATTAGAATGTGAAATAGTAAGTCTAAGACAGGAAATTGAGAAAGTAAAAACTCTAAATCTTAGATTTTCTAAAGGATATGAAACCTTAGATGAAATTATCAAGGTTCAACGCTCTCCTCCTGTGAAGACAAGTCTTGGTTATATTGGTGAATCTTCTCAGTCAAAGAAATCCTCAACTTCTAGCTATATAAATGCAGCAAAATCCAGCCAACAAAGTTTCATCACTCAACAAAAGAAAAAAGACAATACTTAGGTAAAGCATGATCATTTGAGTTCAAGGATGAACAATAAAAGAAGCACCAGTCAAAAGGTAAACAACACTAGAAGGTTCTATGATCGCATAAATTTCTTATTTACTGGAAAATGTTTCTCATGTCATAATTTTGGTCACAAATTTGCTCAATGTTTTGCATACAAAACCATCATGACTAAAGAAGAAAGAGAACATAGAAATGAGACAGGAATCAAGAAGAATACTTATAACAAATTTTATCCTCTTCAAGACAAAATTGAATGTTCATTTTGAAATAAATTTGGACATGAGGAATCTGAATGCAGGAGAAAAATTTAGAAAAAAGAAAAAATATCCACAAGTTCCAAGGTTTGGAGAAGGAAGGACTTATAGTTTGAAAGTTGTGGCATAACTTTATTTGCAGAAGGAGAAGGAAATCAATGGTACATTGATAGCGGATGTTCAAAAAACATGACAGGTGATAAAGATAAACTTATTTCATACAATTGATCCTGATTTATGCAGCGGAAATAACACTTCATTTCATTAATATTGAAGATCTAAAATTTGTTTACAGACATAATGGAAATAAACTAGCTAAGGCACTGATAGCTTATCTATGAGAAGAGATGTGGCAGCTACAAGCCTATGAAATTTGTGTTATAATGAGGCTTGAAGGCCTATATTTTATTAAGAAATAATGGAAAACCATAACATCCAAAAGCCTAACCCTAGGAGATGAAACACCAGAATATGGGCCCCATCGGGGTAAATTGGTACATCATTTTCTCGGGGTCGTAACTTTGGCATACTATCTCCGTGTGACGCACATGATACATCATTAGAAAGATCTATCCAAGGACTACAAATTCTGATAGAAAATATCAAGTCTAGAATGTAATCATATTATCTAGAGAAGCAATGACCAAAAATGTCGTTTAGGGCATCAAAACGGCTCTGGAAGTTCAGGACTAGAAAGACTGCTAAAAATAGTAAACTGTGCTATAATTAAGGAAATTGAAAAAATGAAAGAAACAATGGTGGGGTCCCAAGTGGAATAGACAGGTGGCCACAAATATCCACTTGGATCATTCCTCCCACCTTAGGAAGAAATGTTCCCCATTTTGTTGAGTTCCTTCATGAGATGAGGAAACTTCTGCTGGACTTGGTCCCTGGTGAACCACTTGCCTTGGTGCAGGAGTTGGCCAGCTTTGACAACCTGATACAATTGGATCTTCTGCTAGTGAGTGTTATTGATTTGCATGTCCATGATACAATATGTGGTGGCCTGTTCCATGAAGTTTGGGTTTAACTTTGTTGGTGTAAGTTGTTATGCAATGTCAGAGGTGTCCAATAGAGGTGGGAAATAGGGCTGAAGGCGGTCCACATTGAATACTGGGTGCAGAACAAGGAATGGTGGAATACTGAGCTCAAAGGAATTGTTCCATATAGCCTTGGTGATGGTGTACAACCCATATCAGAGTGGGCGAAGCTTGTGGTGGGGTCCAGTGAGGCGCTTCTTTTGCAAATGTAGAAACACGTTGTCGCCCACCTAGAAGTGGTGTGACACCCGATGTTGATCATGTTTTTTCTTGTACTTAGAATTGGCTCTATTCAATATGTCATGAACCTACTGGAAAATGTGATGAATGTGCTTAATGAAGTTGTTCACTTTTTCAGCTTCAGACTGGACATGATATGAATCAACCGGAGTAGCCACAAATGGCATGGCTATGTCAATGGGACATAGTGGCTGGAATTCCAGGCCTACCTGAAAGGGACTGTGGCCGGTTGAGCTATGGAGAGCCCAGTTATAACTGTGTTTTACATAGGGAAGGCTCTCATCCCATGTGCATGGATTCTTTGAATTTTACATGCGTAGAATGTGTACAATCATCCTGTTGATGACCTCTGTCTGGCCATCAGTTTGGGGATGGAAAGATGTGGACTTGGTGAGATTGGTGTCCAACATTGACTAGAGGTTAGAACAAAATGTGCTGAGGAACTTGCTATCCTGATTTGAGACGATAGACTATGGGATCCCAAAGTGCACCCACACTTGTTCAAAGAAGAGTTTAATAGTGGCTTCTATTGTGATATTCTTCTTGCAGGCCAACATAATGACCATCTTTGAGAATTTGTCGACGACCACGAAAACACAGTCGTTTCCATGCTTAGTAGAAGGAAGGCCAGACATGTAATCCATGGAGATGGATTCCCAAGGTCGACTAGGGGTAGGTAGTGGAGTATAGAGGCCTTGCTTCTTGATGGTCGGTTTGGCAATGGAGCAAGAAGTGTAGGATATGATGTACTTCCCAACATCCTGTCAAAGGTTCTCCCAATATAAATAATTCCGCAGTACTGCCACTGTTTTCTCGACCCTGAAATTCCCAGCATATTGACTGTAGTGTGCTTCCAAAATCATCTTAGCACACTCACTTGAAGGCAAAAAAAGGTGTCCCAGGTGACATAGCAGTGCATATTGGAGGTGAAAATTTGGAACTTGTGTACCCTCCAAGAGTGTCTTGTATGTGTGGCCAAATTCTTGATTGATCTTGTAGAGAAGTGGCCAATTAGAAGTATCATTCCCACAAGAGTTGAGAACGGTGGTTAGCACCACGATCGATGGTCGGTTGAGGCAGTATGGAACATTATTGGTGCTGCCCTTCTTATAATTGATGTTCAAATGAAATTTTTGTAGATATGTGGACCACTTCTGATGGCGATCATTTTGCAACTTCTTTTGTGTCTGTATGAACTGCAGGGGTCGGTGGTCTGTGTGGATGACCGTTTCCTTCCCCCAAATGTAATGCTTCCATTGGTGGCATGCCTCCACAATGTAATACATTTCTTTATCATAAGTGAGATACTTGCGAACTGTGTCAGACAATGTCTCACTGTGATATACCACTGGATGCCCCTATTGAGCAAGAAATACCCCAATAGCATAGTCAGAGGCATTTGTATCAATCTCAAAAGTTTTTTGCAAGTCTGGAAATATGAGCACTAGGGCAGAGCAGAGGAGATGTTTCAATTCTATGAATTCCTTCTGTTGAGGTTCTGACCAAAATAATTTTTCTTTCGCTCCTCCCTTGGTGACTTGACTCAAGGGCTAAGTGATATGAGAGAATCCCAACATGAACCTGCGGTAGAAATTAGAAAGATCCAGAAAGCTGCGAAGCTCTACTAGAGTGGTTGGGGCCGACCAATCCTGAATTACTTGGATCTTGCTTGTATCCACATACACCCCCTGTTCATCAATAATGTATCCCAGATACTGAACCTGGGTCATGCCAAAAGTGCACTTCTCCAAATTGGCACACAACTTGTGCTGCCGCAGTGTTTGGAGGATTTGTCAAATGTGGTGGAGGTGCTATTCCCAAGTCTGGCTGAAGATCAAGATGTCATCCAAGTATAGTACTACAAATGAGTTGGTGAATGGACGCAAGATGTCGTCCATCAAACTCATGAAGGTTGTGGGAGCATTCGTCAACCCGAAAGGCATGACCAGCCATTTGAAAATTCCCCTCCTTGGCTTTGAAGGTAGTCTTCCACACATCAGAGGGTTCAATTGGTACCTAGTGATACCCAGACTTCAAGTTGATCTTGCTGAAATATTTCACCCCTTTGAGTTGATCTATAAGGTCATCAATCTGTGGGATCAGATACCTATTTTGGACAATGATCTTGTTCAGCGCCTGATAGTCAATACATAGTCTCCAAGTCCCATCCTTCTTTTTCACTAACATGATCGGGCTCCCACAGGGTGATGAACTCGATCGAATTTGACCTTTATGCAGTAGCTCCTAAATTTTCCTCTTGATTTCATCATTCTCCAAAATAGAGCACCAATATATTGGTCCATTGGGCAACGACACACCTGGGGTCGGATTGATGGGGTGCTTGACCTGATAGTGTAGAGGCACCCCTGTGGGTGAGGTGAAGATGTCCCCGTACTCCTCCACGACCTTTTCCATTTGTTGTTGTCGTGTGTAGGATCCCTATCTAGAGGCCGTGGCCACAATCTTCTTCTTGCCCTAGGGGCGGATCATCAGGAAAAAAAATTTCCTGGTTTTGGAAATGAGCTTACGCATTTTTTTGCAGTAACCAAAGAGATAGCTGCAGGCGGTGGTACCGCTGGTATCCTGTACAACTTATTTCCCAAAGTAACAATAACAACGTGAGGCCGAGACTCATACAAAGCATGTCGCTTCCATAAGTATGGTTGGCATAATAATACATCACAAACATCAAGAGGATAAATGTCACATAATACCTCATCTATGAAGGGATTGATGTTGTAGGGAAGGCGACACTATTGGCTGACACGAAGATCCCATCCTTGGTGAAGCCACCCGATGGTGTATGATTGTGGGTGTACTGTGGTCGGCAAGCCCAAACACTTCAAGAACTCTGTTGAAATGAGGTTCTTTTGGCTTCCACTGTCAACAATGAACTTTAGCGGGGAACCCTTTACCCACATCTGAGAGTGGAAGAGACGCTCCTCCTCCTCTAGATATTCCGGTTCCTCCTTTTGGATCTTTGTAGTGGCAATGATGGCATTGGGCTCTGCATCAATAATCTTCTTCCCTTTGTCATTCCCCTTGTTGGGTTTTTATTTAGAGTTAGAGCATGCATCTTATTCGTAAGTCCTCATCTTAGCCACCAGTGACTGCTTGGACCAAAACTCACTTGTGTTGTGAGTGGAGCTCTTATGGAACTCACACCACTTTCCCATGTCCTTCTTCAGCTTCGTGGTGTTTTTATTTTCTTGCGGCTTTGGTAGGTTATCTTGGGCTACCATGACTTGGATTTGTCCTTTGTTTTGTGGTTTGGGGGCACATTTCCCTTGCTTTTTATTCGTAGATCCAAAGTATCTCTTCTTCTATTTGAATTTCTACTCAATCTTGGTAGCATACTGATATGCTGTACCAAGCGAGGAGATGTCGAGGAACTCCATTTCCTTCTAAATGTATTTGTGCAGACAACTATGATACTTAAGCACCAAATTTTTCTCCGAATATTTGATACCCAAATTTTTCCACAAGGAATAAAACAGGTTCGTCAGCTCATGTACATCTTGATCCCTTTTCTACCGCAGCATAGTCCATTGTATGTACTTGCCCTCATATCTCCCCACAGGATAATACTCTTCTTTGAAATCATATCAAAATTAATTCCAAGTGGGTACGACTGAGAATAGAGAGGGTTACCCCTCTTCCTTTTTCTCAAAGTAGGTTTCCCACCAGTCCTTGACATGGGGGGTAGCTTTGAGGAGTGAAAAAATAATCTTCTCCCGGTCGGAAAATTCATGAACTGAGAAATATCATTCTAATAGATTCAACCATATATCTACATTGTATACATCTATTTGGATGTCAAATATGGGAATGCCAAAGTTTACTTGTACCTTAAAAGGAGTTGTGCCTCCAGAGTGGCTACTGGATGCAGATGTGTTGCCAGTGGGCAGTTGTTGAAGGATCTGGGAAAAGTTATCCATCATCGCATTCCTTTGTTTTTCGAGGGACTCCTTGAGCAATATTTTGATAGTATCTCCTGCTACCTCATCTTTTTTTTCATCCCCCATGGGCGTCTGTTGAGGTTTACGAGGCTAGTCTTGCAAAGGTTCAACCAGATCGAGCCCTCACTCCTTATACCTTGACCTCATTGGGAACATGCAAAGAAGGACCGAGAAAGAGAAGACCAATCTGATACCATTGATTCAGATTTATGAAGGAATGAAAAAAAATACACATATAACCATAAATATAAAAATGCAGTGGAAATAACACTTCATTTCATTAATATCAAAGAACTGAAATTTTTTTACATAAAGAATGGAAATAAAATAACTAGGGAGCTGGTATCTTATCTATGAGAAGATAAGTGGTGGATACATGCCTCTAAACTATGTGTTACAATGAGGCTCAAAGGCCTATATATTATTGAGAAAAAATGGAAAACCCTAAACATCCAAAAACCTAACCCTAGGAGATGAAACACAAGATTATGGGCCCCATCAGGGTAAATTGGTACATCAATTTCCCGGGGTCATAACTTTGGCATACTATCTCCGTTTGAAGCACATGATACATCATTAGAAATATATATTCGAGGAATAAAACTTCTAATAGTGAATACCAATTATGGAGTGGACCCATATTCTTTGGAGAAGCGATGCCCAAAAAACGTCGTTTAGGGCCTCAAAACGGCTCCAGAAGTTCAAGACCTGAAAAACTGCTAAAACTAGTAAACTGTGCTATAAGGAAGATGAAAAAATGAAATTTTCAATGGTGGGGCCCCAAGTTTAATAGGTGGGTGGCCACCAATATCCACCTGGATCAACAATGCATTAGAAAAGGAAAATAATGTTACTTTTGGAAATGATTCTCCTAATATCATTAAGGGTAAAGGATCTGTTTTTCTAAAATAAAAGGCTAAAGCTAACAATGTTATGTATGTTGATGGATTAAAGATTAACTTATTGAGTGTTAGTCAAATGTGTGATCAAGGAAATGAAGTTTTATTTCTATCAAAAGAGTGTATGGTGAGTGAACTTGACACTGGAAAGACCATAATAAAAGGAACAAGAACACCGAGCAGTCTATATATACTGAAAGGTAGCCAAGAGCAATGCTATCTAGGTAAATTTTTAGAAACTATTTATGGCATAGAAGATTGGGACGCCTCAGCTTCTCTCAAATAAGCAAATCAAGCAAGCTCAAAGCTATTCATGATCTACCCAACAACACTTTACCCGAAAGTACCATATGAAAATCATGCCAATTCAGTAAGCGAACTAGGGTTCAATTTAATGCCAAAGACAGATCAACAAGTAAGCCTCTTGAACTTATACATAATGATTTGTGTGGACCTGTAAGGAAAAAATCACCTCGTGGAGAAAAATATTATATATTATTCATTGATGTCTTTTCTAGAATGTGTTGGATCGGTTTATTGAAACATAAAGATGAAGCATTTGAAAAATTTAAGGTCTTAAAAGCTTTAGTTGAAAATGAATTAAATCTAAAAATAAAATGTCTTAGATCTGACTGAGGAGGAGAATATATATCAGATGAATTCTTTGATTTCTGTGAAAAATATGTCATAAAAAGACAGTTTTCTGTAGCTAGAACTCCACAACAAAATGGCATGGTAGAAATACTGAATAGAACAGTTCAACAAATGGCTGGTGCTATTCTTGATGAATATGGGACTCTTGACACCTTTTGGGGTGAAGCTGCTCATACTGCAACAAATATTCTCAAGAAGGCTTATGTTTGTGTAAAAAATGATAAAACTCATGCACTCTGTTATGGTAATACTCCCACTGTGAAACACTTTAAAGTTTTTGGAAGAAAATTTTCTATAAAAAATAATGACGAAAAAATTCGTAAGTTTGAACCTAGAGCCGATGAAGGAATATTTCTTGCTTACTCTTCTAGAAGTAAAGCATACAAATGCTACAATAAGAGACTTTGGAATATTTTTGAATGTATTGATGTTGTGATTGATGAATCTCTCACAACTCCCAAAAGGGAGATAACAACAAATGAGGATGATGATGATGAATGTTTTCCCTCATCAAATAACAATAATATAGAAGGATAACCTAATGAATCACCAAAATAAGATACATCTAAATGAGAAAAGGCTACATCTAGGTATTTTCAAAAGAATCATCCAAAATTTAAAATTTTGGGAGAAAAGGAATCAGGGGTACATACAAGAAGAACTCTTGTAGGGTCTCCCAGTTATCTACCAGTTTTATCATCCAAAATCTAAAATTTTGGGAGAAAAGGAATCAGGGATACATACAAGAAGAACTTTTGTAGGGTCTCCCAATTATCTAGTAGTTTTATCCACCATCAAACCAAAAAATGTAAATCAAGCTAGTAAAGATGAATGTTGGATTCAAGCCATGAATGAAGAACTTGATCAAATTGAAAACAATAATACTTTGGAATTGGTTCCAAGATCTCATGATAAGAATGTTATTGGAACAAAGGGGATATTCAAAAATAAGTTGAATTAAAATGGAGATGTAATCAGAAACAAATCTAGACTTGTGTGTAAAGGGTATGCTCAACAAGAAGGTATAGAATTTGAAGAAACATTTACACCAATAGCCAGACTGAAAGCCATAAGAATATTTCTTTCATTTTCAAGTTTTCAAAAATTCAAGGTTTATCAAATGGATGTAAAATTTTCTTTCCTTAATGGTGATGTGGAAGAAGAAGTTTATATAGAACAACTAGAAGGATTCATTCTGAGAAATGATGAAAAACTTGTTTGAAAACTTAAAAAGGCACTATATGGTATAAAACAAGATCCACAGGCATGGTACTATCATTTTGACAAATATATTCAACAACAAGGTTTCACAAAAGGATTTGCAGACAATAAGTTATACACAAAAATTGAGGATGATAAACTGTTAATTATTATTGTTTATGTTGATGATATCATTTTTGGAAGTAATGAAGAATACATGAGTCAAAAATTTTCTTTTTCTATGTAGCAGGAATTTGAAATGTCTTTACTTGGGGAACTAACATATTTTCTTGGTTTACAAGTACAACAAGAAAAGTATGGCATCTTTCTCTCACAAGAAAAATATCTCAAGCAAATCCTGAAGAAGTATGGGGTGGAAGACTGAAAACCTATGAGCACTTCAATGGTGACTAGATGTAACCTTAACTCTCATGATGATTCTCCCATGGTAAACCAAACAAAGTATAGATATATGATTGGAAGTCTGCTTTATCTAACAGGGACTAGACAAGATATCATGCATGCAGTTGGGATTGTTGGACGATTCCAAGCCAATCCAAAGGAGTCACATCTTCAGGCTGTAAAAATAATATTCAAATATATACAAGGAACTCAAGATTTTGGTTTATGGTATGCCGAGAATGCTGATATTACTCTTCATGCTTACAAATATGTGGTCTAGGCTGGAAATTTTGATAACCGGAAAAGGACTAGTGGATATAATTTTATATAGGGTCTCGATTAGTATCATGGTTCAACAAGAAACAAAGTTACATTGCCTTATCTACAACAGAAGTAGAATATGTGGCTAATAATTCATGTTTCACACAACGTTTTTGGATGATGAAAACATTACAAGATATTCAAATTAAATGTTCTCCTCCCATCTCCATCCTATGTGATAATATAAGTGCCATTAGTATCTCGAAAAATCCTGTTATGCATTCCAAAACCAAGCACATTCCTATCAAGTATCACTTTTTACGAGAACAAGTGCTTGTGAAAAAAGTAAAATTGGAGTATGTTCCCTCCAAAGATCAATTTTTTGACATATTTACTAAACCTATTCCAAAGGAAGCATTTGAATATCTCAGACAAAAGTTGGGATTTGTCTCTACCTCACTTATCAAATCTGTTTGATTTCAGAAGATTAAATTCGGTATGCAGGTTGCATGAAGCCTAGCCGCGTATATACGCGAATTTCTCTCTATACAGTCACATATGGATCTTGTTATCATAAGATCTATGGGTCAGCCTTCAAAACAATCTTTGTCATATTTGGTTTGGTTATGTTGCTCACGTGTTGATGGGTACAGTCTGTAGTTCTGATTTTTCAACTTACATTTTCTTTCCTTGACATTTATCTACATGATGAATATGATTTGATGAATTTTTTGTTGAAGAGGCACATTTTTAGGGGGAGCATTAGCCTTGTTGAGAATAATTCATTTTGGCATTATGTTGGTTGCTAAATTATGATCTCTCTCTTGAGAATCCTTTGGTCTTGGTTATAAAAAGTCATATCTAAAATTTTATGTAAGGGTCATGTTGAGACCTATGATGTAAATATTGTCATATTTAGTCATGTATGGACTTAGTCAAATATGTAAACCCACTTGGATTGGGTGCTTGAGTAAAAAATGTAAACCCACTTGGTTGGGTAGTTGAGTCAAATATGTAATTCCACTTGGTTGGATTATTGATGTAAGTATGAGTCCTTGGTGATAGGAAAGGTCACGCTCATTTGAGTTATAGAGTCATGTACTTCATTGAAAATCTGTCTGAAGATTCAACATGTGCTCAGGGGGAGCATGGTCAGTATAGTATAGATCCAATCTACATAGCTCTTCTTTATACAATTAAAGAGAAACCTTGTTTTGAAATTGGTCCACCCTTTGCCCTTGATGTCAAAGGGGGAGAGTAACTTGGTGCTTGAATAGTGCTTATGATTGATGTAGTTGTGGTGACTAAACACCAACTTGGTTGCCATCAAGTCCAAAGGGGGATATTGTTGGAATTATGATGTAATATGTTGTCCTTTATGTAAACCTACTTAATGAGTTGTATTTTGATGTAAAATTGATGTATCTATAGGTCAATTCAGATGTGATAGAGAAATTAATTCCAGTCAGGGACAAAATAATGATGAAGATAAAGTTTCAAAATGTATACGCATGTTTGATGAAGGAAACCCACATATACTCATAGGTTTGATGAAGGAAACCTGAGTATACATCCATAATTAATGTATACACAGTTTTGGTGAAGGAAAGTCACGTATACACGCAAGTAAGAAGAAGCCAAGTCGCGTATGTACTTATGCACTCAGTTTATGATACCAGGGGTCCTTACCATGGTTTTAGCCCACAATATTGAGCGCTATGTCATCTATTTGATTCCTTCCAAGAATACCATCAACACTTGTGTGGTTTTGGCTCATGGTATTGGCTAAGGATCAAACTATATAAGGAGAAGAAGGTCATAGTGCAAAGGGTGTGCATGTATATGGGTATTGATTGAATACTTCACTCTGAAGTATATATGCATGGAATGGGTTATAGGATATTAATAAATATGAAATAATGATGCATATATGAATACAATGATGGATCGAGATCTCTAGACCTGAAATGACTATGTATTTGCTTGATCTGTTTGTGAGGTGTTTAGATACGTGATCTTGCGCACGTTTGTTGTAGTGAAGGGTATGATCTGAGCAAGACCATTGATCTAAAATTTTACGCAGTCCTAAATATTTATAGATCAATATGATGGTTCATCATGCTAAAAGCACATATAGACATGGGTTCGTTTTAGCAAAAGCGCCTATGGAATTTATGATTTTTCTGAGGATTTCTAGAGAGAATGTATGATCATTTCTTCTATATTTCTGCTATTTGTCAATGAGTCTTCATGTACATATGGATTATTTGAATGCTGTATAAGCTACTAGTTGATTTTGTATAAATATGATCAGTGACTAGGTGATTGAATATGATGGATGCTGTTGAATGAATAAGGGTTCTGTAAAGCTGACAAAGTATGCCTGAATGTCTCTTGTCTATTTTGAGTCTGATCAGATTCCTAAACTCAATATATAAATATCTATAGGTAGGTTCGTCCACAGGAAAGCGTGTATATACGCAGGTTCTAGTAAGTGAAGTAGTGTATACATTTGATGTTATGAATGATCAGGGTTGAAGTTGATTCTATATGTTAATTTAGAATTTTGGGTTTATTACTGTGATTTGGTTACAGTGATCTCACTGTTCAATTTAAAGATTGGTTTATGGATTTTGGTGTTGATCTACAAATTGTGTTGTGTTGAAGTTGTTGGATCCAGTGTGAAAATTTATGAAACGTGGTCTCCAGTGGTTTTGAGGGTTGAAGCCTTCAGTGTGGAAGTCAAAGCTTATTTCGAGGAGATGTTGGTGATCAATTAAGGGGCTTGTAGCTCCCTTCTAGTAGTGGCTGGTAAACGAGAACAGGGGGTTGGAGCTCCCTTCCAATAGCATCTGGAGAACGAGATAAGGTTGCATCCTTCTGCAGGTGGGTGCCTGCATAATGACATGAGTCTGCATCAATACAACTTTGTAAGCAATCTTCTATATAATAATTATTGAATACAAAGATGAAAAAAATGGTGGTTTTCTCCCTACTTGGGTTTCCACCTTAAATCTTGATGTTCATGTGTGATGCTCTTATGTGATGATTTATTCTATTATTACTACACATTTTTACTGCTTAAATATCTGATGCATAACTGATGAACTGGGCTAAGTAATGTTTTTGAATATTTATCTGAACATTAAATTATTTGTGTATTCGTAAGTTTCATTTAAGATAGCCACATACATGTGCTAGTTGGGATAATAAGAGTTGAGTATAAAAATATGTAAAGAAAAAGAAAAATATTGTGATTCTTGTAAATACTGATTCATCCCCCCCCCTCTCAATATTTTTCCCAACACTTCTCTTGCTACAAAACATGATAATTTGAGTGTGATTAGTCCATCATAGAATAAATCAGTAGCACAATAGCTAGCATGTAGTAGATATAAGTCAATCCATCATTGATTCAGTGTGCGTGTAAAGGTATATTAATATCCCTTTTGCAAGTCAATTGAGTAATCTGTAGAATGAATGCAATCTAGTATAATTTACCTTCTTGTAATTAGAATAAGTGCTATTATTTTCCATTGAAAAAGTATACATTAAATAGATGAATGAGTGGAAGGTTGTATAACTTATTTTCTTACAAAAAAATTAGTGTTCATGATTTTATTTTAGTCTTGATTTGACAAACTTCCTCTTTCAAAATAGCCATAATTCCTAGCACCTCATAGTATAACTGAGATGAGGATGGCATGAGTAGAGCTCATTTGCTATGAATATACCACTTTCACCTCAAATTTTGTATGAGCCACGAGTTGATAATTAATTTGAATAGCCTCTAGGAGTTGTAGTACTCTTGGTGCAATACCGAAGCTCACCAATTACAATAATAATTTAATATTACAAGAAAAATTCCAAGCGAGGGATCTAACAAACCCCACCCTCTTAAAGGAACACCATCCTTAGTGTTCTATAAAGACATAACATAAACAAAAAATGATTTTTTTAATTACAACTCTGACATAAACAACATATTCCATATCCCAAGTTTCCATTTTAAGACATGTCATTCATTATCCATGGTCTAGTCACCTCTAGGAAATATGAAGTTATAGCATATTCTAGCCTGGTTTTCCATTGCTCCACATGGCATCCACATGAAACAAATCCAATTAATTTTCTTCTTGGACACCCTAAGCATTGGGATCAAGTGTCACCATAATGGCCTAGTCCCTAGATACTTCAATTCCATTATGCTCCCGATATGATACTCTGATGTCACCTTGTAATCAACATCATTTATCCTTACTAAATAGTTCATTAGCACACCTATATCAGAAGTATGCATTTATTTTGAGATTAATCATAATAAATTTAAATCAAATTAAGCCAAAATTTCAACAGGTAATGCTTTAAACCATTAGTTATCTTTGTGGTATAAATATAAAATCCTATAGCTCAAAATCATATTGAATTACAAAATACATATAAAAAAATTGTGTAATTTGTAGAAATATAGCAAAGGTTCCATAAGAAATCATATAAGGAAACTTGGCCTAAAGTGGCCAAGAAAAAACATCACTATTAGGATAGAAATTAAGGTACTCCACAACAAATTATGCAATATAGAAAAAACGTGTTGGAAGGTGATAATAGTGATAAACTCATCCTTTGACTCAATGATCTCAATTAATCCTAGTTCAACATTAACTACTTTTTTTAACAGCCTATCAACAATAACATTCAGTTGTCTAAAATTACACTTACAAGTGAAGGATCGTAATCTATCAAGTTGATGCAAAGTATTCCAAATGTATTCTTCAATCCCATTTCATATTCCTCATTTGTATAGTCTCCCAATCAACAACCAACTTCAAGTCCCCAAAGCTATACACCACACCACACCCCTTTCCATACCTATACCAACCAAAATAAGGATGGTCTGCCCTCATGTTTGAAATATACATAAATATCTCTCTAAAGCCCCTTAAAAAACACCGAATTAATATGTGGAGAACCTAGTTGCCTTAGATATTTAGCCAAGGTATCTTTTCAAATGAATTTAAAGGGATATTGAATCTTGTGGAAACATGTAGTGAATTTATTATCTCCCCCAAACATAAATAATTATTGGGTTTACAAAAAATCCCTCAAAACACTAAGGATGGAACTTCAATTTCAAATAGAGATTATTACTCCCACAAATATTTGATAGCCTCCTCAGATGACACAACATACAAAATAATCTTCCCACCAATATGAGTTATAATGATCAATCCAATTTTTTTTAGAAAATGATAACTGGCATACATATGAAAAAATTAAAAATAAGTTATGCACATTGGATATCATCCATGACATTCAAAGATATTTTATGCAGGTTGTCTCATGTCACACCTTTGGCCACCACCATTTAATATGTTGATCTTGAAAATCAAAGAGAATATTCTCATAACCAAGCCTTTTTTTATATAGTGTCCATTGATATTTATAAAACACTACATAAAACAATCCCACTCAACTTCTTGATCCAGAAAACCAAAGTCTTCAACCTTCTTCCACCCTCTACCCCACATGTAATTTACAATCACAAATCTAAAAATAGTTAACCATGTAATATTGGGGAAGTAATAATTTTTCTAAATACCCTTTGAAAATCTGAAAGATTCATCACCTCTAATGAAAGGGTCAACATCCGATTAATTGAGCCTCTCATTTCCAACATGCCCACAATTTGTTTTTGGTGTAATGGGAATACTTTTCTATCCATTTATTTTATTGTGATGCTAAAATGAAGAAACAAACTAAGGAAATAGTTGCAAGTAAAGAAGCTACATAATTTCTAAACATAAATGAGTAAGATATTCCCTCATGTGACCTCCATAGATCTCCCAATAGGTGCTATAATAAAAATATTTTTCTTGGGATATTATTGGATTTCATTGTGTGTTATCTATTTTTATATTTTTATATTCTCTTTTTATGCTATTCACTTAATATATATGGATGATAATAGTTAATATGAAATAAAACATTTCATAGGTTCAATAAAACCCTCAAATTTACTTGTTCAACTAGGAGAAACCACTAGAAATTATTTTTTTCTAACCCTTGATGTAGAAAACATCCAACAAATTAGTGACTCCATTGGGGAACATTGAACACATTGAAACCCTTGGGTTGTATTCCATGTTCAAAACAATCTATCCCTCCATATTTTTTATTCCACTTAGTGTAATTTTTACTTTAATTTCCTTTGTCTTTCCTCCTCTATTATGAATTTTAGGTTACAAGTCTTAAGAAGCCAGTAGATGACACCTAGATAATAACTTCCAATAGCTAGGAAACATGTACTTCCAATGTAGTTTTATGAGGGGATACTTTCATTTTATATTTGAAAATGTTTAGTGGGAAACGTGCAATGGCTAACAAATATAACATGTTAGTACCTACAAGGGTCAGTTCTACATAATTTACAAAAGATTTTAAGTTTATTTTCAATTGTCAGTCTATAGTCTAGGATTAGTATTTTCCCTGTTAGTATACCCTTACTAGGAAATTATATCTATATTACTATATTTTGGAAGGAATAAAGAGACCTATAAGGGATTATAATACTTCTTCATTAAGTTAGATCTTGGGAACTAGCAAGGTTGTCTATTGTATGATCAGTTTAATTGATCACCTTGGTATGTCAACACAAAGCATGCTGATCTAAATCTATTCACAAAATCAAAACCCATGTCAATTATACATGCTAGAGAAAATGTACATGTCAATATTCTATCACGATTATCAACCACATCAACTACAAACAAAAAAATAACATGTACAATAATTAAAATGTCATATTAAATTCTATAGTTTGTGTGTGAGCCTCATCAGGTCCAATGTTGAACCTTTACTCTAATACCACTCTGTAATCACCTCCCTTCCACTCGCTTAAATATTCTCAGACTGAGAAAGGTATTACCTATTTTACCTGATCTCTATGGTCTATTATGAATATGGGTCTAGAAAAAAATCATTTTTTAAAGTCTGCATAATTTAATTATGATACCACCATTGTGATAAAATATCCAAGATATTTTCAACGATACAAATTTTATCTATTTCAAAAATACAAATTTTATCTCAATCTGAGTTTTAGATCAAAGTTATGCTCATTAGAAGTTTTGACCTATTAAAAGAATCCATGTCATCACAGGGGCTCCACATTGATTCCACTTGGAATTGGTGGCAAAACCATGTCATTACTACAGGGTCCATGATAGAATGACCACTCATTGACATGTTGCCCACTACAAGTTAACTAGCTACAACAACCTAGTAGTGGGCAGGGTCCCAATGGGGAGGGTTCCCACACTAGAACCACAACCAAAATATGTGTAATAAAATTTAACCATATTAATGGTATTATGGGCCCCTCAATGCTAGTTTTTTATTTGGGGATGGGGGCCCCTTAATTAATCTCAATGAATAATTAGAGACACACGGGTTGGCACTAATACCGATGACACCAGCCCCTTCTTGTTAAACATCAACCATGAGGTGACCCCTTGAATCGATATTTACCTTCGATCTCTAGAATCACTCTCCACTTAGTTCCTTTGGAAATTATAGTGGCTTGAAGGGCCATGAGCCTGATGGAGTCCACCCTAAATCCATGTCATCTCAACATGAAGTTCTCAAACCATCCTCTATTCCAACGTCAATTGTAAAAAAAATGATGTTTTAGGTCGTTGATTCGAGATCCCAGAGTAAGGTCCACCCCCAAGCCATGCCACCTAAGCAAAATCACCCTAGGGCATGTCATATCGACATCATGTTCTCGGCCTTACCTCTACCCCGAACTCGAGTGGTAACTGCTAAGGTTTGAGATTTGAGAGTAGGGTCCACCCCTAAGCCACGTCACCATAGGTCATGTCATCTCAAAATTTGGTTCTTATTTTTGAGGTCCTATTCTCTCTTTGCATTAAACTTAATTAGAAATGCCAAGTTTTGAGGTCAGAGAATAGAGGTGGATCCCACTAGTCCATGCCATCTCGGTGCCTCAACATCATCAATTTCCTTACATCCTTATGAATGTAAGTTTTTTTGGCCGATTGATGATGACCGATCAATCCATCAACATCAAACCTATTTACACAAAGGCTTACATAAATAACATTGGGGTCCAATGGCCAATGGCATAGTTACAATACTTGTGGTTCCTCCCCAGTCCGACTCTCTTTTCTTTGTTCATTTTTTTCCCATCCTATCAGTGTCAACATTCTCCACATGGGAAATTTATTATTTATTCCAATGCCTATTGGTGAGGTTCCATTGGGCTGGGTTCATCCATCAGATTGAATAGTGTTCTCTTTAGCCACATTCACATATGTTAACAAAACTTCAAACAGGTGATATGATGGACAAAATTGACATAGGATGGATATTTCCATGTCACTAAACATGAATATTATTTTATGCCAGTTCACTGCCCATTTATAGTATTTCAAGGTTGAAAACAATGGTGGTGGTTGTTAGTACCCTAAAATCTATAGTATCAAAAGATGACTGATTATTCTTTTCAGATCTTATATATTGAAGATAATATTCCATAACTGTCATTTATTTCCAGACAAAGGAAATAAATCCTGACTGTCAAGGAATTAAAAGGAATCAATCTTCCCTTTCAGTTCAGTGGAAAGAGGAAAGTGTTGCTGATAAGGTGTAATGGTGAGAAAACTTCATTTCTGCCCTCATTCATCCCATTTACCCTCTTTTACCCTTCATTTTTCCATTTTCTAAAGTCCTACGCCTCATTTATTTCTAAACCCCCATACATAACCTTTCAGGACTTATTACTTTATAAACCCACTTATATTAAAGACACAAATTTTAATGTTATAGCTCCACCCACCCATCGAACAACCGTGCTATATAACATTACAGCATAAAAATTACCGCTTCATATATTACATATCATATACATAACAAACCACCGCTTAAAACCTTTTGTAAGACCCCTTACCTTTATCGCATATTGCAATCACATGCTCCGTTACCATATTCGTTGGTTATCGCTCCAAAACACCGATACAATATTAAGTGGGACACTTCCGCCACGTCACCTCCTCCTCCATTGCCTTTTCACATATTGGCCATCCAAAAAATATTATTACAACATCCATTTCCATCTTGCAAATCCTCGATGCGATATCAAGTGGGACCCCTTTCCCCACCGCCCATCGCACATCACAGTCAAAAACTTTTATGTTTATCGATAAGTTATCACAGGTTAAACTTTGGATGTTGCGATGCAATATTAGTAGGGCCCGTTGTCACTGTCACCTCTACCCACCACAAGTCGTACTTTGCAAATATTACCATTTACCTCTCGCTCCCCATATTTAAAGCCTGTGATTCGCGATGTGCAGGCGGACCCACCTCCTTGCCACGTCACCCTTTTCCGCCACCGCACTTTACACTGCACAAATATTACCACTTACCTCCCAATCCCCACATGTAAAACCTGCGATTCACGATGTGTGGGTGACCCCACCTTCCTCGATACATCACCTTCCATTCCCACTGCACATCGCACTCCCCGAATCCTGAAGCTTTACACTCCATTCCTCTTAACACAATTTCCCGACCTGCGATTTGCGATATGAGTCCGGTCCCACCTCCTTACCACGTTAAATTAAGTCCACCTTATATGCCATCTCCTCTCACCCCCACACATCATATGGCTCACAATGCTTTTCACCCCCCCCCCCTTCAGCCGCCGAACGTTAAAAAGGGGGGGGGGGGATATGAATTAAGCGCTATCCATTACCGTCATCCCCTCCATGCGTCACCTCTTGGCTACTTCGCACCCCCCTGATCCAATAATTCCTACCACTCCTCTACCCCCCTGAAATCAACTTTCCCTCTGCTCCGACACAACCTACCCTCTCCCTCCACCACAAATCCACTACAGTCCATATGTGAAACTAAAGAGGTATGTAGATGACGTTACCTCCGACATTGAGGCTTGTAGATGAGTGCCGACGGAAGACTAAAAGCAAGATCAAGTTTTACAAAGTACAAATCAATAGGTGACATGGCATATTCATGACTGTTACAGGCGTATCTTCAAGCTATCACAACGCTTACTCGACCTCAAGATAGCATGGAGAGAAACCACTGAATTCACATCATTATTCTTATATGCTGTCAATATCTTGAAGGGAAAAGAAAATATTGTTAATAAAAACACCCTGAGAAGAAGGAAGAAGTTTTACATATGTCACCCCTGTTGCAATCATTCCCTAAAAGACTGATAATTAGTTATACACGCATCATTAGTCTTTAGAAAGAAGATGGGAGATTCGATCAAATGGAGCGTTTCAAGGGAACCAAAGCAGCGCTAGATGTTCAAGGCAACGCCCTAAGTCGAGATGTCCTCAAATAACTCCAACTGGTTTATTTTCACCGGTTAAATGATGTTATCCCTTTTCTGTAATATAGGCAAAGAAAGTAACTGTTAGTTACATAATTGATTGTAATCGATTAGTAGTATTAGCATAAATAATTCACTGTTCAAAGTATATTGGGGGGGGGAGATATGCAGTGAGGAACAACCCCATGCTGTAATGTTGTTCACTGAATTTCAAGTGACTATTTGAAGGGTAACACAAGATCAACTATTCAGGATTCATGTGGTGTCTGAAATGGTGAAGTATTCTCCTATTTTATGTGTTTTTCCATTGTTTCTCTCTCCCTATACTTCTGCAATCTAATTGTAAAACAAAAAGTGTGAAGAATAAGATTTGTTATCTAGAGAAGCCTATTCTTGCTGTGTTTACAATAGTCTATTTTTTCTACTGATGCCAAATCGAGGAATTATTAATTGCTCCTCGGTTTCTGCTGAACTTTACGTCCTAGGAAATATTGAGGAATTCTTAACTTCTCCTCAGTCTCTACCTTGCCTTACATTTCTTCTTTTCATAATCCATTTAAAAGTCTGAAAGTTCCATGGTAGTGTACCTATCTTTCCCTACTTCACTCATGCTTGATATTTCTGCATTTAATCACTCGAGCCTCTTTGACTCCATTACCCAATGGATTTTCGTTGCTCTTCCCACCAAACCAATTCAAAATCCAAACTCTGCATCCAATGGCTAGCCTAAAATGCCCCATCAACAAAGCTATATCTAACAGATAGATCCCTCTTTGGGTCTAGGAGGGCTAGATCCTAGGCCTGAAGCGGTTTTGATGTTGCCTCCAAGATTCTGTTTTCAACTTCAGAATTATGGAGTGATAACATAATGGCGACCATACTGGGGATGAAATAACTCCAGTAATGCACTTCAAGTTTCAGTTTTGACTTTGATGGTGAATAAAAGTCAAACACCAAAAGGCTATTCCATTCACCTGGCGACTCCATTGGCAACAAAATCCAGAAACAGAGATTCACTGGTGACTCCAAAAGCTTGAAATGGGATCAGTTGCAAGGATATATGCCCCAATGAACATAGATCACATTCCCGACTTCCCAAAAAAAATGCCTTAGGTAAATTGGCAAAGAAATATTCCTATTTTTCAAGATGAGATGTTGATGATGCTTTGCTACATCTCATTAAATTTCATATACATTCATGGAAGTGGAAATTCAAATGGCATGAGGATTGCCTCATGAATATGTTCATGGCAACATTAGAAGGGAAGGGGAGGGAATGGTATGAAGGTTTAAACCCCGGTAGTTTGTTTTCTTTAAAGGTTTCCACAAGGTGTTTTATGAGAATTATAAAGAATATTATCCATCTTTATCATTAGCTGAAAATTGTTGTGATCAGTCTGAGGATCTCATAAAATACCTTGAAAATATTGATGAAGATCTAGGAAATATGCATAATGAGGATATCTTAGAAGCAATTTATGGATTTCATTCTCAAGTTAACTGTCATGATGACCAAGAGAAGTTAGTTTAAGATGAAAGCAATCAAGAAATGAAAGTAGTTCCACAAGATCTCTCTGTGGAGACAAATGAAAATTCATCTGTCCTTTTGTATGAGGCTAAAGATGACATTCAGTCTCATGATACATCTTCATGAGAGCAAGAAAAAAATTGTTGTTTAATCCAAAGAAGACAAAGACTACCTCCTCCTTTAACTGAAGAAGAAATTAATTAGATTCTAAGCATGCATCCAACCTCTCAATTTGTATGTAATCAGGAGATTAATTCTATTTGTTCTACTGCTGATTTATGTACTGAAGTATTTCCTCATGAAGACACATACGTAGAATAGATTTATGTTGAGGGTGCCTTGCATTCACAAGAATACCTATTCCTAGAAAGTGTTTTTTTTCATCAAAATGATGACCTTCAAACATAATTCATCAATCTTAGCCAAGACATATCAGGTTTTCTTGAGGAAGACATATTGGTATACAATAAAGAGGACATATCAAATGGCCATGAAGAATGTATAGATATTCTCTTTCAGAAGGATCCTTAGCATAACAAATCGGAACAAAGGGAAGTCCTAGATGAAGCTGATTATTTTCCTCAGGACCAGGTGTTGTTCCAAGATCTATTTGCTAGCCTCTTAGAATCATCTAAAGAATGGGTGTGCTATGCCATGAGTGGTTTGCTGCAGAGTGTAAGGGAAAGTTTGAACACTTATGTTCAAAATTAGTTGAGATGGGAGTGGTCATTTTTTTTTCAGCCCGCTCAAAAGGGTGAGCAAGAACCAATCATGTAGTCATTTACTTGATTGGTTACATTGGAAAGAAGAGCTCACTTAGTGTACATATCATCTCTAAGTTAGAGTAGGTAGGTAGCAGTGTGCAAATAAGCTCAGTAATTTGAGCATCGTTTCGGTTTTAGTCTAAGATTTCTTTCCGTTTTCAGTTTAGTTCAGATTTCAGTATTCAATTTTTTTGGGTGCAGCAGTGATTTTAGTTCGATAGCTTGTAGCGCATAAGTTCAGTTGTGGCTTAATTCCAGATTGCAGTACACAGATCAGATTCTCGTATGAGGTTTAGAACAAATGATTGAAGATTTTAAGCCACTGAAGTTGTAGCAGATCAGGTTGTAGATTTGGGATCAACCCAATGGATCAGTTCACTAGTCTACGGTGTTCTTGGCACCTTCTGAAGAAGCTTCCATCCCCAGCTGGAGCCACTGTTAGTACCTTATAATCTATAGTATCACAAGATGACTGATTATTACTTTTAGATATTTTATATTGAAGATAATATTCCATGGCTTTCATTTATTTCCAGACAAATAAAAGAAATCATGATTGTCAAGGACTTCAAAGGAATCAATATGACCTTTCAGTTCAGTGGAAAGAGGAAATTTTTGCTGATAAGGTGTAATGGTGAGAAAACTTCATTTATGCCCTCATTCATTCCATTTAAACCCTTCATTTTTCCATTTTCTAAAGTCCTACACCCAATTTATTTCTAAACCCCCATACCTAACCTTTCGGGACTTATTACTTTATAAACCCACTTATATTAAAGACCAAAATTTTAATGTTATAGCTCCGCCCACCCATCGAACAGCCTTGCTATATAACATTACACCATAAACATTACCGCTTAATATGTTACATATCATATATATAACAAACCACCGCTTAAAACCTTTGGTAGGACCCCTTACCTTTATCACATATTGGAAATTGCATGCTCTGTTACCATATTAATTGGTTATCGCTCCAAAACATTGATGCAATATTAAGTGGGACCCTTCCGCCATGTCACCTCCTCCTCCATCGCCTTTTCACATATCAGCCATTGCAAAAAAATCATTACAACATCCATTTCCATCTCGCAAATCCCTGATGCGATATCAAGTGTGACCCCTTTCCCCACTGCCCATCGCACATCGCAATTGGAAAATTTTATGTTTATCGATAAGTTATCGTAGGTTAAACTTCGGATGTTGTGATGCGATATTAGTAGGGCCCGATGTCACCGTGAACTCTGCCCACCGCAAGTCGCACTTCAAAAATCTTACCATTTACCTCCCGCTCCCCATATGTAAAGCCTGCGATTCGCGATGTGCAAGCGACCCCGCTTCCTTTCCACGTCACCCTTTTCCCCACCGGACTTCGCACTGCGCAAATATTACCACTTACCTCCTACTCCCCATGTGTAAAACTTGTGATTCGTGATGTGCGGGTGGCCCCACCTTCCCTACCACATCACCTTCCATTCCCACCGCACATCACACTCCCCGAATCCTAAAGCTTTACACTCCATTCCTCTTAAAACAACTGCCCGATCTGCGATTTGCGATATGAGTCGGTTCCCACCTTCTTACCACATTAAATGACGTCCACCTTATCTTCCATCTTCGCTCGCCTCCACACATCGGACGACTCACAATGATTTTCACCCCCCCCTCGACCGACGAACATTAACAAAGGGGGTGGGGGGTCCAAATAAGTGGTATCCATTACCACCATCACCTCCACACATCACCTCCTGGCTACTTCACACCCCCCTTCTCCAATACCGCCTACCACTCCTCTACGTCCCCCTACAATCAGCTTTTCCTCTTCTTCGACACCACCTACCTGCTCCTGCCACCGCAACTCCATTACAGTCCATCTGTGAAAATAAAGAGGCATGTAGATGACGTTACCTCAGACATTGAGGCTTACAAATGAGTGCGGGTAGAAGACTAAAAGCAAGATCAAGTTTTACAGAGTACAAATCATTAGGTGACAGGGAATCTTCACGGCTGTTACAGGTGTATCTTCCAGCTATCACAACACTTACTCAACCTTAAGATAGCACAGAGAGCAACCATTGAATGCACATCATTATTCTTATATGTTGTCGATCTCTTGAAGGGAAAAGAAAATCTTGTTAATAACAACACCTTGAGAAGAAGGAAGAAGTTTTACATATGTCACCCCTGTTGCAATCACTCCCTCAAAGACTGATAATTAGCTATACATGCGTCATTAGTATTTAGAAAGAAGATGGGAGATTCGATCAAATGGAGTGTTTCATGGGAACCAAAGTGTTAGGACCCTATAATTATAAGGAAATCAGGATTTCTGAATTATATATATTGGTTTGGATTGCAGGACAAAAACAAGGTTTTATTCGACAAAGTGGGGTTCACATTCAAAAACATCCTGAATCAAGTTCTTCATGGGGAATATTTAAAAGGAGTATGTGATAAAAAGTCCATCCGCACTGTTCTAGAATGCCGCAAAATAAGTATTTCTCATAGATTATTATGGTGTTGCATGAAGGCATGGATCGAAATTGTCTTCATATGCTAGGCTCGGTTGATTCCATTTTCACCCCTCCATCATTTTCGTCATTACATGTATACACAAGCTTAGGATTAAAATAAAAATAAGAAATTAAAATATAACAATAAAAACAAAATATATCCTAAATGCTTTACATGTCACATCATGGAGTTAAAACCCCCACCACTTTCCACCTCATCCACCCACCATCACTTTAATCTGATGATCTACGTTTCATTTTGGCTTTCCCCTGCCACCCTAACCTTATCCTCACAAGGGGGGTCCGAAACGAGTGATTATCAAAAAATTCCCCCCCCCCCCTACGTGCCATTATCTCATGAATTTGGAATCCCCCCGATATTACCACTTACCACTTTAGGGGGGTCCCAAATACCATTCTTCCCCTTCAAAACCACTTTCTCCAAATAAAAAAACCGTCTTTTAGCCAATTTTACTAGTCTGTTTTCGACAGAGATTCTTGGAAAATGAGAATGAATTTTGAAAAATAGAGAGAGTTTTTTATTTAGAATAGGCTGAAGAACAAAAACCTCTCTTATAATTTCTACGGGTGTCTTCAGTTGGGAGAATCAAAGCCATATTTCAGCCCTATTTTTCAGATTTTCGTTTTTCCTGTTTTGGTCATGATTTTGCGGCGACTGTTGTGGAGAGATGGAGACGAATTTTGAAAATACGAGAGAGGTTTTTGGCTAGAACAGGGTGAAGGAAAATAACCTGTCTAATATTTTTCATACGTGTCACCTATGGGGATAAACAAGTGTCAAAGTGTACCCCTTTTCTTAGCTGATTCGGCCAAGTTTTCAGCTTTGTAGAAGTTTGTCTATTTTTAGAGAGGAGATGAGAGATTAGATCAAGATAAGCGTTTCAAGGTACCAGGTAATAAAAAGAGCCAAATCCAGATTTTATCACTCAAAGGGACAATCAAAATAGCACAAATGTCAGATTTACACAGGCAAATATATGACAAACTTGACAGCAGGGACCCAAAGCAGTATCAGATGTCCATATGTCCTTTGTAACTCCAACAATTTTATTTACGCATGTTCAATGATAATATGTCCTTCTCTATTATATAGTGAGAAATAAAGTAACTGTTAGTGACAAGAAGGGTTGTGATCAGCTAGTAGATTTAATATATAGGCTTCATTGAGTTGAAGAGTTAGGGTTGGGGGGGGGGGATATGTAATGAAAGACTGAGTCCTATTCTGTAATGTTGTGAGTGCTTGCAAAGTAATACAAGAGAAGCTTTCAGGATTCAAGTGATGCAAAAAATGGTGAAGTTTCTCCTATTTTATGTGTTATTCATTGTTCAGTTGTCTTAGTATTTCTGCATTCTAATTTGTAGAACATAAAATGATGAATAGGATTTGTTTCTGTAGCACCCTATTCTAGCTGATTCTACAATAGTCCATGTTTTCCACTGATGCCAAACCAAGGGATTCTTAATTGATCCTCGGTTTTTGTTGAACCTTACACTCCAGTTTAGTTGAGGAATTCTTCACTGCTCCTCAATTTCTGCCGAGTTCCACTTTCCTGTATCTTCCCACTCCATTTCATTCTCAGAGATCCAAAGTAGTACTCATAGCTTGCCTTGTTTCACTCTTTCTTGAATACTTATGAAAATTGGTCACCTAAGCCCTTTGAATCCATTTCCCAATGGCCATTTTCCCTCCCTTTCCCCACCAAACCAAATTCAAAATCCAACTCTGCTTATATTAACTAGCCTAAAATTTCCAATCCAACAAAGCTATATCTCATAGAGAGATCCCTCTCTAGGTATAGGAGGGCTATATCTTAGGCCCAAAGAGGTTCTGATGTTGCCTCCGAGATTCTGTCTTCAGCCTTGGAATTACGTAGTGATAACACAAAGCAATGCCAGATGTTCAAGATAGTGCCCGAAGTCCATATGTCCTCAAATAACTCCAACTAGTTTATTTGCACCTGTCAAATGATGTTAGCACTTCTTTGTTATGTAGGAAAAGAAAGTAATTGTTAGTTACAACATTGATTGTAATTAGTCAGTAGGATTATCATAAATACTTCACTATTTGAAGTATATGGGGTGGGGGGGCGGGGAGAGAGAGAGAGAGAGAGATGCAATGATGAACATCCCCATTCTGTAATGTTGTTCACTAAATTTCAAGTGACTGTTTGAAGAGTAATACAACATCAACTGTTCAGGATTCCTGTGGTGTCTGAAATGGTGAATTATTCTCCTGTTTTATGTGTTTTTCCATTGTTTCTCCCTCTCTCTACTTCTGCAATCTAATTGTAAAACATAAAGTGTGACAAATATGATTTGTTATCTAGAGCACCCTATTCTCGTTGTGTTTACAATATTCTATGTTTTCTATTGATGCCAAATCAAGGAGTTCTTAATTTCTCCTCGGTTTCTGCTGAACTTTACATCCTAGGACAGATTGAGGAATTCTTAACTGCTCCTCAGTCTCTACCTTGCCTTACATTTCTTCTTTTCATAATCCATTTAAAAGTCTAAAAGATCCATGGTAGTGCACTTATCTTGCCCTGCTTCAGTCATGCTTCATATTTTTGCATTTAATCACCCGAGCCTCTTTGACTCCATTGCCCAATGGCTTTCCCTTGATATTCCCACATAACCAATTCAAAATTCAAACTCTGCATCCAATAGCTAGCCTAAAATGCCCCATCAGCAAAGCTATATCTAATAGAGGGATACATCTCTGGGTCTAGCAGGGCTAGATCCTAGGCCCGAAGCAGTTTTGATGTTGCCTCCAGGATTCTATCTTCAGCCTCAGAATTATGGAGTGATAACAGTGGTAGTGTCCAGTCTCCCCTTTTTCATATCACTCTGCAAGTTTTATTGCAAGGGTGAGAATGCCAAATTTTAGTGGTCTATGGCACATGGGGATGAGGCCTTGAAAATTAAAATCTCTAAGTACGAATAGAACAAGGGTGTAAGACTCCATAGCACTTATAAAACACCGATTCTAAATTCAAAAGAAGGAAATATTATTAATATCAAAACATACAAAAATGGCTATACTGTGCAAGAGGATAATGCACCAATCACTCTAATTCAACCGACTTATTATCGACTAGTTAAAAATGCTTAGAGGCATGTGTTTATTAATTCAACACAATGAAAGCATATTCATTTGATATCAATACTTGAGGAATTGTAAATCCTCTAATTAAACATATATGTGAGGTAAGAAAATATGCTATTGCATTCCACAACCACAACAATAAAAATGAATGAGCACAAACACACTGTTGGTTGCATCAATTGTGAGAAAATTAATAGGAAACATAGCCCAAAAATCCATTGAATTCATAGCATTCAATATATCATGTAAATCATGAGCATAATGATGAAATTCACCATTTAGGCATTCAATAACATTCATGAGTATAAAAGAGATCATATAAACATATGTATATTCATGGAACATCACAGTTTGTAAGTCAAGATATCAATACATTTTACTTATTTGAGTATGTAGAGATGGCTGACAACTAAAGGAGGGACTTCAACTCTCTACCCAACCATAGGCTAGCTACACTACAACTTTCATTCGGCTGAAAACCCCTAGGTGGGATCTAAAGTCCGAGGGGATGCTTACTTAGGGGAAATTTCCACCAATTCTCGGTAGACACTCAAAATATGCATTCAACTGTCCAAGTGGTTTCTTAATTTCCCTCTGGTAGTAAGCACCACAATGATTCACTTACTCTTTTGAGTTGAATCACAACGATTCACCCAAGGTGAAAATGGGGTATTTCTCAGGCTAGGTGATTGAATCCACTATCCAAAGTGATATATTAGTTTTAGTTTCATAGAAAGAACCATATGGGTCTGTATCCCACTATCCAAGTGGTCAAAAATTATATAACGAGCACCAAAATGATTCATATTTTCTTGTCTAGGTGGTTAATATCCATACAACCAACACCATAGTGATTCGATCATCAACTAAGCCTCCAACTGACTAGTCAAGCTTGGACACACAAAGTCTGCCATTGCCTCAAACACATTGATACAATTAATAATAACCTAATTTAATAACACAAGCCTTAGTCACAACTCCTACATTTCTCCATGCACTTTGTTCCCACCATCTAGGAAATTCTCTCTCTCTCTTTCCAGTTGTGTTCTCATTCCACAAAAAATATTTTCAGCTGCTTCCCTTCGAATATTTATCTGTTGCCTTCATTTCATATATTCATGTACCTTAGATAATTCCAACCTATTTATTCCACCTCAGCGAGGAAAGAGTACTCTAGGCACTTCCCCAAAAATAATCACATCCCTTGCTATTCGTGAGGTGGTGAATCGATCGACTGTACCACTTCCTCCATTTTTTAGGGTGAGGGTGTTGTCCTTGACTTCTCTACTCTCTCAAGGTATCATTTTCATTCTGAAAGGAAACTATTCATTCAATGGAACCACCTCCTCCATCCTCGATAGTGAGGGGCACCATCCTCCACATATCTACTCTCCCTTATCTTCTCTCCCTCATACTTGAATCTGCGGGTCCCTATCATCAAACCATCATTCCATTTTTTTATTATTTTCCAAGAAAATAATTTAATACTTGATTTTTTTATATGATTTTTCCCAACCAGCCATGGCTTCCAGGTTGGATTTTGCGGATATCAAACATACAAAACAAGCGTAAAAATTTGGCACTATTACATTAACAAATATAACCACCTTAGAATATTATAATCATTACTCCCTATAATCCCTCTAATAATCATAAACCCCTATACCTATCGTTATAAAGAACTTGCACAACCCATAACCCCTAAATCATAATCAAAGCTTCTTGGAACCTATTGCTTTAGCTTTCTCCCATAAACCCTAACCCCTAAATCATAATTAAATATTCCCACCTAGCCCCTAAATAATAATCAAAGCTTGCATCCACTTTATTTTTTGGATTTTTCTCCTAACCCCTAATTCATAATCCATTCTTGTTGCCACCTCCTGCTTTAGACTTCTCTCTAATGCTAGGGTAATTTACCACATTAATTATCATAAGAAGGAATGCTTATTGGTTTATATACATTGCATGCTATTAAAACCAACTGACTTCTTGCATAGTCCTTGTACCCTTTGTCGCATTAGGTTGTTGATAGTTTACAATTTCCAGTTATAAATGACATAATATCTACACATGGACGAGGTGTAATGGTGATTGGGAAAATATATTTTATTATGAAAATTTCTAGTCCAATGGATGATATGGTCGATAAATTATTATTTTAGATACCATTTTAATAATAAAGGATAGAAAAATATGGAAATTTTCATTAATACTTTTTTTTTAAACTAGTTAGGGTAAATAATATTCTAATGTTAAAAACTCAAATACATTAGCATTTGATGATTTGAAACATATTCTAATTCTAATTTAATCATATTCTAGGAATATTTATATAAATTACTCCATAAAACCCCTAAACCCTAAATCATAATCAAATATTCCCATCACCTCCTACTCTGGATTTCTCCCATAGACCCTACATCTTAATAAAATATTCTTTCCACCTCTTACTTTGGATTTATATGAAAAACCTAATTCATAACCAAATATCCTCACCACCTCTTGCTCTAGATTTCTCTATAATGATAGGGAAATATACCACAAGGAATGCTCATTGTTTTTATCATCAAGGTATAGGCCTTGACCGTCACTGAAATTCACTGACTGCGTACCTAGTCCATGAAATTTTTCTTGGAAGAGTCTTGTATCTAGGAAGAATCACACTAGTAGAAATCATCTCTTTGGTATGTTAGCTATGTTTTTGGTTTAATATATAGAGGAATTTTATATTAAGGTTTACATTGTGAGATATAGTTAAAATTTTCAAATTTGTGGGTTTTTAATGAAATTTAGAAGTCACTTTCTCTAGTATTGGAATTAGTTAGGTCAAAAAATGGTGGGGTATTGCTAATTTTTCAAGTGGTTATGCTTGAATTTATAGGATTTATTTTTTTCTCCTCTACTTTTTTATTCACCTATAAATCATTCCCTTGGGATGGAAATTTAATCTCAAAATTGGTTTTAATTGTGGATTTGCTTTTGTGAATGGTTAAAGGAGGTTGTCAAACATGTTTGGTAAACAATTATTCTTAATCATTTATTGTCCCAAATAATCTTTCGTCGTCTCATTCATTCTCCTATTAGGTTATCAAATATTCTTTCATTAATTCCTTCATTAGACTTAGGTACAACATTCCATCGCTTGTTACAATACTCTTTCGATTTTAAGCATTTTATTAGGTTCGCTAATGATATTGGTATATGCTTTGAACTTCATCGATTTCATTGACCACCCAATATCATTACCATACTTATGTACTTTCGTATAGGTCCTAATAGGTTTTTCTCTTTATGAAGAAAAATAAAATTTTGTATTAATATTTGGAAGTACGATTAAAGACAATATTTACGTAATCTTATCCTAGGCATGATATATCTCAATTAACCATTCTCTTAGAGTTTATCTAGTAAAAGTGTTTTTTACATGAAATTTAAAACTTTGAGAGACTTCTTCAAATATAACTATGATAAAATAGATCATATATTTTGTATTCCATGAAATTTTTTTAGTGTGTGGACCATTTTCAAAAGACAAAATATTCTTGTTCAAAATTGTACTATATACAATGCCTAGACACCAATACGATCCAAAAAGATTTTTTCTTATACGTTTATAAAATTTCCCATTCTCATCACATTAAGTAAAATTTAAATGAAAGGTAACATAAAAGATTGCAGAACTAACATTATTATCTCCATGAACATGCTATTTGTAGAAGTTTTCAGACCTTGAAAGTTTTGACTAATGAATTGTTAAAAACCAACATTATTGTTTCTAATTATGATTGCTTATGTATATACCTACTCTGATTCAATTAAATTTATAAATAAGATCGAAAAATAAGTAAAATTTGAATTATCACACCCCCCCTCAGTATTTCTAACATTTTTCATTTGATCACCCCTGAGCTGGATCCAAGAAAATTCCCAAGAATGCTTGGTAAACATTCAAGAGATGGATTCCACTATTCATGTGGTTTCTTAAATTCCCTCTAGTAGTAATAACCACAATTATTCACCTAGTCCTTTGAGTTAAATCACAAGGCTTCACCCAAGGTCCATATGGGGAATTTCTTTGTCTGAGAGGTTGAATCCATTGTCCAAGTGATCTATCAATTGTGTTTTTATAGAAATCACCATAAGCTTATATATTCCAATGAGAGCCTCAATCATTCAGATTTCCATGTATATGTGGTTAATAACTATATAGACAACATCATAGTGATCCAATCATCAACTAAGCCTTCCACTGACCAGTTAGGATTGAAAACACAAAAAATAGTGGCCTCAAACAAATCGATACAATGAATAAAAACCCAATTTCATAGCACAAGTCCCAGCCACAACTCCTGCATTACTCCATGCCCTCTCTGCCCACCATCTAGGAAATTATATGTCTCTCTAGTTGTGTTCTCCTATCACCAATTTTCCTTTTAGCTATTGCCCTTTGCATATTTTTCTATTCTTCCTTCCTTGCATAATTTCATGTACCTTAGAGAATGCCAACTTGGCTCGATCAACTGCACCACTTCCTCCATCTTTCAGGGCGAGGGTGCTGTCATCCATTTCTCGACTCTCTCATGATATAATTTTCATTTTGAAAGGTAGATATTCTATCATATTTTCCACCTCTTCCATCCTCGATGGTGAGGGGTGCCATCCTCCACATATCTATTGTCCCTCAGACTTTGATCCATGGGCCCCTCCCTTTGGGACATCATTATTTTTATTTTATTTTCTAAGAAAACAACTTAAAACTTAAATTATTTACAATATTTTTCCTATCCAATTATGGCTTTCATGTTGGATTTCATAGATATGAAAAAACATACAAAAAATGTGGTAAAAAGGTGGCATTGTTACATCATCCAATATAAAAACCTTAAAATATTATAATGATTAATCCCTATAATCCCCCTAATCATCATAAACCCCTATACTTATCATCATAAATAACTTTCACATTGCCTACCCCTAAATCATAATCAATGCTTCTTTCCACCTGTCACTTTGGATTTCTCCCCAAACCCCAAACCCATAAATCATAATTAAAGCTTCCCACCTAACCCCTAATTCATAAACCATGCTTGTTTTCATCTCCTGCTTTATATTTCTATCTAATGCTAGGGTAATTTACTACATGAATTATCATAAGAAGGAATGGTCATTGGTGTATATAAATTGCATGATATTTGTACTAATTGACTACTTGCATAGTCCTTGTACCCTATGTCCCTTTAGCATGTTGATAGTTTACAATTTACAGTTATAAATGACATAACACCTACACATGGATTAGGTGTAATGTTGTTTAGGAAAAAATTTTTTATTATGAAAATTTATAGTCCAATGGATGACATGGTGGATAAATTATTATTGTAGAGACCATTTTAATAATAAAGGATATAAAAATATGGAAATTTTGATCAATACTTTCAATGTGTCATACTTATATTGAGGTAGGGTGATTCTGCGAAGGCACTAACCTTACAGTATGTAAAAAAAAATTATCCATGTGTGAGGCCCCTTACCTGGAGCCTCAATATTGTAATAAATAATAATGAAAAAAATTTCTACCATCCAATTTACACATGTATAGTGTTTGCCCCATGTCAAGAAAAAAATGGCTTTGTTGTGTCTCATAGGACCAAAACACATTATATGTTATTTTATTATAATAATATGAATTCAACTAATAATTCCACTGTGTAAGCCTCAAGGTCATGTACGAAATATACTGGATAGACACCTAAATAAATCAGTAGAAAGGTACTTAAATATTTAAGGAATAAGAGACACATTTTTACTAGGGTTCTTTTATGGGTAAATTTAAGATTAAGTTCAGATTCGAGGCTGCTACATAGGTGCGCCAATGCGTTTAAGGTATTTATGCTATGAAGGTATATTATAGTTGGTTTTAGGCTCAATATTTTTAAGTTTGACTCTAATAACATCTACGACATCCCTCACCTGGTGCCTCAAGACTATAAGAAGCTATAATGCAAAAAAGGTCTACTATTCAATTCACACATGTACCATGTTTTTTTATAAAGGAATATTATTTTATTTTCTTGATAGCATATATTAATTTAAATGAAATAAATTTAGATACCAACAATAAGAATACCTCAAATATTCCAGAAATTTTCCTTAGTGGAATTTGAGCTAGTTTCCTTCCTATGCTTCTCGAGACCATCTAATTGAATTTTCCACTTAGCTAACTAGAAATAGTCTATCCAATTTCTTAGACCTAGGGATCCTCCATAGGTTCCATAGTCTTATGTTACCAAGCCAAAGAACTACAATTTGTAGTGTGTGTGTGACAAAAAACCAGGTTCCAAGCATCTTCCAGAATTCCAATAGACTATAACAACTCCAATGCATTGAAATTCCAACTGCCTAGTACTAAAACCCTTCCCAACCTCTCCAAATAATCCAAAACCAAAAAGATGAAGTTAAAGCACATTTTTGAGCAACTATGTATGAGATGATAAATATTTTATGGTGGCTCTTGACAAGAATCAATCCCCATGAATTTGAGAACAACTAGTAGTACATCATGGAGATCATGGCCATTCTTTTGCAGAGCAACACAACTACTGTGAAATAGCGGCTCCTTAGGTAGATGGAGTTGTGAAGATAAAATTGAATTCGTGTTGCCATAGTGTAGCATGAAAAATGAAAAAAAAATATTGGTTGAGAGAGGAGGCAATGAATAGGGTGGCTTCCTTCAATGATTCCTTGATTCTTGAAAATGAAGTCATCAAATATATGGAAAATTTTGATAGGCTTCAATGTTTTGTGAGCTCATAAAAAGAGTTCTTGGTTTTCGAGCCTTGCCTTAACCACATAAAAATGTGCCTCTAACAAAAACTTGGCCAAGCTAGCCAAGTGAGCCTTCATCACTCATCTCCATCACCTTATTACAACGAAGTTCTCTCAAAATTTTAAAGGCACCATCACATGAATTACATTGGAAAATTACCATGGGAAGCAAAAAAAAACCATGGACCCAAAACCACTATTATTAAATGAGTCAACTTTGACTCTATCCTCGAGCCAATTTTACCTAACAATTCCCCCTTAAACCTTGACTTGGCATTTACCTTAACAAAATTTGACCAAATATGTTAAGTGAGTAAAAACTACTCTTTATGGCCCTTACCCCACTCAAAGTTCATACCCGGGGTATGTGTTAACTTTACATTCCCCCTATCACCTAGGTATAACACCAAAATTTAATGACAAATTTTCCAAGGGTACACATGCATTACTAGATCTTATAATAGTATGCCTATTTACATGAAATTTTTAAATTTGACCTCATTATAACAAATGTTTTTTTAATTCTTTCTATCTTGACCCATCCTCTTGACTTGACACACTCCATGCCCGATGCTCTCTTTGATCTAAAATTGGGTTGGATAAATTGTTATGCTTTTCAAGAACCTCCCACTCAGTTAAACAAATAAAATATCTAGCTTATACTTGACTTTTGCGGAATTTTATACTTGAACAAGTGTATGATTTTTAACTGTTTAAGTGCTTTAAGTCCATTTGTTTTTTCTGAAATTAAACATGTGTAACATGCATATAATGCATCAAATAAAAATCCACATATAACAACAAATTTAATCTAGGAGTTCACCCGAATATCGTGGGCTACTTCTCCTTGAGCTCTTGTCATCTTGACTTGGCTCTTTGGGTTTATGGAAAATATTATTTTACAAGTTACAAACTCAACTCCAATGGTTATTGAACTGAAAAAATGGGTTTAGAATACCATTTATATCCTTTTCATGGCTGTCATCACTCTAAAAACAGATGTAGGCTTCCTTAGACTTAATTCCTTCTCTTGGTGCTCTTGAGTTACCCTGATATTTTCTATGGCACTAACTCCTTCAGAATTATTTTTCTGTCCCTGAAACCTCCCTAATATCTCTAGCACATATCAGACCTCCAAAATGGACCGATCATTTGCTCAAAATGAGCACTGTATCCCCAATCTAGGCCTCCCTCCATGGTTGGCCCTGGGCTGCCCAAAAATTCCCTCTAGGTTATTGAAATTAAAAAGTATTAAAATGACTCTAAAAATCCCTTAATTATATTTATAATTTCAAAAATAATCATAATAGACTATTGGTTCGCTGAAATTGGCCTTTGACTGCTCCGGTTTCACCTCCAACACCTAGTGGCACCTCAAGCTCTAGAAGTCCTCAAACGATTCTAGAAAATCCATAAATGGATTCAGAATGATCATTACATTAATAAATGACTATTGGTTTGTTGAATAAGGCCTCTAGCTGCTGTGGCTAGGCCTCAAACTACTGCTGGCACTTACTGGCCCTGGTGGCCCCTATAACTTCTTTGAAGAATGTCAGCCTTCAACAGTCTTCTACAGGCTCTAAAAACCACACCATTATTTATATAACATATGAAACATCCAAAATTGACTATTGGATTTTTGAGAAAGGCCTCTAGCTTCCCTGGCTAGGCCTCAAACTGTTGCTGGCCCATGGTGGCCCTGGTGGCCTCTAGAACTTATCTGAAGAAAACAAATGCTCAAAAGTTCTTTTATGGATATAAAACCCTCAAAACTGAGTTTGGAATGTCTGTGATAGTCGAAATTGACTATTGGCACTCCAAAATTGGTCGAATCTAGCTCAAGATAGAGCTTGAACTCATTTTGCCTAATGACCCCTAAAAATCCTCCACTAAACTTGGAGGAACTGGACTTAACTCCAGTTAAAAGTGGAAAATTATGAAATTTTGATGGGTGCTACAAACTGACCGCTAGAATAACCATGATATTTAATGTTAGTTTGTTGGTTGGACACATGTCCAAACCAAACCGCGGGGTCACAGTGACTGTTGGCAGAAACTCCGCATTGACTGTGGTTAGAACTCTGGTTTAAAAGGGTGGTAACCACAACTATCAGGGAATTCAAATGAACCATTTTCATGTGACCCAATAAAACATTTAGTGGTTAATGATTTAATTCCATTAGCACCAGGTTCTCAGCCCTGGTTTTTGGCGCTTCGTCATGCAGGGAGGGGCTGGCCCCTCTGGACCCCCGAATATGAAACCATAACACTTCAAATATAAACTACTGACATGTATTGTTAAGAACCACCATAGCATGGGAGGTTAAGGCATGGGCGCTGCATCCATGAGGTTGCATGATTGGCTCCTATCGGTTCCCAAAAATTTTAATACACAGTCTCGAGGACACATGGCAACCTCAGGGCTGGCCACGTGTCGCCCATTCATTGGCCCTTAAAAAAGCACGTGAAACCACAATGAATTACACGGTGACACTTGTCTATCACTAGTTGGTCTGGAAGGAATATTTTGGGATATATTTTGAGGAATATTCCTTGCAATATTCTTTTTTTTGAATATTCAAAGACTAGTCAAACTTGGTCAAAGTCCAAAAATTGCATTTTACTGGACTTTTCAAACTGCAATAACTTCTTCATACAGTGTCAGTTTTTCGAGCCGCTTGCGGTGCCAGAATTAGGAAGATGAGATCTATCCGATCGCTCAAGTTTGAAACATTTCCTAATACTTTGGATTTTGAGCTATCACTTAGGTCCTTGATCCTAATTTGATCACACCTCCCCATTGGGAATCTTTTGGACCCCAAAAAAATGATATACTGATATGTAGAGTAGATGAGAGTAAAACACCCTCTTCTTTTCAGCCTCCATACACTTACCTTGCATGGCTTAGTGCCTTTGAACCACAAATCTAAGGTAGTGGACACTTCCCTTCTTGGATGCACTTGTCGTCCTGTCAAGAATTGTCTTCCTTGAAATTGCCTAGAAAATTTCTGGCGAGAAATTGATAGAAGGTAGTTGAACATCATGTCCTTGATCATCGATCCAAGGTGGCTCAAACAAACATGATATTACAATAGAAATACATGCATACTTGACTAAAATTTGCATATGTACAAATGAAAGCATGTCTTACTGAGTTAATAAGTCAAACCACTCCTTACCAAGCCACTTCCACGACGACTTTTGCTACTAAAAATATTCTTCATGTGAAACATCTGTTCTCACATCAATGATGGAATCCTTGGTTCCACTTTCACCAGTCTTTCTATCCTCTTGCCTCATGTGCTTGGGACGATTAGTTGGATGTAATTTCCAGCAATGGGAAACAACATGTCCCCTCTTTTGGAAATGCGTACAAGTCTTATGCACCTTCTTTGCAAGTTGCCTTTGCCTCAACTGCTTCCTGTATGCCTTCTTCCTCTTCCAGCATTTTGAAACAACATGGTTACACACACCACAATATGCACATAAACTCTTTCTTCCATTCAAACATGCAAAATTTTCATGCCTTGTAGAAACATAATCAAATTGACTATGGGAAGAATTATACCTCGCATGATGCTTTGAATTTCCACCCTTTTTACCTTCTTGAGGAGATGAACTTGTAGAGGCTCCAACTTTCTCTTGAAGACTAACATCAGTGTTCATGTCTTGAAAACTATCCGAACTCTCATGCTCGCCATAAGCTGCATGTCTACATACATCTTGCTGCAACATAGGATTTAAACAATGGAAATCAACTTGAAAACAAAATTTACATGTTTGTGGTTTAGAACTTGGAACAAAAGTTCTTTTTGAAGTTTCCTCAAATGCCTTCATGGATTTGGAGTCTTCGCCATTAGATTGAACATAACCAAGACCAAAATTCTTAGGTCTTTCCTCAACCAAAATAGGATCAATCATGCCTTTTGCATGTTTTCCTAAACCCTTACCTTCATATCCCATTTAAAAAATTAACTTGGACCCTATACCTCTAGTGTGCTTTTCAAATGGACCAATACATCTATTTGAAGAGGAAACTGAAGAAAAATTTGAGTGAATTACCTCTGCTTTACGCATGTTCTTAGTTAAGGCCATTTGGGATTGATGGAGCTGCATCTCCATCTCATGCATTCTTTTAAGAATTTCTTCCTTCTCTTGATTCAAAGAAAACAATTTCTCATGAAGTCTAGTGCTTTCTCTTCTATCTTCATATAGAATTTGCACCATATCCTTTAGGATGTAGAAGTCTCGCTTCATGTATTCATTGAAGAATATTGTGAAGGAAGAGGATTTTGAAACCTCACTTGAAGAAGTTTTCATTATGAAAATGAACTAAAGAACTTCAATAAAAATTCACAAAGCTTTCAAAAAAAATTGACAAAGCTTTTGAACAAAATTGCGGTAGAGTCTAGCTCTTCTTCAAACAACCTTTTTTTTTGCAAACACCCTCTTGTGCTTCAAGGGTTTCCTTGAGGTCCTTTGGGTAAGGAATATGCCTTCAGCCCTTTCTTCCTTATTGTCCTATTATGGACTTATCTATCAGTAGCTTTCCCTTCACCTCTAGCAAACTCAAGCAACAGTCAATTTGCAAATAGTGAAATTCTTTGCACTCTTTAAACACCTTTCAAGTCAAACAAGCAAGCTATTTATCTGTCAATCAAGAAACCAAGTGCTCTGATACCAACCTGATATGAAAATGGGTTGAATAACTTGTTATTATTTTCAAGAACATCCCACTCAATTAAACAAGTAAAATATCTAGCTTATACTTGACTTTTGCGAAATTTTATACTTGGAACAGGTGTATGATTTTTAACTGTTTAAGTGCTTTAAGTCCATTTGTTTTTGCTGAAATTAAACATGTGAAACAGCCATATAATGCAGCAAATAAACATCCACACATAACAACAAATTTAATCTAGGAGTTCACCCAAATATCATGGGCTACGTCTCCTTGAGCTCTTGTCATCTTGACTTGGCTCTTTGAGATTATGGCAAATTTTCTTTTACAAGTTACAAAATCAACTCCAATGGTTACTGAAATGAAACAATGGGTTTATATTACCATTTATATCCCTCTCATGGTTGTCAACACTCTGAAAATAGATCTATGCTCCCTTAGACATGATTCCTTATATCGGTGCTCTTGAGCTACCCTGAGCTAATATGATCACTCCTTATCCATATACCACCACACTCTACAAATCATTTGATTGATGCATTCCTTCAAATAATTTACATGCAATATTTAACTAATACAATGTGAAGACCCTCTTGATATATCATTGTGCCATGAATTGACCTTGGTTTTGTAGACTCATAACACTAAACATCACTTGGCCAAGAACCCAATCCTTTCATTTCACAGCCATAACCTTAGACATCACCATGGAAAAATATTTCTTTTTTGTTCCCACTACTCTTGAAGAAATAATTTTCTAACATTTCAACCCAGATAAGGCTAAATTGTTGGAGGCTTTCCCCCAGTGATTCAAAGTAATGGCCTTAGAAAGCGATATTGAGAGGTATGGAACACATGAAAACACCATAAAAATCACATAAACATTAAACATCTACAATAATTCTCCTTTGATGTCTCACATCATATATTTCGACATAACACACTATGTTTCCACCACACTAAATTGTGCATGGTTGAGACTCTTAATAAACACTATTGTAGACCTCATAGATGAATCCCCCCCTGACTTGCATCATGCTATATCGTCACTCCCACCATGAGTGTACATGATTGAAGCAGAGTACCGCACGGAAGATGAAAAACAGTGCATGTTGGAAGAATTATTTGTTATTAATTTCAAAGGGTGACTTGATGAAGTTAAGAATTCCATAGATTCAAAGAGCACATTAAGCCCTTTACAACGAGCCATAACATGCCTCACTCCTCTCCAATGAGGAGAAATGAATTTTACGTTGTTGAAAACTTCTTGTAAACTACGTGTTGTCTTCGATGATGTGCCCAAAATTTCAGATGAACGCTTCACCCATCTTCAGGGACATGAAGCTTGAAATCAAGTTGACCTACCTTAAGATCAAGTTAGTCCCCTAGTATAGACATGATGGTTCAATGAGGGATCAACAATTATAAATAAGGCACCATTTTTCCTCATTTGATCATTCAGCTTGACCAAGGAACTCAGAGAAAGAGAAGCAAAATTAATTAAGACCCTAGGTAGAGAGATAAGGTTCATAGGTCAGGAACCTAGAAGCAAGTCAAAGAAAGGTTTTGTGATTATTATCTCTGTTTTGGATCCAGTTTTCTTGGTGGATTTATGTTCATTTTCTGGAGCCGTATTTTTGCTATATTTCAACCTCTTTTGGTTCCTCGTGTGGAGAAGAATTCCTACCTCTTTCTTTTGGCCTGAACTCAACTATCATATGGAAGTTTTAGGCCTAAAACATACCTCAAACTTTGAATTCTTTAGACCCCTGCACATTAAACCCTTTCAAATTAGCGATAACATTCCCACTCCTCTCCAATGAGGAGAAATGTGTTTTTTTAAGTGAATAAATTAATTTTTGTCTCCTTCTGCAAGTTGGCCTACCTTGAGATCAAGTCACCCCCCCTTGTATAGACAAGATGGTTCAATGAGGTCTCAAATAGTATAATTAAGGATCCATTCATCCTCTTTTGGTCATCAAAATAAACTAAGGAACTCAGAGAAAGAAAAGAAGAAGTAATTTAGAATTGAGGTAGAAATATAAGGTTCATAGCTCATGAACCTATAAGCAAGTCAAATCAAGATTTTTTTATTGTTATCTTTGTTTTCGATCAAGGTTTATTGGTGGATTTATGTTAAGTTCTTGGAGAAATTTTTTTGTTGGATTTTAACCTCTTTTGTTGCCTCTTGTGGAGAAGAATTCATACCTCTTTCTTCTGGTCTGAACTTGACCCCCCTATGGAAATTTTAGGCCTAAAAAAACCCCATCCTCTAAAGTATATGGAATTCTATACACATCCTTCATTTGGATCAGAACCTTAGGTTAGTGTTAGTCTTTGCATCCTATCACCAATGATCAAATGGATTCTCATCATGTCTTGTTAGGGTCCCATAACCAAATTTTTGTCACTTCACTAGGTCTTCAAGAAAAAAATTGGTTTAGGATTATTTTCCACTCCTTCCAAAATGTTTATATGCTGGACCATGTCACCACTCAACTGAGTGTATAATCATTCATAGATTATCATCATCATTTCAGTCATCTCCATGATTTTATTCAGTTCAGTGTATCCATTAGGTCATTAAGGTTTCAAGGTCATCAAATCTGCCATTTCATTCATAAAATTCGGCAATTGGAGGAGTGGTAATAAAGCAAGTTTCTTCAATAAATTTTGATATCAAAAAATGCAATTTTATGTTTCTATATTTAATAAGAACTTCTTGTTACTAAAGCTGTAGTTCAAGTTTTGAAAAAAGTTCAAAGTTTCAAAGAGACTCAATGCTCCAAAGAAGCCACAAAAAGTTCAAGGTTACAAATTCCAAAGGTTACAAATTTCAAAAGAATGAAAGAAATTATAGAAAAATACATGTGGGGCCCATAATCACTCAAAGGGAGTCATTCCATGTTTATAAAAGGCCCAAAAAGACACAGTCTCATTTTATTTGCACTCTTATAACCTATCATCATCGATCTCATCCTTCATTTGGAAAGAAAACACAACTTTTTTACCTCAAATTGGGGAAAATTGGCTGGTGCTGCACATATAGAGACTGCGTTACGCTTCTAGAGGAGGCACTGTGCGTAGGATAAATTCGTTGCGCACAGGTGGCTTGTGCTGTGCATGTGGCATAGTTGCCCAAATTTTCCATTTGATCACAAAATTTTGTTTTTCAAAGCTCTACTCCAGATTTTTTCATCTCCAAGGTTTATAACAAGTAAGTTTACACATGTTCATGCCCTCCTTTGCTTTGCAGACCAAGAAATTGATCACAAGCTTAGTCTCCTAGGGTTTTTCATGAATTTCATGGTGTTGTTATTATATAAGAAGGATTGATTATTTAAACCCTAGCTTCATTATCTCTACACCTCTGTTTGCAACTTATACATCACCTCCATCCATCAAAAAGACATTTCTCATCATTTTTCTTATCTTCCCTATAAATCCTAGATTTTTTCTACCAATTTGGGAAATTTCCCTAAGCTAGGAATGTGTTTAAATTTGGTAGCCCATTTACCTCACTCATTTCCCTTCATTTCACTCCCTAAATATCCTTAAGACCCCTGCCCATCTCCCTAAATTTTCCTACTTCCATCTCCCTTCCCTAACTCCCTCATTTCATCCCTTTACTCCTTTTTCCTATTTTTTCCCTCCTATCATATAGGGTTTCAATCATCGAAGCATATTATTCACCATCAGAGAAAATAAAACACCACAAAGGGGGAAGATACTGAGGTATGAGCCCTAAAATTACAGTGAACTCACTTCCTCACCATTCATTAGAAAATGCTTTGAAGATGTCAACTGCCCAGGGTTTTGTCAAAGAGTGGAGGAGGTAGGTTTCCATGAGAAACTTACAGATATGTTTGCCATAAATTTGAAAGGATAAAATTCCAGAATTGTAGGGATTTATTTCATGTTTTTAGTGGATTCTATATTTCTTGCTACAAAGATACCTAATCGAGGTGAGAAATGGTTCAAGAACAAATACCTAAAGATTCAAAATTACAAACCCTAATCAAGAAGAAAGAGACTTGGATAAGTTGGAATTTCATATTTATGCATCCATCATATCATATCAACCATCTTAGGTCTCCATGAAGCAATTTTGGAGAAATTTGGAGGAAATTTGGCAAAAATTTGGGAAATTTGAATCTTTGAAGGCACATTTTCCATAAATTTCCTATTTAGCCATCTTTTTGCTGAACATATTGTGGAAAAAAAAATTATTTTGGGAAATTGGAGGAGGTTGTTGTTCTTACGATACCAAAGTACAATAAAATGCTTTAGATTTTACACAGGTATAACAAAATGAGAGATCCATTCATATCTTCATAGCTTATTTTTATGACTCTGTAATGTCCTGTTTAAGTCACCTTTTTGCAGAGAAGATTGTGGACAATAAGAGAAGAATATTGGGATACTAGAGGAGGTTATGGTTACTGACATGCCAAAGAGCAAAAAAATCTCTCGTTTTTTAAACACATTTCATGGTTAGTGAGATATCGCTCCATCTTTGAGGCCTATTTTTCCAGAAAGCCTAGATATTTGGCAATTTTGACTAGGACTAGAAGCACAGCGCCTTGGCGCTGTGCTTTTTACTCAGAGCTCCAAATAGAATAAACTCAGAATTTCTAGAAATATATTGGCCTCATCTCAAAAACCATTTCCTAATATTTTTTATTCAGGTCTCTGATTTTGAGAAAAATGAGAAAAAGGGTTCAAAAATCAACATGCTGCCCCTTTTTTATTGGCGCCGCACTTTTGGAGACACCTTGGGAGAATGAGTTTTTGAAGGCCTTCCCATGGGTAATTTTTAAAATTTTAAGATGTTATGGAAACTATATAGACAAGGCTAGTCGACCATGCTTTCAGGTTTCAACTTTGACTTCAGGAAGGTTCCTAAAAATGTCCTCCAAGATGGCGCTGCACATTTGCAATCATTAGGGGAATTTTGAGGTCTATAATGGGCCTCCTAAGAAAAATGTACAACCAAAATAAAATATATAAGAACCAATAGGATTGAAAATGATGATTTCAACCATGGGGGATGATTCACCATTTTTGGAGTAAAAAAGTAAAAATATTAAAAAATAATAAAATAATAAAACTACTTTTTCAATTCGTATTTTCAACTTATCTCCCTAAATTTTTACTCAAATTTCGAGCGGGAGTACTCGTTGGATGCGAAATTTAATTACTCATACAAGGAGTACCCATGTTACATACTTTCGATGGACCCATCTACATGAAAAATAAATACATGACAAAACATGATTGCAATCATGTTTTTCATCTATTTCTATTTTTTCATGTAGAAAGGTCCATATAAAGTATGCACCATGGGTATTACTTGGATGAGGAATAAAATTCTTCATACAACGAGTGTTTCCGCTCAAAATTCGAGTAAACCCATAGGGAGATAAGTTGAAAATACGAGTTGAAAATTTTGTTTTTTCCTTTATCCCTCTAAAATTTGATGATGTAATCAAATCTTATTTTAATATTTCCACTATTATTTTATGATTTACTTAGGAGGTCCATTTTAGACCTCAAAATTCCCCTAATTTTTATGAGATTTTGTAAAATTTTCACTGTGTAATTTTCTCCAATTTCCAGTTTGACATTGTTGTGTAACCTCCCTAGTGTGTAGCAGACTTTAGATAGATGCATGCATTTGAATTTCTTGCTAGAAAATTTGACCTCTAAGGTAGGATTTTGACATCAGTAGCTATATGAGGCCTTTTATAATCATTTTCAAGGGTTGGAGTCTTGGACATTGAGCTAGTGTATTTAAGTTTGACAAAGTAATACAGTGAATATAAAGAAAAGTTGCAGCTTCAATATAGGGATTCATGTCGTGAGATTGTATGGCTATGTTTTTCTTTTGTAAGTCACTCCATTGATTGCTTTATTTTTCCATTTCATATCTATTTATTTCACTCATTGTCTTTAAAGGTTTTAAGTAGGATTCATGAGAAATACATGCCCTGTTTTGATAAGATGATGATGTTGTGATTATTTTCTTCTTGAGGAAAAAATTCATAATCCTATGCTTGTTCCTTATCTCTATGTTTATCCTACACCATAACCATAAAGCGTAAAGGGTCACTCAAGCTTACCTACCTTGCCCCTTTATCCACACTACAATTTGTTCTCTTATAATCCTACTAGATTTTTAGGCCTAGCTCTAAAAGTCCATTTCTGTCCAGCAAACCAAATCAACCAAAACCCTAGAGCCTATTATACCTAGCCTAAAATCTCCATTATCTAGTCAATTTGGTTGTGATCTCATTGAGAGAGCCCTCTCAACCTAGTAGGGCTAGGTATTAGGTGAAATTGGTATGTGGTTACCTTTGCTATTCTCCTTCTTAGCCTTCGAATAACCAGTAGAGTGCTAACATATTGGCACCGTTACTGGGGAAGGAAAGCTCTATCTTCCCTCAGAAAGAACGATAAGGATCAGATCTGATTGCTGATGGTGAACAGTGATCAGAAACACAAAGGATGAAATATTTCACCCGGCGACTCCAAATTCGTTTCAAAATCAAATATAAGACTCCACTGGAGGATGAACCTTGCCAACAGAAACATGAAAAGACAACATGGGAAGATCAGGTATTCAACTTGGAATTTCATCTAAGACACCATGTTTTTTGTCCTAAGTTTTTTTTTCTCTTTTCCTGAGAATTTCAAGAAGTTTTTTCAAAGTATACTGTATTTGAGAAAAGATCCTAGATCTGTATTTGATCCCTTCCCTCTGAAAATTATGGATTCAAATTCTTCTTATGCCTCTGATTTTGATCAAGAGCCTTCTTCCAAATCTTATGATGATCATCTTCCACTTAATGATCCTCAAGTGATCAAGAATAATCTTACAACTTCTGTACATACTCCTATACCTTATAAAATTCCAGATAGATACAAGCCACTCATTTTACCTCCTATACTCCATGACTTCCCTAAAAACTATTACAAATATCTTCCCAGGTTTGACGGAGAATATGGTAACATAACTGCTGAGAAACACATTCAAGGTTTTGGAAAATTTATCGATCTTTTTAAGGTTGATGAAGATGATGTTAGTATCATGATATTTTCTCTATCTTTGCAAGGTGAAGCCAAGAAATGGTTCAAAAAATTTCCAGTTTCAAGAATTTTTGATTTCCATCAGTTTGTGAAAGTCTTCCTTAATAAATGGGTGATCAAGAGGAATCCTTTTCTGATTTTAGAATAATATAATCATTTGAAAATATGACTAGGAGAAACAATGCACCACTTTTCAGCTAGGTTTAATCAAGTATACCATTCAATCCCTACTAATATAAAACTGCCTCCTAGTTCAACTCTCTTACACTACCCAGATGCCTTTGATCCGGAAATGGAGTTTCAATTGAGAGACATGAATGATACAATGATCGAATAAATGAAGGAAAATGCAATAACTGTGGAAGCTAATTTTCTAGTCAAAAGGTTAAAGTTGAAGGTAGAAGAAATGTAGAACACAGAAAAGGAATACCTGGCATATTCAGAAGTGAAGATCGAAATTTTGATGAGTACAATGGAAGAAGTAATGAAAAACATCACCATGAGAGATGAATTTTCTGTTCAAAAACACCATGTCCCACTTATTGTAGAAGAAGAGGTTGTTAGCCCTAAACATTTTCTTGCTAATCCTAGTTACCATAGATCAGAAAATGATTGTTATTTGTATTCATTTATGGACAATCATGAAAATGGATTTGTATATCAAATTGAGGAGAAACAGTCTGTTGACCTAATATGTATGTTTGATGACATTACTTATATTGATGATTTACCCAAGTATGATAAGTATGATGATGATTATGTTGTCGAAATTGACAATCATCGACATGTTTTTGGGAGGGATAAATTCAATTACAACTGCTCAAATATATCACTCAACCTACACATATCAATCATGACATTGATGAAGATAATTCATAAAATTTCAAAGTAAGTGAAAGATCTTTACCTTTGAGTTTCACTTCTTTTCAATTTTTGAGAGAAATTTTTTCAAATATTAGAAATTAATAGTATTTCAGTTTGGATATTGAGCATGAAGAACACAATGAACTTCTTGATCAAGACTCCTTACCCGTGTGTTTATCCTCATTTGTGAAAATAAGAGAAGACTATAAGAAAGCATATAAGCGAGTTGTCAGCAGTGTAAATGGGCATCCTTCTCATCAATTGGTTGAGGAGGCCACTTGTGATACGCAAGCTTCTTTTGCTCCATAATCCCAGCCGCTAAGTTAAATTGAGTTTAAAATCACAAATGAAAGCTTAGAACCTAAAACATATTATGAATTGATGCATGATGATTCTTTACCGTTAATTTTTGTCTCATTTCATTTTTTGAAGAGAAATTTTGATAATATATCTGAAACAAAGAATCATAAGCCTATAGAAAATCATCTAATCTCATTGGAACCAATGTGTGATAAGTTGCAACAGTCTTCTCAAGTCCTCCATGATCCAATAACTAATGTTTTGGATGATATCTATAATCAAATTTCTTCTCCATTAGTTGGTTATGAGCTTCAAGGAAGAGATTATAAAACTTTGATCCGACAACCATATTCATTTTCTTGTTCAACATGAGTCTCATTACAAAGATCATACAAATTTTTTAAGTCATATCAAGAGAGTAATGAGGAATATTCTTATTTTTTTGTTGATCATCAGGAAAAAATAGTCATTCAATAGTTTCAGGATCCTTTTGTCAACTTGCTGCAGTCATCAAGGGAGAAAAGCACATATGTTGGGAAAAATTTAAAAGCAAGGTACAAAGACTACCTAGAGCAGAGCAGTAATCTATTATATGGGATGGAAATTAATAAGTATTCCTATGAATATCCTTTTACAACATTCTTGAGGTCATCTGGTGGGCTCACGCTTTGTAATTTAATTGAGATTCAATCTGTTGACAATTCTTCATGGGAGTTTCCTTTCAATAGTTTTCCCTTCTTTCTCATGAGAAAGCACTTGCAGAGAATTCAAATAGTAGACAAAATTCTTGCATGGCTGCATTTGCTATTCCATTTCACTTGATCAAGTGATATATGGATCAGTTAAAGTAGGTGTGATGAATAATATGAATTCTCAACATATTTTTTAGTAGTATCTTCCAGTAAAGTTTGCAGTTAGTCTACAGTTCAATTTGTCTATTGGTTTTCAATATTGAGTCTCGTATTTTGTTTTTGACTCCATGCCTAATGGTAATGCTACTTGGTCTACGGTGTTCTTGACACCTCCAAGGAGCTGCCATCCCCAGTTGGAGCCAATGTTCGTGTCAATCTTTACATCCTATCACCAGTGATGAAATGGACTCTTATCATGTCTTGTTAGGGTCCCATAATCAAATTTTTGTCATTTCACTAGGTCTTCAAGAAAAAATTTGGTCACTGGGCATTAGGTCTAGGATTATTTTCCAGTCCTTCCAAAATTTTTATATGTTGGTCCATGTCACCACTCAGCTAAGTGTATCATCATTCCAATATTATCATTGTAATTTCAGTCATCTCCATCATGATTTCATTTAGTTAAATGTCTGCATTAGGTGATTAGGGTTTCAAGGTCACCAAAACTGTCATTTCACTCATAAAATTCAGCAATTGGAGGAGTGGTAATAAAGAAATATTCTTCAATAGTTTTTGATTTCAAAAAATGTAATTTTATGTTTCTATATGTAATAACCAATTCATGTTACTAAAGCTATAGTTCAAGGTTTGAAAAAAGTTCAAAGTTCCAAAGAGACTCAATGTTCCAAAGAAGCCACAAAAAGTTCAAGGTTACAAATTCCAAAGGTTACAAAGTTCAAAAGAATGAAAGACATGCTAGAAAAAGACATGTGGGGCCCATAATCACTCAAAGGGAGTCATTCCATGGTTATAAAAGGCCCAAAAAGACACAGTATCATTTAATTTTCACTGTTATTACCTCTCATCATTGAGCTCATCCTTCATTTTGCAAGAAAACATGGGTTTTTTTACCTCAAATTGGAAAAAATTGGATAGTGATGTGCATACAGAGATTGCACTGCACTTCTAGAGGAGGCGTTGCATGTAGGATAAAGGTGCTGCTCATAGGCATTGTGCACAGGGAAGAGTTGCCCAAATTTAGTTTTTCAAAGCTATACTCCATATTTTTTCATATCCAAGGTTTAGAACAAGTAAGTTTACACATGTTCATGCCCTCCTTTTCTTTGCATGCCAAGAAATTGATCCAAAGCTTAGTCACCTAGGGTTTTGCATGAATTTCATGGTGTTGGTCTTCAGAAATATGGATTGATGCTTTAAACCATAGCTTCGTTGTCCCTAAACCTCTATTTTCAACTTATACATCACCTCCATCCATCACAAAGCCATTTATCATCATTTTTATTTTCTTCCCTATAAATCCTAGCCCTATTATACCAATTTGGGCAATTTCCCTAAGCTAGGAATGTGTTTAAATTTCCTAGCCCATTTCCCTCATTCATTTCCCTTCATTTCACTCCCTAAAGATCCCTAAGACCCCTGCCCATCTCCCTAAACTTTCCCACTCCTATCTCCCTTCCCTAACTCCCTCATTTCATCCTTTACTCCTTTTCCCTATTTTTTCCCTCCTATCATCTAGGGTTTCAATCATGGAAGAAGATTCTTCACCATCAGTGATCATGAGTTCATAATTTTTTCTCAAAATTCAAGTTATAGGATTGGGTTCGAAATGGAAATCAAGTTCAGAACAGGATCGAATCCAAATTGGTGGCTGTCATGGAGTCTTGAACTCTACATATATAATCAAGGATTGCACAACCGTGGAAATGTTAAAGGTGGAACGGAAAATAAGTTCAAATTGCATAATGAAGTGAATGAAGCAACAACGAGGAAAAATGGGTGAGTGTACATCACATCGGAGATTGCTATGTTTACCATTCATTCATCGTAAGTTAAGATATATATCTTGCGATGCGAAGGAGGGTGAGTAGGTGAGGACTGTTAGATCAGACGAAGATCAATAGAGGATGACGAGTCACGATGTCGCATTTTGAAAATATTAATGGATATCATTAAGAGTTCGCAAGGTAAATTGTTTGCGACGTGGTAAAATTTGAAATCTGCGATGCGATGAGGGAATGCCATGTGTTGGCATTGTGCACGAGTGCACTTCACAAGAGTCATGGTTTATCGATATCGGTAGAGTGGTAAACTTGCGGGGGAGAAATTGTGATGTGTTGTGATTGGTTGGCATGTTGTGGGACCCGAGAACCCTATTCTGCATGTATATAAAGCTATTTAAGGTTATGTGCATTCTATTATAAAGAGTGTTGTTGGTTTCTTCACGTATGTATGTAAATAAACTCCGCAATTGTATTCCGTTGTGTTCCATTCAAGCCACTTAACAGTTGGGGGTGTGCATGTGGCCACCACCCTAACCATAACGTTTAAATACATGACATAATAGGAAGAGTGGATGGGGGCATGCCAAATTTTGCGTTCAACCCTAATTTAACTCCAGTTAACTAGAGTTCTCCACATTTTTAGTGAAGTTTTCCTAGGAGATATTGGGAAAGAGTGTAGGAGGCTCCATTTTCGACCATTCAGAGGGAATGAAGGGTCATTCTTGACTAATTGGAGAATTCTGAAGCCATTGGTGCAGAGAAAAAAAATCATTAGAGCACTGTAACTGCATGAAATATAAATATTTTGAGCATAATGAAAGATGGACAAGCCATTGGGAGCTAGACCAGAAGATGTAGCCCATGAGGGATGATCTTCTTCATCATGCCTACTATGTAAATTTCATGTGGTGACTTATTTCTCTATTTTACACTATTTTTCAGTGTTTTTTAGACTTATTTTATGCTCCTAATTCACTAAATTTCATCTATAGTTCATGGAAAAAATCCTTAATCCACTAATGGACCAATTATGTACATGTTTTTAAAACTAAAATACCCTTAGCACAACAAAAATAATACAGTCATTTCAAATCAAATGGTATCAGGGCTAGAGTTTTTCTCTGGTATTGTTTAGTGCAAATAATTGTTTAACTGTTTGCAAGTTTTAGATGCTTACAAGGCTCAAGCTCAAAAGGGGAGAAGAAAAAATGGTGGAAGTATGAGGGTCTCAAAAGGAGCCAAAGCAAAGGACAAAAATATTTCCACAATCTCCACCACCTAGTTCACCTCCTAAAGAGGCAGAAGCTCCATTAAGCATGCCTCACGAGGAAGGATAAATTCATGAAGAAGTTGACCCTAAGGATGAAGAATGAGTGTTTAGGAAAGTATTTCTTGACATGACTGAGATGGTTAGGATTTTTTATCAAGAAAGGAATGAGAGATTGGAAGGAGAAGGATCTATACTCCAAAATGAAGGACAAGGATTTTCAAGAGGTCAACATGATGACGACAAGTAAAATAAGGGAAATGGAGGAAATTGAGGCAATGGAGAGCCACCATATTCAACCTCATCATCATTGTCATAATCTTCTACCTCTTCTTCATTACATTAGCCACACAAGTCCAAGAGCACTTGTAAATCTCCTTAATTAAAACTTGATGTTAAGTTTGAATTGCCAATGTTTAATGGTGAAGTAAATGAATACAAGCTAGATAATTGGATTTGAAAATTGGAGGTCTATTTAAGAATACAGAACCTTCAAGATGATGATACCAAAATTAAATTAACTTCTTTGAGAATGGAAGATGCTACACTTGTTTGGTGGGAATCCAAGACATAGGAGGAAATCAAGAAACATGGTAATATTATTCTATCATGGTCAGATTTTATTGCTAATATTAAAAGATAGGTTTATCCATTAGATCATATGTAAAAATCCATCATGAACTAGCAGAAATTTAGGAAGTTAAAGGGATTAAATGTGCAAGAATACACCCAGGAATTTAGGAGAAGAGCTCTTTTATTAGGGTTGGATTTGTAGAGCCAAGACACTTTTCTAAAGTACATAGGAGGCTTACATAGCTACCTAAAACATAATATTATCATGTTTAACCCCACTAATCTAGATAAATTTTGTGTTCATGCCACACATCTAGGAGCTAGAGGGAAGAACATTCCTGAATAGGGTAGGAAGAAACCTTTTAAGGGTAAAGCTAAGGAGAAAACCCAAAAAGGTAGAAACAAAAAGAATGCATATGTTAAGAAAGAGGGATAAAAAGTGACTTGTAAACATTGTTGAAAATAAGGCCATGATGAAACTCATTGTTGGAAATTAAATCTAGAATTGAGGCCAAAGAAACCCAATAACAAAGGGAAACATAAAATTGCTGCTACAACCCAACATGACTTAGGGTCTGATACAGGTGATGAGAATAAAATTACAACCATGGTATTGAAGAAAATGAAGGGAAAATAAATTGAAACTAAACCCAATACCAGTACATCAAACTGTCACATAAACACTCCAAATGAAGAAGAAAGAATAGAACTGTTCCATGTGAGGGCCATATCCAAGCATAACAATATTGACAGACTCTTTGAAAATGGGTCACAAGAAAACTTAATCTTTGAATATTTGTCCAAAAAACTTAAACTTGAGACCATACCACATCCAAAACCATATCCATTGGGTTGGATTTGTAAGGATGAAAATCTACAGGTTACAAGGAAATGTGTATTGAGGTTTGCAATCAGTGCAAGCTTTGTTGACACAGTTGAATTAGATGTGGTTCTTCTTGACATAACTGGTATTGTATTAGGGAGTCCTTACTTGTATGATAGGAAAGCGATCTTCTATCTCCATGAGAACAAGGAGTTCATTGTTAGAGCACACTGCAAGAAGACAAATATTGCTTTGGTAAAAGTTGGTCAGGTAAAGAGGCTGGTAAATTCAAGTAAGAATTTTGTTCTTCTTATGATTAAGCCCAAAGCTGATATTAATCATGAATATTTTGAGGGATATGATCCTAATTTGAAATCAGAACTATATGACGTGGTTAATGGGCACCATGAGATGTTTCAAGAGCTACCAAGATAACCTCAAAAAAGGGAAATTTAACATGAGATTCAATTGCAGCAGGATTGTCCTCTTCCAAACGTCGATATGTATTGCACGTCAATAACGGAGAATGCTGAAATAAAGAGGAAATTCAAAGAGATGTTGGATAAAGGTATCATAAGGCCAAGCACCTCCCCATGCGGTTCATGCATAGTCTTGATACCAAAGAAATATGGGACTTGGCGCATTTGTGTAGATTTTTGAGCTTTGAAAAAAATTATGATAAAAAATCGTTATCCACTCTCAAGAATAGATGATTTTCTTGATCAGTTGAAAGAAGCAAAGATTTTCACTAAGTTAGATTTACGAAGTGGATATCATCAAGTAAGAATTGAAAAAAGTGATATATGGAAAACTTCATTCAAAACCAAACAAGGACTCTTTGAGTGGCTAGTTATGCCTTTTGGTTTATGTAATGCACCGATAACTTTTATGCGGGTTATGGATAATTTTTTGCGACCATTCCTTGAAGAATTTTTTATTGTGTACTTAGATGAAATTTTGAATTTCAACAAAAAAAGAGAGGATCATGTCTTACATGTAAATAGAGTGCTTGATATTTTGAAGAAATATAATTTTTTTCTTAAGATGTCAAAATGTGAGTTTGGAAAGAATTCCTTGGTCTATTTGGGACATATTGTAGGAGGAGAATTGAGGATTGATCCTTCTAAAGTGGAGGCCATTGTGAATTGGCCCACACCCAACACAATTACCAAGGAAAGAAGTTTCTTAGGTGCAGCTCAATATTGAAGGAAATTTATTGCTGACTTTTCTTCCATCGTAGCTCCTATGCATGCATGAGTCTATTTCTTTCACTCATTATCTTTAAAGTTTTTAAGCAGGATTCATGAGAAATACATGCCCGATTTTGATAAGATAATGATGTTGTATTTATTTTCTTCTTGAGGAACGAATTCATAATGCTATTATTGTTCCTTATCTCTCTGTTCATCCTACACCATAATCATAAAGCCGAAAGGGTCATTCAATCTTACCTACATTGCTCCTTTATCCCCACTGCAATTTTTTCTCTTATAATCCTACCAGAGTTTTAGGTCTATCTCTAAAGGTCCATTTCCATCCAACAAACCAAATCAACCAAAACCATATAGCCTATTATACCTAGCCTAAAATATCTATTATCTAGTCAATTTGGTTGTGATCTCATTGAGAGAGCCCTCTCAGCCTAGTAGGGGTAGGTACTGTTAGGGTCCTATAAATATAGGATTCATAATTTTTGAATTAAGTTTGATAGTCTTGTAAATATGTACATACCTTTCTTTCTTCAAGTTGTTTTCCCATATTTGAAAATAATAAAAAATGAAAAAAAAGGGGTAAAAAGTCCTAAAAGAAAGATCAAAGGAATTAGAAAAATATAAACCCCAAAATAAAGAAGAGATAAAAATAAGACCTAAAAGTGAGCAAGTCCAAATGCCACTACTTTTACTTTTACTGCAAAATAATGATTATGTGCAGAGTGTCAATAAATGCCATAATCCATGATTAGTTAGACAGTTTAATCCTAATTTTTCATGTTTTCAATTTCATGTTTTAGATAACGAATAAAGATTTTTCAAACTGTTTAAACTTGACAAATCAGTAGATAAGTAGATAATAATGAGGAGCTCAACACTTTAATCTGAGCCCTCAGATAAATGAAGAAAAAATATTAGAAATAAAGCTGGGTAGGTAGAAAGAAGTTGAGCAAGCATGTAAATCATCATCGGGCAAAATCACTAATTTCCCTTCCCCTATAAGTATTCAATATTCTAAACTATCAGTCAAACAGGCTCAGATCATTTCTCTGACTTTTTTTGGGACCGGACCCAAGGCTCGATGACTGATTAGTTAAAAATACTGAGTTTCTACATTAAACCCACATTTATCAGCATTCACCCTTCATTCATACATCAAACCCCTCTTTCCTAAGTAAAGACACATTCTTACTTAGTAAAGCTAAACCCCAAATAATTAACTTCATTCCCTTCAAAATCATTCATAAAACCCTCAAAATTGCATTTATCCTAAGTATAAGTGAAGTGATATAACAAAAAGGAGCAATGCTTTATTTTTATACTTTACTTAGAGATAACATGTGTTTTGGTTTCTTTTTTTACTATCCCTTTATTCATATTAAAACCTAACTTATTGTATTAAATCCCTAACTACACCCTCCCGTATATATTAAATCCCTTATGTTTAAAATAACCCCCTTAAATCCATTATTTTAACTTTAGACCAAAGTTTAAATATCCCATGTGCGCAAATAAACCCCGCCCTACAAACCTATTGGTATAAACATATCTTTATTTAAATATCCTGCCCCCTATAGTTTTTACAAATAGTTAAATGCTGTAAAACTATATAATATAATAACCAACGCCCGCATATAAAAATTTTGAAACATTTTATAAATGTTTTAAAAATAAAAACATTACCCCCCTGCCTATATTCATATAACCCAAAGTTTTGAATTAAACCAATGTTTGTTCATAAAGTTGAAAACCTATTTCTACACATATAATAAACCTTGGTCCCACCGCCCATTCCGATACACCTTTCCATCAGATCTCGACAGTTCACTTTCAACGCTTAGATCCAATGACGAAAATTTGATATTGCATGAAAAACTTGCACAAGCACCCGAACTCCAAAACTGCGCGAAATGGGTGGTTTAAAAATTCTCTCTCTCCTCCACATGCCCTTCAAACATTGGATCGCGTGGGTTAAGCCCAAAACCACTTACCACCTCAATGCCGCGTGATAACCACTATGGTTTTCTGCCCATTGAATTCCGAAAACACCCTTCTTACCGATGTGACATGCATTCAATGCTGATACTGTTTTAGGCCTAAAACATTATAAAATATTCATATTGCATACAGTTGAACCCTTTTCTGCATTATCTTTCCATTTTCAAAACTTTTTCGACTGAAAAATCGAGCGCAATTACACCATTTTCACACTCAAAGAAACTGAAAGCCATTGAAATTGTTGCCAAGAACACTAGAAGCATCCAATTGACTTCCAAAAAACCTTCCATAGCCATCAGAAAAGCCTGTCCGATGCCTCAGAAACCCTGTTTCAAGACCTAATACATGCAAAAACAGGTATTCTTCAAGAAAGTAACCTTCTCGTCATAAAAAAGAGCTATTTCTGTCAATATTGAACTTTGTGAAGCCTATTTCTCTACAGAAATACCTTAATTACCTTCAAAGAGTGTATTTTTTGTAGAAACCCTTTGAAAGATTCAAATTATTTTACCAATGCTTAGAATCCCACTCAATTATTCAGTGCCGAAAAATTTGAACCTCCACAGCCAGATCACATTCCAAAAGTATTTCTAAAGCCTTCAATCACCTCCTTGCAGACCAGGGTTTTATTAACAATTGTTTTGTTTTGCAGGATTATTGGCAAAAGAAGAATTTGGATAAGCAGTCTAATACTAGTTAAGACCTGTTTACTCCGAGAATTTACAAGGAAATGAATTTAAATGATATTACTTAACAAAGGATTCCAGGCAACAGAACAAAAATAAGTCATTTATGTAGAGAAAGATAAATTTTCATAGTGAATGGTAAAAGTGAAATAAAAATTCACAATGACAGTGAAAACAGAGTAGTCAAAGAGCACCAGAGTTAAAGTATATCAAGTGAAAGTCAGAGTGAAAGTTAAAACAAAGTTATAGAGCAGTCAAGGTAACACAGTAAAAGTAAATACAGAGGCAATGAATGATAAATAAAGATGAAAATAATTTCAACAACAATGGAGTTTATCCAAAGTGAAAGTAAAAACAGTTAAAAGAACAGTAAAGTTAAAAGATGAAAACAGAGCAAGAAGGGACATTTTGCAGAAATTTCCTGTTTAAGTCATTGTTTTGCAGAAAATATTGTGACCAATCCGAGATGAATTTTGCAAAAATGAAGGAGGTTTATGTTCTTAATATGTAAAAATACAAAAAAATCTCTCACTTTTCTAACAAACATTATGATTTTTGAAATATTAAATAGTATTTGAAAGCACGTTTCACAGAACATTCTTGTTAAGTCATAGTTTTTCGGAGAATATTGTGGCCAATAAAAAATACATCTTAAAAAACTGAAAGAGGTTTTTGTTCCTAAGAGACCCATATAGAAAAACCTATCTCACTATTTTCATAGGTATTACCAAATAAGATATACATGTGCATCTTTACAGCCTATTTTTCAGACTCTGCAAAACACTGTTTTACACATATTTTTGAAGAGCCTATTATAAACAGTTGGAGAAGAATTTTATGGAACTGAGAGAGGTTTATCTTAGAAAAATATTTATATAGAATAATCTCTTTCACTTTGTACATATATATTTCTGATTGAGATATACAAAGGTATCATTGGACCCCAAGTTTGTAGAATTTCTGGAGCAGAATGCACAAAGGAAGGAAACAATTAGTGACTTGGATGCCTCATCATCAACTAAGAGTTGATATCAAATTTGGATTATCCTGTTTGTCATCACCTATCATAAAAAATATTTCCAAATAGATGCATTAGTTTTGAGTGTCCTTTCCTTAAGTTCTATTTATGTAAAACAATTGGAGATATTTGTAAACCAATCTTGATATTTTTTTAAGATATTTTAGTTTACAATTTGTATATATACTTCATATTATGAAGTATCTGGGTGGAATAAAATTGCTGGAGATTACCATAGATATTTTTTTGGACTTGAAGGCTTTGTGTTTCGATTTTGATTAGCAGACTGGATCAACTATTTGGCATCATACTTTAGGATCCCTGTGATAAGCTATCTGGAGTGAAGTAATCTCTAAACTTGTCATTGTTATATTTCTTTGTTACATGCATACATTTGTGTTTTAATTCTAAATCTGAATGTATAACAAGGAGTATTACTACAGGACATGTTAATAGCACCTTGTTTTTAACTAGTTATCATTTCTTTGTTTTCTTCTGATTTCCAGTGTAGGGAACCCTTAATTGCTCCCTCTCCCATTTGACCTCTATCTATTACTTCCCTTTTCTGGATCAAAGGATCCTTAAGAGACCTTTATCCCAGTCATACCACTTCAAGAAACAACTTTCCAAGATCTCCAGGGGTTATCTATCTTGCCCTGAAGACATTTGACCTTTTAGGCCTTGATCCTAGTTCTATTAGCTTGATTTAGACTCCATAGCCCAATGGAAAAGTAGATTTCCCTCTATTCTCCCCTTCAAGCGATTTATTCCCACCAAACCAATCAAAACCAAAACCAATTGCACATTCATAACTAGCCTAATATCTACCAAATAAAAAAAGATTAATCTTAAAGAGAGAGCCCTCTTTGAACCCTGGGAAGGCTAGATCCTAGAGTTTGAAGTAGGTTTTTTGTTACCTTGGTAAGTTCTCTCTTGAACCTGGATAAATTACTGAGTGATAACAGGTACTAGGTCAAAGTGGTATGTGGTTACCTTTGTTGGTCTCCTTCTCAACCTTCAGAGAACCAATGGAGTGCTAACATCTTCGACCTCTTGGAGCAGAAATCTTAGTCATCTAGCAGAAATACTCATGGCCTCTTGAAGTAGCAATAATGTTGACCTTTTAGAATAAAAATATTGGCCTCTTAAAGGAGGTTAACTCTCAACATTTTTGAATATGTGATAATGCAAACTTGAATTAAATTTTGTAGAAATTATACAAAAAATATGTATTTTATGTATTCAATCTGATCATGATATATGATAAAGCAAGATAGTGAATACTTCTACAAATAAACTCCAAAAAATAAACACAATCGCCAATCACAACAAGTGCAAAAAGAAAAAATCAAACCACAACACAGATATTTTCCCGGGGAAAGCTTACTGCTCAAAACCCCTCTATATTCTATTGTATATTCAACATGGAATCATTAAACGATTACAATCCACTCTTCTCACAAGAGTCTCCTGCACTCAACTAATCGTCTCACACTGTCCTGGACAAAATCGACCAACACGTAACCAATTCTTAGCCTCTAAAAAACCTGCCTTGCTTGCGCAATTCTTGATCAATGCAATCCCTATTATTTAGGAATTTTTTCCTTCCTAAATTGCGCAAGCATCATGGGAAATCCAATGTGTGTTTGGTTTCATGTGCGCAACCCAATAATGCTACAATTGATAGTTATATTGGTGAAACCAGGCGCTCCCTTCAAAAGTGTCTTAAAGAACACGAAGCCGATATTAAACATGAGCGATATCGCACCTCGAACCTTGCTGATCACCCCTCAAAAATTAAACATCATCTGTGTCTAAAGGATGCTAGAATCATTGCTAGAGAGGAACACTATTGGAGAAGGAAAATTAGAGAAGCACTGGAAATTATAAAACACCCGCATAACATTAACAGGGATGGAGGATACAAGATTAGTGACAGTTGGTGGCCCCTAGTTCGACATATGTGCTCCTCGAGTTCGTCTTCACCCCAAGTATAATATCACAGGTTTGCTTCTCCTCCAAAAACTCTTAGGGTTTGGTTGTTGAAAACACAAATTGTATTATTTACTTTTAAAAATTTTCCTTATTAATTAATTTTTATTTCCTTACCAAAAATTGATTAATTAGTAATTATTATTAGTATCTAATGTTCTTAATAAGAAATTTAATTAATCATAATTATAATCAACCTTATTATTCTTATATGATTAGATTAATTAGGATTAACTTAATAAAATAATTTAATAATAATAATAATAATAAATTGAATAAATAATAATTATTAATATTAAATAAATAATAAATATAAATAATATTTATTAATATTTATTAACATTTATTTACGTTTTTGAATAAATGAATGTTAATATTAATTAGTAAACTATTATTTATATTTTATTTATATTTATATTTATTAAATTTTATTAACTATAAATAATTATTATCATTTAGGGTTATAAATTATTCTAGGAAGATATATTATAATATTTTTCACTAAATAAAAGAGTAAGAATTAATCTTATATTAAATTTTATTTTTGTTATTATTGCCTATTAATTTAGATAGATAAAAATGTTTAGTTAGTGACAATTATAATTTCTAAATTTTTTAACATTTAGGTTTATCACTTAAAACTAATTATAAATAAATACAATTATTATTATTGAATAATATTATTAATTTTTTTAAAAAATAAAATAAAATTAATAGAATTATTATTGAATTAATAAATAAAAGATATTATATAAAATTTTAAATTTATTAAGAATTTATTAAATTTTATTATAATAAACTATTGGTTTATTTATTAATTTATTTATAAAATTTATTACAATAAAATAAATAGAATTAATGAATAAAAGATATTATATATACTTTCTAAATTAATTAAAATTTATTATAATAAACTTTTGATTTATCTATTAATTATTTATTATAATAAAATTTATTAATAAATTAATAGAATATTAATTAACTAGCTCTTGTCGGCTCTTTTTTGTCTCTTTGTCACTATTTAAACCTTCACCTTTTGTCATTCTTTCAATCTTCATTCAAAATCTTGTCCTGAAGATGGATCCCCATTGGGATTCAAAACGTCAACCATTGTTACAACACTGTGGATAATCTGGAGATTTATTCAAAAAAAAATAAGCACAGAAGATTGAAAACCAAAGTTAACATCCCTTTAACCTTTGTCTCAACCGGGTCTCCACTGAAACTGACATGTGCGCAGCTATTAATAGTAAATCATCAGTTGCATGGAAGATCACTGATTTTGAATTAAATAATATTTAATTCACTTGGTCTCTCACTAGTGCAACAAACAGTTACAACTAGTTCAACTGACGCTAACTCACTTAACTGATTACTCATGCATTAAAATAATGCACCAACTACAATTCAAACTCCACAACTAATAGAATTACTCTGCATGCCTCACCAACCACCCTTTACTCGAAATACATGAGCTAACTGAGTTTATCACACTCAGTTAACTCTTACAAGTGACCATGAGATAAGATTAAAATTTATTGTCCAATTTAATTAATGGAAAATTAAATTAGACAATGCACCAATTTAATTAATTAAATTCGCCTTCACACTAATGTATCACTAGGACCTGTTGGTCCAACACTAGTGTGTGTGCTACAATTTCTTTTTGGACTTCAAAACTCCCTCTCAACAAGAAATGGATTATCTGTCACCCTAACCCTGCCTCTGTGGTATTCAAATTTTCTCTTGGCGAGCGCCTTCGTCAAAATATTTGCATCCCGATCCTCCGTGGGAATGTATTGAAGTAACATAATGCACGTCTAAACACAATATTTGAGATGGTGGTACCAGATGTCTATGTGCTTGGACCTATCATGGAATACCAGATTAATTGAGAGTTTTATGCAACTTTTGTTATCACAATGTATCACTGTCAGATCCATCTGAGAACCAAAAAAACCAACCAGGATCTTTCTCATCCAGATGGCCTCACATGCAGCTTGACTTACTTCCATGTACTTTGCCTCGACTGAACTAAATGCCACAGATCCCTTCTTCTTATTTTACCAAGAATCTGCTGTCGATCCTATGCTGAAGATCCCTCCTAATGTGCTCTTTTTGTCTGATGGACTGCCTGCCCAATCTGCATCTGTGAAGCCTTGAAGCTTCACTCCCTCTATCTGTCTATACCATAATCCATACTCTTTAGTGCCCCTGAGATATATCAAGACATGCTTCCCCACCTTCCAAAATATCTTGGTCGACTTAACCATAGCTTGACTCAGCTGGTTAACTACGTAGAAAATGTCTAGTCTAGTGTTCACTAAGTACATCAGTGAACCCACTAGCTGATTGTAGACAATAGCGTCCACTAATTCTCCTAAAGTAGCATCCTATTTCCGCCAATTTCTTGGAAGAGGAGTCTCCATGGGTTTACAACTCTCCATGTGAAACTTACCCAGTATATGTTTGGCATACTTACCTTGAGAAAAAAAAAGTTCACCATCCCGCTGCCATATTTCCAAACCAAGGAAATAGTGAAGGAGTCCCATGTCCTTCATTTTGAACTCTCTTTCAAGATCTTCCTTGCAAGAATGTATCAGATGCTCATCACATATCAAAATTAGATCATCAACATAAAGTATGATAATCAAGAGCTTACCATCAACCACAATCTAGTACAGGTTCACATTTGCTTCACTTTTGGTGAAGCCCAACCCAGTGAAATAACTGTCAATCCGAGTGTACCAAGCACGAGGTGCTTTCTTTAGCCCATATAGTGCTCTCTTGAGTTGGCACACATGTGAATCACCATAAAACATCTCGAAACCTTTTGGATGCTCTATGTACACTTCTTCCTCAATAAATCCATTGAGGAACAAAATTTTCACATCCATATGATGAATGCGCCACCCCATCTGCATTGAGAGTGCAAGGATAGATCTAATGGAATAGTACCTCATGACTGGTGTGAAAGTATCCTCATAGTCAATCCCCTCAACTTGTGAGAATCCCTGGGCCACAAATCTAGACTTTTACTTCTCCACACTCCCATCCACTACTTTCTTCACCTTATAGATCCATCTAGATCCAACCACTGATTTTCTGACCGGTCTTGGGATAAATTCCCATGCACTGTTCTTGACGATGGAGTCATAATCGTCTACCATAATGTCAACCCAAATTGGTTGCTGCACTGCTTCCTCAAAAGAAGATGGTTCTGTCAAAATACACTTGCTCATAAAAGCCATGTATCCAGTAAACCTATCTGGAGACTATCTCTGTCTACGTAGTGAAGTAGGGGCTCCTACAATCTCTGCTGCATCAAGTCTCAATCTATCAGCTTCCTTGGTGCACATTCTACCATTTCTGGTGGATGGCTCTACATGAGTGTTTTCTGCCACTCCATGATCCTCCGCATGTGGGTGCTCCACATCTTGAGGCTCATCCTTTGGAACCAAGAGTTCCTCCTTTGCATGCAAATCCAACTCCCTCTTAAGGGACAATAACATGGCTTTCTCCTCATCAACTTTTATATCCCGTCTCACAATAGTCATCCTGCTATTTGGTAAATACACTCGATAGTTGTGGGGAGTATCAATGTACCCCAAAAATATCCCAATCTCAGCTATTGGTTTGAGCTTCTTCCTGTCGTCTTTGCTCACATGCACATAAACATATGAGACAAAAATATTAAAATATGAAACATCAGGTTTCTTACCAATAAAATCCTCCTCGCGTGTACTCATGCCAAGTATCTGATGAGGACAATGGTTCTGCACAAATAATGTTGTGTTGCATGCCTTCACCCACAGATGTAATGGTAGGCCCTAATCATGCAACATTGCTTGTGCTGCACCCAAAATTGTTCTATTATTTCTTTTTGCGACCCCGTTCTGCTGTGGGTTATGAGGCGCAATCATTTCTCTCTGAATTCATTCTTTGCTATAGAAGTTATTGAATTCATTGGAGATGTACTCACCACCATTGTCACTCCTAAGAGCCTTCACATGCTTCATCGTGTCTTTCTCCACTAGTGCTTTGAACTCAAGAAATTTTGAGAATGTCTGATCTTTCTTCTACATGAAGTAGATCCAACAATTTCTAGAAAATTCATCAAAAAATATCACATAGTACTTATTCTTTTCTATCGAAGAAGTAGAGAATGGTCCACACACGTCTGAGTGAACTCTCTCAAGGATTTCCGAAGCTTGGTTCTCCTTCTTGTGAAAAGTGGCCTTTGCATACTTCCCCATAGTACATCCCTTGTATGTATCTGACTGTGCAAGTGTACCCTTGGGAAGACTCATAGAAATCTGATGCATGACCTTCAAGGCTTCATGGTGTAGATGGCCCAATCTCCTGTGCCATAACTCACCCTCATCCCGACTCACCACTTTTTCTGCCTTACCCATCAATGATGCGTTATACATCAAGTTTATAAAGATTCTTGACACAAATCCAAATATTCTTGGCTTGTACTATTTATTTATGTTGAAGGAAAGCTTTTACCTCACTGAAAACAAAATCATAGCCTTTATCCTCCAACATTGCGACTAGGACCAATTTTTTCCTCAAGCTTGGTACATGCATTACATATTTTAATAGAAAGGGTTTACCTGAATTTCTCTGGAAGATAACTGTACCAATCCTAGTAGCATTGCATCACTTTTCATTACTCATTTCGATATGCATCTAGAGGTCCTTCTCCTCCAAGCTACTAAAAATTTCTTTGTCTCCCATCATGTGAAAGGAAGCACCACTATCCAAGTACCACACATCCCATTGCACTTGAAACCATGCGTGCAATGAGTGAGAAGCCAATCTCAAATTGTGAGGCCAAAGCCTCACCAGCTGTAGATCCTGAATCCTTCTTGTTCTTCTTCTTTTGTGGACAATTAGTGGCATAATGTCCATGCTCGTGACAGTGAAAATACATCACTCTGGACATGTCGCGCTTCTTTCCATCTTTACCGAACTCAAATTTGTAATGGAATTTCTTTCCTTTCCCCTTCTTCACCTTGGCAGCCAAAGCAAAATATTATTCATCATCATTCTTAGATGAATATCCAACCCTGTTTTTTCACCTGAATTATTCTTGCACCAAATTTGACCAAATTTGTTCCCAATCTGGCAGCTTCTTCGTCCCATTGATAGAGTCCTGATAACTATGCCAACTCTTGGGAAGGCCTAGAAGAGCTAGGATCACCAAGTCATCATCCGGGACAGTAATTCTGACACTCCCAAGCTCATCCTGACATTGGAATTTTTTTTTTAGATATTTCAGAATGGTGTCGCCTTTCTCCATTCTGATCTTCCTGGGTTTATCCTTCAGTGCCAATTTTCTATGATCATTGCTGATTTGAAACAGAATTTTCAAATATTTCCACACTTCATATGGTGTCTCTTTGACATGGATACTTGAGACAATGTGGTCTCGTACTCCCTCCAGTAAGATCCTCCTCACCTTTGCAACCTTATTTTTCCAAGTATCAAGATTTGCGTGATTTATTGCAATGGGTTTTGGAATGTCATTGTCGATGAATTATTTCAACCTATTATCCTCCAGTACTGCCTCCATTCTGTCTTTCCACACAATATATTTAGAGCTTCCCTCGAGTGCATACTCCAATCTGAAACCATTGAAAGGCATTTCGATCCTGATCCACCTATCACACCAAGAATGCTTTTGCAAATTCGAATTCTATTCAGTCACAAAATCAGCTTCTCCTCCACTATAGTGATTTACTGTGCTTTGATACCATGTAGAAATTATACAAACAATATGTATTTCATGTATTCAATCTGATCATGTGATATGATAAATAAAGATACTGAATAATTCTACAAATTAATTACGGAAAATAAACACAATCGCCAATCACAATAAGTGAAGAAAGAAACAAATAAAACCACAACACATATATTTTCTTGGGGAAAGCTTACTGCTCAAAACCCCTCTATCTTCTATTGTATATTCATCATGAGATCATGAAACAATTACAATATACTCTTCTCACAAGAGTCTCTTGCAATTAGATAATCGTCTCATAGTGTCCCAGACAAAATCAACCAACACATAGCCAATTCTCAACCTCTAAACAACCTGCCTTGCTTGCACAATTCCTGATGAATGAAATCCCTATTATTTAGGAATTTTGGCCTTCCTAAATTGTGCAAGCATCATGGGCAATCCAATGTGTGTTTGGTTGCATGTGTGAAACACAATAACGCTACAACTAATAGTTAACATCCCTTTAACCTTTGTCTCAACTGGGTCTCCACTGGAACTGAAATGCATGCAAATATTAATAGTAAATCATCAGTTTCATGGTAGATCATTGATTGTGAATTAAATAATATTTAATTCACTTGATCTCTAACTAGTGCAACAAACAATTACAACTAGTTCAACTGACTCTAACTTACTTAAATGAGTTAACTGATTACTCATGAATTAAAATAATGCACCAACTGCAATTCAAACTCCATAACTAATAGAATTGCTCTGCATGCCTCACCAACCACCCTCAACTCGAAATACATAAGCTAGCTGATTTTATCACACTCAATTAACTGTTACAAGTGATCATGAGACAATATTACAATTTATTGTCCAATTTAATTAAGGGAAAATTAAATTAGACACTGCAACAATTTAACTAATTAAATTGGCCTTCATTCTAATGTATCTCTAGGACCTGTTGGTCCCACACTAGTGTGTGTGCTGCAATTTATTGTTGGTCTTCAACAAATTTGAAGAGTTTTAGAAGGATACCTTTTAGGCCCTTGAGAACAAACTATTTTAATGCCTTGTTGTAGTAAACCTTTGAAGAAGTCCTAAACAACCTTGTTGAATGATTCAAGACCATCTTTGCATTTTACTTGAGAATAACGTTAGAGAATTTATGAATACTTCTTGAAGCAACATGTGAAGGATATTTGAAGTAGCTTATTGTAATTATTTTACTTGAATATTTTGAAGAAGTTTTTTGGAAAGAGTATTTTGAAGTATTAAATGAGTCCAAGGTTGGATCCTTATGAGAGCTGAGGTTGGAACCTAGATTTGTTGTGAAGCGTGGAGTCCACATTTTGAACAAGTTGGTGCTTGGATTGTTCAATATTGAAGCTTTGAAGAAGTTAAACATTTGTTGTATAGGCTAGAGCTTAGAGTTTTGTAAGAGAGGATTGGATTACTCACCATATTAATTAATAAATTCATTTTCTTATTCTAATTATTATGTTCTAGTATAATTTATGATAAAATCTTAATAGGAATAATATAAAAATTGAAATAAATATTGATTCATCCTCCCTCTCAGTATGTCCAACAATTGGGATTAGATCTAGCTTCTTCAAGACCAAATTAAAACCTGGAAGAAGTATTTTTGAATCATAATGGTCAGTAAGGATGCTAAGGTCCCAATATTTGATGGAATTTTTTTTCCTTATAAAATTTTAGAATGGAGTACTACTTAATGTCTATTGGTGTCGAAGTTTGGAAATCCAACAAAGATGGATACAAGATCCTATCTCCTCTTCTAAAAAATTCAAATGGAAAGAAATCATATGTAGCAAACACAAAGGCTTTTAATTCTATATCAAGTGGCCTATGAAATTCAAAATTCAGCTCATCCATATTTATGAAGGAGATGAAAAAGTAAAAAAGGAAAATATTCAAACCTATATAAGACAGTTTGAAAGTGTCAAAATGAATTATGAAGAAGATATTGTTGTTTTTTTTCTCTGAGAAGATGAGATAGTCAATTAATTATATGAAATATGGAATCAAAAGGGAAATTTCTATTATTAGGACTCCACAAAAAAATGGAATAGTAGAAATAAAGTGTGAAATTTCCTTGAACCACATCAACTGAATATCATTCTCCTAACATTAACAATTAATTTGTCTTTTTTTAAATTACTAATGAAAAATATCGAATAATTCACACTAAAATTATTCACACTGTTATTTTTGGACAATTGTCTATGGAAATTCTTTCTACCTCCCTCTTCTTTTGGAAACAATTCACTCTGCCTCTCGCAACTAGATCTAAGCACTAGTAAGTGAATCGATCCTCCTTCTGACAACTAGAAATGTGAATTTGGCTAACTTGCAGTATGGAATACGACCTCCTCTGCTGGATAATTCAAACTCCTATCTTGCTACTAGATCACTAGAAAACCTCCTGAGAATTTCTTTGTAATTTATCACTGCTGCAAACCATGCCATCATCACTTCCATAGCTCAAACTACGCCCTACTGAATAATACAAATTGGGTAACTCAAATTTCCTTTCTCCAATCCCTTCGATCTTCTCTTATAATCTCTCACTATAGCATCAACAACCAATATATAATAATTATTGATGGATTAGATCATCTTATTCTCTGTCAAGTCACTTTTTCGGAAGTATCTAAAGAAAAATTGGTTTATCAATTAATACCCATTAAATAATCAATTTTCCTAAGTTATACTTAGGATCCTTATAATTATTGGTCAATTAATTTAATTTAGAGGTTTCTAAGTGTTTTCTCTCAAAACCTTTTTTGGGTTTTGGTGATCTCATTTTCCATAGCCTCTATAACATCTTAGAGACTATAACACCTATCTGATGCTACTCCAAGAATCAACACTCCCTCCTAGCAAGGAAGGTGTTCTCCACTATATGCATCTATTCTCTCAAGTATATTAACTTGGCTCTCTCTATAGCCTTTGTGGGTATATCATCCACTTGCTAGTTTGTGAGAACATGATGTAGCCGAACTGATCCATGATACTAATGTATGAAATTTTTGGTACCTCCTTTCTTCACATCTTCAATATAATCTGAATACCTATCCCTAGAAATCACTATGAATAAGGTAGAAACTTTCGACCATGTTAACACCTCGTAATTCCTCTAGCATGAGGAGAGGAACCCAAAGGTAACCAAAAACCACTTTGAGGTTGGAATCTAGCCCTTCCAGCATTAGAGAGGGCTCTCTTTGTCCAAATATTTACTCACTTAGGTATTAGGATAGGTATTAAGATCAAAGGTATAGGTTTAACAATTTTCTGGTAGGGGAGAGGCAAGATCCATTAGTCATGGTGTCATGTTAAGTTGATTATTTTCCAGTGAGAGGGTGACGAGATGATAAAGCTTCTACATGGGAAAGATAGGGAGTCCTTCTGGAGTTTTTAGTTAAATTAATTGTAGAATGGTGAGAATAGGAAATGTGGACAATGACTTATAAATCATCTAATTGGAAGGATGAACTTTACATGCCATTAAAGAGGAAAAACATTGATTTGTTTAGCAAATTATAGCATATCACTTTAAACAGTGAATTATGAGGTAAAAATTTGATTAGATAAAAAAATATACATACATTTAAAAGCATGATTGATAACATAATATAACTTACAATACAAGAAAAAACATATCCATAGAAACTGACACAAGAATCCCTGTAAAATAAAACCTCTGTCTTTTCATTCAGTGGAAAATATATCAGAAATATGCAGTACACAATGTATCTTCTTCTAAACCCTGACCAACCAGCCTTTTGCACACTAAAATTCATGAAAATATACACAATTATCTCATCATTTTACTTTGGGGCCGAGCTCAACCACATCCCATAATATAGAATCAATTACATTAAATTTGGAAACGCCTACTAGGAATTTGGAATGAATTTATGGAAAATAGGGGTCAAATATTAAATCGTATCTCTTGAACCATACCAAATGTTACAAATATCAAGTATGTGTTTGTATATGATCTTTTTATCGGGATAAACCTCTCTCAATTTTCAAAAAATTCTCTCCATCTCCTCGTAATTTGCGTCCAAAAATCATGACTAAAACAAGAGATGACAAATTTTGAAAATAAGATATAAAGTTTCATTTGAATATTACAATATATGACACATGTTACAAAACTAAAGGATTTTTTTGTGATTTAGCTCGTGTTTGAAAGAAACCTCTTTTATATTTTCAAAATTCATTTCCAGCGGGTTGAAAACGTATCTTTAATTTAACTTCTAAAACAATAAAAAACATAGTGAATCCCCTGCAGCAAAAGCACAACGAGATTCATTTTCATATTAGACGATCAATGCTTGAATTATGAACCTAAAATACTCTTAAGTAAACTTTTCATAACCATATAAATCAAGTTCAATAGGTATGGAGTTGAATTAGAATGTTAAATTTCTGACTGTGTGGAAGTGCAGCACATTCGCTGCGCTACTTCCAAAGCGTAACAAATTCATGATTTTCATGATTATGATCATGCATTGTACTTATTCATGTTCCAAATATGTAGAAAATAACTCCCAAATCATTATAAACCCTTTGAATGACCTCTTTTCATATTGCAAACCCTCCATCCTTAAAAACATCAACTACAACGAAAGTGCAACGCCAAAGCATAAAAAATTTGATCTTAATGGTTTTGAATAAATGCTAAGGTCTATGGCTGAGGAAAATAGTTTGATGATTATGTTGACAGTTTTAAAAACCTCCTTGAGCCTCAATACACAAAAATGAATTCCAAAATCATAACCTTTAACTAAAAATTCATGCCTTTGACAGTAGAGCAGCGAGAAAGTGCAATAATTTCCTTTGGCTATTTAAAACATCTAAGGAGGAGTAGAAACTGGTTCAATGGATTTTTGAGAGCTAAATACATGCATTTTTCACCTTTCATGCATTCCAATTCTTCGTTGTTTACCATGATTGGTTCAAATTAAAAATATGGAAGCACAACGCTGCAACACCAACTTATAATGATGATGATATGATGACTCGACCTTGCAACTGACTTGACATGAAACCAATAAAATTGACTCAAACTAATCACATGATCTCACATTTCTCTCAAAATACTAATAACTTGATCTCTAAGAGATCATAGAAATTTCTACAAATTGAAAAAAATAATGCAAAGACTAAGCTTGACTTTGATTACTATAATATATGACAGTAACACACCATGCTATTGCATATAGTCTGATATCACACAGTTGATGCCTCTACACTGCCTCTGTGATGCCACAACCACTACAACTATGTGTAATGAATTTCTCAGAACCTGAGGATAAGGCTCCCAAAGGGCTACTTCCTCTGAAGCTAGTCTCCCTTTGAGTCTCAAACTCTCTGACCCAGTATGTCACTGCAACTGGTATGGACATTTCCCTTGATTATCTAAATGAAACTAGCTCTGTAGTGTCTGCTAAGCACCTGAATATGCCTAACTGGATTTGCAATGACCTCTCAAGTATCTATCTAAAACTAGCTCTGCATTATCCTTCAAGTATCTGACTACGCCTTGCTGACACTTTGATCCTATTTCTACTAAAAACGCTCTGCCCCCCTCATAGAAAAGGTATTGATCCATGTTAAGTTTACAAAACTATTGGATCTAATCCACTAATCAAGTACTCTTGACTATGATCTAGATCTCCTTGCTAATCCTTCCACAAATCCTGCACAACCGAGAAGACCAGAGTCTCATACTCCTCCTCCTCTTGGATCTAGTGTCACTATATCCACTTTCGAGTCTTGTCCTTGGATGTGACCCTTCTTCACTTTGCAATTCATAGTAGTCAACTCACATTTCCTTAGAAACCTATCTCCAACAACTAGAAGTAGATATGTTTCCCATATCTACAATATCACTAACTCACATGACCTCTTCTAGCAATCTCATACAACCTTATATAGAAAGCTGCAAAAATTCATGATACTCAAATAAAACTAGAGAAATTTATCTCACTCCAACTTGAAAATCAATCTAGAAACACTACATTTCCTTTGTAAGAACAAACTTGCCCTCCTTCTCTAGACTCACACCCTCTACGTGTAATTCACACTGGATTCTATAATTCACACCGACAACTGAGAAATCATTTATGGAATTCATTTTGATGAATATACTTCCTACCTGTGTCCTCTAAAGCTATTCACACTTCCTACGACAAATATATCTGACAAATGGAAATGAAATTACTGCTTCAGAGCTGCGAACTAGGTAAACTGACTATTTGATCTGCTTTCTTTGGCCCTCTTTAAAAAATATATTGGCCTTTCTTTGCCATTGAGAATAATAAATAAATGAATCCCTCTTGTGATTTTCTCTTCCTACCCTATGTTGATATGAAACTAACAAACCCTTGCTGCAGAATCACCACAATAGATATTCTCTAAGAATTAACTGATCATCTCACTGGAAACCATCTCCAACAATACTACTACCTATTGCTACTGCTCTTGAAGAAAATTGAACTTTTCCTTAACCCTGAACTAGAAATCAATTTCTTACCTCCAAAAATTTTCACTGCCTAGCGGTCTTGCGTAGATCAAGATTTATGTGCTTCAGATCATCCTTTGAAACTACACAATTTATCTTCATTTCACCTAGAGATGTTGGCATTATGATGTAATATGTTGATATTTTGTCTTTGATGGAAACATACTTGATAATTTTCCTTTTGATAGCAACCTATTTGTCAAGGATGTAAAAATGATGTATATACAGGTCAGTTTAGATGTGACATAAAAATGAATTCTAGTCAGTGACAAAGAAATGATAAAGGTAATGTTTCTTAGTGTATACGCAGGTTTGATGAAGGCAACCTGAGTATACCTATAGGTTTGATGAAGGCAACTCGCCTATACATCCATAATTAGTGTATACATAGTTTTGATGAAGAGAGTTTGCATATACACGCGGGTACGAAGAAGCCAAGTCGTTTATGTACTTACGCACTCTGTTTATGATACCCGGGGTCCTTACCATGGTTTTAGCCCACAATATTGAGTGATGTGTCGTCTATTTGATTATGTCCAAGAATACCATCGACACTTGTGTGGTTTTGGCTCATGGTATTGGGAAACAATTAAAATATAAAAGGATAAGAAGATCATAGTGAAAAGTGTTCAAGTGTATGGGTTTTGATTGAATACTTCACTCTAAAGTATATCTACATGGAATGGGTTATAGTTTATTAATAGATCTGAAATGATGATGCACCTATGAATTCAATGATGGATCAAGAACTCTAGACCTGAATTGACTATATTTTCTTGATCTGTTTGTGATATGTTTAGATCTGTGATCTGGCGCATTTTTGTTGAAGTGAAGGGTATGATCTGAGTAAGTATGTTGATCTAAAATTTTATGTAGTCCTAAATATTTATAGATATATACACTGGTTCGTCACGGTGAAAGCGCATAGACACGCGAGTTCGTTTCAGAAAAAGCACGTATGGAATTTAGGGTTTTTGTGAAGATTTCTGAAGATAATGTCTGATCATTTATGCTATATTTCTGTTGTCTGTCAATGAAGTCTTCATGTAGATCTGGATTGTTTGAATATTGTATATGTTGCTAGTTGATTACGTACAAATATGATCAATGACTGGGTGATTGAATATGATGGATGATGCTGACTAAATAAGGGTTTTGTACATCTGGAAAAGTATGCCTAAATGTCTCAGATCTATTTTGAGTCTGATCATATTTTGAAATTCAGTATACAAAGATCTATACGCAGGTTGGTGCGTAGAAAAGTGCATTTATATGCAGGTTGTAGTAAGTGAAGTAGCGTATACATTTGATAGTATGAATGATCAGGATTGAAGTTAATTCTACATGTTATTTTAGAAGTCTGGGTTTATTAATGTGATTGGGTTGCAGTGATTTCATCGTTCTGTTTAAAGTTTGGTTTATGGCTATTGGTGTTGATCTAAAAATTAATTTGTGTTGAAGCTGTTGGATCCAGTGTGAAAATTTATGAAACATGGTCTGTAGTGGTTCTGAGGGTTGAAGCATTTAGTGTGGAAGTCGAAGCTTCCTTCCAGTAGGTGCTGGTGATCAGTTTAGGGGGTTGTAGCTCTCTTCCAGTAGTGGCTGGTAAATGAGATCAGGGGGTTGGATCTCCCTTCCAGTAGTAGCTAGAGAATGATAGAAGGTTGCAACCTTTTTTAGGTGGGTGCCTGCGTATTGATATGAGTCTGCATTAGTACAAAATTGTAAGAAATTTTCCATATAATAAATATTGAAGGCAGAGACAACATCAACAGTGGTTTTCTCCTGACTTGGTTTTCTACATGAAATCTTGGTGTTCATGTGTGATTCCCTTGTGTGATGATTTATTCTGTTATTATTTTACATGTTTACTGCTTAACTATAATATGCATAACTTATAAACTGGGCTAAGTAATGTTTCTGAATATTTATCTGAAAAGTAAGATATTTGGGTATACGCAAGTTTCCTTTAGGATAGCCACATAAATACACTAGTTGGGCTAGTAAAAGTCTCCTATAGAAATTAGTAAAATAAAATTAAAAGATTGTGATTCTTGTAAATAATGATTCACCCCCCCCCCCTCATTATTTTTCCCAAAAATTGGAATCAGAGTATGTTCTTCTAAAGAAGCTTAATCGCTAGAAGGAAGATCATCTGAGATGAGAAATCAAGATGGGACAACATGTATTAGACCACCACTCTTCAATGGAAACAATTTAATATTCTAGAAGACAAGGACAAGATCCTATGTTCAGTCTCTTGGAGCATATGTTTGGGCTATAGTTGAAAGAGGATACCAATATCCAGATGCAATTCCAACAGATCCAACAGCAAGGAAGAAATATGAAACCAATGCAAAAGTTGTCAATGCCTTATTGGGGAGTCTGACTGAATTAGAATTTTTCAAAGTTATGTAGTTGAATAAAGCAAAGGAGCTAGGGGAAAAAATCATTATGAACTATGAAGGTGATGCCAAGGTAAAAAATTCTAAACTTCAAACTCTCATAATTCAATATGAAAATCTCAGAATGCATAATGATGAAAGTATTGTTAGTTTATTTTTACATCTAGATGTGATTGTAAATTGTATGAGAAATATCGGTGAAGTCATAAGTGACACCACTCTAGTAGAAAAAGTATTAAGATCGTTGACTCCTGAATTCGAGTCAAAAGTGTATGTTATTGAAGAGAAGCAAGATCTATAAAATCTTACTATTGTTCAACTTCATGGGATTATGACTACGTGTGAAATGAGGAAAGGAGGTCCGTCTAAATTCAAATAAGCTGCCTTTAAAGCTACTACAAAAGTCAAGGATAAGGAAGAAAAAAAATAATCAGGGTATGTATCAGAAGAAGATGAGGTAAATTTTGTAAAGAAACTTCAGCTTGGCACTGGAAGGTTCAGAGGTAAGCTTCCTTTCAAATGTTTTGATTGTGGAAGATTTGGTAATTACGCTGCTAAATGTCCTCATAGAGATAATCATGAAAAGGGAAAGGATTTAGCAAAAGGTAATAAGAGACGATTTATCAATAGAAAAATTTACTATACTCATGAAGAGAGTGATGGTCTATGAAATAGTGAAGAAGGAGAATCTGATTAAGATATTATACTGCTCATGAAATTTGAAAAAGACACTAGTGAGGCTAAATATACTTTTATGGATGCTTTAGAAGAAAATGATTTTCTTGAAGAAATGAATCAACTCAAAATATGTTTGGAAGAAAAAAAAATAGCCATAGATACTCTAAAGAACCACAATGAGAAATTAGAATGTGAAATAGTAAGTCTAAGAAAGGAAATTGATAAAGTAGAAGATTTAAATCATATATTTTCTAAAGGATCTGAAACCTTAGATGAAATTATCAAGGTTCAACGCTCTCCTCTTGTGAAGACAAGTCTTTGATATATCGATGAATATTCTTAGTCTTCAGCAACAAGCTATCTAAATGCAAAAAAATCCAGCCAACAAATCTTCATCACTCAACAAAAGAACAAAGAAAATGTCCAGGTAAAGCATGATCACTTAAATTTAAGGATGAACAATAAAAAAAATATCAATCAAAAGGTAAACAACAATAGAAGGTTCTATGACCGTAGAAATTTCTTCTTTAATGGACAATATTTCTCATGTCATAATTTTTGTCACAAATTTGTTCAATGTGTTGCTTAAAAAACCATCATGACCAGAGAAGCACGAAAGCAAAGAAATAAGACAGGAATAAAGAAGAATACTTATAACAATTTTCTCCTCTACAAGGAAAAATTGAATGTTCACTGTTTTGCAATAAATTTGGACATGAAGAATCTGAATGCAGGAGCAAACTTCAGCCAAAATAATAGATATCCACAAGTTCCAAGGTATGGAGAAAGAAGGAATTACAGTTTGAAAGTTGCGGTATAGCATTATTTGTAGAAGGAGAAGAAAATGAATGGTACATTGATAGCGGATTGATCCAGGTGGATCGAACAGGTCCAAGTACAAGTGGATTAAGTACAAAGGCTCAAAAATCAAATTGTTAGAAACGTGGAAAACTTAGTGTCAAGTTGAATATCTTGTCTTTCTTATTCCAACGACGCAGACGAAAATCAATTCCGATTCTGTATGAAGGAGTTAGGAGTAGTCAAAATTTGAGGGTTGGCTTGGTGATGTGGCAGCTTAAGGAGGCAAAAAATTTGCAAAAACCCAGCCACCAGATTCTGGCCAAATTTGGCCAGATTTCGAGTGAAATTGTGGGTCCCTTAATTTGAGTCCTTCATTCAAATTCCAGAATTTTCAAAAAGATTGGGTTGGTTAAAATCAAATTAATATATATATATATATATATATATATATATATATATATTGAGGGTGGGCCATGACCCCCGCCCTGCCCATTCAACGGTCGTAACAAAAATATATTGATAAGGGGGGTCGGCAACCATGACCCTGTCACCCCCACACTACACGACAACACCATATTAATATGGGTGGCGGGGGTTGTTAACCCCACTGCCAACCCAAACCCATTCCGCCATATTACACGGAAGCCGGTGGAGTTTATGGGGGCGGGCCGCCCAATGCGGGCCTGACCCCCAGACTACCCATAATTTATATTAAAGGTGGCGGGGTTTGACCACCCAACTCCCTCCCCTGCATTAAGGATCTTAACCAATTCAGCCAGCGGAATCCTTGGGGAGTCTGCCCAACTTTTCATATATAAAATATTCATTTCAGAAGTGCGTCTGGGAGGCCAAGAGCGGGCATGAAGTATGAGACAGGGTGGAACCATGGGCACTGTGTAGGGGGGTTGGACTAATGATCTGAGCCATTTTCCAGAGGGGCCAAATTTTCACTTTGTCAGAATCAGGAAAATTTTATATGGATTCTGCACCTCTTGACGTGACGAATCCAATAGTGTTGTCCATTTCTTCATCAGAGGTCTCTAATTTTCGGCCACTTTCAACTATGGGGGTACAAGGGTGTAATTTTTCATTTATACTTGTACTTTCATTTTTATTTCCACTTAATGAAAGAGGGCCTCCCCACTGATTTTGTAGGGCCCAGAGACATAGTCCCTCCTGGACAAACTCTGATATCAATTTTGTGTCTTCTTTCATGATTTTATGTGCTTCTCTCTTCTTATGTTTATGCCTTTAAAGTTTCATGGTCAAGCTGCAATTTTACATGTTAATTATTTAACATATCTCAAGAAAAATATTTTGGATCATGGATGTTCAAAACACATGACAAGTGATAGAGATAAAATTATTTCATACAATGCATTAGAAAAGGAAAAGGATATTACTTTTGGAAATGAATGTCTTGCTATCATCAAGGGTAAAGAAGCCATTTTTCTAAAAGAAAAGGTTAAAGCTAACAATGTTATGTATGTTGATGGATTAAAGAATAACTTGTTGAGTGTGAATCAAATGTGTGATCAAGGAAATGAAGTTGTCTTTCATTCAACAAAGTGTGTGGTTCGTGAACTTGACACAGGAAATACCGTAATAAAAGGAACAAGAACACCAAGCAACCTGTATATATTGAAAGGTGGCCAAGAGAAATGTTATCTAGGAAAATATACATAAAAATCGTCATGGCACAAAATATGTAATATTCCAAAATGGAAAAGACAGAAATATAGAACATATGTAGCATTCCAAATAAATCAAACAGGAACATAACACTAAAATCTAGAAAATGATGGAAATATGCTGCAACTGGAAATTACATTAATAAATCATAATCTATGAGCAGAAAACAATGGAGCCATATCATTATATATAAAAATAAATGAAATTACATAGTGGTCCAAAATGAATGCACTCGAGCCACAATATGGCTGAAATACACTAAAGAAACCAAGCACTGGAAAGGTTGTGCTGCTACTGCTACTCATGCTGGAAATTGCTTCTACTGAGGAGAAGAACTGTGTGCGGAAGGATGTTTGAGTGATCTGAATGATACATCATTTTAACCACGGATTATTCTAAAAAAACCCAGAAAAAACAAGAAATGGTTTGGCCAGATTTTAAGTTTGGATTTTCGGCCTTTTTTGAGTTTCCCACTGCATTTCTGTTGCCTAAATTTCGCACTCCCTGGGAATGAATGATGATATGGGGCTAAATGAATGATCCATCAGCTGCAAAAACACCCAATCAACTCAATAGGTGAAGGTCTGGTCCCCTCACTGGAAAATAAGCTTAGAAATTGGAGATCTCTCTCCTCCACTACTACACCCCTGCAACACAACCCAATTCTAAACAGAACTGTGCTGTATATGAGACTGAAGCTTGGAAAAATTCCAGATAGTGGTAATGCAGCTCAAAGCTCTTCCTAGAGGCTTATCAAGGGAAGAGGTGGGATTTCTGACCAGGAACACCCTTGTGCTAAACAACACAGCAAGCCCTGCTAAACAACAAAAGCATGCACATAAATGTGACATGAAAAATCTAGATCTAAAAAGATCAAAATCAATAATACAAATCCATGTATTCTAATGCTGCCATCATCTTCCTTTTATGCTTGTTGAGCATCCTCACCCTGGGTCCCACTTAATAATGGAGCTACTCTCATGCATACACTCCTCCTAAATGACTATGTTGTCCTCCATTAATCCTCCATGATCTCCATAACAACGCTGTTGATCTGGTCAACATTGACCTTTTCCACATGCTTTAGCCCTTGTTCACACCTTAGGGTGTCTTATTAAGCTGAAAAGATGATCCACTTTTAGATGAGAAGTGGTTTTATTACTAATAAAGATATTTATGGGTCTCCCTACCCACTTATTCATCAAACAAGGAAACAAAATTAGATTCTAATATTCCAATTAGTTGCATGCTAATTTAGGAATATTACAATCCTCCCCTCTGAAATATTGCTTGTCCTCAAATAAATACAAAGGTATTGCAAAATATCCAATGGATATGTCTCCTCCCAAGTATACAAGTTAGCCTTTGGTAGATAAACCAAATAGCTATCTTCACGGAGAAGTGGGAGATATATGGAAAGAGTTATATTCTGTCCATTGGCCTCCTCAAGGCATGCGAGATGGTAAATGTTAGAAGCCTCAATCCCAATGAGAAACTCCAATCTCCATGTTATCATCCAAACAAAGTGAGCCATCGTTGGTAGCTCATAGAGACAATCACCAATCCTATGCTTCTGCAATGTATAGGGGCTACATGGCTGAAAAGGAGAGATCAAGTTATTCAACTCACGTTGTCTCTCTCTCCATTTATGATAGATGTGGAATTGCTGGTCTTGGGATGCAATAATATGGTCAATAAGAAGCCAAAAGGTACTTGGAATCTCATGATCCCACTCTTTGGTTCTAGGAACCTCTCTTTCCCAATCCACCCCACATATAGTGAATAGAGTATCATCACCATATGGGCTCCAAAATAAATATGGACTAAGTGTCACATGGCATAATGGATGGTGACAATAGCCCCTCAAGTGATACCAGCGTGGTTCTTCTTCTAGCTGTTTCAAAACATGATATGATAAGTGGCCATCCAACCACTTACTTGTTGCCATAAGCTTCTCAAAAGCTTTAAAATAGTAGAGGGAATTAGGTGTTGGCTGAATATGAACCAAGAAAAACATGTCTTGCCCAAATTCCTCGATAAGGTGGTCATCCTCATCACTGAATGTAGTCCCAAAATGACCATGAAATCCAAGGAGAGGTTTGCTCTCTTATGGAGCAATGTGCTACAAATGTATAGTAAAGAAGTGTACATACATTTTTAGTTTACCAATAAGCATCAAAACATAATATTTACCATATTTTGTAGACAAGTTGGTGAAGAGGTCCATAGATGAGCCTTCCCATCTCTCCATTAAAAGGAGAAGTGACTAAAACAACCTTGAAAGGTGGCTGCTCTCCTCTTCATACATCAAGAAAGCTACATATCTCCTGATATGTTGGTGAACATCTTCTTTGAGATCCTCCCAATAGAATCCCTCCATGATGGTGTGATAAGACTCAATGGAACCTACATTTCCTAAAAAGAGTGCTTCATAAGCTACATGTAGAATCCCCTTCTTGAGCTTGGAGTATTTAGTCAAGTAGATCTGATCATGGAAATAGATGATTCCATCAACCACTCTATACATCCCATCTATCACTTTCCCATCAAGAACCTTACATGTGAATAGGTTCTTGGAATATTCCACCAATAGTTGGGACTCCTAATATGGATATAGGCTTCCCAACAATGACAACGTTGTTGAAATCTGAAATGAATGACTTGTCACATCACAACTCTCCTCTTTGAAATGCTCAATGCCAAAGCCACATGTTGGAGTAATGTTACCCCACTTTTGCTGCCTCCCTTGCATCTAATCTTGCCCAAGAAAACATTGAAGTACATGGAGTTCAACCTCCTCTTGGAAGGTATTTCCCATCCAAAAATTCCATAGTTTTTCCAATGCATGCAAGAGTGTTAATAACCTCTTGTCATATTCAAAAATCTGCCTCATGTGTGGAAGCATCATTTGCTGCCCCAAGAAGATGGAGTAGCCTTTTGACACCATGCTTGTGCCATTACAGATTCCTGAATCATCCTCTTTCAACGCAAATAGCTAAGTGGGAGATGGAAATGTCCATATCAGAAAATTTCTCATCCCTCCTTTGAACCCATCAAAGGTTCTCTGCGCTGTGCTAGCTCCTCCCAAGGCTCCTTCCTTAGCCAAGTCTATCAATGATGCACCATGTTGAGAGAATTCTTTGATAATCTTCCAATCAGGGGGTCTCCCTGGTGGAATGCCTCCATGTAATGAAACATCAAGGCCTAGAGCAGGATGTATATGTGAGTGGACTAATTTGTCCCTACCCTCACTGTGCAAATCATCCTCCTACTTCTGTGCATAAACCTCCTGAAAAGAATGGGGTGTATGTACCCAATCACTTGATGCTGGTCATCCTTCTCATATTCTCCTACCTTCTGCAAGATCTCACAGTTTAAGGTGTTTTTCTCTAATGTAATCAACCCATGCACACCCAATGTCATATTGGTGTTAAGAGTCTCAATCATAAATAAGTGATCTATCATGGTGTATGTCCCCAAAAGTGTGGTCAATGTTGGAACATACTTCCTCCATTTTTTTTTTTTCATTACATATCAAGATAGACACATGTTGCTCCTGATATTCATGTATGAGATCCTTTGGAACTTCTTGCAAAGATGCAAGAGCTCCTCTAGCTGAAGCAATTGCTTCATCTCCATCTCCAATTAGTGGTGGATCTCCTCCTGCTATTATAGTGTTGGAGGCTCTTTCCAGCTCTCTCTCTCCCTTCTCATCATCATTGGATAATACCCCATCATTAAGAGATCCTTTGTCTTGATCTCCTCTTGAAGGAGGAATCCTCATGTCTTCTTCTTGAGAAGAAATTTCTTGCTAAAGTGGGGCCTTTGCCCTTGGAAAATCATGTTGTAGATATTTAAACCCCTCTACAATGTTCTGAAATGGAGTTGGTTTCATGGATCCTTCCAAATCATGCAAAAGTTTTGATTTCTTGGGTTTGGCTAGCTCACCCAAAGGAGTTTCAGAATGATTTTGATCAAATCTTCTCACTAACCTCTTAATGAACTTTGCATAAGTAATTTCATTTGCATGATTCAATGAAGAAAATTCACAAGATCACCAATCATGAGCCTTACGTTCAAGATGCAGAATTGAAAATCTAATGGATTCCTCTTCTAAAACTTGATGCATCTAGAAATATGTGTCTAGTTTCTTTACCCAAGCCTTAGCTGTGCACTTGGGTGACCCATCAAAAGTAGGTAGAAATATTCTACCCAAAGTGTGTTGCATGCAACCTCTTCTTCTATTGTGGTTATTAGGTCTTCTTTTTTCTTTGAATTGAAAAAACCCTTGGAAGTTTAGATGCTACTTGAATCTCCTGGACTGAGATTCATATTATTGGAGATAGTCACCAAGGGTCTCCTACTTTGGTGTTTCTCCTTCTCTTGCCAAGAATGTAGGCATGGTACCATGTTGTAGATCTGATGGTGTAGCTGAATGCTCACACCTATAATGTGAAAATATGGAGCTTTCTTCATGTACAAGCCCTCTTGGAGAATCTCTATATCTCTCCATCCTCATCTCTTTGATGTCTCTCTTAATGCCCTGCATAGTTTGAAGAAGAAGTTTCGAGAACTCCTTCCCTCCCGATAATGAATTTTTTCCTTCATCTCTTCTGCAGATATTCTCCTTTCTATGAGAAGCCTCCTTAGATGACATAATGGATGAAGTACACATGCTGAGCCAAGATTACGCTCTGATACCACTGTAATATTCCATAATAGAAAAGACAGGAATATAGAACATATGCAACATTCCAAATAAATCAAACAGGAACATAGCACTAAAATATAGAAAATACTAGAAATATGCTACAACTGGAAATTACATTAAGACATCACAATCTATGAGCAGAAAAAAATGGAGCCATATCATTATATATAACAACAAATGAAATTATACAATGCTCCAAAATGAATGCACTCAAGCCATAATATGGCTGAAATACACTAAAGAAACCAAGCACTGGAAAGGTTGTGCTACTACTGCTACTGAGGAGAAGAACCATGCGCGGAAGGATATTTGAGTGCTCAGAATGATCCGTGCTTTTAACCACGGATTCTACTCAAAAAACCCCGAAAAACCCAGAAATGGTTTGGCCAGATTTTTAGGTTTGGATTTTCGGCATATTTTGAGTTTCCCACTTCATTTCTGCTACCTGAATTACACACTCTCTGGGAATGACTGCTGATATGGGGCTGAATGAATGATCTATCAACTGCAACAACACCCAATCAACTCAATAGGTGAAGGGTTCTTCCCCTCACTGGAAAATAAGCTCAGAAATTGGAGATCTCTGTCCTCCACTGCTACACCCCTGCAACACAACCAAATTCTAAATAGAACTATACTGTATATGAGACTGAAGCTTGGGAAAATGCCAGATAGTGGTAATGCATCTCAAAGCTCTTCCTAGAGGCTTCTCAAGGAAAGAGGTGGGATTCTTGACTAGGAACACCCTTGTGCTAACCAACACAACAAACCCCGTTAAACAACAAAAGCATGTACAGAAATGTCACATGACAAATACAGATCTAAAAAGATCAAAATCAATAATAAAAATCCATGTCTTCTAATGCTGTCATCATCTTCCTTTTATGCTTGGTGAGCATCCTCACCCTAGGTCCCAATGAATAATGGAGCTACTCTCATTCATACACTCCTCCTAAATGACTGTGTTGTCCTACATTAATCCTCCATGATCTCCATAACAACGCTCTTGATTTGGTCAACATTGACCTTGTCCACATGCTTTATCCCCTGTTCACACCTTAGGGTGTTTTATTAAGCTAAAAAGATGATCCACTTTCACATGAGAAGTGGTTTTATTACTAATAAATATATTTATGGGTATCCCTGCCCACTTATTCATCAAAAAAGAAAGAAAAGTTAGATTCTAATATTCCAATTAGTTGCATGCTAATGTAGGAATATTACAAAATATTGGGACATTCGATATTTTCTCAAATAAGCAAATCAAGCAAGCTCAAAGCTGTTCGTGATCTACCCAACATCACTCTACTCGAAAGTACCATATGAAAATCATGCCAATTTGGTAAGCAAACCAGGGTGCAATTTAATGCCAAAGAAGGATCATAAAGTAAGCCTCTTGAACTTATACATACTGATTTATGTAGTCTTGTAACGAAAAATTCAACTCGTGGAGAACAATACTATATCCTATTCATTGATGACTTTTCTAGAATGTGTTGGATTGGTTTATTGAACCATAAAGGTGAAGAATTTGAAAAATTTAAGATCTTAAAAGTGTTGGTTGAAAATGTATTAGATCTAGAAATCAAATGTCTTAGATCTGACCAAGGAGGAGAATACATATCAGATGAATTCTTTGATTTCTGTGAACAATATGGCATAAAAAGACAATTTTCTATAGCTGTAACTCCACAACAAAATGGCGTGGTAGAAAGAATGAATAGAACATTTCAACAAATGCCTTGTGCTATGCTTGATGAATCTAGGACTGTTGACACCTTTTGGGGAGAATCAATGCATACAGCAGTAAATATTCTCAACAAGGCTCATGTTCGTGTAAACAGTGATAAAACTCCTTATGAACCTTGGTATGGTAATATTCCCACTGTGAAGCATTTTTAGAGTTTTTGGAGGAAATTTTTTTATAAAAAATAATGACGAAAAACTTGGTAAGTTTGAGCCTAGATCAGATGAATGAATATTTCTTGGTTATTCTTCTAGAAGAAAAGCATACAAATGCTACAATAAAATACTTCAGAAGATTTTTGAATGTATTGATGTTGTAACTGGTGAATCTCTCACAGCTCCCAAAAGGTAAATAATAACAAATGAGGATGATGATGATGTATATTTTCCCTCATAAAATAACAACAATATATAAGGAGAACCTAATGAAGCACCAGAATAAGATATATTAGAAAAGGCTCCATCAAGGTATGTTCAAAAGAATCATCCAGAATCTCAAATTTTGGGAGAAAAGGAATGAGGGGTTCAAACAAGAAGAACTCTTATGGAATATCCTAGTTATCTGTAATTCTTATCCACCATTGAACCACATAATGTAAATCAAGCTAGTAGATATGAATGTTGGAATCAGGCCATGAATGAAGGACTTGATCAAATTGAAAATAATAATACTTGGGAATTGGTTCCAAGACCTCATGACAAAAATGTTATTGGAACAAAATGAATATTCAAAAACAAGTTAAATGAAAATGGAGATGTAATCGGAAACAAATCTAGACTTGTGTGTAAAGGGTATGCTCAAAAAGAAGGTATAGACTTTGAAGAAACATTTGCACCGATAGCCAGACTTGAAGCCATAAGAATGTTTCTTGCATTTTCAAGTTTTCAACAATTTAGGGTTTATCAAATGGATGTAAAATCTACTTTCCTCAATGGTGATCTGGAAGAAGAACTTTATATAGAACAAATAGAAGGATTCATTCTGGGAAATGATGAAAAAATTGTTTGCAAACTCAAAAAGACCCTATATGGTCTAAAAAAATCTCCTCAGGCATGGTACTATCGTCCTGACAAATATATTCAACAACAAGGTTTCACAAAAGGATCTCCAGACAACAACTTATACACAAAAATTGAGAAAGATAAACTGTTCACTATTGTTGTTTATTTTGATGACATTATTTTTGGGAGTAACGAAGAATCCATGAGTCAGAAATTTGCTTCTATTACGTAGCAGGAATTTGAAATGTATTTATTTGGGTAACTAACATATTTTCTTGGCTTACAAGTACAACAAGCAAAAGATGGCATATTTCTCTCACAAGAAAAATATCTCAAACAGATCCTGAAGAAATATGGGATGGAAGACTGCAAACATGTGAGCACTCCAATGGTGATCAGATGTAACCTTAATTCTCATGATGATTATCCCATGGTAAACCAACCAGTGTATAGATCTCTCATTGGAAGTCTTCTTTATCTAACTGGGACTAGACCAGATATTATGCATGCAGTTGGGATTATTGGAGGATTCCAAGCCAATCGAAAGGAGTCACATCTTCAGGTTGTAAAAATAATATTCAAATATATACAAGGAACTAAAGATTTTGGTCTATGGTATCCTAAGAATGCTGATCTTCCTCTTCATGCTTACACAGATGTCGACTGGGCTGGAAACATTGATGATCGGAAAATCACTAGTGGTGGTGCATTTTATATGGGGCCTTGATTAGTATCCTGGTTCAGCATGAAACAAGGTTCCATTGCCTTATCTACAGTAGAAGCAGAATATGTGGCCGCCGCATCATGTTGCACACAACTTGTTTGGATGATGCAGACATTACAAGATATTCAAATCAAATGCTCTCCTCCCATCTCCATCCTATGTGATAATACAAGTACCATCAGTATCTTGAAAAATCCTATTATGCATTCCAAAACCAAGCACATTCCTATCATGTATCACTTTTTATGAGAACAAGTGCTTGAGAAAAAGGTTAAATTGGAGTATGTTCCCTCCAAAGAATAAGTTGTTGGCATTTTTACTAAACCTATTCCCAGGGAAGCATTTGAATATCTCAGACAGAAGCTGGGATTTATCTCTACCTCACTTATCAAATATGTTTTATTTCAGAAAATTATTTTCGGTACACAGGTTACATGAATCCTAGTCACGTATTAATAAGGAGATCATGTCCAAGTTTTAAAAAAATGCCCAAAAATGAAAGTTCTCAGAAATGTTTGCAACCTAAATGACCGGAAATGTCTCGTCGGTACAATTCTGGTGCCGCAAATGGTTCTCAAAATCGAGGTCATATGCAAAAGTTATTGAGGTTTGAAAATTCCTAGTAAACTCCAAAAATGAGTTGACCAAGTTTGACTTTGTTAAATTTGGAAAAATTAAAAAAATAATATTCTCTAGAATATTCCATATGGGTGTATTAGAAGTTGACAATTGGCAGATTTTCATTCGAAGTTTGGTTCACTTTGAATTTTCATGGCCTATCATGGGCTGCCACGTGGCAGGCGTGGAGGCCGCCACATGGCCCCAGGCTAAGGAGTAGTGGGTTGGAAAAATATTTGTTACTCTGTAGGATTCGAACCCAGGCCTCTTGCCAGCAAGAACATAGGCTCCATTGACCCATCTGCATGGTGAATCTTAATTATTATGGGTCACCAGTGGTATTTGAAGTTTGAACTTGAATGTGTTGGAGACAAATGGGGGCCAGCCCCTAAGGGCCAACCCCCACACTTCACATGACCGCAGATGAGAACTAGGCCCTTAAGCCTCCGCCAGTTTACATAGCCATTTTCTTTGGTGGTTAAGGTGAGCATGTGGCCACGGGGATTGGATATTTAATGCCATAGTTACGGTTTGCCAAACAGTTTTGTCAACGGGTATGTCGACGGTTTAAACGGACGGTCATGTGACCTCCATCCCTCCAGAATTAAATTCCAACCACTAGCAGTTACTGCTAATTTTTGAGCAGAACCACTAATTTCAGAAATTTTCCAAGTTTAGCGCTCTAATTGCAGTTCCTCCACTTTTAGTGGGGTTTTTGGGGGACATTGGGCATTTTTCTTCAAGAAGCCATAACTCTCTCATTATTGAACCAAATTGAGGGAAAAAATAGTAAATTTAGACTATCTCAGACCTTCTGTACTCAATGGAGTATGTTGCAGAGCCATCAAAGATCTTCTAAGCAAGTTTTTTCTTCAATGAAGTTCAAGGGGGCCATCAGGGCCACCAGGAGGCAACAACAGTTTGAGGCCTAGCCAGGGGAGCTAGAGGCCTTTTGCAGAGATCCAATAGTAACATTTGGATATTTCAGATGTTATGAATCTGATGAGATGGTTTTCAGAGCCTATAGAGAAATTTTGAAATCCGAAAAGCTTCAGTAAGGTTCCAAGGGCCATTAGTGCCATCTTTTGCCAGCAGCAGTGCAGGACATAGCCAAAGCAGCTAGAGACCATTTGCAGCGAACCAGTAGTCATTATTGAATTTAAACATAATTATGAATCTGATGACAGAGGTTTTAGAAATTTTTGAGGACTTCTAGAGGTTGAAAACCCAGCAGAGAAGTTTTCAGTGACCTTAGTGCCAAGGGGTGCCGATAGGAGTTGAAGGTGAAACCGGAGCAGTCGGAGGCCATTTATAATGAATGAATAGTATATATTGACTATCTCAGACATTTTGGAACCAATGGAAGTGTTTTCAAAACATTTTGAGAACTTCTAGAGCTTGAGAAGCTGATGTGAAGTTTTGGGCAGCCCTGGGCAAACCGTAGAGGATAGCCTAGTTTGGGGATGTAGTGCTCGATTTGAGCAATTTATCAGTTGATATTTGGTGTCTGATATGTGTTAGATAAATTAGGAGTGGTTACAGTGTAGAAACATAATTTTGAAGGAGTTTGTGCCATTTAGAAGCTCAAAGTAGCGTAGAGCACCGACAGAAGGAATCGTGTCAAAGGGAGCCTAAAGCTGTTTGCAGAGTTTGGAAAACCATTAAAGGGATAATAGATGGTATTATTAGCCCTTTGGATCATTTAATTATTCATTGGAGTTAAGTGTGGAACTTGTAAAAGAAACCTTACCATAATCCCAAAGAACTGAGTCAAGATGACAAAGATCAAAGGAGACATAGCCCACAAGTTTCGGGTGAATTCCTATATTAATTTTGATGTTGTGTTTTAATTTTTTATTGCTGCATTATGTTGCTGTTATACATGATAAGTTTCAGAAAGAACAAATAAAATTAATACACATAAACAATTAAAATTTCATACACCACTTTCAAGCATAAATTCCGCAAAACTGTCAAGTTCAAGCTAGATCATTTAATTTAAACTGAGTGGGAGGTTCTTGAAATACATACAAGTTATCTAGACCATTTTCAGATCACGTATATACGCAAGTTTCTCTTTATACAATCGCGTATGGATCTTGTTTTCATAAAATCTATGGGTTAGCCTTCAGAACAGTCTCTGTCATATTTTTGGCTATGTTGCTCAGGTGTTGATGGGTACATTTTGCGGTTTTGGTTTTCATCTTACATTTCCTGACCTTGATATTTATCTACTTGATGAAGATGCTTTGATGAATTTTTTATTGAAAATGTTCAGGATGCACAAGTTTAGGGGGAGCATTAGCATTGCTGAGAATAATGCATTGTTGGCATTAGGTTGGTTGCTGAATTATGATCTCTCTCTTGAGATCCTTTGGTTTTGGTTATAAAAAGTCATATATGTAATTTGATGTAAGGGTCATGTTGAGACCTATGATGTAAATATTTTCATATTCAGTCATGTATGAACTTAGTCAAATATGTAAACCCACTTGGACTGGGTTCTTGAGTAAAAAATGTAAACCCACTTGGTTGGGTAGTTGAGTCAAATATGTAACCCCACTTGGTTGGGATATTGATGTAAGTATGAGTCCTTGGTGATAGGAAAGGTCATACTTAGTTGAGCCATAAATTCATGTATTCTGTTGAAAATATGAAGACTCAACATGTTCTCAGGGGGAGCATGGTCAGTGCAGATCAGATCTATAGAGCTCTTCCTTCCACAAGGAAAGAGAAACCTTGTTTCAACATTAGTTCGCCCTTTTCCCTTGATGTAAAAGGGGGAGAGTAACTTGGTGTTTGAATAATTCTTATGATTGATGTTTATTTCAGGTATCTATAAGATGTGGGGATTAAAAAGCATCATGGTTGCCATCAAGTCCAAAGGGGGATATTTTTCGAATTATGATGTAATATTTTGATATGTTGTCCTTGATGGAAACCTAATTGATGAGTTTCCTTTTGATAGAAATTGATTTGTTAAAGATGTAAAAATGATGTATCTACAGGTCAGTTCAAATGCAACAAAAAAAGGAATTCCAGTCAGTGACAGAGAAATTATAAAGGTAATATTTCACAGTGTATATGCAGGTTTGACGAAGGAAACCCGAGTATACCCATAGGTTTGATGAAGACAACCTAAAAATACATCCAAAATTAGTCTATACACAATTTTGATGAAGAGAAGTTGCATATACATGCAAGTATGAAGAAGACAAGTCACATATGTACTTACGCACTGAGTTTATGATACTAGGGGTCCTTACCATGGTTTTAGCCCACAATATTGAGCGTTGTGTCATATATTTAATTTCGTCCAAGAATAACATCGGCACTTGTGTGGTTTTGGCTCATGGTATTGGGAAAGGCTCAAACTATATAAGGAGAAGAATATCATAGTGAAAAGTGTGCAACTGTATGGGTTTTGATTGAATACTTCACTATGAAGTATATCTGCATGGAATGGGTTATAGTTTATTAATAGATATGAAATGATGATGCACCTTTGAATACAATGATGGATAAGGATCTCTAGACCTGAAATGACTACGTATTTTATTGATCTGTTTGTGAAATGTTTAGATCTGTGATTTGGCGCTTGTTTTTTGAAGTGAAGGGTATGATTTGAATAATCCCGCTGATCTGAAATTTTATGCAGTCCTGAATATTTATAGATCTATACGCTGGTTCGTAATGATGAAAGCACATATACACGAAATCTTGTTTCAAAAAAATCACATATGGAAGTTAGGGTTTTTCTGAATATTGATGAAGATAATTTCTGATCATTTCTGCTATAATTCTGTTGTTTGTGGATGAAGTCTTCATGTAGATTTGGGTTGTTTGAATACTGTATATGCTGTTGGTTGATTATGTACAAATATGATCAGTGTCTGGGTGATTTAATATGATGGATGATGCTGGATGAATAAGGGTTCTGTACATATGAAAAAATATGCTTGAATGTCTTAGATTTGTTCTGAGTCTGATGAGATTCTTAAATTTAGTATACAAATATCTATATACAGGTTGGTGCGCAGGAAAGCGCATATATACGCAGGGTGCAGTAAGTGAAGTAGTGTATACATTTTATTGTATGAATGATTAGGATTGAAGTTAATTCTACATTTTATTTCAAAAGTCTGGGTTTGTTACTGTGATCGGGTTGCAGTGATCTCATTTTTCTATTTAAATTTTGGTTTATGGCGATTGGTGTTGATCTACAAATTAAGTTGTGTTGAAGTTGTTGGATACAATGTGAAAAATTATGAAACATAGTCTGTAGTGGTTTTGAGGGTTAAAGCCTTCAGTGTGGAAGTCGAAGCTTCCTTCCAGTAGGTGCTAGTGATCAGTATAGGGGGTTGTAGTTTCCTTCCAGTAGTGGCTAGTAAATGAGATCAGGGGGTTGGAGATCCCTTCTAGTAGAAGTTGGAGAAAAATTGAAGGTTGCAGCCTTTTGCAGGTGGGTTCCTGCGCACTTATATGAGTATGCATTAGTACACCATTTTAAGTAGTTTTCTATCTAATAAATATTAAAGACAAATGAGACCAATGGTGGTTTTCTCCCGACTAGGGTTTCCACCTTAGATCTTGGTGTTCATGTGTGATGCCCTTGTGTGATGATTTATTATGTTATTACTGTACATGTTGACTGCTTAACTATCTAATGCATAAATAATGAATTGGGCTAAGTAATGTTTCTAAATATTTATCTGAACAGTAAGATATTTGGGTATACACAAGTTTCCTTTAGGATAGCCACGTACATACGCTAGTTGGGCTAACCAAAGTTGTGTATAGAAATAAGTAAAATAAAAGTAAAAGATTTTGATTCTTGTAAATACTAATTCATCTCCCCCCTCTTAGTAATTTTCCCAACAAGAGCCTCTGATATGATAATTACTTGAAAATTACTTGAACCACAATAATTGGATATTATTCTCTTAACTTTAACAATTTATTTTTCTTTTGTTTATTATTAACATCAAATAGTGAGTAGTTCACGTTGCAATTTTTCATAAATGAAATGATGCAGAAAAAAAAATACCAAGCTGAGAAATAAATGCACACACACAATAAAATGACACCATTATTTTTGAAAAATCCCCCCCTATAAAAATACTTGAACGAAAAACCAATGTAGCATATGAGGGTTTTATTATTATGCAGCAAAATAGGGAATTACAACTGTTATCCTTCTTGGCTTCGCTCCTGCAATTTATCTCAACTGAAAATATACTTGGAAAATTATTTTCCCTCATAGAAACTCGATCTAGCCTCCTTGGGATACTCACACCTCTACCCATAAATTCATTCTTCCACTCAATCCTTATTGATACTCACACCTCTGCACTGCAGCCTTAGGAAAATTCGTTCTCCCCTATAAACCCTTTTGGGGAAGTTTTTCTACCTTTCTATGCTTTTGGAAACAATTCACTCTACCTCTCGAGACTAGATCCAAGCACTAGTAACTGAATCGATCCTCCTTCTAACAAATCAGAATGTGAATTTGGCTAACTCGCACTGTGGAATACAACCTCCTCTGCTAGATAAATCAACCTCCTATCCTACTACTGGATCATTGGAAAAACTACTAATAATTTCTCCAGAAATTCTCAATGTTGTAAACCTTTCTTATGTCTATTCCTTGGCTCAAACTGCACCCTTTTGAATACTACTAACTGGGTAAGTTGAAATGCCTTTATCACTTTATGTGTATTCTCCAATCCCTTCAACTTGCTCTTATAATATCTTGCTGGAGCATCAACGACCAATATCTAATCATGATCAATGGATCAAATCATATTATACTTTTTCAAGTCATTTTTCTAGAAGTCTGTAGAGAAAATTTGATTTTATCAATTAATAACCGTTAATTAATCTATTTTCCTAAGTTAGAATTAGGAGCCTTTTAATCATTGATAAATTAATTTAATTGGAAGGTTTCTAAGTTTTTTAAATCGAAATGTTTTCTCATGGGTTTTGGTGATTTCATGTTCCTTAGCCTCTCTAACATCCTGTAGATTAGAGAATATATTTTATGCTAATCCAAAAATCAACAGAAAGAACATATTTGTAGAATATATTGCAAGAACAATGTTTTTAGAAACTAATTTACAGGAAAATTTTTGGAGGGAGGTAGTTTGGGCAACAATCTATATCGTGAACTAAACTCAAATCTGGGTAAATAGTGATAAAAATACACATGAACTATTGAAATGAAGGCATGCCTCTATGAAACACTTCAAAACATTTGGAAGCAAATTCTTTATGAATATTAAAGAAGATTCACTAGGAAAATTTGATTCACGTGTTGACAAAGGAATTTTCCTTGGATACTCATTAACAATCAAGGCCTACAAATTCTACAAAAATCGTTTACGAAAGACAGTTGAAAGCATAAATTTAAAGATACATGAGTATCTTCCCAAAAAAGTAGTTCAATTCACTGAAGAATACACCATCCTTTCAGATCTAAAGGAAGATGTTGCTAAAGAAGAGAAGGATCCAGAAAATCAAAAGGAGGAACCATCTTAAACATCATCAAAGTTAATTTTTTCGCAAAAACAACATCCATAAGGCCAAATGATTGGAGATGTGGATGGAGGAATACAAAGTAGAAGAAATCTGACAAACAAACCAAAAATAAATGATAAGCCCTGTGATCCATAATAGAGCCATAGAATTTCACTCAGGCAAGTAAGGTCCTCACTAGATAAAGGAAATGGAAGAAGAGACGAACCAAATTGAAAATAATGGAACATGAGAGCTAGTACCACGTCAAAGGATAAGAATTCCATAGGAATACGCGAGTGTATAAGAAAAAATTAATGAATATGGAAAAATAATTAGAAATAAGGCAAGATTGGTGTGCAAGGGATACACTCAAATTGAAGGAATTGACTTTAAAGGTTATTTTGCACCTGTTGCCATATTAGAGGCTATAAGGATGTTTTTAGCATTTAATTGTTCTAAAGGCTTCAAATTCGATCAAATGGATGTGAAGTAAGCCTTTCTAAATGGAGATCTGAAAGAAGGAGAATACATGGAACAACTAGAAGGGTTTGAATTCTTTGAAAATAAAGACTTTGTATGCAAATTAAAGAAGGCCTTGTATAGATTAAAGAAATATTCATGAGATTAGTATGCTAGAATTGATCACTATATTCATCAAAAAAGATTAAAGAAAGGAGTTGCAGGAAGAAACCATTACATGAAGATGGAAAAATACAATATGCTAATATGACTAGTATACATGGATGATCTGATTTTTTGGGAGCAACAATGATGAAATGATTCACAATTTTTCCCAAGATATGTCAAAAGAATTTGAAATTTTGATGATTGGAGAGTTATATTACTTTCTTGTCCTTCAAGTAATTAAAAATAAAGTAGGAATGTTCATATCACAAGAAAAATATCTCAGGATATTCTTAAGCAATTTGGGATGGAAGAATGTGCTATTGTAAGCACACCTATGAATGTAGGTTGCTAGTTAAGTAAGGATGACGAATCTCCTATGGTGTATAAAACTATTTACATATCAATTATTGGAGGTCTCTTACATCTGACAACTTCACTACCAGATATCATGTAGATAGTAGGAATGGTGGCAAGATTTTAGTCAGCCCCTATGGAATCTCACTCACTAGCTATAAAAATAATACTCAGATACCTGAAATGCACTCTTGATTTTGGACTGTGGTACCCTTAGAGCACAAACCTTACCTTAAAAACTTATAGTAATGAATATTGGGTAGGAGGCATTGATGATAAAAATCATATTAGTGGGAATAAATTCTTCATAGGAGACTATCTCGTGTCTTGGATTAGAAAGAAACAATCATTTGTATCTCTTTCTGTAGGTAAAGCCGAGTATATATCAACAACATATTGTTGTACACAAATCCTATGGATTAAGGGAGCCTTTAAAAATGTCAAACCTATCACCATCTATTGTGATAATACCAGTGCAATAAACCTCTCAAAGAATCTAGTCATGCATTCGAAGACAAAACATATCCCAATCAAGTAAGAATTTCTTAGAGAACAAGTTGTATATTAGAACATCAAAATGGAGTAAATTACATATATATTCAAAAAATCTCTACCTCTAGAATCATTTGAATATATTTGTCAAAATATGGGGGTCATCTCCCTTGCATCTCATTAGAGCATCCCTTTTATATTGATGTCAAATGGGGATAATATGACAAGGGGAGAAACCTCATGACAAGGGGAGTAACATCATTATAGGAGGAGAAACATGATCACAGGGGGAGTAGCATATGAGGAGTTTATTTCAATCAATAACAAAGGGGGATATTGTTGGAAGAATAATTTGTTATTGATGTCAAAGTATGACTTGATGAAGGCTATAAAACCATATATTCAAAGAGAGCATTAATCCCTTTCCATTGAGATATATCATGCCTCCTCACTCCTTTCCAATCTGGAGAAATGATTTTTTTTAAGTGAAGAAATTAATTTTTGTTTCCCTCTTCAAGTTGGCCTACCTTGAGATCAAGTTGGCCCCTAGTATAGACATGGCAATTCAATGAGAGATAAACTAGTATAAACAAGGAACCATTCATCCTCATTTGATCATCCACCTCAACCAAGGAACTCAGAGAAAGATAAGCATAAGTAATTCCAAACCGAGGTAGAGAGATAAGGTTCATAGGTCATGAGCCTATAGGAAATTCAAAAAAAGGTTTTGTCATTGATGTATCTATTTTAGATCAAGGTTTATTGGTGGATTTACGTTCAGTTTTTGGAGCCATTTTTTTCCATATTTCGACCTCTTTTGTAGCCTCATATGGAGAAAAATTTAGGCCTCTTTCATCTGTCTTGAACTTAGTCCTCCTAAGAAAGTTTTAAGGTTAGAAAAAACCTCCACCTATGAAGTATTCATACCCTTGTACTTGGCCTTAATTTGGAGTAGAACCTTTGACCTCTTGGATCATAACTCTCAACCCACTAAGAGTAGTACTCTCAGCCTGATTGAAGGATCAGGACTCTCAACCTTTTAGAAAAAAAAAAATTGCCTCTTGAAGAAGCAGAACACTTGGCCTTTTTGAATATGTTATAGTGCAATATTGAATGAAATTTGAAGAGTATTTGAAGGAGAAATTTTAGGCCCTTGAGAGTAGTCTCTTTTAAAGCCTTGTTTTAGTAAACCTTTGAATTATTCCTAAATAACCTTTTTTCATGATTCAATACCATATTTGGAGCTGCGTTGGGACTATATTTGGAGCATTTTTGAAGACTTCTTGAAGCAACATGTGAAGCTTCTTTGAAGAAAATTATTGAAATAGATTTGAATTACATGAATAATGTTTTAAAGCAATGTTTTGGAAAGAGTCTTTTGAGGTATTGAATTAGTCCAAGGTTGGAGCCTTGTGAGAGATCAAGTTCGATCCTAGATTTGTCATGAGGATTGGAGTCCTGATTTTGGCCAAGTTGGTGATTAGATTTGGTCAAGGTTGGAGCCTTGAAGAATTTAAATGTTTGTTATACAAGTTGGAGCTTGGATTTTCGTAAAATAGGATTGGAGTCCTCACCATATTCATTAATACAATAATTTTCTTGTTCTACTTATTGTTTTCTGGTTTAATTTATGATAAAATATTAACTCTAATAGTATAAAAATTGAAAGAAATACCAATTCACCCCCCTCTCAGTATTTGCAACAGTACAGAGCACCTGATCACATAGAGGTGGCTGTAAATTTCTAAAAGATGCAGAGTGTTGGATAAAGTTGTCATTGATGTCAATAAGAGGGAAAGCTAGGTACATTGTTGAAGCATGCCCTAGATGAAACCCTAGGTGCATACCCTTGGATCCTAAGTGAAAACCTTGTGAAAGAATAAAAAAAGAAGAAATATCCCATTTTTCTTGATTATTTACTTGTGATATTCTTTAGTTCTTATTATGTTCTTCTTATATTTCTTCTTATTAGTTAATCGAGAAAATATCAAATAAAATGCACTTAGATCAAGGATACTAGATGTAGGCTAGCAACCAGGGAAACAATCCACTCTAGGGGAAAAGCCAGTCAATAATTCTTCCTTCAATGGTGATTCTTGAGACTCTAGACCTTGACCCGCACTTCCTCCACACCAAGTCAACCTTCCTTGTGATCGTTCCAAAATCTTGCAGTAGCAACAATAGTAGCAACACTATGTAGTAGTTTATTTGAATTGTAGATTCAAACTTGCTTCCGAGACTTCGATCTTCAGAGAAAGAACTTGATATTGCTTCTAGGACTTCGAGTTTGACCCAATACAACTTCTAAAGGCAACAACATCCAACAAAATCAACTTCGACTCGTTCTTCACTTGGAAACACCTGATGCAACAAGTGATGGATTAAATGATGGAGAACTTTGATATCCCAAACTATAGAATGAAATACAAAGAGATTAGCACCAAGATTTCAATTTTCTTATACTCCTTTAGCTTTCCCAAAACTGCACTCCAAAAGGCCTCCTCCTCTATTTGATCACTTGAAGGCCAACTTGATGTGGAGGCTTCACAAATAATATTTGACTAAATACTTGACCTATTTGCATGATTCAAAAGCCCAATATGGATCAATGTAAATTTGCAATAATCCTATAAATTTAGAATAAAACCTAGAATTCCACAATGGGGACTTTGACCTAAAATAATATGAAACAAATGCTTTAATAAGTCATTTAATAATAATATAAAATTATTTTCTTTATTCTTTTGACAAGTACAATAAATATCAAATCAAGTACAATTTATGAAGACCGAATCTAGTTACATTTTTCAACATTCCCTCTTAACTAGGGAGGTATTCATAATACAATAATACATGGTAGATCTCAATTATGTGAACTATGAAGAATATTTAGACACTTAAATGTCATGGACTATATTCCTCACCAGGGAACTCTATCCATTGGTCACGCAACATTTTAGGCACCACTATGCCATGTGTTGATTAGTGGTTGTCATTGATGTCAACCTAAGCAGCACGAGGGGATACCCCGATCTTGAATGGTAATTTTGACCTAAAAAATTACTATATTCTGGGTCAAAAATATTTTTGATGGCTTCTACTTGTCGAGATATTTCTATTGATATATGGCACGCCATGTATTTCTTCACGATTTGAGATATATTCATGTTTGAAGTTTGTAACCCCAGTTAGTGGGCTAAAACCCCATGGGGTTGTGGCATGGGTCATTGAAAATTCAATAATTAATAATTTTTAAGCTCCTAAAATCCCTCCCACGTTCACTTGTTGAAGCCCCTCTCAACCTAAGAATTTATATAAATTGTGATCCTCATATCCTCCTTATGTAGAGATTTCACTACCTGAAACAAGTCATCATGGAATTATCATTCTAAATTTTCTTCTATGAAGGTTCAGAAGCTGAAATTTTTATGAAGCCAAGCTGAAATCCTGAGAAAGATTCTATAAAAATTTCAGATCAAGATGTGCAATATTTTCAGAGACATGATCTGTGGAAGTCAATGCTTTTGCATGCTCCTCAACTTCATCTCAAATAAGTGACCTTGGTAAAATCGTCATAACTCTCTCTCTATATATCGGATTGGAATTTTGTAAATAGTGGAAGATAGTGCATGGACTATAGTTTTCATTGTATCAATTTTAGAGCTGAATAGATAAACAATGAAACGTGGCACGCTGTACAAGTTTGCTCTACTGAACAATTCCATAATTAGGTCATTGTGAGAGATTGGGCATAACTCTCTCTTGAAGAATCCAAATTGGGTCAGACCTGTGGAATTGGAAAGAAGAATCAGAGGACTACTAAAAAACTATAAATCACATATTGGGGATCTGAAATATCGGAGATACACCAGATTCAATATCAAGCTCCTAGAAGGCAAGAAAAAGCTAGATCATGTGTTGTCAAGGGCTGCAAAGGACCAGAATTTCTAGGGTGGGAAAGCAAATCAAGGTGCAACAAAGGGTAGCATTACAAGAGAAGAAATCAAGGTGTAGAAAAACAACAAGAAGTTCATCACATGAAGACTTCAAGTGGGCAGGACTGCATACAGTCACTGTAAAGGTATCATTGTAAATACATCATTGTAAAAATTGTACTAGTGTCTACCTGCCAAGAGTTGAAGAGGCAGTGTCGGGAGGTCTAGGATCATCATTAGGTGGTTGTCGCATAGTTGGGGTTATGGTCTAGTGTGCCTTCTTCTTCTACATCATTCTATATCATTATAAAGTGGACCATTTTCCCTGGTACAGGAGTCCATTTTTATAATTTTATTCTTCTATAGGGTGGTAGGGTGGTGCTAGGCTGGTGCATGAGGTCACCAATAGGTTCAAGCCTGTGAAATATTCAGGGTGGTAGGATGGTGCTAGGGTGAGTTGTAGCTCATTGGGTGTTGGGGCATTCGTTTAGTTGACTACTGAAGAATCTCGGGTGTTGGAGCGTCCATCCAATGGGAGCTGGAGAAGAATGCTTTTCTAGATTCTAGGAAGTTGGAGCTTTATTTTCAATTAGAGTTGAATATTAAAGAATTATTAGAAAATCATTCATGTGGTTTTTGTCTCGGAGAGGGTTTCCACCTTAAAAACTGTGTGCATTTGTGTTCCTTTTTTTTATTGCTATCATTGTACAAACACTGATAATAATTAAAGATTAACTAATGGTCTAATTGAAAGGAATACTGATTCACCCCCCCTCTTAGTATTTCCAACAATTGGTATTAGAGCTTGGTTCCTTTAATAGTAGTTTAACAGCTGGAAGGAGGTCATGGAGCATACCAAGAATGGTGTACCTATGTTCAATGAAAATAATTATGCACTCTAGAAAGGAAGAATGGAGGGCTATCTCTTGGTGCAAGGTTACGAAGTATGGGACACTGTTCAAAATGGATTTACATTAACCGCGGATGAACAAGGTAAGAAGAATTTGGTAAATGATGCAAAAGAAAAGAATATTATTATCAGTGGACTTATTGAATCTACTTATCATAAGGTGTTGGGTTGTAAAACCGCCAAAAATGTATGGGACAAGCTTGAGAATATATATGCAGGTGACTCAAATGTCAAAGAAGAAAAGCTTCAAATCTACAGAGAAAAATTTGAGCAACTCAGAATGAAAGAAGATAAAAACATTGTTGCATACTTACAATACGTTGATGAAATAACCAACACTCTGGAAGGATTGGGAGAGCCTGTTGATGAGATCAAGACTATTATACAAAATTTTCCTAGAACGTTACCAGAAAGATTCAACCCAAAGGTATCAGTATTAGAATATAGTGAAAATCTATACAAACTCAGCAAAGAGGAATTATATGGATTTCTCATAGCATATGAAATGAGACTTGATGAAGAAGAGGGCACTTCGCATTTAGAAACTGCGTTCGCTGCATCTAAGAAAACCAATAAGGATAAACAACCTTCAAAGGCACATACCTGCACCTACAAGTGTGAAGAAAAGGAAGATGATGAAGGTGGTCTTTCAGATGGAGAATATGCTTACTTTACGAGAAAACTAAAAATTGGTAAGGGAAAATTCAAGGGTAAACTTCCATTGATATGTTTCAGCTGTGGTGAGGTTGGGAATTTCGCAGCAAAATGTCCAAGAAGAAGTGATGGAAACTCAAAAGAAAAGAAAGAATTTAAGAAATTCAACAAGCAAAGAAAAAATAAAGGATTTAAAAGGAACTTTCTCACTAAAGAAGATAGCTCATCATCTGATGAAGACAATGACAGAGAAGAAGAAGCTAGTGAGAGAGTATTGTTTATGGCCAAGCACATTAAACAAGAGGTATCAAACAACGAAGAAGAAGGGATGACCATAGAAGAATTTTATAAGGAGGAAATCAAGCTTATAAAAGAGCTCAAGGCTGAGAAGATCTGTTCCAATACTCCTAAAGAACAAGTTCAAGTTCTCAAAATTGAAGTTGAAGAACAAAAATGTATTGAATCGTCACTTCAAAAGAAGTTGGAAGAAAGCAACCAAGAAAGGGAAGCATTAGAAGCCAAAGTAGTCTCACTGCGTAAGGAAGTGAAGGAGGGAAAAACTATCCAAAACTATGCCAACAGCTCAAAGGAATTGGAAGAACTCATCAACAATCAATGATCTTACAACGAAAAAACTGGCCTCGGTTACAAAGAAGAAGAAGAAGGACCTTATACAACAAAATACAATGAACCTATGAGCTTTGACATGCATGTAGACTTCATTGGACAAGATTCACAAGAACATCCTTGGAAGATGATTCCTCAACAAATATTTCCATCCAGGTACCAACATATTTTTCATGGCTATGGTTATTCATGTGGAAAATTTGGTCATAAAGCTGTAGAATGTCGCACATACCCTAGGAACCAATACAATTCCAGGAGATCTGTCAAATATGAACCTCCCAGGGCAAAGAAACATCAATATATTTGAACATTTAAGAAATAATATGGAATGTTACAAATGACAGAACTCTGGAAACATAGCTAGAGACTGTAGACTTGAAAATCCTCTAGAAGAATCTTCGAAGCCACAAAACGAACGAACATGGAAGAAGAAGAAGACTGATAATTATGCTCTCACTCTCAAGGCTAAAAAAAACAAAGATGTGTCATATTTTGATAGTGGTTTCTCAACGCATATCACTAGAGATAGAAAGAAATATGTATCTCTGAAAGAGAAGAAGGATGGAACCATGTCATTTGGAAATGATGGATCTTTAAATGCTATAGGATCAGGTACCGTCATGCTCGAAAGAAAATATGCTCTAGCCAAGAATTTTCTATTGGTTGAAAACATGAATCACAATTTGCTTAGTGTTGGACAAATGTGTGATCAAGGACACACAATACTATTCAACTCCACAAAATGTGAAATCAGGAAAGGCAGGTATGGTGAAATTGTGGCTACAACGAATCGAGCTCCAAATGACATATATGTTCTGGATGAAGCAACTAAAGCACGTCTAATAGCTAAAGAGGATGATATAATATATGGTAGCAATGATCATCGACTAAGTAAGAAATTTTCTACAAAGATGAAAAATGAGTTTGAGATGTCTTTACTTGGTGAGTTGAAATACTTCTTATGGCTTCAAATATCTCAGCAAGAGAAAGGAATATTTATATGTCAAGACAAGTACATCAAGGAAATTCTCAAGAAATTCAAAATGGAAGATTGCAAACCCATCCTTACTCCGATGGTAACAGGTTGCAAATTGAGCATAGACAACTCATCTAAGGATGTGGATCAAAAGTTGTACAGATCTATGATTGGTAGTATTATATATGTAAAAACCTCTCAGCCAGATGTTATGAAAGAATTTGGACAAGTAGAAAGATTCCAAGCAGCACCAAAAGAATCACATATTATTGCCGTCAAAAGAATTCTTCGATATTTAAATGACAGAGCAGAATATGGCTTGTGGTATCCCAAGGGTAAAAATTTCATTATTCAAGCCTTTATAGATGCAGATTTGGTAGGAAGCATTGATGATCATAAGAGTACTTGTGAAGCATTGGAATATCTTAGCTAGAAGCTTGGGATTCTCCCAAGTTCTCATTAGATTTTCCTTATTCAGAATATAAAGGGGGAGTGGAAGTGTGTACAGGTCTGCGGGATGGTTGTGTGTCAGGGGGAGTTACACTTTTCCATTGATGTCAAAGGGGGAGAGAATGTTGTAGGAAGAGGTGTCATGATCGCATGGGGAGTACTTGGGTTGCCATCAATGCCAAAGGGGGAGATTGTTGATCAGTGGTTGTCATTGATGTCAAACCAAGCAGCACCAGGGGCTACCTCGACATTTCATGGTAATTTTTACCTACAAAATTACTATATTCTAGGTCAAGAATATTTTTGATGGCTTCTACTTTTCGAGATTTTTCTGTTGATATATGGCACGCCATGTAATTCTTCACGGTTTGAGAGATATTCATGTTTTAAGTTTATAACCCCAGTTAGTGGGCTAAAACCCTATGGGGTTGTGGCATGGGTCATTGAAAAGTCAATAATTAATAATTTTTAAGCTCCCAAAATCCCTCCCACGTTCACTTCTTGAAACCCCTCTCAACCTAAGCATTTATATAAATTGTGATCCTCATATCCTCCTTATGTAGGGATTTCGCTACCTGAAACAGGTCATCGTGGAATTTTTTCTCTAACCTTTTTTCTACAAAGGTTCAGAAGCTTAAATGTTTATGAGGTGAAGCTGAAATCCTGAGGAAGCTCTTGTAAACATTGTAGATCACGGGGCGTAATATTTTTGGAGATATGATCTGTGGAAGTCAATGTTTTTGCAGGCTTTTGAACTTCATCTCAAGGAAGTGATCTTGGGAAAAACGTCATAAATATCTCTTTGAGTATCAGATTGGAATTATATAAAATGTGGCAGAAAACACATGGACTGTAGTTTTTTTGTATCAATTTCAGATCCAAATGAAGAAACAACGACACGTGGCACACTGTACAAGTTCTCTCTACTGAACCAGTCCATAATTAGGTCATTGTGAGAGATTGGTCATAACTCTCCCTTGAAGAATCCAAATTGGGTCAGACCTATGGCATTGTAAATAAGACTCAGAGGACTATTACAAAACCAAAAATCACATATTGGGGATTTGAAATATCAGAGATACACCAGATTCAATATCGAGCTCCTAGAAGGCAAGAAAAATCTAGATCATGTGTTGTCAAGGGCTGCAAAGGACCAGAATTTATAGGGAAGAAAATAAAAGTAAGGTGCAGCAGAGGGTAGCATGACAAGAGCAAAAATCAAGGTGTAGAACAACAGTAAGAAGTTCATCACATGAAGAATTCAAGTGGGCAGCACTGTATATAGTCACTGTAAAGGTATCATTGTAAATACATCATTGTAAAAATTGTACTAGTGTCTATCTACCAAGAGTTGAAGAGGCAGTGTCGAGAGGTCTAGGATCATCATTAGGTCGTTGTGTCATAATTGGGGTTATATTCTAGTGTGTCTTATTCTTCTACACCATGCTATATCATTGTAAAGTGGACCATTTTTCTTGGTACATGAGTCCATTCTTCTTTTATTCTTCTATAGGGTGGTAGGATGGTGCTAGGCTGGTGCATGAAGTCACAAATAGGTTTGAGCCTCTGAAAAATTCAGGGTGGTAGGGTGGTGCTAGGGTGAGTTGTAGCTCATTGGGTGTTGGGGCATCCGTTCAGTTGAATACTGAAGAATCTCAGGCATTGGAGCATCCATCCAGTGGGAGGTGGAGAAGAATGCTTTTCTAGATTATAGAAAGTTGGAGCTTTATTTTCAATTGGAGTTGAATATTAAAGAATTATTAGAAAATAATTCAGGTGTTTTTTGTCCTAGAGAGGGTTTCCACCTTAAAAACTGTGTGCATTTATGTTCATTTTGTTTACTGCCTCTGAAAACTTCAGGGTGGTAGGGTGGTGCTAGGGTGAGTTGTAGCTCATTAGGTGTTGGGGCATTTGTTTAGTTGACTACTGAAGAATCTCGGGTGTTGGAGCGTCCATCCAATGGGAGCTGGAGAAGAATGCTTTTCTAGATTCTAGGAAGTTGGAGCTTTATTTTCAATTAGAGTTGAATATTCAAGAATTATTAGAAAATCATTCATGTGGTTTTTGTCCCGGAGAAGGTTTCCACCTTAAAAACTGTGTGCATTTGTGTTCCCTTTTTTTACTGCTATCATTGTACAAACACTGATAATAATTAAAGATTAACTAATGCTCTATTTGAAAGGAAAATTGATTCACCCCCCCTCTCAGTATTTCCAACACCATGGACTAGATTACTGATCAAGGAACTCTATCCAAGTAGGACTTAGATGCGCTAAATATTTTAGCCTATATAGGTTACATAAAACTTACTTAATAACCATCAACCTAGCGAACTAGGTTCACATCCACCCAATGCCACCCTCCCAACCAGACATCAACACAAAGTGTTGACCCAATGTATTTCCAAGAAATGATTCACTCACAAAGTCTCAACACTCCTTGATCCAACAGATCAAGGGCAAGCAATTTATCCTAATAAAACTGACCAGTAACCAAGATGCTATCAAATAATTCGAGAGATTCACTTGTAAAAACACACATACCAATAATCAATACTTTTAAATACATAATTAAAACAAATATTCAGGAATTTGATGTTTCCCTACAACTAATACTATCAACAAAATCTTTTAAGAGAAGATTCCTCTTCCTACTTTACAAGTGGAAAAACATATTTCCATAATATATATTCTCCAATCAGAAAATTTGTTATGCCCTCCCTCTTAACTAGGGGGATATATTCTATCAGGCTCCCTCTTAATGTAGGGAGATTGACTTCTTTCTTTGTTAGAGAATAAAAAATGCAAAAATATCCTCTTGTTATTGATTATTTACTTGTGATCTTCTGTAGTTCTTATTATATTTTTCTTATCTTTATTCTTATTATCTCATTAATAAAATATCAAAGAAAATGCACATAGATCAAAGACACCATATGTAGGCCAACAGCTAGGGAAAAACCCAACTCTCGAGGAAAACCTAGTCATTAATTCTTCCTTCAATAGTGATTCTTGAGACTCTATACCTTGAACCGAACTTCCTCCACACCAAGTTAGCCTTCCTTGTGATCCTTCCTGAATCTGGAAGAAAAAATAACAGTAGTAGCACTATGTAGCAGTTTATTTGACCTAGACCTTTGACCTTGCTTTCGAGACTTCGATCTTGAGAGAAATATTTTGATCTTGCTTCTAGGACTTCAATTTTGGCCCAATACAACTTTTCAAGGCAACATCTAGCATAATATAATTCAACTTGTTCTTCTCTTGGAAGCAACAACTTGGCAGCACCTGATGCAACAACTAATGCAATAAATTATGGAGAACTTTGATATCCAAAACTATAGAGAGAAATATAGAGAGAGTAGCACCAAAATTTTGATTTTATTCTACTCCTTTACCTTTCCCAAAACCACACTCCAAAATACCTCCTCCTCTACTTTTGTAATATTCCAAAATGGAAAAGACAGGAATATAGAACAAATGCAACATTCCAAATAAAGAAAAACAAGAATATAGCACTAAGATCTGGAAAGTGCTGGAAATATGCTGCAACTGAAATTTACATAAAGACATTATAACTATGAGTAGAAACAGTTGAGTCATATAATTATAAACAACAAAAAATATTAATGTACATAGTGCTCTAAAAGGAATGCACTCAATCCACAAGATGGCTGAAATACACTAAAGAAACCGAGCACTAGAAATGTTGTGTTGCTACTGTTGCTGCTATTGGAAACTACTGCTACTGAGGAGAAAAACTATTTGCATAAGGCTGTTAGAGTGCTTTGAATAATATAGGATTTTAACCATGGATTCTACTAAAAAATCCCGGAAAAACACACAAATGGTTTGGCCAGATTTTAACTTTTGAGTTTTGACCCTTTTTGGGTTGCCCACTGCAACAACTCACTAAAATAACGTAGTCATGGATTGGAACTGCACTGTAGGGGATAAATATGCTATGGCCTGATGCCAAATGTGTCAAATATGCTCCAGGGCCTTCTTTAATATCCTCCCAAGAGAATGGAACTTCCCTCCAATGAGATCTAGCTCAGAAATCTCCCAAATCAACCTCCACAACTTCTGCCCTACAACACAAACAAAAATCCTCAATAGGAAATGCGTTTTACATTAAGACTAAAGTCTTGGTCAAATTCGTGATAGTGAAATGTATTAAAAAAATCTTCCAAGAGGCCTCTCAAGGAAATAGGTGGCATTCCCAATCAGGAACACCCAGTGCTAAACAACACTTGCAATCTTAGCTAAACAACCAAAGAAAAATATATTTCTAAATAGACCATATATTCAGAAATAAAAAAATCAACATAATGAAATATGGCTGTGATCCTCTTCCTTTAATAAGTTGTGAGCTTCCAAACCCTAAGCCCCATCCAATAATGGCATTACTTCCATGCAAAGAGTCTCCATCTAAAACTATGCTGTCTTTAATTGAATGCCACTACTCCATGACAATGCTCTTGATTTGGTCAAAGTTGACCCAGTCAATGTGTTCCAGCCCCACACCTAAAGGTGCTCAATTAGGCTGCCAAGATATGTCCTTTTCACATTGGAATTGATTTTATTCATTTTAAGGAGATTTATGGATCTCCATTATCCTCTTATTCATTAAACAAGAAATAAAAACAAAAATTAATATCCCAACTAGCTCATCGCTAAATAGGAATATTACAATCTTCCCTTCCCAAATGTTGATTTTCATCAAGCAACTAACAAGGTGAGTGTTGCAACTCTTCTCCTCCTCCATTGGTGACACCTCTATGTGATAAGATTCCCTCATAAGCTAAGTGTCTCCCAATCCATCCCTCCATGAAATGATCCTCCCAAGTTCTCATGAGATACAAATGATTCATCCCACAAGGAAGCAATAGATCCAATGAAACAATCATGGTTTGCCCAATATTCTCCCTAAAACATGTAGCATGATGAACATGGAGAATTTCTCTCCCAAAGGGCACACACAATCCTCCCATCCTCCCTCCAATCATTCCCATAAAAAGGATAAGTACATCATCAATGTATAGGATCAAAGCTAAGTTCATACAAACAACAATATGTAGAAATTGAGGTTGGTCATAGTCCCACATGTGGAACCAACACAGTAAATATTCTGACTACATCAGATAATGATATGGTAAGTGGTTTCCGCACCACTTACTTGCTGCCCAAGTCTTCTCACAAATTCTGAAAAGGTGAGAAATGTTTGGTGCTTTTGGAGTGCACCCAAAGTGATACAACATCGCCCTATATCTTCCTAGGGAGTGGCCATGTTCAAAAATGTTTATGACCCAAATTTGGCCATGAATTTTATATGGAATAATGCTCCTCCTTAGAGTTATGGCCTGCATATACATGGTAAAGGATTGAAACTAATAATAAAGTGAAACATCATGCTCATAAACATGTTCCTTACCAAAATTTCTCCTCATACAAATGGAGTGGTCCATAGATAGAGTCCCTCTCATTCCAAAAGAGAAAAGAGGTGGTTGTGATAACTACTGCATAGAGTTATATATCTCCTCCAACTCCACATGATCCATGCATCTCTTCAAATGCTGATATATCTCGTCCTTAAAGCCTTCCCAAGTGTACCCCTCCATGATGGAGTGATATGCTCTCATAGAATAAGTATGGCCGAAGAGAAAATCTTCACGTGCTTTATGTAGCAACTTCTCCTGGAGCTTGGAATTTCTAGACAATAATATCCTACCATGATAATAGATGACTTAATCTTGGACTGAATAGCCCTCTTCATGTAGTTTGTCATCAATTATCATGCATGTAAAAATATCCTTGGAATAATCCACCAATATCTGGGATTTCCAATATGGATCTATCCTCCATAGTGACAACGCTGATGATCTATCGCAAAGAACATATGTCATATGGCTGCCCTTTTCTTTGACATCTCCCATGCCAAAGTCATATGTTGGAAGGATGTTATCCTTCCCATGTTGCTCCTTCCACAACGCATAATCTAAAATGAGAGTGGTTAATTATGATGTTGGGAGAATGTCTCCCTCCTCCTTGAGTCTACCCAAGACTCTCAGTGCTGTATCATGACCTCCTAATGCCCCCATTCCTCCTAGATAAATGAATGGTGCATCATGATGTGAGACATGCCTCATCATCTCCTAATCTGGTGGCCTCCTAGGTGGAATGCCTCCATGCAAAGAGACATCAATATCAAGAGTAGACTACATATATGAGTGGACTGCTTTGTCCTTGCTCTCACTGTGAAAATCAGTCTACCTTTTTTGTGCATCAACCTTCTGAAATAGATAGGGGTGTGTTCTCCTAATCATATGATGCTGGCCATCCTCCCTACCTTCTCTTTTCATTTGAAAGGTCTCAAAATATATTAATAATGGCACATGTTGTTCATGGATTGTCCCTTGATCTCCACATATGAGATCCTTTGGAACTTCTTGCAATGATACAAGAACTCCTCTCATTGGATAAATTGCTCCATATACCTCTCCATGAGGTACTAGATTTTCTCTTGATGTGATAGTGTTGTTACCTCCAGCCTTCTCTTCCCCTTCCTCATGAATGGAGGTTGCCTCATCATCATTAAGAGGCTCTTTTTTTAGTTCCTCTTTTGAAAAATAGTTCTCCATGTCTTCCCTTTGAGAAGAGAGCTATTTCCAAAGTGGGGATCTTGCCTCTAGCAAGGTATTTTGCAAGTTTTTAACCCCCTCAATATAATTATGGAATGGAGTTGGGTTTATAGATCCTTCCAACTCATGCAAAGGTTTTGTTTGTTTAGGCTTGGCTAGCTCAACCATGGACGTCTCAGAATGTTTTGCATCAAATCTTTTCACTAACCTCCTAGTGAAATTTGCATAAGTAGATACATTTACATGATTCAAGGAAGAAGTTTCATAAAACCACCAGGCATAAGCCTTACCTTGAAGATGCAGTGCTGCTACTCTAATGGCTTCATCTTCTGAAACTTGGTGCTACTGCAAATAGGTGTCTAGCTCCTTCACCCAAGCCCTAGCTGTGCATCTAGGTGATCCATCAAAAGTAGATAGAAAGAATCTACTCAAATCATGTTGCTTGAACCTTTTGCTTCTATTGTGATTTCTAGGTCTACTATTCTCCTTGATCTTGCAAAAACCTTGGAAGTTTAGATGATATTTGAACCTCTGAGATTGAGATTCATACTCTTGAAGATAGTCACCAAGAGTCTCCTCCTTTGGTACATCTCCTTCCTCCATCTCTCTTACTATGAACATAGGCATGGTAGAGCGTTGTAGATCTGATTGTGTGGCTAAATGCTCACACCCATAATATGAAGAACTAGATATTTATTCATGTGTAAATAATCTTGAGGGATCTTCATGTATTTCCTTCCTCATTCCCTTGATTTCTATGTTAATATCATGCATAGTTTGGAGAAGAAGTTATGAAAACTTCTTTCCCTCCATTTCTCCAAATAATGGAGACTTGCCTTTGTCTCTTCTATAAACCTTCTCTTTTCTATAAGAAGCTTCTTCTTCTTTTGATAACATAGATGCAATGTATTCACAGGTTGAGCCAAGATTATTCTATGATCCCACTGTAATATTCCAAAATGGAAAAGACAGGAATATAGAACAAATGCAGCATTCCAAATAAAGCAAAACAAGAATATAGCACTGAGAACTGGAAAATGTCAGAAATATGTTGCAACTAAAATTTACATCAAGACATTATAACTATGAAAATAAATAACTGATTCATATCACTATAAACAACAAAAAATATGAATGTACACATCACTCCAAAAGGAATGCACTCAAGCCACAAGATGGCTGAAATACACTAAAGAAACTGAGCACTATAAATGTTGTCCTGCTACTGCTGCTGCTGTTGGAAACTGTTTCTACTCAGGAGAATAACCATGTGGGGAAGGATGTTAGAGTGCTTAGAATAATCCAGGATTTTAACCACAGATTCTACTCAAAAAATTCAGAAAAACCCAAAAATGGTTTGGATAGATTTTAACTTTTGATTTTCAGCCCTTTTTGGGTTGCTCATTGCAACAACTCACTAATATAATGCAGTCATGGACTGGAACTGCGCTGTAGGGGATAAATATGCTATGGCCTGATGACAATGTTGAAACCTTAGTTAAACTGGGAGGGGGGGGGGGTGAATCAGTTTAACACAGTCATGATCTTTTAAACTTTTATGAAACCTTATTTACACCTTCATTTCATATCCAACTTAATATGTGAGTAATATTAGAATGTAAGCAGCAAGTATTAATATAATATAACAGCAGAATTAATATGAGAGCAGCAGGTGCCCACGTGGTGTAGAGCAGTCGGTGATGGGGTGCACTCTTAAGGCACTCCGTTCTGCAAGGTCACCGATTCGAAACCCGTGGGTGGGATGGGAGGAGAAAAAATGGGAAGATTAGGATTAGTCTAAACGAGCAAAAAAAATAAAAAAATATGAGAGCAGCAGGTATTTAAGCAGATGACATAAATAATATCAACACATAAACATCATGCACAGAGACACCAGATATAAGTGGAAACCCATAAAGGGAGAAAACCACATCTTATTATTGTTGTGATGCAAAGGCAAGCTCCAACTCCCTCTCACCCCTGTTTTTCTGCAGGCACCAACCTACAGGAGGCTCCTACCTCAATTATGAAAGCTACAACTTGCAAGGAAGCACCAACTCCCTTCAATTTTCTGCAGGCACCAACCTACAGGAGGCTCCAACTACAACTGACAGCTATTACGCTGCAACTTGATGGGGAAGCTCCAACTTCCTCAATTTATCAAACTAAATGTTTGCTGATTTACCTCAGATATCATCTCTGTTCTGTAGCTTGTCTTTCTACTCTTCTTCTCTTAATCTTCTCTGCCTTACACTTCTATATTCTTCCTTCTCTAGATTTACTCTCTCTAACACACTTTTTTGCATATCAAGATGATATTATTTATAAGGATTTTCTTGTGACTGTTAGCATTCCTTAATGAATTTGGAATGGATAGCCATGCCTCTTTGCCTTCTGCCTTCTCATTTCTTTTCTAGCTCACTCAGAAAAATGTAACTGTAGGTACTTATTTTAATCTAACAGTGGGATTTTGTTTTCTTCCGGAGACTTGCCAATGCATCACAAACAATAAAAAAAAATCAATTACAATATTTACATTCACATATAATGAAAACTTCTGCTCAACTCATTTAGTCTTTTGGCTCGCTGTGCATTTGTCTTTTCTTTGACTGCGTTTTATCTCTTTTCAGATCTGTTTTCTTTTCTGTCCTCTGCTGTGGTGTAACTGTTGCATACGTGTAACAGATATTCTTATATCAGTGCATTTTGTAAATATGTGTGACTGTTGACTGTAATTCTGGGTAAATTCCAACCCTTTACATGCAGCAAGTGTCTTGTTGATGTGGCGGGTTCCGCAAGCGGAACATACATACATCGCAATTGTTTTATATAAAGAATCGCCCTCCACCTTGAGCCGAGGCCCGTGGGTCCACAGACCACATGGCATATTTTAATGCCATTGCAACCATCGTTTTATATTTATGAAAACTCTTATATATATATATATATATATATATATATATAACCCAACTTTCATTACACTAACTGCCTTTTAATATGTCTTTAAATAAAATCTCGGCGTATATAATAAAACCTGTTTAAAACATATAAAAACTCCTTCTGGGCCCACTTTCCACGCTTCCCGATGCAATATATTGCTCCTCCGATTGCGATTGACCACTGCTCATTTTGAAATGCCGATGTGATGAATCGCAATTGAAATCTTCCGATTGCGATTGGGTCCTTTGCAATTGATCGCAATCGCGACTCGAATACTCCAATGCGATTGACCACTCCTGCTCCGATTACGATTGGTCACTATTCACTGTTCTTTGCCAATGCGATTGGAAATCAAACACTTATTAACCATAGTTCATAAGCCCATCGGTTCCGGGCTTCAATCGCAATCGCAAGTCTTTTAATATATGTTCCGACGGTCTGTTTCTTTCTGATGCGATTAGGTTGTTCCGATGCGATCATGCCGGAATTCAAATACTTTTTACTCATGGTTTATAAGCCCATCGGGTCCGGGCTTCAATCTCAATCGCAAGTCTTTTAATATATGTTCTGACGGTCTGTTTCTTTCCGATGCGATTGGGAAGGGTCCCACCTTATATTACTTTGTTTCTTTGGATCTCGCGCTATATATGTAAAAAAGCTGCATATATATATATATGCTTTGCCGCTTGGGGTTAAGAGATTCCCGAAATAAGGTTTATGTATTATATGTAACGCCCGGCTGGGTAAATATTCTTGGAATAATAGCTGTTTCTCTGCAATAATAGCTTTGTCTCTGCCACTGCTACTTCTGTCGCTCTGCCTCTGCCTTTACTGCTGTGATAACGTCTCTGCCTCTGCCTCTGCTTCTGATAATGGTTCTGCCTCTATTATATTCGCTTCCTCTTCCTGTCTCTCTCTTTGCTGCCTCCTTTGCCATCAATGACAACATTTCCAACAGTCTCCCCCTTTGGCATTGATGGCAATACACTTCCTCTGTTTGCCTGATAGGATCCTTTCTCCTGTTGCTTCCTCTTCTTACTGTTTCTTGCTCTTCCTCCCCCTTTGACATCAATGGCAAGGGGTTTGAATTTTATTTTATTTTATTGTTGTGAAGCTTCTATTCTCTGATTTTGTGGTTTTATTCCTTTTCCAATATTTCATGCATTTCCTGAAATTTCCTGACTTTGTACGCTGCTGCTCCTGTTCTTTGATGCTGTGATTTTATTTATTAATTTTATTTTTCCAAAATTTTGTTCATTTATTTTATCTGAGATATTTTGTCTTTGTACGTTGCTGCTTCAATCATTTGGATTAGATTCTCGTCAGGTTCACCACTGAATATTTTGCCCCTTTTATTGACTCTTTTATGCTGAATATATTCTTGCCATAATCTTTTTGATCCTGAGGACCTGTTTCATGCTTCCCTTGCTTGCAGATCTCCCCCTGGGAATGAAATTTTCGTTTCTGTTCTCCCCCTGAAACTGTGCTTTCTCTTCATATTAGAGAGTAGCATCTACAGAAACTGCCCCTAGTCTGTCTCTTAAATATTCAAATGGTTCTCTAGCAAGCGATTTAGTAAATATATCTGTTGTCTGTTCTTTTGTTGGTACATACTCCAGTTTTACTATCTTCTGAGCCACTTGTTCTCGGAGAAAATGATACTTGATTGGAATATGTTTGGTTTTTGAGTGAAGCACAGGGTTTTTAGATATACTTATAGCACTTGTATTATCACATTTGATTGAGATAGGTTCTTTGATGCTTACCTTCATGTCTTGGAGGGTTTTCTTCATCCATATGACTTGTGTACAACATGCTGCTGCTGCTATATATTCTGCTTCTGCTGTAGAAAGAGAGATAGATGTTTGTTTCTTGCTTAACCATGCCACTAGACTTTCTCCTAGATAGAAAGCACCTCCACTTGTGCTTTTCCTGTCATCCACACAGCTGGCCCAATTTGCATCTGTGTATGCTGTCAAAGTGAAGCTTTTGCCTTTAGGATACCAAAGTCCATATTGTGTTGTTCCTTGTAGATATCTGAATATTCTTTTTACTGCCAGAAGATGGTTTTGTTTAGGTGCTGCTTGATATCTAGCCACTAGTCCTACTGCTAGCATGATGTCTGGTCTTGATGTAGTCAGATACAATAGACTTCCTATCATGGATTTGTAGAGTTTTTGATCGATATTAGTAGACCCATCATCAGCACACAGTTTACATCCCATGGTCATGGGAGTTGACACAGGTTTGCAGTCCTCCATTTTGAACTTTTTCAACATTTCTTTTAAGTACTTTTCTTGTGAGATGAATGTGCTTGTGTTATTTTGCTGAATTTGAAGTCCTAAGTAGAAACTGAGCTCTCCAATCATGGACATTTCAAACTTTGATTTCATCTCTTTTGCAAATCCTTTTGCTAGTTCATCTCTGTTTCTTCCAAACATAATGTCATCAACATATACAACAACAATCAGGAGTTGATTTTCATGGGCTTTTATATATAGATTACTGTCTACTCCACCTCTCTTAAAGCCTTGTTTTTGAAAATATTTATCCAGTCTTGAGTACCAAGCACGAGGAGCCTGTTTCAGTCCATATAGGGCCTTCTTCAGTCTACACACATAATCTTCTTTGTCTGTCAATGAGAAGCCTTCTGGTTGTTCCATGTAGACTTCTTCTTCTAATTCTCCATTCAGAAATGCAGATTTTACATCCATTTGATATACCTTGAAATTATGGTAGCATGAAAATTCCAGGAACATTCTGATAGCTTCCATTCTGGCTACAGGGGAAAATGTTTCATCATAATCAAGTCCTTCAACTTGTGAATATCCTTTGCAGACCAGTCTAGCTTTATTTCTGATTACTTGTCCTTGCTCATTCATTTTGTTTTTGAATACCCATTTTGAACCAATGATATTTTTCTCAATTGGTCTAGGAACTAGTTCCCAGGTATTGTTCTTTTCAATTTGGTCCAATTCCTCATTCATTGCTTTTAACCAAGACTTGTCCTTGCTGGCTTCTTTAAATTTATTTGGCTCTATTTGTGACAACATGGCTATGTATACCTCTTCAGTTTGTTCTGTTAGCTGCCTTCTTGTCTGGACCCCTGCTTTCTTATCTCCTATGATTTGATCTTCGGGATGATTCTTCTGAGTGTATCTTGAGGGGGCTTTCGAGCTCAGCTCTTCATCTTCTGTAGTCTTGCTTGTTTCATCATCATTCTAGTCTTCTTCTTCATGGTTATCTAATGGAATGCAGCAGTCAGTATCTCTTGTATTGTTTTGAAGTTCTTCATCAAATCTCACATCAATGATTTCTACTATTTTCCGAAGAGTCTTGTTGTAGCACCTATACCCTTTGCTTTTGGATGCATATCCTAGAAATATTCCTTCATCTGATCTTGCATCAAATTTTCCAAGATTTTCATCATTATTCTTTATGTAACACTTGCTTCCAAAGATTTTGAAATGTTTGATTGAAGCTGGCTTTCCATGCCATAGTTCGTAGGGAGTCTTGTCACTGCTTGGCCTTAAGTGAGCTTTATTAAGGATATGTACTGCTGTGTGCACTGCTTCTACCCATAAGGTTTGAGGAATATTTTTCTCTTGCATCATGGCTCTGGCAATTTGTTGAACATATCTGTTTTGTCTCTTTGCTACTCCATTATGCTGAGGTGTCCCTGCAATAGTAAATTTTTGTTTTATGCCATGTTCATTGCATAGGTCAGCAAAGTCATAATCTGTGAATTCACCTCCTCTGTCTGATCTGATGCATTTCAGCTTGCATCTTGTATTATTTTCAGCTAATGCCTTAAATATTTTGAATTTTTCCAGAGCTTCCGATTTATTCTTCAGAAAAGCAACCCATGTCATTCTGGAGAAATCATCTATTATCAGCATGAAGTAGGATTCTCCACTTGGTGTTTTAGTTCTTGTAGGTCCACACAGATCCATGTGCACAAGCTGGAGTGGTCTTCTTGTTGACAACTCCTCTTTGGACTTAAAGGATGTGCGGGTCTGTTTACCCAATTGACAAGATTTGCATATGGTATTAGAAGGCCTCTTTATTTTTGGCATGTCTCTGACTGCTTTATTTTTACTCAGTCTGATGATATGATCGAAGCTGAGATGTCCCAATCTCCTATGCCATAACCATGACTCCTCAAGTTTGCTAAGATGGCATGCTTCATCTTCCTCTTTCATAATGTAAACATTGCTCTCTGTTCGAACACCTTTGAGCAGAGTCGTACCGGTGGTGCTTGATCTGAATTCAAAGTCTTGTGCTCTAAATAGAACTTCGCAACCTTTGTCACACATTTGACTGACACTTAGTAAATTTGCTTTCAGCCCATCTACAAATAGTACATCTTGGGCCTTTCCTCTGCCATTGTCTATGCTGACTGAGCCTTTTCCCTTGATCTTACCTAATTTGTCATTGCCAAAAGTGACATTGCCAGATTTCTTTTCATCAAGAGTTATAAACTTGCTTTTGTCTCCAGTCATGTGTTTTGAGCAGCCACTATCCAAATACCACTGGCTTTTCAGGTCTTGAGCAGTTAGAGCCAAGTCACATTTATTCACCTTCTTTATCCACTGGAGGCATCCTATTGTTTGGTATCTTTTGTGAGGTGATGAACTATATCTTATTAGAGGATATTTAGAGGGTATATGTACAACTTGATTGCATACACAACATTTGATCATAGTTTTTGTAGAATTATGAGTATGACCAAAATTTCTTTGATTCATAAACCTTCTTGAGGGGTTAAACATCAATCTTTGTCCATACTTTCTACACTCAATGATTTTATGGCCAAATTCCTTACAATAAAAACAGTAACCATAGAAACTATTTGTATACCTGATGTAAGGTTGTCTCTTCCATTTGTTTGCTTGGGGCAGTCTCTTCAATGTTTGCATCTTTTTCTAGTTTGAATTACTCCTCCTTGCATGAAAATATGCAGCAATGTGTCCCAGCTTGTGGCAGACATAATAGGTGGCATTCTTTATTGGAGGGAAGAATCTCCTTTGATGGTTTCCAAATTTTACATATTCAGGGGTCTTAGTATTTATTACATTCTTTGCCACTAATGGTTTCTTCTGATCTCTGTCTTCCTTATTGCAGATTTCTTCTTTTGTAGGAATTGTTTGAGCTGCTTCATCATTCTTCTTTGCTTTTACAAAAATAATTTCTCTGTGAAACTTTTCTTTTCCTTTACTTGATTCTCCTTCATAGCCTATTCCAGTCTTTATCATAGGGGATCTTTGAGCAACCAGAATCTAATTCAACTTACTAGATCTTGTTGTTTGAGAAGAGTTTATAACCACTTTCCTTTGAGCATTTTCTAATTTCTTCCTGAGACATACTACTTCTTCTTCCAACTTTTCTCGTTCTTGAGTTTTTTCTTTGATTTGCTTAAGTAACATGTCCTCTATCTTCTTGGTTTCTTCAAGCTCTATCTTTAGCTGCTTAAGGACTTCTGAATTATGTTCTTCTCATACATACTTGAGGAGAATGTCCTTTTGTTTTCTACATTTCAGTTTGAGTCTATCAATCTCTTCTAGAGCACTTCTTAGCTCCCCCTCAAGGTCGAATTCACCTTCTTCTTCTTCATCTTCTAGCAAGAGACCTTCAAGTTCTTATATGGCCATCAATAAGAATTCAGAGGTTCCTTCTTCACTTGAGGATTCATTTGAATCTTTAGATGTACTGCTGTCTTGTTGAGCATAGAAGGATTTTCTGCTGAACTTATTTCCTTTCTGCCAGTTCTTTGATTTATTTTTCTCTGACTCTTGAGCCTAATTCCTTACTTTCTTGTGAGGACACTTAGCAGCATAGTGTCCCACTCTTCCACAGTTAAAGCATTTGAAGGGGATTTTACCTTTGTATTTACCTGAGCCTCTATCCAATTTCTTGACAAACTTTGCCTCTTCTTCATCCGAGCAAGAGCATATGTCTCCCTCTTCTTCTTTCTTCTTTTTTGTTTTAAAGGTTGCTTCCCTCGTACTTGGCTTCTTCTGTGGGAGCCTCATTTCATAGGCTGTTAGATTTCCAAGTAGCTGGTTCATGGTCAAGGTCTCCCAATCAGCTGTTTCTTCTATTGCAGACACCTTTGGATTAAACTTGGATGGAAGAGATCTTAGAATATTTTGCACAATTATACTTTCTGGCATTTTTTCTCCAAGAGCTTTCATATTGTTAATAATTTCTGCAGCTTTTAGGAAGAAACTGGAAATGTCTTCATCATCATTCATTTTTAAGTTCTCAAACTGGGCTCTATAGACTTGAAGTTTGGCAGTCTTTACTTTCTTGTCTCCCTCATGTATGTTCTAAAGAGTATCCCATATTTCTTTGGCAGAGTCTTTGTGCATTACTTTAATAAACTCTGCTTCACATAATCCATTCAAGATGGCATTCATGGCTTTTGCGTTAGCCACAAAATCTTGTTTTGTTTCTTTTTCTGTGTCAGTTGCCTTTGGGGCATATCCTAATTCCACTGCAGCCCAGACTTCTATTCCTAGAGACATTATGTATGTCCTCATTCTAATTTTCCAGAAAGAATAATTTTCACCAGTGAAGAAAAGGGCTTTATTGGTTGAGCATCCTTCTTTAATAGCCATCTTGGGAACCTAGGATCTCCTTTCAGCTGTTAGACTGGTACTAAGGAACCTAGCTCTGATACCAATTGTTGAACTCTTAGTTAAACTGAGAGGGGGGGGGGTGAATCAGTTTAACACATTCATAATCTTTTAAACTTTTATTAAACCTTATTTACACCTTCATTTCATGTCCAACTTAATATGTGAGTAATCTTAGAATGTGAGCAGCAAGTATTAATATAATATAACAACAGACTTAATATGAGAGTAGCAGGTATTAAGCAGATGATATAAATCAGATCAACACATAAACATCATGCACAGAGACACCAGATATAAGTGGAAACCCATAAAGGGAGAAAACCACATCTTATTATTGTTGTGATGCAAAGGCAAGCTCCAACTCCCTCTCACCACTGTTTTTCTATAGGCACCAACCTACAGGAGGCTCCTACCTCAATTCTGCAAGCTACAACTTGCAAGGAAGCACCAACTCCCTTCAGTTTTCTGCAGGCACCAACCTACAGGAGGCTCCAACCTCAGTCAGCTACAACTGACAGCTATCAAGTTGCAACTTGATAGGGAAGCTCCAACTTCCTCAATTTATCAAACTGAATGTTTGCTGATTTACCTCAGATATCAGCTCTGTTCTGTAGCTTCTCTTTCTACTCCTCTTTTCTTAATCTTCTCTACCTTACACTTCTATACTCTGCCTTCTCTATATTTGCTCTCTCTAACATCTTTTTGCATATCAAGATGATATTATTTATAGGGATTTTCTTGTGACTGTTAGCATTCCTCAATGAATTTGGAATGGACAGCCATGCTTCTTTGCCTTCTGACTTCTCATTTCTTTTCCAGCTCACTCAGAAAAATGTAACTGTAGGTGCTTATTTTAATCTAACAGTGGGATTTTGTTTACTTCCAGAGACTTGCCAATGCATCACAAACAATAAAAAATTCAATTACAATATTTACATTCACATATAATGAAAACTTCAGCTCAACTCATTTAGTCTTTTGGTTCGCTGCGCATTTGTCTTTTCTTTGACTGTGTCTGTCTTTTCTGTGATTGTGTTTTATCTCTTTTCAGCTCCGTTTGCTTTTCTGTCCTCTGCTGTGGTGTAACTGCTGCATACATGTAACTGAGCTTTTTATATCAGTGCATTTTGTAAATATGTGTGACTGCTGACTGTAATTCTGGGTAAATTCCAACCCTTTACACGTAGCAAATGTCTTGTTGATGTGGCGAGTTCCGCAAGCGGAAAATACATACATCACAATTGTTTTATATAAAGAATCGCCCTCCACCTTGAGCCAAGGCCCGTGGGTCCACAGACCACGTGGCATATTTTAATACCATTGCAACCATCATTTTATATTTATGACAGTTTATATATATATATATATATATATATATATATATATATATATAACCCAAATTTCATTACACTAACTGCCTTTTAATATGTCTTTAAATCAAATCTCGGCATATATAATAAAACCTATTTAAAACATATAAAAAATCCTTCTGGGCCCACTTGCCACGCTTCCCGATGCAATATATTGCTCCTTCGATTGCGATTGATTGCTCCTGCTCCGATTGCAATTGACCACTGTTCATTTTGAAATGCCGATGCGATGAATCGCAATTGAAATCTTCTGATTGTGATTGGGTCCTTTGTGATTGTTCCGATTGCGATTGATCGCAATTGCGACTCGAATACTCCGATGCGATTGACCACTCCTGCTCCGATTGCGATTGGTCACTGTTCACTGTTCTTTGCCGATGCTATTGGAACTCAAACACTTATTAATCATAGTTCATAAGCCCATCGGGTCCAAGCTTCAATCGCAATTGCAAGTCTTTTAATATATGTTTAAAACTGATGCAGTTTCTTTCGATCTCGGTGGGATTTGTTCAGGTGCGATCATGACGGACTGCAAATACTTTTTACTCATGGTTTATAAGCCCATCGGGTCCGGGCTTCAATCTCAATCGCAAGTCTTTTAATATATGTTCCAACAGTCTGTTTCTTTCCGATGCGATTGGGAAGGGTCCCACCTTATATTACTTTGTTTCTTTGGATCTCGCGCTATACATGTAAATACGCTGCATATATATATATATATATATATATATATATATATATATATATATATATATATATATATATATGCTTTTCTGCTTGGGGTTAAGTGATTCCCGGAATAAGGTTTATGTATTATATGTAATGCCCGACTGGGTAAAGATTCTTGGAATAATAGTTGTTTCTCTGCAATAATAGCTGTGTCTCTGCCATTTTTGCTTCTGTCGCTCTGCCTATGCCTTTACTACTGTGATAATGGCTATGCCTCTGCCTCTGCTTCTGATAACGGTTCTGCCTCTATTATATTCGACTCCTCTTCCTGTCTCTCTCTTTGCTACCTCCTTTGCCATCAATGACAACATTTCCAACAGAAAAATGTGTCAAATAAGCTCCAGGGCCTTCTTTACTAGCCTCCCAAGAGAAAGGAACCTCCCTCCAATGAGATCTAGCTCATAAATCTCCCAAGTCAACCTCCACATCTTCTGCCCTAAAACACAAACAAAAATCCTCAACAGGAAATGTGTTGTACATTAAGACTGAAGTCTTGGCCTAATGCATGATAGTGGAATGTAGTAAAAAACTCTTCCAGGAGGCCTCTCAAGGAAAGATGTGGGATTCTCGATCAGGAACACCCAGTACTAAACAACACTTGCAATCTTTGCTAAACATCCAAAGAAAGCTATATGTCCAAACAGACCATATATTCATAAATAAAAACATCAACATAATGAAATATGGCTGGCATCCTATTCCTTATATAAGTTGTGAGCTTCAAAACCCTAAGCCCCATCCAATAATGGCACTACTTCCATGCAAAGAGTCTCCATCTAAACTGCACTGTCTTTCATTGAATGCCACTACTCCATGACAACGCTGTTGATTTGGTCAAAGTTGACCTAGTCAAGGTGTTCCGGCCCCTTTTCACACCTAAAGGTGCTCAATTAGGCTGCCAAGATATGTCGTTTTCACATTGGCATTGATTTTATTCATTTTAAGGAGATTTATGGATCTCCATTATCCTCTTATTCATTAAACAAGAAATAAAAACAAAAATTAATATTCCAACTAGCTCATGGCTAATTAGGAATATTATAACTTTGCAAATTTTACTTGATGCAGCTAAGATATCGAATTTCTGTGATGAAGTGAGTGAGTTCCAAGTGAGTTTTATTCCCCTATATTTATAGGATTAAGATGAGTTTGCATTCCTAGTCTTGCGCCCGACTTGATCAATTAAACGCCAACTTAATGTGGAGGCTTCATAAATCATATTTGACTCAATAATTGACCTATTTTCATGATTCAAAAGCCTAATATGGATGAATTAAAATTTGCAATAATCCTATAGAATTAGAATAAAACCTAGAAGTCCACAATGGTTACTTTGACCTAAATAATATGACCCAAGCATGAAACCCATGATTTAATAAGTCATTTAATAATAATTGTAGTGGTGGATTTGACGCACGGGTGTAAAAAATCACACCAGTTTAAGGGTTGTGGTCTACCCCTATAAACTATTAGTAACAAGAAGAAAGTGGTGGAGCTCAAAAGCATATAATCTAGAGGGAAAAATATGTGAATGTATGCTCAAAGTAAAATAAAACTAAAACACAAATATACAGAAGCTATTGAAGAGGGTCAAAATGACAATAATGCAAACGATGGCTCAAGGCCTCTTCTTATTAAATTTTTGATATGGAGAAGAAATTTTACCCACTTGCCAAAGGACCCCTAGAAAATTCTAGGTCCCGATGCAAGGATGTTGTTTTCCAAGCTCTGCCACTGATTCAGTCTCCCTCTCTCTCCGCTGTGATGGACTAGGATTGTTGGGTGGCCAACAATCGAGTCCCCTCTATCTCCAGCTCCAGGTCACACACTACTGGTATTGCTTGGGAAATTCTGGCCATCATAAAAATGTGATCACCATTTCTTCATCTCTTGGTGGCTTTATATATGGGATTTAAAATCCTCCTTCCCTCCCTTGGTACATGATGGATGGTGACCCAAGGGAGAGGTATGATTCCATTGTGTGCTCCAAATATTCCTTTGTGTGCTCACATAGTGTCTAAGGAGGCGCTGGTGGCTGTCCTTAGGCGGCTTCATATAAGGAGTAACTATCCTTTGCTTTGTGTGGTCTTGGAAAGTGAAATTTTCCCATTTCCAGGAATGCGTTCTTATCGAGAAAAAAGGAGCTCTTCTCGAAGGATTAAGCGTGCAATTTAGCATTTAAGACTAGTTCAAATATGATTTTCTCAAAACCTTAGAGATTTTAAATACTTCTTGATTCCATAATGTGTTCCTGTCCTATAAATACTTAGGATTGAAATTAATTAATGTCATCTGCTGCTGTACGATTTTCCAGTGTTAACAATTGCGCCCTAATGTGTGAGGTCTAGGAAGGACTGTATAGCCGAAATACATTATAGTTTCTTTTCTGTATCATCCGCAGAGAGAGAGAGAGAGGCTTGTGTGAATCTTGGAATTGACAACACCTTGCACCGTTTTTGAGATGACCATGGCCTAATGGGACCCTGCAAGAAAACAAAATATACAACATATATACAAAATTTCAATGAGGCAGGCATGTCCCTTGCTCATGGTGCCATGGCTAGTTAAACAAAATTGACAGATACATGTGCTGTCTATGTCACTGCTATGGTAGTGATGTTGGAGGTTGTTGATGACGACTGTTGACGCCCTCAGGGGTGTTGTTTCTTTTATGATAGGTGGAATGTGGTACCCATATGGGTAACCTTGGTATGGAATATAATTGCACAATGTACGCATATGTACTCATTGGGACCTTCCCGTGTAAGCATTGTTGACAAAGACGCTTATCGAGGCACAGGTCTTTGACAGATTTGATCAAAGTGCAATGGTTGTAAGGTACGATACCATCTTGACATGAAAGCTTTTGTCGTAGTCGAATTTCAGGAGGATCGATGACATCTATGGACAATGATGTCTCCCACAGTGCCACCTGAGGATACCCCTTTGCATGGGGAGGGGTGATCCAAGGTACCGCTTCCTTTTTGGAAAAGAGGTGTCGAGGTCGACAAAAAGGAAGCCTTAACTGAAACATGGGTCACCGACCTGAGGGATCGGGGACCTAGATGTGATGGGTTTAACATAGGCATGTTGGTGAGAGGTGAGTGAAAACAGATGATGGGGATTCAGTGGCCTGAGGTCAGAGTATACTTTAGCAGCTTGGTGGTAGTCATAGTTATTTCTGAAGGGAAAATCCCTGGAGCCGGTAGGACTTCCAAGGTGGGTGTGAACCGGCTATGAATTTCGTGATGGTGCATGCGTGTGGGTGAAATAATTTGACCAAGAAGAATGAGGGACTGTTGCCATGGGGGAAAAGATGAATTATGAGGGTGAAGAAGCGAAGTGCATCATTTGCAGTCTTTGTACACTTACCAAAAGAATAAAATAATGAGGTGTTGGGGCCCTTGTTTTGAATTTTGAATAAAGAACAGATTTTTGGGTTGCGGATCAACACATGGCAGCCGCGACCAAGACGAAACTACAGTGAGTAGTGGAGCTACCGAGGTTGTGGGGGAACAGGAGATAGCGAAAGAAGATGATGTAGATAAGTTCAGACAAAGAGAAGATACAGCAGAGGATGAAGAGCGGAACTCATAGACGACAAGAGAGAAGCTGAAAGCAGCTGAAGAAGAACGCAAGAGGAACTAGCAGTTGCGATGGCGGGTGAATAAATAGTTGTCACCCAGCCGAAAGGAGACACATGGATGTAGAGGGATTGAAGAAGATCGAGTGGATGCTGCAGAAGAGATCTATCCCGAGCAGGACATCATTGCAGTTCCTAGGCTTCTATTATCTATCTTTCTGTCTTACAAGACGTCTGTAACAAAGTTGTAAGCTCTTCCCGTGGAAGCGATGTAACTGTGGATCCAACTGAAAGTTATCAATATACTTGTAGGTTGCTGTCTTATTATATGAGTTACATGCATGCATGATGTCTGTGATGTCTTAAAATTTTATTTGCTTAGTATCTGTTCAATATTCTGAATGTTCTTGCGTATATGATTATGGTTATGCAATCAATTCTATATTAATCTCGAGTTGTGGATCCATCCACCACGATCGATCTATTCCCCTTCTGCATGTGGTCGCGGCACGCCTCGGGTGAGACTCTCTGCTCTCCGGAGTAGGGTAAAAATTCCAGCGTGGTTCTAGACTACAACAGATTCCCTTGTTGGCCCCAATCTCTGAACCTGGGTCTTGCCTGTGAGACCTGTTTCTTCGCCAACAAATGGTTCCATTATCGGGACCTTACATGTTATGAGGGGAACTAGATCATGGTATCAAGGATCTTCGAAGGAGAAATATGGAGATGGTGGGATAACCACCTAGACCAGTTTGTAGCTTAGCAAGCGGAGCTAACGCATCAAAAGGAGAAGGCAGTCAAGGACCTCGTCCTCTTCTCAGATTCTACCAGTGATACCTACGAGATCCTCTGGGGAAAATTCCCTAGCGACCTCTACAATTGGTTGCAGAGGTTGCAAACCAAGGTGATTAGGGAAAAATTGCGGTAGATAAACCGCAAGTGGGTGCACGGGGATCTGGTGGCCCTGCATCGGCTGGATACTGAGTTGACCCGCAAGGTGGATTTCTGGGTAGAGACCACTTTGAATGGATATATTGTGGAGTTTGCCGCAGAGTGCTACCAATCCTTCTCGAAGGCTGAAGCTATTTCCGATCCGGGCTAAGAGGGAAGCTGCTTAAGGATATTCCACTATGGATTAAGGCCCTGATGGTGGACAAAGGGCTGATGGGATTCCACAAAACTAGCATGGAAGTGTAAACCTCCAGTGCTAGGGGAAGGGCTGAAGGGACAGATGCTACGTGAAGCGTGAAGCGGGGGAGTGGGGAATGGATGATGAGGCTGCAAGGAGGTTGAGGGAGCGATGTGCACATCGGAGGGTGCAGATTGTTGACAGGTGGCGAGAAAGGGTGATGCGGGAGTTGAAACAACGAGGGAACAATAGGAAGAATCAAGAGGAGGCGCCTTAGAGGATAGGATATATGGACACTCAGGCGGATACCCTGGAGAGAGAAGGGACCATTGTGGGAGTACGACGGGTGCATGGGAGCCCGGCTAGGAGAAATACGGAAACGACATTTGATGAAGAAGATGTAGGTGTGCAGCCCGAAGAAGGTTCCGATGGTGAATGGTACGTTGTGATGCAGCGGTTATTTCAAGAACGGACGAAATTCATATCTCCAGGTATTCCTACTTCCCAAATTTTGCACAGCAAGGATCCCTACCTTCCCTTGGTACTCTATAAACCTTTAAGTAATATTTTCGTTAAGTTACACGCATCGAGTCGATTTCACAACAGTTCATTGTCGACAACAAAACACATTAATAGCAGCATCACTAGTAGTATTTCATTTCCTAGTGGTATAGTCATGCAACCAGGACCTAGAGGGTTTATTCTGGTTACACCTTCACAAGTAAATATGGCTGGGTCATTCACCCGGTATCCAGAATTTTCTGGCCGCGGTAACGATGATGTGGAGCAACACTGGTATCTCTGTGAAGCCATATGGAGGGCTAGGAAGATGCCAAATGCAGGGAAGCTAATATAATTCCAAACCACGCTTAGAGAAAGGGCTCTGCGATGGTTTATAAAGTGGTCAGAGGCCCATCCTTATCCAGAAATCACAGATGTCAAGCGGGATTTTGTCCGAGAATTTAAGCTACCCCAAACAGACCAGCAGGGTCTGTCCGAGCTGTGGGAGATTAAGCAGAAAGAAGGAGAGACTACATGGGAGCTGATGCGCAGGTTCAAGGACGCAATCAAGAAACTCAACTACCCAATCGACCCAAACCATCAGAGGGACTGGTTCATAAAGGCTCTGCTTCCCTTGACACGAACCCCCCTCACCCAGCAGAAGATCGACAATTTGCAGGATGCTTTGGAGCAAGCTATGAAGATAGAGGAAATGGTGGGCAACCCTCAGGAATATCAGGGAGGGACGACCTCGAAGGATCCTTCCTTATTGGGATTACAACATCAGATTTCCAGTCTGACAGAGAAAATTAAGGAGATGCAGCCTATAAGACCAGCCAGGCTGAACGTTTGGTGCACACACTGTCTGGTCGAGGGGCACGTGGCAACCGAGTGTCCCCAGTTGCGTAGCCCGGGTATGGGGCCCTCAGTCGCGGTAATATAGGGGGGTCCACCTAGTGGGGGTGGCACGCCGATGAATCCGCAGGGGGTATATCAGCTGCAACAGCCTTATGCGGGGCTCCCACCTCAACCAAACCAACCCACCACAGAATATTGTGAAATTTTCGGACGATGGGTCATCAACCCCGGACGTGTCCAATATTGCAGAAGTACTCCAATGTCCCAAACAACGTATACTATGAGTTTTTTTCTTCCACAAATCACAACACCGAACAGTGCAGAGCTCTCGACGCACTGGCAGACTGATTGGACTGACCCTCCTATAGGGTGAATGAGGCTTCCAGGGGCAAGGGAGGCAGTATGTGCGGAGGTCGCACGGGGGGGGGGGGGCAGGGTCCGCTGAAATGCTACAACTATGACCAAGAGGGTCATGTGGCCCGGGAATGCCCCCTTCCCAGATGGCCATGGTGTTCCCAGTGCAGCGTGAACACCCATGCGATAGAGGAATGCCCTGAAATTATCAAGAAGTGGGAGGAACGAGCACGGCAGAGGGGCACGAATCTGGTAAAATATGAACCTCAGGGAACTACAACTCCAGCCATGCAGAACGTGGCTATTGTGACGCAAGGAGGCAAAAAGACGGGGGAGGACACTCGTGGGAAGGAGCCGGTACGAGGGATTCGGCCCGCCTCCCCTCAACAAACGATCAGGCCAGACGCATAGAGGAAGTACTTCTAGGAGGCAGTGGAGAAATTTTTTCAGCTGGGGGGAGCCAAAGGCCTTGAGGTACCCATGATGACCGATACCAGGGAACAGAGCACCGTGGGGGCCTTGATTGAGGAATGGCTCCAGTTATTCCTCAAGATTGTTGACAGTGCTTCCATGCGGGAACAACTCAAGCATACCTTGGAGGAATTACTGCAGGGGAATACAGGGCCAGGGGAACCTTTGAACACAACACCCCAGTACGTACAGCGGGTCAAGCGGAACAAGCGAAGAACGGGAAAAGAGTTCTGGCTTAAAACGCAAGTTGCGAGATTTGAAATCAGCAACGCCATTCTCGACTTAGGATCTGACGTCAATATCCTACCGCGGAAGACGTGGGAGGGGCATGGGTGGCCATGGCTGACCTACTCGCCAATCCAGCTTAGAATGGCGAACCAGTACTGCATTGTGCCGATCAGCTGCCTCGAAGACGTCGAGGTCGACATTGCAGGGGTGAAGACTTACACGGACTTTGAGGTTATTGACATATGGGAGACAAGGATCCATACCCTGCACTGCTAGGAATCGACTAAGCTTTTGAGAATTACACCATTATCGACCTCAAGAAGGAGCTGATTATTTTTGAAGACGAAGAGGTCCGAGTCACTCAACCTCTTGACCCTTATCAGGGTCCACGATATACAAAAAATATGGATAGCCGGGATGATGCTCAGATGTTGGACATCCTTTATCAGATGATGGTGGGGAAGCGGGAGGATTATATTAACCTAACAGCGACCGGCTCTGTGAGTTGGCGTAGTGTCCAGAGCTCGGAGCTGGGGTCAGAACTAGCCTGGGAAGACTGGTAGTAGGGGGGAATGAGACCAGCATGTGGAGATGTGCCAACATTGCCAGAGTTCGTTGGATTGGCGCTGAGATCAGGGAATACCCCACCTTGTCCAACATGCAAGCCATAAATACCTTCATTGCAAAGGTAGAAGACACGGTACTAGAAGGAAGCAGGATACCACTTTTGGATGTCGCACTACAGTCTACATTAGCCAGATGGTGGAAAAATCACCGCAACACCCTGTCGTGGTGGATTTGTGTGGCAGAGGCGTTGAGGGCACGGTTCAAAGAAGACGAAGGCCCTCGAAGCAGGCACAAGTACCAAGGGACGTCCGATCCGAGGGACCACCTAAAAATCTGTGCGAAGTAGTGGCAAAGTATAGGGTACCCAGAAGAGCTGTTGGTACATCGGTTCGTCCACTCCTTAGATACCATCCCCCATGCTTGGTAATTAGAGGAAGAGAGAAAAAGAGGGACCCGATCTTAGCAGGAAGTTGCGAAAATTTTTTTTTGGTGCTTTTCCTTCGAAGGGGAGACAGAGCTGGTGTCCCAGGCATTACAGGCCATTAAGGGGGTCCTTTTTCTCCGCGATCCGGGGACTGATGGGAGACCATTAGCATGAAATTCGGAGGGTAGGCATGAGCTGGCTTGCCAACGGGTCGATGGCGAGCCTGACAATGACAGTCTGGAGGACCTAAGGCACCTATATTTTGAAGAGAAGGAAGGCGAGCGGAACATCAAAGAAGAGCCGACCACTGAAGGTGTCCATCTACTCCCGCTGAAGACAAGGAAGCTCAACATCGGCAGAGAGGAAAAACCCAAACTGGCTACAGTTGGGGACTACTGGGACGAGGAGACGACAAAGGAAATTTTCAGTCTCCTCTAGGAATACGAAGATCTATTCCCTTTATCAGCTGCAGACTTAAAAGGCATCAAAGGGGACCTTGGATAAATGCGTATTTTGCTGAAACTGGACGCCAGGCCTGTGAAGCATCGACCGTATCAGTTGAACTTGCGGATCAAGGAAAAGGTCAAGTTGGAGATCGATAAGATGCTGACAACAGGTCTGATCTTTCCTGTGGATAAAGTAGAGTGGGTGAGTCCTATCGTCATTCAGAATAAGAAGGAAAAGTCTGAAATCCACGTCTGTGTTGACTACCGAAGTATGAAAAATTCTTGCATCCATGACCCATTTCCCACTCCATTCAGCGACGAAGTATTGGACCATGTTGCGGGAAATGAGGCCTACTCCTTCACTGATGGATTTTTGGGCTATTATCAGGTGCGCATCACCGAAGAGGACAAAACGAAGACAATTTTCACCACCGAGTGGGGTTCATTTGCATACCATGTGATGCCATTCAGGTTGAAGAACGCCCCCGCTGTGTTTTCCCGGATCATCATCGCTGCTTTCCGGGAGTACATTCATAAGTTCTTGGAAGTCTACATGGACGATTGGACTGTCTACAGCTTGGTGAAAAACCACGCCACCCTGCTACGCGTCATGTTTGATCGGTGTCGACAATTGCAGATTTCCTTGAACTTGAAGAAATGCATCTTTGCGGTTCCTTTCGGAACGCTATTAGGACATGTGGTGTGCAAGCAAGGGGTTTGCATCAACCCTGCCAAGGTAGCCGTGATCATCCACATGGAAGCCCTAGAAACGATGAAACATTTGTGGGCACTGCTCAGGCACACAGGTTATTACAGGCGGTTCATTAGAAAATACGCGAAGATCACTGCTCCTCAGGAAAGGTTACTATGGAAGTCCAAAGTGTTTGAGTGGATGGATGAGTGTAGGATGGCCCTTGACACTTTGAAGGAGAAGATGGAAATGGCGCCCATTCTGGTTCACCCAGATTGAGATAAGCAGTTCCATGTGCATATTGACGCTTCCAGTATTGCACTTGGGGTTGTCCTAACGCAACAAGGGGAGACGATAGTTGACCACCCAGTCTACTTCGCCAGCCACAAACTGTCTAATGCAAAGTGGAATTACACCACCACAGAGAGGGAGGCCCTCGCAATGGTGTACTCGCTCCAGAAGTTCTGCCACTATCTTCTCGAAGGTAATTTTAAGTTCTTCACTGATCACTCCGCATTGAAGTACATGGTCAATAAACCCGTTTTGGAAGGACGGATCTATCGATGGCTTCTACTCTTCCAAGAATTCACCTTCGAAGTGATCGTCAAGCCCGGGAGGTTGAACGTCGGGCTCGATCATTTATCTACGTTGGAAATGGGGGAGAATGATGGCTCTCTCGATGATCAGCTGGCAGATGCTGATATTTTTCGAGTCGAAGCCATACCAGATTATTTGGCCGACATCACAGCTTATTTGACCACGGGGCAGTGCCCTCAGCACTATACCCCGCTCTAGAAATGGCACCTGGTCGTCCACGCCGTTAAATATCACTGATTGCAGGGCAGTTGTATAAATTGGGCCTTGATGATATTCTGCGCAGATGTGTACTCGACCATGAATGCGAAGCCATGATGTGGGAGTGCCATAGCAGTGTTGTAGGTGGGCATGTGGGGGTGAAACCCACTGCTAGGAAAGTGCTCCAAGCTGGACTATGGTGGCCAACGGTCCATGCCAATTGTAAGACATTTGTTAAGAAATGCGATTTCTGTCAGTGAACAGGGTGGCCCTCTCATAGAGACAATCTCCCGATACACCCAGTGCATGTGTTGCGGCCGTTTGAGAAGTGGGCTGTCGACTTCATAGGTCCCATAGCCCCAGTAGCCACGCACTCTAAGGCCCAGTACATCATTACCGCCACCGACTACCTCACCTGATGGGCTGAGGTAGTGGTGGTATGGAACTGCACGGTCGATACAGCCGCTCAGTTCATCTTTGAACACATCATCAACAAGTTTGGCCGCCCACGGAGCTTAACCAGTGATCAAGGTACGCACTTCATTAATGAAATATTCAAATCACTGTTGGACACCTTCATGATTCAGCATCACAAAAGCAGCTCGTACCACCCACAGGCCAATGGTACTGTTGAAGCATTCAAAAAAATACTCAAAAAGGGTCCAATGAAGATCTGCAATGCCAAGTGGGATGATTGGGACGAGCGATTGCTAGCTGCACTATGGGCCTACCGAACAACGGTGAAGCATTTAACCAATCAAACACCATTCCAACTGGTGTATGGCCGTGAAGCTGTGATTCCCACCAAGTTCACCATCCTGATTCTATTAATCCCCACATCCCTCAAGTTCTCAGAAGAGGAATCGCTACAGGAGCACCTCCATGAACTACAAGAACTGGACGATGCCCGGTTCCTGGCCGAGATCCACCAAAAGGTTCAGAAGGATAGGCAGAAAACATGGCATGACCGCCACATCAAGAGTAAAATGTTCCAGGTTGGAGGGAAGGTTCTCCTATATGAAAACAGGTTTTAGAAGTTTTCGGGGAAAACTGCAGATGCACTGGTTGGGACCCTACTTCGTCGTCGAGATCAGGGATTCCGGAGCCGTTCGGTTGGCTCAACTAGACGGTACTGTTTTACCTGGGTGGGTGAATGGCGCACGCCTGAAGCTCTACTAGGACTAAGTTTCTTCCATATTTCATTAATAACTCTCCCACTCGAGAGAAGCTGTAGAGTAGTGTAGTTGAATAACTCTCCCGTGACCGGGATGAGCATAGGTAGTGTTCGTTGTCCATGCATAGGTCATCAATGACTGCTATGTTGCGGGGACCTCACCTCAACCGATTGTGGTCGGGGAGGGGTGCGCCTAGTGTTTCATCCTCGTAGGATACACAAACGTTTCAGGTGTCAGTCCATATCATTTTAGTTAGTACTTGTGTCAGTCCGTAGGATTGCCTAGATTTGCAGCATAAATTGCCATAATTAGAAGTAACATTGCAATAATCATTTTTCCATAATTTGAAGTAACCTCAGCCTTCGCGTCTGCCCATTTCCCCATGCCACTGTCAGCATATGTCAGAATACACCTCAACAGGCGATTGATCACACGATTATCGCTGTGGAGAATGCCAGCAAGAATTAACTCGTTATGGGGTCTCATCAACCTCACTCGTGCCAGTTAATTACATAATATGCATGGAAAAAAGCACAAGAATTCTGGAGAATTTAGAATTAGAAATTGGAGCAGAACCAGAGCCACAGAAGTATCCAAAAGCACAAAGCCAAGAGAAGACACCGAGACTGATTCTGCAAGTGTATCAACGCCAAGCGAAGATGACAAGAGCCAACCCAGCAGTCGTAGAACCACAACTCCATAGCAGAATTCATAAAACCAAGTCCCTCATCAGGAAATAAAACAATGCTTTCCTCATAGATGCAAACTGACAACAACAAACTGAATTTGGACCCATAAGGAGAGAAGGTCACTGTAGCCGTGGCTCTGTCAGCATTTCCATTTTGTTTTCTTGTTCCTCCTCCACGTGGTGTTCTTATATTTTCTTCCTCGGAGGTTAGTTATCAAATTCGTGGAATTTGATAAATAACATTATCCACAACCTTTGCAAATTTAATTATATCTCTGAACCTTATATTAATAGCCCAACACTTTATAACCAACCGATGTTAAAATAGACCTTCGGTCCGGCCCCACATATATATCAGTGGTCCAATCAAATTCACGCACCGTACCTGGTTATATTCTACGCATCTTCCTCATGCGACCATCGTCCGGTGGCTCCCCTCCAGATCGACGGCGTACCACGATATCACTCGGCTCCCTGGGTTGAATGTTAACGTGCGATGGCGCGCTTTGAACGGTGGTTTTCCGTGGGTCCACCTCGCCACATGTCGAACACTCTATGGAATCACTCCCCAACTAGGAAATACCGCTTACTCACCAAAAGCGGTGCGATATGGGCAATCCGCCTTCGTAAATCCACTCGTGGGTTTTGAAAAGTGACTAACCAAGGTTCATGTCGGGGTTGCGTTCTTCTTCGTATATTCTCCGTTTGTTAACTAAGGTTTTGACCCCGGTTAGGAAATTCCAATTAATGAACGAATGAATGTAATTTTCTTTATTAAACAGGATTTTCCATTATTAACAGACTTCGCCTACACACGGGATTTCTTCACTCACTCGGACAATTCGAGAGAAAGAATTGGATAGAGAATTACAAAGGTTTCGTGGTGACTTGATTCACCAAAATTCTGCACACAATATCAATTCAACAGTTATACACAAGACAATGTTCAATCACCTCACAATCAAATGAATTTCCTCACAAATAACGACTCAAGATAGTTAGATAATCAACGGGAACTGAAATTCATTTAACTGGAAGCAATTGTTAATACACAGATTTTATTGCAGGAATCTCTCTCTTTCTCCCCCTTAATGCATCCGAGGAATACAACTTATATACATCAATATATGACTCTTCGGTTTCTCTGAGAGGACCGTTCTAGAAATAAAAGGTCTAATTACAACTTATTCAAATAACTGAACTGACAGATGGATCGAATCCAACTATTCAACTTCTACCAATCCTAAATAATCTAAATAAAAACAACCAGCTGAGGTATTGAAACCTAGCTGTTACAATTCAAGGATTTCGAACCCTCCTAGCCACAACATGTGGAAAAACCTCCTACATTGCTGGCTAGTGTCTAATGCCCCTGCATCAGACTCCCGAGGGCAATCTTCTTCATGGGCTCCTGTCGATAAGCTCTTCCACAGATCTGACTATATTCTACAACATTCCTTCAGTCATCCAAGTGGCATCTTCCTCTGGTTTTTCCTTCCATTTGATTGAGTACTAAAAGTACTCTTGTCCTCTGGTCCTTTTGAACACTCTTTTGTCCAATATCTTCTCTGGTTGCAATGGTTGTGCTGTAGGTAGCTGCTCTTTCCACTCAATTTGTCCCTTGTCTGCTGATCTTTCTTCTGCACCATCATCTTCATACTTGTACAAATCTGCAACATTAAAAATGGGAGATATTCCAACATTAGGAGGTAATTCAATATCATAAGCATTTGCAGAAAAATTTCTAAGTATCTTGCATGGCCCAATCTTTTTGAACTTCAGTTTGTTATATTAGCTTCCTTGGGAATCTCTCCTTTCTCAAGTGTGCCAAAACCAAATCTCCTACTTCAAAATGAAATCATTTTTTGATCAAGTCTGCTCTGATTTTGTATCTGATGTTGTTGCCTTGTAGTTTTTGTTTCACTTGTTCATGTATGGTCTGGATTTACGAAGCAAATTCCTCACCATATGCACTCCTCAGTTCTGCCCTTCCCAGATTTCTCAACTCTGATATTCCTCTGGGGTGCATTCCATAAACAATATGAAATGGACTCTGCCATGTGCTCCTATTTGGTGAGTCATTATATGCATATTCTTCTTGGGGAAAAATATGATCCCACTGCTTGGGATGCTCTCCTGCAAGACTTCTCAATAAATTTCCCAGACTCCTGTTCACTACCTCAGTTTTTCCATTAGTCTGGGGATGATAACCAGAGCTGAAACTCAGTTTGGTACCAAGTTTCTTCCACAGTGTCCTCCAAAAGTGACCCACAAATCTGGTGTCTCTGTCTAAAACAATACTCTTGGGAAACCCATGCAATCTGACAACTTCTTTGAAAAACAAGTTAGCAACATGGGTGGCATCACTAGTTTTATAGCATGGAATAAAATGTGCCATCTTGGAGAATCTTTCCACGAAAAAAAAGACTGCATCATTCCCTCTTTGAGTCTTGGGCAATCCCAAAAAAAAATCCATACTCACCATGTCCCAAGGCATTTCTGGAATAGGCAAGGGAGTGTACAATCCTGCATTCTGGCTCCTTCCTTTAGCATACTGACAGATTTTGAAATTATTCACATACTTGTCCACTTTTTCTCTCATCTTGGGCTAGTAATAGAAGTGACTCAGCTGCTCATAAGTCTTATTAGTACCAAAGTGTCCAACAAGTCCACCACAATGCTTCTCTTTGATCAAATTTTCTCTCATGGAACATCTTGGTACACACAGTTGGCTTCTTCTGAATAACAAGTCCTCCTACAGGAAATAATCTAGCCACTGGCTTCTATCTGTTAAAACAAGGTTACTACATGCCTCAAATGCTTCCTTAAAATCTGGATCTATTTTATACAATTCTTTGAGAAAATCAAACCCTACAACTTCAAAATTTGTTTCTTGAACAAGCATGTGCCTCCTACTCAAAGCATCAGCTACTTTATTGGCTTGGCCACTTGTATTTTTCAAACTTGTATGTTTCAAAACAAAATTAAAACCTTGGAGATACTCAACCCATTTGGAATGCTTATGCTTCAACTTGGGCTGCTGTACAATATACTGCAAAGCATGATTGTCAGAATACAATACAAATTCCCTGGACATCAAATAATGTCTCCACTTCTTCAGTGCCTGAACAATTGAATAGAATTCCTTCTCATAAGAGGAATACTTTCTTCTGGTGTCATTCAACTTTTCATTGAAATATGCCATAGGCCTATCATCCTGAGTCAACACAGCTCCAATGGCTTCCCCTGACTTGAAATGGTTTAGCAAAATCAGGCAGGATCAAAACAGGCTTCTCCGTTATCTTTTGCTTCAAAACTTTAAAGTTCCTCTTTGCTTCAGCAGTCCACTTAAATGGATGTTTGCCCTTCTTTATTGTCTCAATTATGGGTGCATTTATCTTACTGAATTTTCTTATAAACTTTCTGTAAAAACTAGCAAGTCCATAGAAACTTCTTACCTCAAAAACATTCATGGGTGAAGGCCACTCAATTGCCTTAACCTTTTCTGGGTCCATCTTCAATCCTTTTGCAGAAACAAAAAAACCCAAATACACCAACTCCTCCTTCATGAATGAGAATTTCTTCAAATTTATCAGCAGTTTCTCTTGGTGCAGCTTCTTCAAGACATGATTAAGATGCCTTAAGTGTTCTTCTTTAGTTCTGCTGAAAACTAATATATCATCCAGATACACTATCACAAATTTACCAATGAATTCTTTCAATACTTCATTCATAAGTCTCATAAAAGTGCTAGGTGCATTTGAAAACCTAAAAGGCATTACCATCCATTCATACAGTCCTTCATTTGTTTTAAAGGCAGTTTTCCACTCATCACCCTCTCTTATTCTAATCTGATGGTATCCACTTTTCAAATCTTTCTTTGAAAAATATCTAGCACCACTCAAACAGTCCATTAAATCCTCAACTCTGGGCAAAGGGAATATGTACCTCATTGTGATCTTATTGATTGCTCTGGAATCAATACACATCCTCTAGCCTCCATCTTTCTTTGGGCTCAATACTGCTGGTATTGCACATGGACTCAAACTTTCTCTAATCAACCCCTTGTCCACCAATTACTGTACTTGTCTCCTGATTTCCTCATTTTATTTGGGAGTCATTCTGTAGGCTACCTTATTTGGTAGATTTGAACCAGGGATAAAATCTATCTGATGGCTGATATTTCTCACAGGTGGCATCTCATCAGGTAAATCATCCACAAAAATGTCACAGTAATCATCTAACATCTCTTGGATTTCTACTGGAAAATTAGAAATATTTGTAGAAGTAAGAACTACTTTAGGTTTGCAAAATAAAGCAAAACTTACCTCTTCTTCTTATATCTGCTACAGATATTCCTTCCTGCTCAGCAACAAGGTCTTCGGATCAATCACTCTGCTGGATGGCTCTCCTTCTTCCATGGGTATCAATGTATGATGTACCCCATCCTTGAAGAACTTGTAAGTGTTATTCTTGCCATCATGCACTGCTGCTCTGTCAAACTACCAAGGCCTACCCAATATTATATGGCACACATCCATGGGCATTACATCACACAGGACCTTATCTTTGTATTTTTCCATTTGCAGCTCTATCTCACACTGTTCTTTCACAACCGGCTGGTGCCCTTTATGCAGCCAGGACACCCTGTAGGGAGTGGGATGCTCCCTTCTATTCAGCTTCAACTTTTCTATTACCTCAATGGAAACCAGATTGTTTGTGCTGCCACTATCAATGACCAGCTGGCAGAACTTCCCTTGGACTTTGCATATGATCCTAAACAAAGTCTTCCTTTGTGCAGGCTTAGTGACCTCTTTAGATTGCTTCAACAAGACCTTATTAACCACCAAGGACTCTCCCCTCTCTGGAAGAATTTCTTCTTCAATTTCTGCCTCTTCTCCAGCCTGGGCAACAACAACATTTCTTGGACCAGCACCCACATTCTCTGGGCACTCATAGTGCTTATGTCCCACTTGCTGACATCTATAGCACCTCAACTCTCTACCTCTGCCTCTGTCTCTGCCTCCTCTTCCATTTCCTTTGTAAGAACCCCTTCTTCCCCTTGCATCATCCTCTACAGATGCATTATGAGGTGAGCTACTGTTAGCTCCATCCCTGGGTGTAGTAGGCTTTCCTCTACCACCCTGACTTCCCTTCCCACGGAAAGTACCTCTCTTCTTGGCAGAATGTTTCCTCAGGAGTTTCTCCTCTGCTTTCAAGGCCATATGGTAGGCCTCTTCCACTGTCTTAGGAGACAGAAGACCAATCTCATCTTGGATCTCCAGCTTGAGACCATTCACATATCTGGCAGTTTTCTCTGGTGTGTCTTGGAATTGCCCAACCCTTATGCTTACTCTGTAGAATTCCTCTATGTATTATTTTACTGTCAACAACCTCTGTCTCAGGTTCTGCATTTGCTTATACAATGTCAGCTGATAATCACTAGGAAAGAATTTACCTTTTAATTTAGCCATCATTATAGTCCAGCTCTTGATAGGTTGCTTGCCAACTCTCCTCCTTTCTGCCTGCACTCCATCCCACCAAAGTGCAGCATGTCCTTTCAGCTTTGTCACCGCAAACTTGACCTTTTTATATTCACTTATTTCTTCATAATCGAAGCACGTGTTCATTTAATTTATCCATTCCACCAGTTCCTCTGGATTCAGTCCCCCTACATAACTCGACACTTCAATTCTGGGCTTAACTGCAAACCCCAGAACAGTTCTAAGGAGCCTCATGTCAGGAGGAATTTCAACATTTTCTTCTGCTTCCTCAGTTTCTGGTTCGCTGATGTCTTCAGGATCTCTGGTATGTCTTTGCTCCACGGCATCCACTCTGGCTTCGAACCTCTGCAAAATATCCAACACCTCTGCGTTGGAAACAGGTCTCCTTCTGCCAGCACCTCTACCAATTCGGATTTCCATGTCAGCTCTCTGCAAAAATAACTCGAGAAAAATAGCTCTGATACCAAAAATGACAACAACAAACTGAATTCAGACCCCTAAGGAGAGAAGGTCACTGTAGCCATGGCTCTGTCAGCATTTCCTTTTTGTTTGCTTGTTCCTCCTCCACACGGTGCTCTTATATTTTCTTCCTCGGAGGTTAGTTATCAAATTCGTGGAATTTGATAAATAACATTATCCACAACCTTTGAAAATTTAATTATATCTCTGAACCTTATATTAATAGCCCGACACTTTATAACCAACCAACATTAAAATAGACCTTCGGTCCAGCCCCACATATATATCAGTGGTCCAATCAAATTCACGCATCGTACCTGGTTATCTTCCACGCATCTTTCTAATGCGACCACCATCCGATGGCTCCCCTCCAGATCGATGGCGTACCACGATATCGCTCGGCTCCCTGGGTCGAATGTTAACGTGCGATGGCACGATTTGAATGGCAGTTTTCCATGGGTCCACCTCGCCACGTGTCAAAAACTCTATGGAATCGCTCCCCAACCAGGAAATACTGCTTACTCACCAAAAGCAGTGCGATATGGGAGATCCGCCTTCGTAAATCCACTCGTGGGTTTTGAACAGTGACTAACCAAGGTTCACGTCGGGGTTGCGTTCTTCTTCGTATATTCTCCGTTTGTTAACTAAGG